>OW387024.1:27325046-28525046 GCA_936439885.1 Nowickia ferox
AAATCTTAAGGAGACTTAAATACTTTAAGCATATTTTTAAAAACAAAAACCAAATTTAATTCAGGTCTAAGTTTTAGTTGGAAAGTCGTAACAGGCAAGCGCGCTGTGGGAAGGAATTTTTGAAATTTAGTCTTCTGCTAAACTGCAAAGTAAAAAAATTGTCTACAAATCAGTTGGCACCCTGATAACTAGAGAAAAAAATTTATAGGGAATTATGGCATTGTAGCAAACAAGAACTAGGTCTCAGTAATTTTCGAGGGACGAATTTTTAGGATAGGAGCCTTGGCCTCATTTTCACATTTGTATTTTTATAACTCCGGTTCTCACTCCTTTTTGCTAGAGCTCCATTCACTACTTAAGTCGTGGGACTCGGTCGGGCAGAAGTAAATGAAAGAAAAGATCAGGAGATGCAAGATTGTGAAATTTGAAGGAGTGCCGAAAGTTTCATAACAATCGAAGTATTATCAGGCATCGGAAGTTAAAAATTTTATGGTCTTGGCTGCCACTACTTTTTAAATTCCCTCTAAATATGAAGTTGTTGATTTTATTCCAATTTTCGAAAATCGAGCTTACGACAAAATGAATAAAATCGCAAAAACCGAAAGAAATTTCAACATGAATTTCAAATCCGAAAAAATCACCAAAACGAAAAAAAAAACGTCAAAGCTAAAGAACGCCAAAAACCGACAAATCTTAAAAACGAAAAAAGCGCCAAAACTAGGAAAAAACGCCAAAACTAAAAAATGTCTACATCAGATAAGAACCTTTCGTGTGTGAGTCAAAGTCGCATTTTACTGAATTTATTTATACTTTTACGTGATACAACTACATTTTAAAACAGTAATTTTATTATTAAAGGCTGATTTTTTTAGAAAGTTTCTTTTTTGGCAACACTGTGATTGGCAACTCAGCTGTTTTCGTGTATCATTACGGTTAAATATGTTCAGTTTGGTTTATAATTTAACCATGAATCGACTTACAAATGAACAACGCTTGCAGATTATTAAATTTTATTATAAAAATTCATGCTCGGTTAAAAAAGTGCATCCGTGCACTTCTTCCATTTTATGGTCAATTGCGCACCAAAATTACATTATTGAATATTAAACTACCAACAGGCATACGTAGAGTGTGGACAGAGGAAAATATTGCAGCTGTGTGTGCAGTTGATTACCGCGAATTAGCGATTCGACGCTGTTCACATCAATTGGGCCTCCGTTACTCCTTTTTTTTTTTTGCCCAAAATGGAAGAGCTGGACTTGGCCGACATGTGGTTCCAGCAAAACAGTGCCACGTGCCACACATCACGCGAAACAATGGCCCAATTGCGACGCTAGTTCGATGAACAGTTTATTTCACGTTTGGGGCCGGTCAATTGGCGCCTAGATCGTGCGATTTCACGCCTTTAAGCTATTTATTATGGAGCTATGTTAAGGCACATATCAATAAGGACAAGCTTGAAACGGTTGAAGCACTAGAACACAATATTGAAGAATTTATTCGTGAGATACCGGCAGATATGTTTGCGAAAGCATGCCAAAATTGCATCCAGCGTATGAACCATTTCAGGAGTAGCCGCGGTCAACATTTACATGAAATATTCCTTAAACATTGAATTGTATAGATCGTTCTACCGATTCAAATAAAAATTTCATACATTGCTCTAAATTTTATGTGTTTTTTTATAAATCAAATCCGAAAGCTCTTAAAAAATCACCCCTTATACATGCGAAATATTTGAACGTGGCACCACTGGAATTATGCGGCTGTCGTCTTCATAGTTTTCTATAAGGTGACAATTCCAGCTAGCGGCATTTGAAGTAGAGCTGTGCCAAATCGTTCATTCAAGTGATCGGTCATTTTGTTAATTTTCTAAAAAAAGAGCGAGTTCGTTCATTCGCTCTTTTCAAGAAACATTACGAAATGAAAACAAACAGTTGATTCGGCCAATAAGAAGGGACAAATGCAGTATGTTTGCTATGAACTGTTTAGCAAAATAATCAAAACAAACAACAGAAAATATAAGAATCACAAAGAAAAATTATATACAATATCGAATTTGTTAAAAAAAAAAACTTAAAATATGCGAAATCCTTAAGAAATATTAATAGCAATTTAATTAGTTTTATAATAAGCACACTGTTACTAAAAGCAAGCAAAAAGCTAATGAAAACGAGAACATGACAAAAAATCTCACATGAACAAAGAAAAAGTCAAACAAAACAAAAAAAAGTGCGCTAGGTCGTTCACTTCGTTCAATTGTATTTTTTATCAGTACTGCTGAGCCAAAACAGCTCAGTAAAGTAACCGGCTCACTTCGTTCATTTGACTAATTCGTTCAATTGTACTCGTTGGTTCATTAACGACACAGCTGTAATTTGAAGTCGTGTGGCGAATGTGTTTAATGCATTAATGACAAACTTAATTAATCTTCATAAATGTGGTTTTCGGTCTCGAAGCGGTTTTGCTAAATTGGTTCTAAGCAAGGAATCCACATCTACCAACATGCTAGAGATATGGAAATTTGACTTTGGATATTAGTTTCAATAGTTTAGGTTAGGTTAGATTAGGAAGGGTGGTGCTATACCGCACCTCCACTGGGAGACCCAATTGGGTCCATTGTGATCCCTTTCTGTTGCCCAAAAGGTAATATTTTTAATATAAGTTTACTAAAATGTTGCTTTCAAGCCAATTCACTTACTTCCTAACTAGTAATTTGCTGAATTTTGAACTCTTCCTCCATTACTAGGTTGAAAATTCATGATAATTTCGCTAGAAATTTTAGTTAGCCTTTGAATAGTTTTAATCTGTAGCTTATGACGCTTCCCAAGCTTCTGTAATGATAATCTACTAGGAAATTACTTAATAGTGAAACACACAAAAAACAAAAAAAAAAAAATACCTTATCATTTTAACGCGTAACTTATTTGGTGTTTCTAAAAAAAATAATTAACAATTCTTTTACATTGTAAAATGAATAAAAATTAGCATAATATTTACATATATTTGGGCATGTAACAAACAATAACAATAACGCTTAAAATTAATAATAATATATATGGAGTTTTATTATAAAACTACTAATATAACATAATGTATGGTTTTGGTTAATTTATAAGTTTTTATGGTTATGCGCACTATTTTTAAATTCAGTCCTTATAATCGCCACTAAACCGGAAATGTAAAAAAAAATAATATATTCAATCTCACTTCCACTCAATTCATTACAAAATATTTAAATTAAAATTTACATTCTGCTCGTCTTAAAAATGAAATGCATTCAGTGTTAAAAATAAATGTAAATTTTAATTTTTTTGTAATTACTGAGGGCGGTTTTATTTTGGTAAAATATTTTCCATTTAAGTTAACTAAAAATAAAAATTTAAATATTTTTATTGGCAATAATTATCATAGAATTTTTTTTAGAGATGTGATAAAATTATATATTTCTGGTTGTATGTGTGTTCCGGTAATTATCACTGAAACTAAATACGTAAAATGTAACTAGATACACAGTTTTTCCTGTGGGATATTATAAGTACGGAGAAAGTATTTTGACAATTCAGTTATTTTTGAGAAGTTGAAAGTCATTTTCTTTTCTACGACTCAGGACAACAGGACAGATTATTCGGTCACTGTAAATTGCTGGAAGACATGTAATGAACTTCCAGTAATGAAATTTTTTGCCAAACCACAGAGCACTATGAGGGAAGAAGGCAATCTTGAAAGTCTTAACCATAGTGGTTCTAGTTTTTCACTGATGGTTCAGAGATGGATGGAGGAGTGCTAGCTGCGGTTTACTGTCCCGAGCTCTGTATGGAGGAATCTTATAAACTTTCTGACTACTGTAGTATCTTCCAGGGGGAAATCTATGCAGCCAAAATGGCAGCAGAGATAGCTTTCACCCCTCAAACCATGAATGCGCGTGTAAATATGTATCAAGCAGCTATTAAAGCAATTTAAGCTAACTGCAACTGCTCCTCGGTTGTATTCATGTGTAGGAATGCCCTAAATATGTTATGTGCTGGTATGTACTTATATTATATATATTCTGGGTTCAGGGCCACATGAGAATTGAGGGAAATGAAATGGCCGATACACTGGCAAAATGGGAATTCAATTACCGGCTGAGGAAACGGTATACATCTGAAGGTGATCATAGACTCTAAAATGAGGAAAGAAGCGGAGAAATTTTAGCAAACTTCTAAAATCATGTGGAGCTCCTATGATCTCAAATCGACTAAATTCCTTTTATCACTAACCAGAAGCAATTGTATTCTCGTAGTGGGGGTATTAACTCGCCACTGCTCAAAATAGGACAAATACTTGACGGTACCTGCAGGAAATATAAGGAACTCGGGGTAAGTGAGACATTAGAACATTTACTGTGCCACTTGTATCGAGAGTGGAACTGTGTAGATTGATAAATTCCGAACTACGCGAGGTCTTTGACCAACCAGATTAATCTAACCTAAGCAAATATGTGCTTGCAATAAAATTTCAAGAAAAAATGGTGATGATCTAAATTTGAGACACACAAAAAATTTCATATTAAAATCTACGAAAACAAAATTAACCTAAAATCTTTCAGTAATAATGTTGCTTCATATATGTTTCATGTTAATTCAACATAATTTATACTAATCTTCAAAGAATTTTTTTTTTGAAATAACTTTATTTCATGTTGATTTAACATTTCCGTGCAAAAAACTAAATTATTTCATGTTGAAACAACGTGATGTTGACACTGAAAGAACACAATGAACCATAAATAAAAAAGAAAATCAAAGTTATTTCAAGTTGAAACATCATAAATTTAATTTATAATGTAATCATTTCATTTTATTAATTATTTAACTTACGTTATTCTGTATATTGTCACAGCCATCAGAAACATTTTTGCTAGTGAAATTGGCTTCCCCGGCCAAGACTTGAACTCGAACTTATCGCGTGGTTGTCAACGCGTTTACCGCTGCTGCCCCAACAACCTTAAATATTCTTTAGATACACACTAAATAAATACCATTTTAATTCAACATGATTTAATTATAAAATTTATTTGAAATTAGATTAATATAAAAAAGTTATATACAAAAAACACAAACTGCGAAGCTACTTTGGCTGGTCTGCAGGATTCGAACCTGTGACTACAAGACCAGTGCACTGCCTACAAGGAAATTTGTGCTACTAATGCGAGCTTTTTCGGCTATTTACACAACACGAACATAAAAATAAACAACAACAAGTCACACAACTGAGCACATTGCAGCTATTCTGTGTGTGTAAATTACAATTAAAAGATAAAGTGCCTGGGAAATGGTGTACCAAAATTTAGCCTTCTTAAATTTTAATTTATTTTAAATAGACACCATGCTTCAGAAGCTTTTCAACTTTAAATAACTTGTTACTTTTCAACATCTTACTTCTTAAATTATGTACAACTCATCAACTCATAACTATTCCATTCACCACAGACAATCTTAATTTTTTTTTAACATACAATTAAAGCTTCTCACAATATTTGATTTCGTCTTAAGTCTTTTTCATACAGGGTGTTTTTTAGAGGTATAGAACTTCGAATTGAAATAAAACACAAGAAAATCGTTTTAATGTCCATCAATTTGGCTTTATTGGAAGGATAATTTTATGCCATTAACGTTTAAATATGATTTCGGGCATGTGGCCGCCGCGGCTGGCTCGAATAAAGCCAATTCTACAGGTCCAATTTTCAACCACTTTTTCGAGCATATGGGGCCGTATGTTGGCAATAACGCCACGAATGTTGGCTTCCAAGTCCCCTAACGTTTCTGGTTTGTTGGCGTAGACGAGCGACTTCACATATCCCGAAAGAAAATAATCCAATGGTGTCAAATCACACGATCTTGGTGGCCAATTGACAGGTTAACCGAATTAATTGCTCTGATGGACGATTATGTCGACCATAAAATGGACGGGGCTTGCGGTAAACTTCGCGAACTGAACCATTATTTTCGAAATAAATTTGCACGATTTGCAAGCGTTGTTCTTTTGTCAACCTGTTCATGATGAAATGGCAAACCAAACTAAATATTAATCACTTGACAGCTGACAAAATGGCCGCCAGTTAAAAAAGTGATGACAACTTAAAGTTCTATACCTCAATAAAAAACACCCTATACAATACGTATTCCTTTGCACATTAAATGTGTGTCATTTAAGCAGAATCTTTCTCTGAACTCTACTATTTCGTCTTGATTTTATGGAAAGTTGTTCGTCTTATTGGCAATTAACGCAATCATTGTGTGTTGTACAGTATATTTTTTTTTTTCTTTGTTAAGCTAATTTAGGAGTTTATCTTATAAATAATTTCTACACCTTAGTAATTTTGCAACATTGTAGTCGAACGAAGTCTACAAATTATGCGGCACATATTGGGGGTAAATTACAATTATGGCTGTAATCCATATGATCAGACAATTGTAATTATTGTGATGAACAAATACAAAACGGAACCTCATGCTGTTATCGAAGGTCCGTCCCTACAGCTGCATCCATCAGCCCGCATGTGTTTGGTTACAGTGTGTATTTTGTGACAAACTGCGGCATTATATAAACACTTTTCAGTGCAAATGGAATACGCAAATTATTTTGCTTCATCGTGGCACAATTTGCTGCAAGCTTTTCTACAGTAAAAAGCCAAAGAAGTTTGTCTTGGATCAAAAACAAAAATAATTAAATTAACAGGCATAAATAAGCATGATTAACAAAGAACAAATAACAATGGTGATGATAACTTTGGGCTTTCATTGGAAAAAAATATTTCAACAAGTTGTGCTACGAAAAATCAAAACAATTCCCGCATTTCATTTGTACTGAATTTTTGACTTTTGAATGCCACATACTCATACCAAATTGTACATTTTGAGATTTCAGGCAAAATGCATACATCTCACACACAATTTGTTTCATTTAAGTTGAAATATATGAATTTCTTAATGAAAGAAGTTTTCGAAAGACAGTTCATTAGTAACTTTTTGAAACGGTGCAAGTGATACTTTACACCATCTGATCTCATTACTATTTATACCACTTATATCCGACCGCAAATGGAATACAACTTTCATGTATGGGCCGGCGCTTCGAAGTCTATTTGGGGTTTCTCGACCGCATACAGAGGAGCGCGATTAAGCTAATCGGTGACAGTAAGGTATCCAACTCTATTGATTTATTGCAGCATCGACGCAATGTGGGATGCATTTCACAGAAAAAACTAAATTTAATTTTCTTGCTTGTCTTGTTGTTGTTTACTTTGATTGATCGTGTTGCATGCATATAAATGCCGAAAAGTAGCCTGTTTTTTCTCTATACAGTTTTTTTTTTGCAACAAGCAATTTACTGGAACAGTAAAAAATATTAACTAAGTTTTATTTGAACATTTTTTGGGAATAATTTTTTCTGTGTTCCTTTTCTATCGTTACTACAGTGAAATGTGTTCTGATGAAATTAGGAAACTTGTTCCCGAAACCCGCACATTTTTACGCACAACACGTAGTTCATTCAGAGCACATCCTTTCGTGGTCAATTGATCAATGAATCGCACTACGCATTACAGAGAGAATTCCTTCTTTAATGGTTAAACAGAATACTGGCATAAACACATTTTCCATACAAACTGGCACAAAAAAGCAGCCGCAGAAGGCAGTCTTGAGATAGAATCTATTTTATTTTGAGAACGTTGTTTCTTATGCTCTCACATATTAATAAATATTCTCTCAAAAATGTTACCATACTTTCAATAAATTTCATACATTTTGTAAACAAAACTACAAAGAAAAATAAGCACAAAAGAAAATAAAACAAAACTCAGAGAACATTTGAAGTTACTGCCGACGATGTTATTATGGGCTTTATTAATTTGGGAGCGATTTTCCTGAAGTTGCAGACTTTATTCTGTTTCATCATTTAGCCGTAAACTACCTGCGGAAGTCTTTTCTGCACTTACAAGGTGGGAAAGTTTAAATCGAATGTCCACAGACACTACTCCCTCTATTCTCCTCTCCATAACCTATTTTCCTAATTCTAGCATTGCATGACTAGGGGTTATCACTCAGGGGCTGGTCCTACTGTAAAGAAGAACTTCGCCAAAATTATTAGACTTAAGGCCTCAAGGAAGGTATACGTTGTTGCACCCAACTCCATTTTAGTTCAGATTTTGTCATCCCTAATGCAGAATGACCATTTGTCTTTACAGAGTAAATGTGCCTTGAAAGTTTTGTTATGATAAAGTTGAAAAATCATTTAATCTGAGATATATTCTGGCATCCAGCTTATAACTTTTGAACTCATGCTCCGAAATATTGATATCTTGGGACAAACCCTTTTCCTTACACCCAATGTATAGTATAAATGTTGAATGATAGATACAACAATTGTTGCTTTGTGCACACTTTGTTAAAGTGATAATTGCATTCAAATTGCATGCAATCGAAAATAACATGTTTGTTAGTTGCTCTGTACACATGTATCTATCAGATTGCGGTGCATACAGTGTATACAATAACACAGCGAAACCATCGTAACGTCGTACTGCTGCCTGCCTTAAATAGAGTCATATTTTTGTTTGCAAAATTCAAGGAATACCATGCTCAATTATAATTGTTTAGATGGAATTACAATATTTTACTTGTGCCATTATGAAACAAAGTAAGAGTATAATTATATGGTTTTAAGAGAATAAAGTGAAAAAAGATATAATCGTGCAACAAATAAATCAAATTAAATTCAGACTCAATTAAATGTAATTTTCTTAAAAAGCATCTGCATTTACATATTTATGCTTTCAAGTTTTCGGATATAAATGTTTGTTTTCTTAAACAATTTTTCACTTGAATATTATTTGATATTTTGCCATAAGCCTTCAGCTTTAACGATTCATGTCTATACAGTTTCTTTTTTATTTATTTTCCATTTATTGAATCGTATTATTATTATTAATGTATTAAAATTTTTCCAATTTTTCATTTGTTCGTTAAGGCTATTTTTCAAATCATTCACCCTATTAAAAGTATTTCTATAAGTACACAAAGATAACGAGCATCTTATGAATTTCACAGGGAAGTTTTGTGAAATGCCCATCAATAACATCAATTAGAAGAATATCTTTTGTGTGTGTTGTATATGTAGCACGTGTAGACACTCCTACTACTCTAGTTTTTGAGAAAAAAAAGTATTTAATTCATTAAATTCAGTTCTTTTATATAAATAAAATTTGATTGATTAAGCTAAAGATAACAAAAGAAAACATTCCTTTCTTAGTGCCACAATCCAAAAATTTTACATTACTTAGAAGAAAGGAAAAAAATTAATGTATTTATAAGAAAGAAAACCCGTAAAAATGATGTTTAACATTAAACTACAATTTTCATCAATGTTAGGTAGTTCAATTTAGAAATATTTATATAGCAAATGTCTGCACTACACTGATGATTCGTTAGGCGAAGTTACTTAAGAGAATATGGTTCATTTCAAACAGACTGCTTTGCTTTGCCTTGGAAGTACATACGTCTCTGGAAAGGTGGATGATGCACCGCAGTTGGTACTCTGGTATGCAAAACTCAAACGAGGAAATGATCCGCGCTAGGATGAAGTAAGTAGAGCTTACTCATAAAAAATTGTTTTGTCAAAAAAGAAGTTGCGTGAGCTAAACAGACCAATCGGGAGATTAAGCTGTTATTGGTTGGAGTCTGTTTTAAATAAAGGTAATTTAATTTTGGTGTCAAAAGAATTTTGTTCGTGGCATTTCTCTTCAGAGCGGAAACAGGATTGGCCCATGTAGAATAGTAGAGCACGCACCTTGGAGATAGAGAACTAACCAAACCTCCTCTGCTCTACTGCCTGAACATATTTGCAGGAGTTAGATTCCATCCCGAAAATCGTGGATGAATGGCAATCCAGGTAAAAGAAGGGGTGTTGAATCTTATACGGATTTCTCTAAAGCTCAAGTAGGTGTGGGTTGCAAAGTTATAAGGTCATCGTATTGCAAAGCGACTCCCAGATCACTGCTATAAAAAAACTTTTTTTGCGGATTAGTTGATAGTGAATGTCTTTTCTGCAACCGTAATTACCATATACTGTGATTGATAGGCAAGCCGCTATAACTCCCCTAGAATCTTGCATCTATCAAATGGTCGATAGTCTCCAAACGACATGACGGAAAAGTTTAATATTGAAATTACAGATACCACTGGATATGAAATCAGGCACAAGGCTGAAAAAGAAACAAATAGAAGGTGAACCAAAAGAAATGATTGCGTGATTACCAGTCAGTTAAGCTTTATTTTTTATCAGGAAATAGGGAACAAATCTCAGTTTTGCTGTCCGCTTTGAACAGAAATGTTCTCATAGGGAGGCAAATATGGAGGTTCAGGGTTCAATGGAACGACTTGCCGCAGTTGCCAATATATAGATGAAAAAGAAAGTGTAAACAAGAAAGATAATGACCACCAGGGGTGTTATTAAGTTCAGGAAATTTTCTGTCATTGCCAGGGTTTAACTGCAACTTGTTAGTAGCTCTATATAAATAAAACTCTGGTTGGTTTTAGGCTGAGGACTCCACTTAAGCAGAGTATACATAATAGCAAAATGCAAGATTTTAAGTAAGTCCGAGATTCTGACTGTTACCTTAACCTGAATCGACTTAATCTAACCTAACCCCACATAATTTGACTATCTCTCAAAAATGGCTTTGTTTAATTGCTATAGAAAAAATAAACGTTAAAAATTGGAAAATAGTATTTCAAAATATGTTTAGACAAAGTTCTAGTGTAAAGCAACGCGAATACACTGTACTCGTATATATGGTCTTGAAGAAACAGTAAAGTTGACTGTAAGAAGAAGAGAAATTTCTGCTGAATTTCTTTAATATTGATAAGATCCGTCGTACAGTCCTACTAGAGCACCCAATACATTTTGTGCACTCTGGTTATAAGAAAATAGATTTTGGCAAAGCAGTGTCTCATAGTGATACCAGCGAATTTCCGCTAATTTGGTAGGTGAAAACCAAGAGTTCTCAAAATGATAAAAGAGATAAATCTGTATACAGTAATTGTTAGATCTCATTTGACAAATAAACCAGGGGAATATATATTTTGTCGTGAAAGATTCTCAGTCCTTACTCAGTGCTTACTCTTGAGCTTGCAGACATCAGTATTTTCATTCTGGATTGAGATTTCATGCTCTGATGATGCGCGATTGTATGCATATTCAATTGTCACCAAATTTTCTGCAGGGAGAGTAACTCTTTTCGAACGATTTAACCACAGCCTCAGTAAACGTATTCATATTTTTATCAATATCTTCCACATTCAGGCAGTCACACGATGTTTGCCTTAGACAATTCCTGAGTAAGTTGCTGAGCCTTTCCCAGTAGGAGTTTGCCTTGTTCCTGAAACTAATTGGGTTCGGCGGTGGCTGATTTAGTTTAAACGTGATATAACGGATCAGAAAAGGAGTGATCATCAGAACCCTAATGCTACATATATTAAGAAAAGTTGGCTTAAGGCTGGTACTCTGTTCAAAGTTGTGAAAAATTTTCAGCACCATTGATTATTTCGCGTGAAAAATTTGACATGTACTAAATGTAGTCCATCTCGCGGTTTTTTTTTATAAATTTCTTGCTTTTATTGCTTGAAAGTATGCAACATTGTTAAAATTCCTTGCGAAAAAAGCACTGCTCATGTTGTTTCGCAGCTAAACTAAAATGATGCCAGACTAATTTTGCATGGAAAGACATGATTTTACGTGTTTTTCACAACAAGAAGAGAGTACTAGTTTTGCGAATTTATTTCGCAAATATTTCACATCAAATACTTTTATATGTAGTTTGACAGCATTTCGCACGAAATTGTGAACAGAGTACCAGGCTTTACTGCCGATTTTCATTGTAATCAGTTCGTTAGTATTAAAAAATTCATGAGGGCTTCGCCCCAATCATTATTGTTAGTTTAGCGTTAGAGACCTTCAAAGATAACAAATATATCAAAAACATTGCTACAGCTTGCTGAATTTTTGATCTCACTTCCTGTACTTTGGGCTCTTGAGTTTCATTGAACCCGTGTTTTTAGTGCTGTTTTTAGTGTTGAAAATTTACTTCAAACTGAAGCATACCACCAACAAGCCGTACAACAAGGCCGCAATGTTTATAAGCTCTTTTATTAAGAAAAATAAAAAATAAAAAAATGAAGACGAGCATAAAACCATCAATCAATACGTTAAAGTGTTCACACATACTCGCAGAAACACTGACAGTCTTACATGCACATTAAACAAATCCATCATACTTCCATTTTGTTACGCATTTTCCCAGCTTGAGTATAAATGTCGGAAGTGGCTGTTAATACGTTTTTGCTTCTTTCGCCTTATACATATTTATATTTTTTTGCAAATGGATTTTTCCACAGAAAGAAATTCAATATTAAATGTATGCATGTATGTGTGTGCACTTATGTTTAGGGTTTATAAGGGTTAATTGTATTTCCAATGGTACAAAATGGAAAAACAACAACGAAAACAGAAACTTAAATGGATTTGGAAGTTTATGAAAAATTAAACGGAATATACAGCGTCTTACAAGGTCCGGAATTGATTAGTTTTTCATACGAAAAAAGCCATACTCGTATATAGCTAAACTTTCTAACATTTACTGTGAAATGAAGGAAAAGCATTAGAAATTAAACCTTTTGGATAGTAGATGAGCAGTTGCTTTGTCTTAGTATTGCTTTTGTATAATAATGAATAATAAGCAAAAGAGGTTTATAAATCAAATTATAACATTGTTTATTCATGATCTAATCACGTCAGATTTTTACCATTTACTCATATACATATTTTCTTTAAACAAGTAAATGGTATTAATGCGAAATGGCAATGAAATGAAAGTTAAGTAATAAGTTTAAGAAAGGTAAAAAAAAGAAATAAGATGGATATTGAAAAAATTGGGCAACAGATGTTGAGTTTTTTATGCAACCCTCAATTTTAAAACGAGTATTCATTCGGGTATCTTTATTGGAAATCTAATAATAAATTTATAACTATAAATTTTCATTTAATGCATACATATACGAGTATATGACTAGTACAAGATTAAATCTACCTGTGGAGCAAAGTCTAAGTCAATGGTCATAGAAATGTAATTCAGTGCTTCTCTTTCCTAATGAATTTTGAGAATTGCCAGTGTTTCAATCAATTATAATTTGATGTTGGGGATATTCGAACCCTTAACATCAGCTACGTCCAAGCCATATGCACAATGTGCAAACTTTTATTAAAGAGCTTTTGAGCTTTCACACCGACGAGAGCCCAACAGAGCATAACAGCCAATCAGATCTCGGCGACAACAATGCTTTTTCTTTCTTTGCAAAGAAACAAGAACAAATTTAAGAGCTTTCAAATTTGCTTACCTCAAATACAATGTGTGTGTTTGCACGTAGCTGCTTTACATTCACCGTGAAGAAGTCAATCGGTAGAATTTACTCCTAGACTTCTAGTACAGGGTGACGCAAAATGGTCGAGGGGGTTTGAATTCCTTATAACTTATAATATTTTTTCTTTTTAGTATTTTTTAAAGAAGACTTGGAAAATTTAAAATGGAATAGTACACAATTCAACAACAATATCTAACAAAAGTGATGGAAAGAAACGGCGAAACCGTGTTCATTAAAAAAAATATAGGCCAATTACACTTTTCGAAGAAACACCACACGAAAAGGTACACTTGAGCGGGTGTAATTGTCGCTGTTTAACTACTCCTGGCCTTTCCGTAGTCCATAGCCTGCAGTTTTGCCTATGAACGAACCCATTTAATTGTAAATGGGCTTCGTCGCTCATAAATTGCATAATCAAGTCGTTGTCGATAATCTGTCGGTTTCATTTGTTGGACAAATTCCCCAAGTCTTCTTTGCAAAATACTGAAAAGAAAAATAATAAAAAAAGTTCGGCCATTTTGCGCCACCCAATGTACAACAAATAAAACAACAGGTCTTTTTATTGTTGTTTTCTGATGAGAACTGTCAAGAGAACAAGAGAAAAAAAGTAACATGTCATAAGTATCCTGCAGAAAACATGGGGTTAAATGTCCCCAAGTCACCACTTTTGTCGACTATATTGGTGCCATTGTCAAACGAGCGTCTACATATTAACATTGTTTTTGATGCGTAGAAAATATTTTGTCAGATACACACAACTATGCTTCTTCTTAATGTTTTATTGGTTTGTTGAAAATACGAGCAAAGAAAATACTTCAAGCAAAATTCAAGTTTTTATGCAAATTAGTTTACGAAATCAATATAAAAGGCAAATAAAAAAATGTATTAAAAAATAATTCAAAGAATCAAATAAAAAGAAATTGCAAAAGACAAATAAAAAGCAATCCATTTTGTAATTATAAAAATAAAAATATTTTAAAATGAAATAATTGTGGAAATGTTTATGAGCCTGTAGAAGATTTTGTGGGATCAGTTAAAAAGTCCAGTCCAGTAAGTCCAGATTCATATTTAAGTGTTTGATTTTAATAATTCGACGGAACCTGGAATTTTTCATTTATATTTAATACAAACAGCAAACTAAATCCTTACTTGCTGAACGAATGTTCCTTTTTTTTATGTATTTTTTTTATTAAGACAAAAATTTTTAATAAAATATTCAGTTCTATTATCATTAGAATTACTAAAATGTACTACTAGTGACTATCTCTTTCCAATGTCTCGATATGGTCCCAAAAAAAAAAATACCTACTCAGTAGTACCAACGTCAGTAGTTGCTTTTCAATGACACGCACATGCTAAATGTCTGTAGCAAAAATCATTGTCTGGGGTACAATTCGTCAGTAGTACTGGTGACAAAGTCAGTAGTAAATCACTACAATTTCACTATTCGCATTTTCTGCAGGGTACGTACGTGCATTTTCACTTGTATTTGCAAAGCTTTTATGCATTAGTATTGCTTTAATAGGCACAGTGTGTGTAAACATAAGCAACATTTGACACATCACATCACGAAACAAGCAAATAAAAAACTCTATCAGCTGGTGCTTCCAGCATACCTACATCTGTTATTGTGCCATGATGTGTGACGATGTTTTGATTCTCTTTCGTATGATTATATGCTTGGCGTCAGTAAAGTAATGCAAACCTCTAATTCTGCAGAAGTATAAAAGCATAAGTTCAGTCCGAAACAGTTTGGATTAATATTGATGGGGCCCTCTTTGCAACCTAACCTAGTGTGGTGGACATAACCAAATATTGTGCTGAATTAGCATTTGTGGCACTATGAGAACCACACCAACAAAGGCGATGCACATAATATAAATATCGCAACATCATGGTATAACACGAAAGAAAGAGTCTGACGAGTTTGCCAAGATAAGAGCATCTTTGAATTACATCACACTACAGAACGTCAGAGATTTTAAGATCCAAAATCTAACTCAAACAGTGGGCGACTGGAAACCATGAGAGAGTCTGCAAAATGCCACTGTGTGAAAGAGTAACCAAAATCCTATGGAATAATCCGAATCAAGAGAAGTTGAAAGAATTTCTTAGATTGAGGCATAATAAACGGCTACACGGAGATGTGGCGTCATCTAGCTCGCATGACGCTAATAGAAGATATTACCTGCAGAGCATGCGAGAGGCAAGGAAAAACATAATAGCCATAGCTGTCTTATTATACACCGTTTAGTCAGCTTAGAACATACATTTCTCGTAGGAATAATGTGGAATATAATGTCTTAGAGACTGCGATTGAAGAGACCTAAGAGAATACACAGCACACAGAGTGGTTTCTTGGCGTAACTGATTTATTGAATAGGGTTTTCCGGTCAAATAGATATCTTAGCGATATCCCACATCATTGGGTAGATCGCATACCGTAACTCCGTATGAAAAGTGTTCTATATAAGTGTCCCTCTTTTCAAGCTAACCTCACCTAATCTAAGTGGTACCATGAAACAAGTCCCAAATGAAATAACTCCCCACAAAAAATTAAATAACTTCCAATAATTTTTCCATACAAAATTGGGACTTATTTCCTGATTGATATTGATATTTCTATGATGAATTGGGAATTATTAAATTTTTCTTGAAATGAAATAACTCCCAACGAAAAATCTGTTAGGACTTATCTCATTTTCTGCTGTCATTGGAAATTATTTCATGTTTGTTTGGGATTATTTTATTTTTGCTTGGGAGTTATATATTATAGCTATGCTATTTATGACACGACACAGGAGCTATTACAGTTATAAATTTATATTTGTTTTGATTTCTTTGTACTTAAAACCAGATTACGAAAATAAACGAAACAAACTGTTTGATTTTGTTTTATGTATTTCGTTCTTCGAAGTGAGTGAAACAAAACAAATACACTGAGAAGGATTGCTCAAATTGTTTTTGCATATGAGCACAAATCAGAGAACGCAGCCGATTGGCTGTAAGCCGGCTAAGAGCCACCGCCGGCAGCAAACAATACATTAATCGTACGCCGCTAGAAAAGAAAATAATGAAAAATAAATGGAAACGTTTTGAAATATTTCCGGAGAATTTGACGTCATCATATTTAATTGCATTGTTATTTAACATATTAAATTTGTTTTATATAGCTAAGAAGCATGGCTATAATCGGGTGTCCTAGGCACCTTTTTTTTGGTGATATTTTATTTATCTCATTATTGCGTTTTGTTTTCAATATTATTGTCATTTTATAACTTATCTGCGGCCATGCTAAGGAACTACAACTTACTCTTCGTTGTTTCGACAACAGGTAGCGCTGTGACTCTTATGCATAGCAGACCTGTGGTTGGACTTAGGGATTTTCTCCTCTATTGCATTTCCCATAACAGTAATACCCAAAGGTAGCAGCGACGTATCGGTAAATACTGTGGTGGAGAGAAGAAAAAAGAAGAAGAAACCTTAAGTAGGCTGCGGCGTGTCGGGAAATACCAGAGTGAAAACCTTTGAGCCAGGGCGAGGGTTGACTATGCGCAAAGTCTTCATATTCTTCTTCCATGAAATGAGAAAGGCAAAATAACCTTTGATCGAAATGCAGGCTATGGAGGAAATTCAAAGGCAATGGATAGTTATCCCGCTAAGAACGTGTTGTTTTATATTTTTTGTTTGTATTTATTTGCGTTGGGAGTTATTTAATTTTTTCTTAGGACTTATTTCATTACGGGCTATTTAATTATTATTGCGACTCATTTCACTAGGTTTTATTTGACTTTTTGGGAATGATTGAATTTGTTTGGGATTTATTTCATTTGGGACTTATTTCATGGCACCAATGTAAGTCACCGGACGAGTACGTTTGGAACAGTTGATACAAACTTTCCAGCAGGGAATGATTTACATAGTTTACCAACTAGTATGACTTATGCCAGCCATACACTACACAAGTTCACTGCACAAGTCTTGCACAGTACAGTGCGTTTGTGTAGTGTATGGGGGTGGTTGTGCTATTTACGCAGTGAACTGAGTTAATATCAAAACGATTTTGATATTTGCTCAAGTTTATAAAACTGTACAGTTGCAAACGCTCAGTTGTGTCGTGATTTTTTAAGAGTTCAAAACTAGAAAGGAGTGCCGAAAAAATATTCTGGACAGAGTTCCTAAAATTATACAAAGAATCGCCTGCATTATGGAGCATTTAAATAAAAACTGCACAGTTTACTTGTATAGTGTGTGTCACAAGCTTAGTTTACGCAGTGCCAGACTTGAGCACTGAACTTGTGTAGTGTATGGCTGGCATTACTTAATTTTTTTTTTTTTTGCTGAAAAGCTAATGCAGTGAAGACGTGGCAGATAAAGTCCGACAGTTCTATAGTTTTGCTTATTATTATTATTGCTAAACCATTTTATGGCCACCTCTAGCTGGGACACTGTACGAGTATGTAGACCGTTTCATCAGCAAACAAATAATGCATGCAACTTTTTTTGTGTGAGTTGTTTATTATTTGGCAAATTATTTTTATGTAAAATTCTTTTGAAGTTTGTGTTGATAAATATTAAATATGCAATCATATAAATCTTAAATTTAGTATGTATCTTCATGTTTAGCCATATAAAGAAATGTTTTATTATGTGCATAATTTTATGGCCAAAGAGAGAAAAATATTTATTTGAAATAAAAAAAAAAAATGAAAATTAAAGATAAAGATAAATATATAAAAATAAGGAAATGCGTTCATAAATCATGTAGAGAGTCATGCATAAGAGATTTTTACTTGGATTTTCTTTTTTCTTACACTATTTTGTATTTTTCGCATTTGGGATTTTCCATTTTATTTGTGTACATAATTTTTATGGCTGCTAGTTAAAAAAAAAAAAAGAATATAAGAAAGTGTAGAAATAATAACAACCTAGAAAATCTTGATTTATGGCTTTTATTGATTTATAAGAATGAATTTCCAACCAGTCAAAAAGTAATGAAATAAAAGAAACTTTAAAACATAAACTGGAAAATTATACTTTAACAACAAAAACTATATGAAAACCTTTTTGCAGCAAAATTACACACATTTTAAACTGCAACACAGGTATTAAAGTTTTTTTCCTTTTCTCTCAGCAAGCAACAGGAAAGGAAACCGACTGTCGTCTAGGGAATAAAAAAAATTATCCAATGAAATGTAAGAAATACAGCTTCAATTAAAATTGTTTTCGACAAAATAGATAAAAAATAAATAAAACTAGTAAAATAAGTCTTTGTGAATGTGATTTCCTGTAGGCATAAGTTTTAAAAGGGTTACATTTTAGAAATAAAGAATTGTTATATGTCTTGGCACATTTACTTTTAACAATAGTAAATATTTTTATCTATGCCTGCCACATCATCTATTGACTCCAAGTTTTTATAAATAATTTCATAATTCATAATTTTTCAATATGTAAAGAATGGTTTTTTCAAGAAGTACGCTTCCCAAATTCAATAGAATGAAAAGAAATCTGCGTTTGTATCTTAAAAAAATATATGTACTCGTATGTATGTACCAGACAATGATCAAAATATCGTTTTAAGCACTCTTTGATTATTGGCCGTCAAACAACCATGAATGCGTACAGCTAAAAATAAAAACACGCTCATATGCAAACACACGCATTAATTTTAAACCGAAGACATATAAATATAAATATCCAACATGTATGTATGTATGCTTATGCACATTTTTTAATTACGGAACATAACCCTGCAGAAAATGCAAATAGTGAAAATGTAGCGATTTACTAGTGACATTGTCAGTAGTACTACTGACCAGGTGTACCCCAGCCAATGTAATCGCCTATTGACATTTAACATTAGCTTGTCATTGAAAATCCACCACTAGACTGTAGCACTACTGACTAAGTAGTTTTTTTTTGGGACCATATGGAGACATTTCAACCAAAGATTCACTAGTACATTTTAGTGACCCTCCCCTACAATTTTAAAAGTGTTGGGGCAACAAACTCAAATACATACATACTTATGTATGTATTTTTTAACATTATTGCATAGCACAATAAAAAAGAAAAACAAACTATTGACGCGTTCATTGACAATGTCACCAGAAATAATCTAGAACTGTTGAAAGTCTAAAGTATCTCTATTCGCGTATAAAAGGAAAGTTGTTGACATTTCCACTAGTGCAATTGTCGCTAGAGAAAAGAGTGTTGATATAGAGACATATGGTTCTAAGCTGACTAGAGGGAAACAACAAAAACTAAAATTTATAGACTCTATGAAGAATACTCTGACTATTAATCGGCTACACATGCTATTTTATTTACACATACACAACAAGCATGTTTTCAAACAGCAACACACATTCCCACACATCCTCCATTCCGTTTTATATACCCGAGTATCATAACGGTTCAAAAAAAGGGGAAAAGTTGGGGGGGGGGCGTTTATATTTCGGAATATGGAATTGAAATGTCCTTCAGACTCCCAGACGAATTTAGTATATTACAGAAAGAGTTATCTGCCATTAAAAGAGCGATTCACTGGTTAAGATTCTTTCGGATCTCGAATAGAGATATGCATATCATAACTGACAGAAAAATTGCTATAAGGTCTCTCAAAGGTGTGTAAACCACATCCAAGAATGTCGATGGACTTGCGCAGCACTCAAATATTCTATTAAACTGCGTGCGTGAACACGGGACTATTTCAGGAAACATAATGTCGTTTGATCTGGCAAAGAAGGGAATCCTACTAACAGAGGTTGATATTGACAACCTCTGTGGTCTCTCAGTCTCATCACTCGATGTTACCTTTTTTGAAATAGCCCAAGACAGATGGCGCATTGAGCCCACCTGCGCAAAAGCGAGAACCCTCTGGCCTTGCCTAAACTCCCACAGAACGAAAAACCATGAAGCTCATGAACTTCAATAGGAAGCACTTGATGAACCTCGTGGCCACGTTGACCAGTCGCTGTGCCTTCGAAACTCATGCTAAAAGTATGGGTCTCCCGTATAATGACTACTGCTACAGTTGCAATGACGAGAAAGAGGAGGAAAATATCCTGCATCTCCTGTGTTATTGTCACGCTCTGGAGGATCTCCGACTGCACCTCCTTGGCAGAATATCCTTCGGCAGCTTATCCGAGTTATCGGAAATTGAGCTCAAAAGCTTGAGCCTTTATATTAGAAACAGTGGCTGGTATAGCCGCTAAATGAATTTGAGCTTGTTATTTTATTTTTTTACGTCAATCGACAGCAAATATATAATTTTAAAATAAATTATTGAATAGCAAAGTAGATAAGTTTTCGTTATATTTATTATAGAGATGCGATCATTGTAATAAAAGTTCCTGAACCCAGGTACTGGCTTCACTTTTACGTATGTATGCACAGTTTTCATACTTTCACACGACATGTAAATTTTTTTTTTTTTATTTATTGTATCTTCAAAAAATTGAACTAACAATAAGTTTTCAAATTTTAAATCTAGATATAATAATTAGGCCCAAACAGTGTCAGGCATAAACTTAGTGATAGTAATCAATAATACATGAATATCGTATTAAGCACAAAAATATTTTCAAGCTGTTTCATCTGGAGTGTTGAGTATTAGAGGAATAGAGTCCCTTTTTTTTAAGCGAATGTGTCCAGTAAAATTCAAGATGTTACGAGCAAGTGGATTAGGATGAGACTCGAGTTTTATTAAGTATTTTCCTGCGTATTTTTTAATTTCTTCAGTCACTAGTGGCATATTTAAATCACGATGTAAATTTGAATTTTTGATGTACCATGGAGCCGATGTTATTAGTCTTAAAATCTTGTTTTGTCTTCGTTGGATTCTCTCTACATTGGAAGCTGAAGCAGTGCCCCATAGCTGTATTCCGTAGCACCATATGGGTTTCAAAAGCGACTTGTATATTAAAAGTTTACAATCTAGACTGAGTGTTGAATTTCTACCAATCAGCCAATGTATCTGAGTTAATTTAAGTTTCATTTGTGTTAGCTTTGAGTCAATATGGTGTTTCCATGTTATCCGTCGGTCAAGGTGTATACCAAGGTATTTTACATGTGAATGTTGAGGAACAACTTGATTATTGATTCGAATGGGTGAACAGGTATCTTTTCGCAGAGTAAATGTTACCTGAACACACTTTTGTTCGTTTACCTTAATTCTCCATAAGTTTAACCATAGTTCCAGATGTGTAATATGTTCTTGTAGATATCGGGAAGCCTCGTAAGGGTTTTCGTGCATACTAAGGCAGGCTGTATCATCGGCAAATGTAGATGTATGGATATTGCTGCTCAAAGGCATATCACAAGTATAAATCAAATACAACACTGGCCCCAATATGCTCCCCTGTGGCACACCGGATGATATAGATTCGGGCACACTCATGAAGTCTCCTTCAACAACCGTGAGCTTCCGGGTAGTAATATAACTTTCCAATAGCTTCAGAAAATTTATTGGTAGATATGATTTCAATTTTAAAATAAGGCCTTCATGCCATACTTTATCAAATGCCTGAGAAACATCAATGAAGAGGGCAGAACAATATTTCTTTTCTTCAAAAGTTTTTCGTATAAATTGAACCAATGTACGAGTTTGTTCAATGGTGCTATGCTGACTTCTAAAACCAAATTGATGGTCCGGTATGCACTCATTATCATTTAGAATTGGGGACAATTTTATCATGAGTAACTTTTCAAAGAGCTTTGACATTGTTGACAGTAAACTTATTGGCCTATATGACTCAGCCTTGGTAAGATCTTTGCCCGGCTTTGGAATCATACCACATGTACATACATATGTATGTATGTATGTATTTTGCAATGGGAAATTTGACATGTCAGCTGTAAAATACAGACCGTATGAAAGCAGCTTTAAGACATTGGTGAAGCATACATTAGATTCTTTATGGCCAAATATAGTGCAGTTATTCGTTTTATTTATTCTAAATTCCTCTGCTTAAGGCGTTTTGAAAGTATGTAAAAAGAATTTTACATATTTTCTTGTTTCCATTTAAATCTTATGTACATAAAAATAGCAAAATAAGAAAAAATAAAAACAACAAAAACATTCGCAACACTAGCAGCAATAAAATAAAATAAGTCAAATTAAATGATACACATAGTTTATCGTATAAAAAGGATCTCTTGGAGCAAGAAAAGTAGAACACACACACTTTTAAATGAAATAAAAATAAGAACGCAATCACATGTTGTTTGTAGCATCAGCAAAAACTTATTAAACCCTTTGGGTATTTATGTATGTTCTTCTAAAAAAAAGTTTTATAAAAGCAACTTTTATTTACTAATAAAGAGATTATAAGAGTTGACAGTGCTTTAAATGGATAAAACATGTATGTTTGCACATTCATACATAAATTAGGACATTTTTTAGTTTTATATGAAAATCTATTGAATTTATATTTAGTTATTTTGATTTAAGTGCTTTTCAGGCAAAATAATATTATTTTATTCTGAGGCAAGAAATGGTTTTAGTGTAACATTTTCCTCTATTTCGAAAGGAGTTTAAATCCGTTGAGGTTTTATTCTATACCAAATCATGAAGGTGACGTTGCGTGAAGTTGTTGGCAGGTTGACTACAAAACCGAAGGTCCTAGGTTGGAGCCCGGTAACCAACAGTCATTAAATAAGAACACCACGAATTTTTTCTGTTGTGCATTAGTGTCCCTTTGTATCAGTTGTTGTAGGAAAGTTCAAGTGATGAAGGCATAGCCACTGGTCACTGAACTATACCGGCTTCAGCAGATACTTATCCTAATGTAAAATCAGAGCGCCCTCCTTCGTCGGCATAGTGTAGCAGAATTATCGGCGAAGTAAAGTAATCTTCACCAACTGTCTTCTCTGTAACTATACCTTCCCTATCACCCTCTCTCACTATCTTCCCTTCAACTGACGGGTAATACAAAGGTATAATTTTATTGGACCCAACTGAGCTGGACTCAACCTTCAACATTCGTTACCAGCAGCCTGTTAACCAAATCTAAACTAACCCGATTTGAGAAATTAGTGGAAGAGTGGCAGAAGACCCTCTCTCTGGTAGGGGGATTTCGCAAAGACACTGGTTTAATTTATTTTAAAAAACAGTGGGAAGAAAAAGGAAAATTACTGAATTCTCTTGGCCCGCCAATAAGGTTAGAAGTAATGAGCGTAAAAAGTGCAATATAAAAATTAAGGGCCTGTCCCACGATGTCGACGACGTTAGACTTGTGGCACATTTACTAGATTTGAAACAACAACAAAATATTAAAATTTGTTTAGGTTTGAAGTTTAAAGTTAAGAAGAAACTAGTTGCCAAAAAAGCCGAATGCCATGTGAGGGGCTCAAGAATGTTTAAAAAGTTTACTTTTTGCCCCTTAACGAGAGCTTTTCGAAGTCTTCTCCGATATAAGTTTTCGTTTTAATATGAAATTTTGTTTCCTGTGTTTTCATTAGCACTTGAGTCTAAATATATTTCACACTGGCTCACTTCCATGATGGCGAACCTGACAGTGGTACACATTTAAAGTGAATAAAAAGTCTAAGTAAAACTGATTTTAATATTGACAGCAAGCTTAGCTCTAAATTAGCCTTATAATTGTTGCTTTGTTTGATTTTGAGCGATTTTTCGTTTGCATAAAACTATTTAATTTGCATATGACAACGACTAAAGTGCTTATTTCAGCAAAACCTGAAGCAATATTTGAATATGACTGATTTGAAATGGATTGAGGTTCATTACTAGATCTTCCGGAATAGAGTAGGGTAAAACCATCGGCAGTAAATTCACCTGCATCATACCATCGTGTTTCGCATAATCCAAGCATTGTAAGTTTGTAGTTTCCGTGAGTGTCCTAACAGTCCATGTTCCAATTCGTGTCCTTGTTGTCATGCCAAAGGTCGTCATCTTTAAATCAGGATTATTAGTAATTTTTCTTGTTGTTACATTTTCGGTAATCAAGTTGTTTAGGCCATAGCGTCCGATGATGGTGTTGGAGCTGCCAATTATGCATCCAGGCATGCTGAGTTGCTGTAGGTATTTACTCCATGCTGCGTTTACGTTTATACCGCCCCCAATCGGTCTTCAGAGCCTCGTGAGCATAACAGAGGACACCAAGTCTCTGGTGGACAGTGGGTGAGGTTGGCAGTTGGAGAGGATGGGCTATTTAACAAATGCAACATTTGCATTCGCATCACTTTCCCATTGGTCCTCCATTTCTTCTTCCAATTTATGATGTCAAATTATTATTTTAAATATATTTCAAATGCTTTTAAAAAAAAATTTTAAAAATATTGACGTATGTATGTACATGATTTTTATCTAAAACAACAACACAACTTCTACATTTTTTTAAAAAGCTTCAAAAATAATTTTTTTACTGAAAAAATTTGATTTAGTCATGAAAACCACAGAAATATGGCGTAAATATTTTTATTTTATTTATAAGTAACACAATTGACAGAATTCTAGGAATCTAAATATGCGGTTGAGTTACCCTTTATTGCAGCTGCATGGCAACTGGAAAATAATTTCATTATACACCATCAACTACGGTTTTTTTTTCCAAATTTCATCTTTTGGGGACTACGTTCTGTTTATTTTTTCGTAGCAGTGTTTTTAATAGGTGTAATAGAAAATTGTTCGAAATGATTCATTATATCGTGCCGTAACAGTCAAAAAACTTAAGCGACATAATTTTCGATTTTAATTTTTTTGATATTTTACGATCGTAAATAATCCATTTGCGTTAAAAACCAAAACGAAGTCCAAAAAATGTGTCGCTTAAGCTGTTTTTAGCGGTTATAGGTCAATATGGGAAAAAAATACCAAGTGCCAAATTTTCATCTGCAAAATTTATACAGAAACATTCCATATAAGGACATACAAATACATTAAAATGGAAACATAGCAAGTTTTCTTTCAAAAATGATTTCATAATAGGTAGACACATGTTCATCGAGTGGAAAAGCGGAAAAGAGAAGTTCGACTGTATTTAGCTCTTAAAAAAACTATTTAACTATGCAGTGCTATACTTTTAAATACATAATCCTTAAAATATTAAATTTCTGGTTACAGTGGCCTTATTTTAGTGTCTGGAGTACTTCTAAATTAAAACTTTCATGCTTTCAAAAATTTTAATTACTAGGGCCGCACTATAATTATGAAAAGTTTTTTGTATTCTAATAATTTTCCTTTCAATTCTTCTTTTTCGTATTTCAAAATAAAGTTTGTCTTCTTTTCTGTTTTTTTTTTTCTAAAACTAAAAGTAGATTAATTACAGCTCCAAGTGCCACAATTATATATTGTGGCTTTCCACAAAAGCTTTATAGATTAAAAAAAAAATTTATTTTCTTGTGCAACTCATTTAATGTGGAAAACGGTTCACGTGCTTACAATACGTTAGGAGTAAATCCTCCATTTCAAATGTTGTACTTTATTATTTCGCTGTTCAAAGTTTCACAAAATAATATCCCAGCATTGTCGTACACTATAATTATTTGCACTTTTTTTTACTCCATTTATTAAATATATAAATTATGACTTCTTATGCACGCATAAATAATACGTTTGCCAGTGTGCTTAAGTTTATTATGAGTAATAAATTTTTACAAAATAAAAAATTATACATATTAGTATTTTCGTTACCAAACTTTGTATAAAATTTATATGTTAGAAAAACGCATTTTACCTAATTGTAGGCCACCAAGATATGGACGTGTGTGCACTATTTATTATTTAAATACTTCTCGTATCACACAAAATTTAGAAATAGCTGTTTATGTTGGGGAGATTGTTGGTCATAAAGTTGGCACAAAATAATCTCCTTTTTACTGCTGAGTGATAAAAAAAAAAAATTAAAATAGTTTTAAAATTTTATTTCGATTTCTTAAAAATCTGTGAATGAAACTGAGTTTCTTAAAACTAGCACTTACACACAGAAAAAAATTTCAATGTAAAATCACCATGCAAAAATGTTAATTTAAATTTACAAGAAATAATATGTCGTTTAAGTGTGTTGCTGTTTTTTTCCTTTGTTCATAGCTGCAATACACTTTTGTCTTTAGTTGTGTGAGTTGTTTTTGTGTTTTTGTTGTTGTTTTTTTATGTTTGTAAAGAGCCGACAAACTGCTGCTGGCTGGTAGGCAGTGTATTAGTGTTGTAGTCGGAGAATCGCAGGTTCGAATCCTGGAGACAAGACAAAGTATTTTGTACTTTTTTTTAACTAAAACTTTTCAAATAAATTGTATATTAAATTATCAATTAAATAATACTGAATTAAATTTTTATTTATGATGGTAAAATATTTAGTGTGTATATATTTAGTGTGTTGTGGCTGCAGGGGTAAGCGCATTGACTACTACGCGGTGAGTTCCTACGAGTTTAAAGCTTGGCCGGAGAAGCCAATTTATATACAAACAAACATTTTTCTGTTGCCTGTGCAAAACACATGTAAGTTAAGTAATTAATCAAATACAATTACTACATTAAATTAAATTCATGTTCTTTCAACTTGAAATAACTTTGATTCAATATGATTCTTGTTAAATTAACGTGAAATAAAGTTATTTCCAAAGGAAAAATTTTCTTTGAAAATTACTATAAATCATGTTAGATTAACATGAAACACATATGAAGTAAAATCATTGCAGAAAAATATTAAATTGGCCTTGTTTATGTAGATTTTAAGTTGAAATTTTTCTGTGTGTACATTACTTTTACTTGATTAGTTTCAAAAATGAAATTAACTTTAGAGTTGAATATATTAAAACACAATATGTATTTCCTAATTTTTCTTACAAAAAATTAGGGTGCTGCTTTTGGCTGAAGTCGTTAGTGCGTTGACTACAAAGCAAACGATGGACCACATCTATTCATATCAAATTTATTTAATTTTCTGATATGTATTAGAGTCTATGATAGTGCATTTCACAGTGCCCTCCTTCCTCGTTATCTGCAGCAAGAAACCAATAAAATGGCCTACACAGTTTAAAGTAATGAGCCTACTTCATACCAAAGGCGCTTCATACTAAAAAAAGAAATATGCTGAAAGAAGTATGGCCACAAATGTCTACAAGTAAACACTCTGCAGCCGGATTTCGCAGCGACAAAAAGTGTTCACCAATTTGAGGGCTTACAATTCAAAATTCTTGAGGGGGAGAATGCCCCCCCTGCTACAGAATAGCCTTTCTATGTCTACGTTAACTCACTTTCCGACATACATATTTTCTCTTCTTCGCTTACATATTATTTTAGTTTCATTACTGGTGATGTTCAGATTTTATTTCCTACGCTATTCGAGAAATTTTCTCATACGGGTAGAGCTGGTTGACAGTTGTTCGCCACTCATATATGTGTTATTTAAAATTTACACCACAGCAGGCCAAAGTGGCACGAGAGTGCCAAACTTCAATCGGCGTCTTTTACAAATGAATACACATACACGAATACATATCTCTCGCTGGCTAGCAGCGATGAAAGATGTCATATTTCTTATATCTCGGCGTCACGTACAGCCACTTTTTAATCACTGAGGATCAACTTTTTACTATTAAACTGTTTATATATAAATAAAAAATTAAAATAAATAAAAGTATTTTCGTTAAGTCTTAAACCACTTAGGCTCAAATTCACAGTATATAGTTAACTAATGAAGGTGGTTTAACCAATTAACAAAATTGATAAGAAAAATCGCTAGTTAAGCCACGGGCGTTAGTTAACTATAGACTGTGAATTTGGACCTTAAAATTAGCTGTAAACAACGAAAATCAATTTGTACACGTGACACCTTTAGGCGTCGTATCAAAATATGTTGTAAAATAAATTAAAAATTCTACTTGTCATTAGTCTCTCCCCTCATGGGAATCTATTCGTAGATTACGGGTTTTGATAATCCCGGGCCCCAGCTGGGGTAATTACTTTTGGTGCATTACGCATAAAACTTATGTGTTACTACCCAATGTGCACATATTTATAAAAAGGAAATAGGTCTGTGTTGTCAATCAGGTGCAGCGTCACCTGGAACTTCCATGAGTTCAAAAGACGGTAGAGGTGAAGCCTTTCGGTGTGGAACTTCGAAGTCTAACCAGAGCTACTTCTGGTTCCACAGGTGCCGGTTGCCCGACAGTCGAGCTGCTCTAAAAGTTTGGGTGTATGTAGCGGCCGTCCGGATCCTTTGCTAAAAGGTTGATTTCGTCCTACCCCATAGGGTTAAAGGGCTGATGTTGATGATCAGTGTGGAGTAGGCATTGGATTGTTGGAGTTACAGCCATGCCAGACTCTGAAATATATTGAGCTGTGCCGGCAATGGTGAGGAATTCTCTTAGAGATCTCGCTGGTAGTGTGAGCAATTACACTTGCGGTGTAAGAACTTGGAGAATGGTACGTGGTGGCTGTGGTGGCTACCAAAAATGCTGGGAGTATAGTCTTGGCTTCCCAGTGTTACAGCAATGCTAGTGATTGGCGTGACGCGGTCAGCCAGACACTATTCTGGGTGCTGTTGCCATACAACAGAAGCTGCTATGGGCAGGGACATAGCAGCAGAGTTTAGATAGCTCAAAGTACCTCAGCAAGGTGCTTGATAGAGTACAGGGATAACTACTATGATCAAAGATAGCAACCTATGTGCCTTGTGGAGTGGGCACATGGTTCATTCTAGGGGTGCATGGGGGAGATGATTGGCGTCTTGTGTTTAGACCACCGTGAGATTAGGCCTTAAAGGCAGGTGCTCACGTTAATCTGAAACACATTTGTCAGTAGTCTCAAAAAATTTTCGAAAAAATTTAATATATTCGTTATATTTTTATGTAAATTATTTTAGATAAGAACATAATACCACTATGTAGTTGCAAAGTATTTAAAGTTTGTTCAATCGTTCACACTTTCACTTTTTCATGCACACGGAAAAAAATTTGCCTGCAAAAAATTTTCACGTGTAATTAAAAAAAAAAAAACAAAAATCCATTAAACATTTTCTGATTTAGTTTAATTTTTAATTTAAATTTTTTATTGTTATAGTATAATTTCTAAATAAATTAAATTTGTCAACAAAAGTTTAATTGACTCAATTACATTTTTAATTGAGTTTTGTTTTTTTTTAATTTAGCGTATTTATTGCAGGAAATTTTCCTTCTGCGTAATGCTACATATTGTAAAATTAATTTATATTACTCCGGCTTTACTCCTAATTAAAAGTTTAAATAATAAAATGTATTTGCTGCTTTCGAATAAAAAAAAATAATAGTATATTCTGCTAAGAATTTATTGTAGCCAAATTAACTAGTCTGTCGATTAGTGTTATTAAAGTGCCTTTAGCTATCTTACAATTATAAATTCTATGTTTATTATACGTATAAATTAGTAAGTAGTGCTGCTTCGAATGGGCAACAAAAACGAAAAAATAAAATTCATTTTATAAAGAGCAATAGCGTTTATTGGTCTTATTCATGTTTCGTAAAATTTACGACAATTACAAACGCAAATATAAATATGTACTCGTACATGCCACCTACATAAATATTTGCGCGGTGATAATATTTAATTGGAACTGGCCCTCCTGTTTTTAGGAAAACTGCACTTATTATTTTTTTTTTTTATTTGCTTTCACTGTCCTTATTTCGCCAGTAATAAGCAAATGTATGCTAAGTTAGATTAACTCGTTCTGCTGTTATCCTTAATAGTTTACGTAGTTCTGTTTGCCGTAATTGAAAATCTTACATGCTTGGCCTATGACTGGGAAGAAGAAGACAAGTGTTTGTCACTAGCTTAAAAGCTTAAGAAAAATCATACATACATACATACATATATACTTTCACAGCCTTGTTCATAAAGGATCATAACAATAGATGTTTTGCATAAAGAAACTTATGCCAGTTTACTTCGGAGTGCATTGGTTGATAATTAAAAGTTAGTGACATTTATGTCTGGGTTTCTTAAACCAAACATTTCAAATAATATTTATAACAGTAGCAATAATAATTTCCTCGAAATACAAATGGAAAAATAAGTCCAACGTTCCTATCGAAAAAAATTCGGCCTCGAAAAGTAGAGAGCTCAAAATAAGAACCAAATTCTGGCAGATTCGCCGTAAAGGAACTCAGATTAGTTCACTGGTAGCTGTCTTCAAAAACGGAAAAATTAAAAATATCAAAAATCTCCTCAAATTTTTATTTCGTGCCCTTTGTTTTACCCCGCAAACTTCCCTATCGGAAATTAAGTTAACTTTAAACTAACTTTAAGCTAACTATTTTGCAACTAGTACTGACTGGCAATTGGATTACTTTTCAATGTAATCAACTGACTATTTTAACATTGCGATGTCCTAGGAAGTAGTCAATTGTCTCACTCTGCATTACTTTCAGCTAACTTAAAGTTGGTTTTTTTTAAATTACCTGGTAGTCAGTAAACTTAAAAGTTTTTTATGGGGTTCGAACATGTATCATCACACGTTGTGTACTCAACGTGCTAACTACACAGCCAAGGTACCATTTAAAATAATAACAGCAAAATGTTAATATAAAACTGGAATGAGTTTCAAAGTAGCTGAGAATAAATTTGTTGGCTCTCACCAAATTCGATTACGTACTCAACTTAAGAATTCATTTTGGGTTTGTTCTGGATGACTTTGCAGTTAGCTTTTAGTCTGTCTAAGAAAAGTTAACTATAAGTTAACTATTTTTGTAGTCAACCACACATTCTCCGACAGGGTTCTCAACATCTCACACTACTAATCTAAAAATGCCTGTCTGTGAAGGCAAGCAGAAAAGGCACAGTGTAAGGTGCGCGTTTGTTTCAAAAATATAATATCGTCTGAATGTAAACTCTCGCATTGGCGCGATACTGCACGGGAAAAACAGAATTGAGGCCACCCATATCATCAAGAACTCATAGATCGTCCTTAAACCGTAGTTGACACAGAGACCTAAAATTCAATTGCTGCAATTCAAAATGACTTCCTGAAATTTATAAATTTGCTTTCACACAGTCTGCTGATTTATCTCCATGGAATATTTCATGTGGGGTTACCTGAAATCTAAAGATAATGTCAATAATCAAACTTCCTTAGTGAATTTGAAAGAAAATTTCAGCTACTAAATGGCAGTCATCATGTAGTCTACCTACCGAGCTGTCATAAATACTTTTGTACTAAATTTGTGCCGACAGCGCCAGGGACGATATTATATTTCAAAAATAAATTTCTAAGATTTTTATAACAGGTGGGCCAAAAGAAGTCATCCGTTGTTTGTTGTTTGGCTCTTATTTTTTTTCTAAATGAAAAACTTCGATTCTGTTTTTTGATTATGTTTATTTGAACCTTTATAATTTTATTGGTCAAGTCGAGAAGATCACTTCGGCGAGAACTTCGGGCTACAGATTCTCGCACTCGTGTCAAATGTTGTCCCTGAGGGCTTTCAGGGTCTCGGGCTTGTTCACGTAAACGCGGGACTTCAAAATAACCCCACAAAAAAGTCTGGAAAGGTTAAATCGGGCGATCTTGCGGGCCAGTGTAAATCGCAAAAACGAGAGATGAGGCGACCCGGAAAAAATAGACACGATTATTTCGTGTTATTTCTTGGGGAGTGTATCGCGCCATGGCTTGTTCCAAGTGAACATTCTATTCTACATCTGTCTAGTTCACAAATGTCAAAACACATTTGACATTGGCCGCCATTTGCAAAAATAAGAGCATCTTCCAATAGGGTGATTTCTTTTGGCCCACCTTGTATAAATGTTTTAAAAAAGGACTCAGTCATATTATAGACACATTCTTGAAGTAAGTCTGAGTTCATGGGATATATAGGAAAGAAAGAAGAAGAGAGGTGCAGACTTGTTTGTACCGCCAAGTTGCTCCAATTCTCTTTTGTTATTTCATTCGCTGCTTGAAAACAATAAAAAACTTTCGAACATGAGTGATAGTCAAAAATTCATCAGTTTTGAATGATAGTGTTGACTGTTCAGACTATCACACTATAACACACAAACATGAAAAAAATTGGGTGCATATTATTGGTAACAAAAATTTTTATAATGAATTATTTTAATTTCTTCTTATCTCTAACAACTCCCGTACGATTTTGTTTTAAAATTTTGTCTTTAACATTTCACACAGCATAGAATTTCTTAAAACTATATTAATTGCTCAAAAATAATTGTAAGGGTCCAACTTGTGTTGCTTATGCGGCAAAATCACTCTTCACTGAATTCTGTAATTGACTGTTGACTGACGAAATACGTGTTCACACTATCGATCAGTCTAAAATTTAACCAAAATTGTCACTCAAGATCCCTGCAGAAAATGGAACTGACACAAGACTAGTAACGTTATCGGTCCCCAAGAAATAGGCAACCAGTCCGAGTTCTAACACTTCCTTCCTATGAAGCGGAACAGTCACTTTTACATGGGAATGCCAAGGGTGGGGTTAATTGATACTTTGTATATACCTTTATAAATTATATATAAATGTCGTTGCGACACTTAACTGTAACAATGAACGCTTATAATTTTTTTTATTATTACAAATGCAATGACATATTATTTTTAATCAGAAATTTTTTTTAGACTCGAACCGACAATCTCCTGCATGACAGGCTTGCACACTACCCACTCGACCACAGGGCCACTCATATTTCAAAAGTATAAATACCAGTTAAGCTTAGTTTAATATCTAAGTATAGTTACGAGTTCCAGAGTCACATTGGAGGGACCAATTACCATTATATTTACACTATTTGATTGGTGTTGGATTCAACCTCTTCGAACAGGTTGAGTGCCGTTTACTAAAATACTAGACCGAGTCCCAATTAAATTGGCTCAAGATCAAGAAGATACATCACGAAAATGGCGAATATGTTTTATACATATATATGAATATTTACGCGATATGTATTTTTTTTGCACCATACACTACTCCGTACTTTTGGCAACACTCGCATTTTCTCAAGTCATTGGACGAGTACGTTTGGATCAATTGTCATCAAATTTTCTGCAGGGATATAACACTGGGTGACTCAAAAATTACCTGGGATGTTGTTAACATTTTCCAAACATTTTCCAAATCACGGGCACTTATCAACATGTAACTAAGTTGAATATCAACCGATTTTAAATTTATAAACGTATTTGGAAAGAAGAGACTTAGACCTTTTGAACGATATATACGAGGTCTGATCAAAAAATAACCGTTATTTTAAATTTTTTCAAAAAGTATTTATTTACTCATCAATAACTATCTTGTCCCCTTCAAAGTAATCCCCCTCAGATATAATACACTTATGTCTTCAGTTTTGGGAAGAGGAAAAAGTCAGCGGGGGCCAAGTCCGGTGAATACGGTGGTTGAGGCATGATAACAGTTTTGTTTTTGGCCAAAAACTCACGTACAAGCATCGATGTGTGAGCTGGTGCGTTATCATGGGGCAAAATCCATGATTGTTTTTTCCACAATTCTGTGCTTTTCTGACGAATTGCTTCGCGCAAACGGCGCATAACTTCAAGGTAGTATTTCTTATTGACCGTACGACCTTGTGGCAAGAATTCGTGATGCACCACGCCATTGCAGTCGAAGAAAACAGTGAGCAAAACCTTCACATTTGACCGAACTTGACGTGCTTTTTTCGGTTTTGACTCTTCTGGACGCTGCCATTGGGATGATGGGGCTTTGGTTTCAATGTCATAGCCATACACCCATGATTCGTCACCAGTTTTGACCTTTTTGAGGAAATCTGGATCGTCGTTGACGATGTTCAACAGCTCCTGAGTGATGTCCATGCGACGTTGTTTTTGCTAAAAATTTAGTAAAAAATCGAAGAGCACACCAAAACACGACTAACCTTTTTATCTGTCAAATACAAACTGACAATCCAAAATGGCTGATATTGCCAACTTATAGATATAACAGACATGTGTACCAACATAACAGAAAAAAAAATGCGAAAATCTAACATACGTAACTCACGAAATTTGAAAATAACGGTTATCTTTTGATCAGGCCTCGTATTCTATTTCAGTTAATTTGTGTTTATTTTTCACCAACTATATATTTTTCGTTTTTGTTGTTGTTGTTGTTATTTTTCTACTTCTATTCGTTGTTATACAGTATTTTTGTGCAAAAACTATACTATTTATGACTTTATTTATAAAATACGTATGATTAATTACTAGTAAAACTCAAGTTTGTATTAAAAATCCATTAGAAATTCATTAAACTTTTTTTATAGAAACTTCCTGTGTAATATTATCGTTTATCCTTTTATGCAATGTCTGTGCATTTAAGCTTCCAGAATGATGAAAGTGCAAGTTCTTTCTAAATTCAATTATTAATTTAAAATCGGTTAATGTTCAAATAAGTTGCAGTTTGAAGCAAAATTTGATTGTTGTTACACTCGGCAATACCTACCAGAAAAATAGTATAACACATTCCAGGTATTTCGAATTCCTTCATTTTTTTCACACACTGTAATTGAACAGACTTTCTTAAAGAAAAACTGATGTGTATAAAACATGACTCACTTATATTTTTTTTGTAATAATACAATTTCTCTTGAGACATTGTGTACATTGTTAATAATGATTTAAAAAAAATTTAACTGCAAGTTCTTCATACAAAACTTGCCGTTAAAGTCTCTGTTAGATTTTAGATTTTAATTGTACATTGTGAAAAGGGCTGTAAATGATGAAACCTTATGAACTGAAATTCAAGCCGTTTTGTTTGTTGGGTTTGCTGAGTCTCTACACGAATATTTTACATACTGTGTTTCTTGTGTCATAGTGTAAGTGGGACTCTGTTTGCTTTTCAATTTGGCGAAACTTTTGGGAGTTTAATAAAATTGTAGAAATGAAGCGAGTTTATGTAATTTATGTACTTAACGTGCAGAAATATCCTCATAATTCTTTTTTTATTCCTAATTAAAATAATCACGAATTCCGTTTGTGTTAAATAGTAATAACATTCATGCAAACTCCTAAGTATTCCAAAATGTTCACTTATCGCCAAAACACCTTGGGTATATCTACATAATACAAGTAGGAAACGGCACGTCGCTTCAGTGGCAGTGTTGCTGGTTTCTTTTTAAGTATCCTTGAAAGGAGAACATTTCTTTTTTTTTCTAAATAATAATATTTTTACGAAGAATTTTAATGATATGAAAATGGATTAATTGTAAATTATATAAAAAAAATTAAAAATTATATACAAGCAATCACCAAATGTGTTGACATTAATTTAAAAAGGGGCATTAGAGGTGCGCATATAACTATCTTTTCCGATAGTTAGGGAGCTCTTAAGTCTCTCCTTTCATGGGAATTCCGTTCCAGGCTAGTTTTAGAGTGCTTTGACTCATTACAAAAGCTATCCATACGGAACAAGGTTTCCATTTATTGGATGCCTGGCCACAGCGGTCAACCAGGGAATGAGGAAGCGGATGAACTGGCCAAGAGGGCCTCTGCTGCTCCTTTTATGGGCCCTGAGCCGTTTTGTGGCGTAAGTCGGTCGAGTGTAATGTCTCTGATTAAAGAAGATGTCACTTAGACCGCTAAGGAGATCTGGCTGTCTTCTTCTGGCTTAAGGCAGGCCAAAGCTTTGATGCAGCCATTTACATATAATGGCATCCTGAACTTTAACAGGAATAATTTACGGCTTGTTACTGGTTTTCTGTCTGGTTGGACTGAACTATCCTCTGTGGAAAAGTAACCAAGTTCGTTCACCTTTGTGTCGCTTGTGCTTGGAAGATGACGAGACGACGACATATCTGTACTGACCTTCATAAGGAAAGTCATACAGAGATTGAATTAATTAAACTCATAGATCTATGGTACAAAAGATCCATCAGGTGTCGCAGTGCCGGTCTTTGGACCAGATCTTTCCCCCTATTCTACATGCGTAGCTATGGTTTTGGCTCTTTATTATACATATACGAGTACATAAGCCTGCATTTGTGTAAATCAAAATTCTTGAAATGCAAGTTGAAATAAATGTTATTATTTGTTATGGAAATGATAATGTAATTTAGACTTTTTGATAAGAGCTATTACTAGATATTTGCATTTCCATAGGAATGTCAACTTTTTCCAGCGTGCGACACCAAACAAATATGTTTGTTTTTTTTTCAAAGAAAACGAAACTTTTTTTTGTCTGGTAGCAGATTTATATTTTCGAACTTAAATAAAAAACGTAATAATTGACACAAAATTTTATTAAGAGCATTGAACGATAGAATGGAAATGCGGATTTAATTTTTTAAAGAGTATGTCATCCAGATGTCTTCCGTCGAGTTGAACACACTGTTCAAAACAGAGCCTTGGGTTCTGCGCCACACGCTGCAGTAAACTTGCTTCAATTGAGCTGATTTCTCGACGAATATTTTCCTTTAAAGCCACAAGAGATTGGGGATTGTCATTATAAACTCTCTCTTTCAGGGAGAGCGACCTCGGTGGCCATGGGATGTCGCCAAAGCGACTGATCAGTCTTTGGGGGAAATTTTCCCGAAGTAATTTCATCGAAGCTCTGGCTGTGTGTGCAGTCGTCCCATCCTGTTGAAATCACGCGTGTGAAGAATACGATGGATGGACTCGCTGGTTTTGCAAAAACAATTCCGTAATCATGCGTCGATAATTTTCACCGTTGACATTCATCGTCTGGCCTCGAGAATTTTGGGGTGCAATGCAATTGTTTCTTATTTTTCAATCGAGGGTTGCGGCTTCTTGGAGACCAGTAACGGCATTTTTGCTTGTTGACGTGGCTGTTTAATTTAAAATGAGCCTCGGCACTTCAAAAAATGGGATTTACAGTGCGAAAACGCTCCAACATCGTTTCACAAAAATTGTTGTGTAAATCAAAGTCACTTTCTTTCAGTTCTTGAACGATTTCAATTTTAAAAGGATCGAACTTCAGATCCTTTTTTAAAATTTCATGTATAATCGCTCTTGGAAGTTCCAGTGAGGCTGCTCTTCTCCGTATTGAAAGTTGAGGATTTTCACTTAAACTGCTTTCAACCAGTTCAATGTTTTCGGGAGTCCTTGAAGATCGAGTGGGCCCTGGCCGTGACACATTCATAGCCGAAGCAGTTGCGCGGAAACTCTGCACCCACGAACGAATTAAATTTACACTGGGTCCATCACGTCTTCGCCGAATACCGAACTTTGAACAAAATTGTCGACGAGCAATTACGTAAGAATCATTACTCTTAAAAAATGTCTCCCCAGCGAACGCGCGATGCACACTTGACCACTGCGACATCGTGACTTAGAAATGCGCACAATCGATAATTCCAACGGCGCCATCCTCCCTCAGCACCGTTTATTGCTTTTTGAAATAATCGTATTTAAAAATATAAATTTGCCACCAGACACCCTGTATATTTGTGTAGGCGGTCAGCAGCTCTACATTAGGTACAGTTTTAAGAAAAATCGAGTCACTTTGTTCTGAAATACAAATTAAGCTTGCTGTCGCACGTGACAAAAAAGTGAACTTTCTCGTGGAAATGTCCATATGTATGTTTATACCTGGCGTGTGATGTTAGAGACTCCATCTGCAAAAAGTCTAGTGCACACTATGCCATATTTCTTTCTTTTATTCTCCGTTAAATTTTCATTCGTGACAACATATGGAAATAATATCACATCAATGAAATTTTATTTTCTACATGTTTACTTGAACAGTATTATTTTTAGGCATTAACCAAAAATTCAGTAATTATGAATTAGTAAACAACAACAATTCCCATGTACATCAAATGGTATAGCTTATGCCATTATTCTCTCTAACCTCAGACTTTGTGAACTTTGACCTAAAACTGTCCCAGTATTGTGCATCCACGTTTATTCATTTTATTTTTTCATAAAAATATTTTATACAATTTTGAAGCTTTGTGCATGCTAGACTGGCAACATTGGCTTGTTAGTTAAGTCAAAAAAATGTAATCGTTCTTGTATCAAGGAATGATTCACATTAATTGTGGAATGGGCAACATTTTCCCTAGAAATAAATGTGAGGTATATTAATGTGACATGTTATACTTGTATATTTGAAAGTTAATGTATAAATTATGAATCGTACTGAAATCTAAATGTAAGTAAATCTAAAGGTAAGCTTGCAGCAATGCCAATGTGTCAACTGAAAGGCTAAATAAAAATGTTGAATAAAATTAAAGTTTAATTGCAATAATAAAATAAATTTAAGATGTTGAATTAGTGAAAACTTTTGGTTAACACGCAACAGCAATATTTACTTACCTGGAAGTCAGTATTATTTCAAGTATGTAAGTACTTAAAATTTGTTTCTTTCTATACAATTCTATGGATTGTATTTTAGCCGAAATCAGCAATATTTATATAAATTTTTAGCAAATTTTTTAACTTCCGACTTAATTTAACAAATTGTGGCAGCACTTTTAGAAATATCAGACTGATAGATTTTTAGACAATTCATAAGTAGGCTTCGGCTTCGGAGTTGAAAAATCTTCACATATAATCTGAAAATAATATTTTGAACCTAATTTCTTCTTAACATTCTCTGCTTATGGTATTTTTTTTATAAAACCACGTTTGTTTTGTGTCACTTTACGCGATCCTTACCTTAGGCTTCATCTTGATTTGAAATTTTCATTAAGCTTACGCCATTTTTAAATTTAAATGAAATAAAGTGTGTTAGATATCACCGCAAGTTCTTATGCGTATTAAAGAAACGCTTAACGATGTCGTTATATATGGAATATAGCATCACAGCAAAAATATCTTTCAAGGAAGTCAATAAGATCTTGAACTTGTAATCAGAAAGAAGTAAAAATTTATATCATTTCTAATTACTTTTAAATAGGATTGTCATTGCAAGAAGTTCTCTTTTTAGCCGACTTCAAAAAGGTTATCAATTCGTTTCTTTCTTCTTTTTTTTGGCAATATTGCTTCATATGTAACTCGGTTCATATTAGACCGATTGCAAAATTGTTTTTATTATCTGAGAGGGTATGGCTTCCCATTGTTCCCATTGCAAACAAAATTGGGCGGGACAAGCCCACAAATTTTTTTAATTTGATTTTATGATATTCTAAAGGGTCCGCCATCTAACGTTTTTTTTTCAACTAGTACTTATTTCGTGAATGGTAACACTTAGCTCATGTCTGATTTGACAGATAATTAGTTTTATCCTTCCGCTGAATGAATATGGTTGTGTATACGCTTGAACAACGCTGGCAAATAATGCCTGCAATCGACTTACAGAAGATGCCGATTTTGCCAAAAAAAATCATCTTTTCAGATGAAGCTCATTTTGATCTTGGCGGGTATGTAAACAAGCATAATTGTCGCATTTGGGGCGCAGAAAACCCGCACGCATACATTGAAAAGTCGACGCACCCAAAACGAGTCACTGTTTGGTGCGGATTTTGGTCCAGAGGCATAATTGGGCCAATGAGCAAGGAGTGGCCGTTAAAGTCAATGGCGATCGTTATCGGGCCATGTTGAACGAATTTTTGTTCACAAAAATTGAAGAGGAGGATATTGGCAACATTTGGTTTCAACAGGACGGCGCTACGTGCCACACAGCCGAAGCTACACTCGATGTTTTGCGCCCTGTTTTCAAAAAAAAAAAGTTATCTGGCGGACCCTTTACTTGTTTGATTGCTGTAAAACCTAGCAATCACCTTTTGTTCTTGTAATTACACAATTTTAAAGTTGAAAAAATGGGCGGGCCACGCCCATTAAAATCTATTATTATATTTCACATGGTTCTACTTAACCGATTTTTACGAAACTTACCACAAACCTTGAGCTCAAAAATAGACACAATCTTCCATTTGAAAAAGTGGGCGTAGTCACGCCCATTAAAATGTAATATTTCATTTTAAGTGGTTCTACTGTACCGCTTCTTACAAAACTTAACACACACCCTTAGCTCTGAAGTACACAAAATCATGCATTTAAAAAATGGGCTGAGGTACGCCCATTAAAATTTAATTTTATGTCCCATAAATTTGTTCGAAAATGTTCTAACAGATCTTTGAACTGAAGTTGGGTTTTTAGGCAGAATTATTTGATACTTATTCAGTGATTGCGAACTCATGTTCATTTTGTTGAGTAATTCTGATTTAAAACTTCTATTGCATTCATTCATTCATTTTTATATTTTTATTTGAAATTCAATGAAATTAAATACAATTTTAAAAATACATAACTTCTTCTAAACAAAATAAAGCAACAAACATAAATTTTGACAGCTAATCAAAATCTTTTGATTTTTCTTCAACCAACTCGACAACAGCCCAACTAATCAATTGACACGCTTTGATTTGGACAACAACCGACTCAATTGAAAATTGAGTTAGATAATTTACATTTTTCCATATGAAATTTGTCAACGCTTTATGTTTTCGTTTTACAAAATTATGCCGGTATTTTTTTTTTTCTTTCAAAAAATCAATGCATCTCGTAAGTATTCGAGAAAACTACAAGTGATCTCCAATTTTGCGTAAGTGATATGGCTCCTTAATTAATTATCTGGATGTTGTGAATAATCGATTTTTGGAAAGTCAAAAATACACACTAGTGATACTTGGGAAGTAGAGAGAAATTAGTTCCTGAATAATTACTTGCAATTTTTTTTCGCTGCGGCTTTCGCTGATATCTTAAATTTTTTTTTTTGACTCTGATTCATAAATTTGATTTTTGGTTTGGTTTGTGCTGTCTGAAATATTTGCGTAGACGTGCTACTTAAGAAAACCTCACAAAAATGTCCAACAAGGTCAAATCGCACGACCTCGGAGGCCAGTTCACATCCACATGAGATGATCAGGGCCTCAAATCGCTCATCCAGAATGTCCAATGTAGCAATTATTTAATATAATTTCCAATAAAAATTTTTGCATGGAAATTTTACATTTTAATTTTTTTCTGTGTGTAATTTATTGAAAATTAAATTAAAATGTTTTCAACATATTCACGATCCATAAATGTTTGTCTATACATCTTTCATAAATAACTGGAAATTAATACAATAAGTACTTTTACATAATGATATAAAAAGTGCTTCTTGTATTCAATACGAAAAATTCATTATTTTACATAAAAAAAACAATTATATTAAATAAATCCTACTCATTACTTTGTAAGCCATTAAAAAAGTACTACACATTAAAAATCCTCGAAATATGTTTGCTGGGAAGCAAAGTGTGCCATGAAATAATCAATCATCATTTCTATAAGAAGAGTGTGCAATCATATATTCTACAATATTTTTTATAAAACCAGTGTGCCATCACACAGTCCAATATCTTTTCTATAAAACGAGTGTGCCATGATATAGTCAAAAATAATTTCTCTAAGAAGAGTGTGCCATCACACAGTCAATCTTTTTCTTTGTTATAAGAAAAGTTTTGCATTACATAGTCAAAGGTCATGTCTATAAAAGCATCATATAAACCCACCATGTGCCATCGCACAGTCAACCATCTTTATTATAAGAAAATGGTACGTACCATCACATAGAAGTACCAAAATTTGTAAACCGTGCATTTGGAATTAAAAAATTCGGAGTGCTTTCAAAATTTCCTCTCATTCGTAATTGAAAAGCCAAAATAAAGATACACTTTGCTCGCAAAAATTTCTGTGGGCAGTGAAAATTTAATAATTACATCACCCAACCTCTATGCACTTTATTTGTCTGGAAAGGAAGTGGGGCTTTTTCCGAACTATTTGAAAAATAAAACTGTGTTATTTATGGCTAATAGAAAATAAATTTATGTAAATAGTATGTTTGTCGCCTAAATATGTATGTAATATTATTTTGTATAAAAAATAATTGACTGACATGTAGCTTTTAATATCGATTCATCACTGTGTTTTCCCATTATTCATTTGGGAAAAGTTTCTGTTATGAAAACAAACAAAAATAAATTTTCATGGCGGATGTTTGTTTAAGCACAAAAGGATGTAATTAAAAAAAGAAAAAAAGGGAAAGGGAATTAGACATACAATTAATGAAATGGTTAGTCAGCTCAACTAAAAGTTTTGTTTATAAAAATTTTTAATATTATTAATTGAAAAAAAAAAAAAATAAAGTTGTCTAGCTTTGAATAAAAACAAAAAAAAAACTATTAAAATTCAGATTTATACTCCTTCAGAATTAAATTGCGTGAGATTTGAATTATTTCAGAATTAATTTATAATGATTTTATGCTGAAATAAAACGCGAGACTTTTAAAAGAATTTCTTCATTTGGCAATACGAAAACCACATGGAAGTTTGCATTCACACAATTATTGAATACATACAGTTAAAAAAATTAAGAGCCTATTTGTAATAAGACTAGAAAAATCGGCTTGGTAAGGGAACAGAAGAGAACGTGATGTGCAGTAAGCTTTAGTTTAATTCAACTGCAAAACCATACACCGACTTTTCCACAAATTTGCAAGATGAAGAGGAGAGGTTCGAGATTCTAAGACTTAAGCCATAAAATCTTTGATCAAAGAATATTCACAGACAACACCTGTAGCAGGCATTATAATTTATACAGTATTTATAATAAGGCATCAGAGCGAGACCTTCTACTATTTAGATCCAAGAGGTCTATGCATAGGGCGGTTGCCAATTCAACCTAACCTGACTTAACATAGGAAAAATTACATTAAGAAAGTGATCTACGAGTACATGTAGTAAAAACTATCCATGCCAGCGGCGTTGCCCATTCGAAATTAATTTGTGACCAACTACATGTAAAACTAAAAGCAAAATATCTAAATCAACATGCGAGTGGTATTTGTGCACAAAGGATTCTGTACCACTGTCAAATTTTTCAAAGTTTAATTATTCTTTCAAATCGTTTCACAGACTCTTTAATACATAAAAGTCATTATTTATGCAAGAACTGTCATATTGAAAAAAAAATCGTCAAAATGGCAAGAAAATTGCTAAAACTTTAAATCCTGTGTGTGCTTAACATATAAAGCCTGTGCGCTCTTGTAGACCTTTCTTGTTTTGAAGTTACCTAAATTTCGGTTGTATAGTTTCGGAGGGACAGAAATTACTCTCTACTATCCTCTCGATCTGAGTTTTGAAAAATTATATAGGCTTTGTGATCTTTTAGTCTATTGGTCCTACCTAAAAAATGTATAGTTTACGTGCTTTTTCAAATGCAGATCTATTTATATTTTAAATATCATAAAAATCGGTTAGATAGTTTCGGAGGACAAATATAACCCTCTGCCCCTTGTTGGTTCTATATAAAAAATTTATAGTTAATGTGTTGTTTTGGATGCAGATCTATTTATTTTTTAAATTTGATAAAAAATCAATTTTAATAGTTTCGTAGGGTAGATACTACTCCTGCCCCCTTTTTGTTCCTACTTAAAAAACTTATAGTTAATGCGCTTTTTTAGATGCAGATCTAATTACCTTTAAAATTTCGTAAAAATCAGTTTTGATTGTTTCAGAGGGCAGAGGTAGTGGGTATTACCCCTATTGGTTCGACTTAAGGAAATGTATAGTCTATGTGTTATTTTAGATGCAGATCTATTTTATGTTTAAAATTTCATCACAATCGGTTTAATAGTTTCGTAGGGCAGATATCACCCTTTGTCCCCTATTGAGCCTTCTTAAAAAAATGTTTAGTCTATGTGTTCTTTTATATGCCGATCTATTTATTTTTTAAGTTTCATAAAAATCGGTTTGATAGTTTCAGAGGGCAGATATAATCCCCAGCCCCTTTTGGTCCTACTTAAAAAATTTATAGTGTATGCGTTTTTTATATTTATTTTATTTATTTATTATTTATTTATTTATTTTATATTTCTATTAATGCTCAAAATTTTATCAAAATCGGTTTGACAGTTTCGGAGGGCAAATAATACTCCCTGCCCCTAATGGTCCTACTTAAAGAAATGTATAGTCTATATGTTCTTTTAGATGAAGATCTATTTCTGTTTGACATTTTATCAAAATCTGTTTGATAGTTTTGGAGGGCAAATATTATGCCCCTGTCCCCTATATTTGCCCTACTTAAAGAATTTACAGTCTATGTGTTTTTTTAGACATCGTTTAGCTGATAAAGCGTTACAAACAAGCAAAGTTAGTTTTTCATTCAGTCAGGAGAGAAATGGACGGACTGGAGGACGAACACCACACGCTTATTCATTGGATTCTGTTTTTTTTTTTTTTGAAGTACGAAGCCCAAAAACTCTTGTTATAATAGTTATCTACTAAAATTATAATAAATATTTTTTAGATGTGGGGAACTTAATGCAGTACGACGCTATCCTAAGCACTTAAGCGACAGGAGGTTCCATTCTACATAATGCTAAAAGAACTTTAGAAATTAGACCAGATTACCAGTTACAAACATACAAACTTTACCACTTCATAATATTTGTAAAGGGTGTTTTGTATAGAGTGACACAAGTTCAAATCATAATAAAATAAGGAATTATATTTTTAATATCAACGAAACGGGCTTTATTGGAAAGAAAATCTTATGAAATTAATGTTTAAATATGAATTCTGCCACGCCACGCCACGGCTGACTATTACGTGAAATTATTTTTTCATTAAAAGTTTCTTTGAGTAAATCAATTGTAGCGCCCGCTGTGTGACATGTGTCTCCGCCCTGTTAATGCCACGTAATTGAGGGACGAAAAAATTTCGAATCATCTTCCTATACCGTTCACCACTGACAGTAACATTCTGACCATCACCATTTTTGAAGACATATGAAGCGCACCAAACAGTAATTTTCTGTGGATGTAATGGTGTATCGACAAAAGCTTGTGGATTCTCCTCATTCCATATGCGACAATTCTGTTTATTTACGTACCCATTCAGCCAGAATTATGTACGCCATAAAATTGAAAAAGTGCACGATGACTTTGATGAATATAACAATTATTTTTATTAAAAATTTCAACAATTTGCACGCGTTGCTTTGGTGTAAGTCGATTCATAATGAAATTTCAAAGCAAACGAAACATAAAGCAACTATAGGGCCCGCCATCTGACGTTTTTTTGTTCAACTAGTGCTTATTTCGTGAATGGTAACACTTAGCTCATTTCTGATTTGACAGATAATTAGTTGTATCCTTCCGCTAAACGAATATGGTTGTGTATACGCTTGAACAACGCTGGGAAATATTGCCTGCGATCGACTTACAGAAGATGCCGATTTTGCCAAAAAAAAAAATCATCTTTTCAGATGAAGCTCATTTTGATCTTGGCGGGTATGTAAACAAGCCAAATTGTCGCATTTGGGGCACAGAAAACCCGCACGCATGTATTCAAATGCCGACGCACCCAAAACGAGTACTGTTTGGTGCGGATTTTGATCCAGAGGCATAATTGGGCCAATGAGCAAGGAGTGGCCGTTACAGTCAATGGGCGATCGTTATCGGGACATGTTGAACGAATTTTTGTTCACAAAAATTGAAGAGGAGGATATTGGCAACATTTGGTTTCAACAGGACGGCGCTACGTGCCACACAGCCGAAGCTACACTCGATGTTTCGCGCCCTGTTTTCAAAAAAAAAAAGTTATCTGGCGGACCCTATATCTGCTGTCAAATGGGTGCTCAAATAAAGCAGTGGTGTCAACACAAAGTTGTGACTGACTCTAAAAAACACGCTTTATATAAGTATCGAATCTTTACTGAGATAGAGCTTTGTATGCTTTATGCTTACCCCCGACCAAAAAAGGGTGTGATATGTTTATGTGTTTGTGTGTGTCTGCACAAGTCCACCTACAGATTCAACGACTGGATCGATTTCGATTTAGGTTTTTCTGCTTGACTTGATCGAGAGTGTTCTTAGCTACGTTTGCAGAAAATCGGCCCAGCCCGTTTAGAAGATATCACATCTTTTCTAGATATATTCTGTTGAATATGTGTGTCTTTGACGCCGTAACTCCCAAACGGATAAACGGATTGTAATATGGTTTTTCTTTTCGCTTGAAAGGTGACTTGATCTAATATCTGCTAGCCCATACTTGAAAAAAAATTGGTTCAGCCGTTTTGTCTGTATGCCGGGTGTTTCCAAAATGTTTAAATTTTGTTATTGCTGATAATTTCAGAAATTATAAAAGTTCGGCTGCACAAATTCCGAAAAAACATATTTTTTAAATAATGATTAACTTCTTCGTATTTAAAACAATCAGGGTAATCGTGAATAAAATTCCGCGTGCAATTTTTCCCAGGGAACAATTCCAATTAATAGCAAGTAATAGGGAAAGCAAAAAATTCTAATTGGAAAAGAGAGAAATTTTACGCGGAATTTTATTCATGACTGCCCTGAATATAATTCAAAAGCAGTTCCTAATCAGATTGGCTATGTAGGAGCAAATTTTTTATATTATAATTAATCAAATATGGCTGAGAGCATTTGTGCAACATCACTGATCACTGATCGGATGATTTTTCTAGTAGAGAATCACTGTGAGTTTCATAACAATATACATATTTGGTTTCATTAGGTTTTATATATCCTTTTACGCTCTTAATAATATAATGGATAAATAATAAACCTGCAGAATAGAATATCCATCGATTAAACGCCAAGACTTCTTTAAGAATATATTTATTTTATAAAGTATTTTCTCCGCTGCACATATCCCAGCAAAAAAATCGGAATTAGTTCCAAAGGTTTACCATTTTCATTGCATACCAATCACTACAGGTACTGAATTTAATATTCTAAGGCTGTTGTTTATGTCAAAAAGTGCTCTAGACACCTTTTTAAATGCATACCATTCAGTTATTTTTATCACTTCCGTCCTATGACAACCATATGTTAAATTCATTGATGTTTCACCAGAAATAGAATTACGTGGCACTGAGTTCATCAATGCTGTAACCAATGATTTGTATTTATGTTAATGTTTTGCTGGGATGCTTGTATATATATTCTTTTAATAAATTAGAATATTTATGATATTTTCTTAAACAAAAGGCACAAACAATCCCTACGATTTTCTTAAGTATTTTATGTCTGATTGTGAAAGATTAACTCAGCATGTTTGCACGTGCATTCATAGATTTCTCATCTAAACAATCGCATTTACTTTGTGCCAAATTCGAACATAAACATAATCAATTGAATAATGGAAAGAAAACCTTCATACAATTCAAATACACTTGTGCAGAAAAGGTAAAATAAAAGTTTTAAGGGTCTTATCGTTTGTCAGGAAGCAGACTGAAAATCTACTATAGTTTGCCAGACAAAATCCCTAAAATTCCATTTATAAACGAAGGGAAAATTCTTTACAAATAATCATACAAAAAATTTCTTTGACGTTTAATCTGTACTTGTAGTCAACTACTGTTTGAAGTTTTCCATTAATAATCGTCCCTTTTGCTTTTTTGATATTTTAAGGATTTATGTTATTGATTGTTTAAAACAGGCAGGCAGGCATTGTTTGGTTAAAGAAAAATAAAAACAGGAACGAAATTAAACATTCCCACGCCTCTTTCTCTCTCTCTCCCTATAAGTAAAACATATGCACTGGGCATGGTGAGGCGAACGGTTTACAAAATATTTTTTATTTTATTAAAAGTTTTACACAAAAACCTGTTGTGCGTACCTTACAATGTCCGGTTCTAAAACTTGGAAGAATTTTTAATGTTTATAAATTGCCTTTTAAAATTTCATCTTTCTTGTCACCCATTTTCAAGGATTTACAATACAAAATATAAATTTTAAATTTAATATGAATCGGGCAAAAACAATTGAATGAGTTTTTATTCGCATATGCCAGCAGTCCCACTGTGCACTGGCAACAAACCTTTCCTTTTTTGTATTGTTATTTTTTTTCTTTTTTGGTAATTTCATAATCATTAGGTGTAAAACCAAATACCTGCGCTTCCAATGGCAGTACAAAAGAAAATGTTCTTCAATAATAAATTTAACATGGTTGGACATGATTTTAAAGCAGAGAACAACCTTAATGTGCTGTGAAATATAAGAAATAAATTGAACATATACAGGGTGTTCCAGTAAGACGTTTTATTTCGGAAAGCCCGCCTATGTAACAGTTGGCACGACGCAAGCTGTGACTACTTGAAAGATGACAAATGAAATGTAAACCATTAATACACATGGAACGATAAACGAGTACGCTTAAACAACACATTCACCCTTATCGGGAATGAAAGGCGAACATTTTGTTCACGTGAAATATTTCCCATGAAAAAAAAAATGGAAAATAGTTTACCGAACACATTTCGCGTGAACTTTTATTCCCGATAAGGGTGAAAATTTCGCGCTAACAGTTCGGAAAACTAAAGCATTTGTGGGTCGTAGTGAAGCACCTTCTCGACCTGTAATTGTGAAATTGATGGAAAAATGTCTGATGTTGGCCATCGAACTCTTGTGATTTAACACCTTTAGAATTTTTTCTTTGCGATTTCGTAGAAGCTAAGGTCTATACCAATGGCCAACAATTGATTCAAGACCTCAAAGATAAAATTCGTGAAGTTATCGACGACATAATTCTCTTAACAATTAAATAAACAAGCCATGATTTCACTTCTAAATTAGAAATAGGCTTGTGTCTTGTTATTTTCGTAACATGAGCATGCACGACTCAACACAAAGTGTTCGTGACAGAAAATCTGATTTCATGCGTGACCGGGTCGTTTCGTGTTGAGCAAAATTGACACGAAACGATTTTAGGTGTAAAATATGTGTGCATTAATTTCCAATAAAGAAAAAATTTAATATTTTGTATCGTCAAACAAACACGCCACTGCAGCAAATTTACTCACAGTGTATGGGTCTCTTAAGCTTAAAGTTCTGATTTTAAACAAAAATATTTACATATTTATTTGAATATTAAAAAACTATTTTTTTGCCAATCAATCTCATTTCGTGTTTGAAAAATTTTTCGCGTGCGCGTTTCGCACGTATTGGACATCTTAGCATTCGGGTCGCGGTCATGTTTGGAAAAATTCGACACGCGCCCATCTCTATTCTGAATGCTCAGTTCTTATAAATCCAAATGAAAACTCCTATTGATAGACCCTTTATTTAATAAATTTTCAATTCCGCTACTTTTAAAACACTTTTCATTATACCCGTAATTCAATTGTTCTGAATGTATTTGTAAAGCTTTGAAAGAGGTAATAAAGTATTTAGGATTATTTACATTGTTATCAACTTTTGTTGTCAAGAAAAAAATCTAAATTCTACTTGAATGTCGTCTGCGTAAACCATAAACTTTTGTAAGTAAAAAGTTATTTTAAATATTTTTCTAATCAAATCTTAATATACTTTTTAACAAACAGAAATTTCAAGGCAACAAATATCCATTATTCTAGCCATTTCCATGCCTACTTTTATTTTAACAAATTCATATTGAAGTCAGTCACGTTTTACAGATTTAAATACAGAACTGTAAACGAGTTTTAACAAATTTTATTTGTATTTTTGCTTAAAGGTATATTTGAAAGATTTTTTTCTTCTTTGACAATAATATAAGACAAATATTTTTTTTATTTTTGTTTGAGAAGTTGAAAAAATAAAAGTTACGTACGTACCATTTCCAAGTTTAATGAAATATTCACCGAAATTAACAAGTTATCTTGTTACTTTCCCAAAACTACACAGAGCCACAACTGCCTAATATTTAGAACCAAGATTTTCTTTTCTTTTCTTTGTCCGTTTTTAGACTGAAAATTCTCTCTTAGATGGAGAATGATGTAGTTAATACACAAAAAGTAAAAAATGAATATAATTTGCTTTTGAGTTCCCGGCAATTCCCAAAAAAAGTTTGTAAAATCCCGAAAATGGGATTTTGCAGTATATTTACTGTATTTTTCGTATCTTCCACCGCGCGCAGATAAAATTTTTTGCAATATTTAAAAACATATCACGGCTTAAGTAGGCATGATCAATTTTTTGGTTCCAGCTTTGGAATTTGAGAAAAAAGACCTTACATTTGATATTTTTACCAAAAATAGGTTTATTTCGAAACGATCTGGCACCTTCAATAACGAAAATTTTTAACAAGAAATTTCTTTTCAATTTTTAATAATAGCGAAATAATTAACCCACTTTTTTCTAAAAAAAAAATTTAAAAAATTTAATTTAAATTGCATATAACTTTTGACTTAATTGTGCTTTTGATATAAAATCTTTTTTCAAATGTTAAAAATTTTGTTTTTAACTCTTTCTAAATCCAACAAGATTTTACTAATTCATTAGAAGAACAGTGGACCAAGGTTGGTAAAAAAGCCAAAAAAAAGCGAAAAACCATTAATGTAGCAGACTTTTTTGTAACTCTTCAATAGAAAAATCCACTTCCACAAAATCTTTTTTTATGATGAAAAACCTCGGCTTTGCATCAATTTGAGTTTTTCATTAACCCGAGGTTGCCTACTTTACGGCTTTGTGGCTCCGCCCCCTTTAACGATATATAGTCTAAATAAAGACTTAAGCTCTGCGACACCTCCTCAAATGCTGTATGAAATTTCATAATAATCGGACGGCTTGTTATTTAAATTTTTTCTAACGAAATCCCCCACTGTGTGTCGGCGGATAGAAGTTTAACTCAAACGATGAAATCACCTCGAAAGATCGTGTTTTTGGGAATTAAAAAAAAAAACATAGAAAAAATAGATAGAGCTCAAAGGAGACTACATTAAACATAAAACTACTTTTATCCAAAAACCTGGGGGTAAATTACGGCACTCGTAAAAAAAAAAAATTCGGGAGCAAAAACTTCATTATGTGATTTTAATGGACTTTTGTGTGCTGAATACAAATCTGTTCTCAGATTGTTTCCACCACGTCTGGTTTTTGCGCTATTTTCATTTAAATGAAATAATGATATTGGAATATAAAATACGTATTTATTGTGGTAAAAGTAATTAATTAAAATCTTAAATGAAATTAAACACTATAAATGAAATTAAACACTAGTATAACATAAAAAATCAACTACTATTTAGTAGATCAGTCTCTTTTATAAATCAGTCTCTTTTATAAAGCTGTTTCACGATTGTTTTCCCAGCAGAAATCAGTTCATATTCTTGGGGACCACTTACCGCTATAAATTTTTTCCATGTGCGCAATATCTCGCTAGAACCTTTCACCGTGATAACCTGATATGACAAACGAAAAAAAAATTTAAAAACGAATGCAAGAAGTTTTTTTTTAATGGCACGTTGCATCTGAGTTGTTGATATGAAAGAAGAAGTTCTCGTACCAGTTCTTTGTAATTTGGAGCCCTTCTATTTCCAATAAAATTGTGACATACATTTTCGAAACCTACCCATGCGCCTCTCTTTTTATTAATCAACTTAGGCTTGAGAAATTCTTTAAAGATTTCCCATATTTGGTTATCCAAAACTACGCCTTCCTTCCATTTGGTCTCACTTGCACGTGGAAATATACTTTTCACGTGTTTGAATGCCTTTCCATCTCTGTTCATAGCTTATACCGATGCACAGTGCTGCCAAAAATATCTTTTGCCTGTCAACTAAAGGTTCATTTGCTGTGCTTTTGATTCCCGGAATCGCATGGGATCTTAAGGACCAATTTATAAAAAAGCAACAATATTTTGTATATGCTTCTAGCATAGCCACTCTTTTTAAAAATGCGCATACATATATTCCACAAATAGAGATCGTACTGGGGGGTTACTTTCTATTGCGTTGCGAAAGCAATTACGATGCGAAAGCTAAATGCGATGAGATGCCAATTTGGTACTCTCTATTACTTTCGCAAGTCCTTTCGCAAAATTCTTTGATAAAGTGGCAGCACTGAGTTTGCAAAAGGAAATATGGCAAAGATTGACAGTAATGAAATGTCAAAAAATGTAAAAAACGTCTTTTAAGAAAAGGAAAGTTAGAAAAAAGTGAAGTGTAACAGTTTTTAATTGAAAGTAAAATAGCGTTTGATGAGAAAAATGATCGTGTAGGACGAGTCTTAAGAGATATGTAAGTCCAATATACTCTCTGCAAAATTTCCGTTTATATATGTTCTAAACGCTATTCAACAGGAGTAAAAAGTTTCAAGGACATCCAGAGCAATTTCAACGCATTAAAATTACTTGGCCAAGATGTATGTCAACATCAAATTTCGCAGGACCATACCTTAGGTCTATCGCAGCAGTCTCACATTAAAAGAATACTACGTTAGAACCATGTCAAATTTGATTTAGCTGCAGAAGGGGAACAAGAAGTAAAAAAGCTTTTTTCAACACTTGCGGCATTCCTGTTGTGGTTGGAGCAGTAGATGGTACTCACATACAAACGGTTAGATGGGCCAAAATCAAGCACTTACACCTCTACACAAAAGTGCAGCATAGTATGAATGCTATGGTTTGGTTACTAATATTTCACCTTGATTTTACATTTTTAGATACACATGCATGTGATCACAAAATGAAATGTATTTTTTTTTATCCTTCTCCAAAAATAAAAATTTCAATATCAAATTTAAATATTTGTTCACGTATTCACTTGTTTTTCTCCCTTTGCGTTTGATATTTACCTATCGCAAGATATTTGCGATAATCAGACGATTTTGACAGACGTTTTCGCATGACAGAGTGCGGTGATACCAGGCTTGCGAAAGAAAAGAAAAATAGATGCGAAAAGCAAATGCGCAACGCATTAGAGAGTAGCAATCGTTCGATTTCGTAGCATTTTGCTTGCGCATCGCAATAGAGAGTAACCCCCCTGAACTCCTTTGAGCAGTAATTTCTTGTTTTCGTAGCTCTCTTTCATATTTACTGCATGAGCTAATGGTACCAAAAGATATTGATTTCCATTCTGTAGCCACACTGCCTTCCGAGCCATTGGATACATATATTCCTATTATTAATATATTTTTTAATTCTAGGAACCATCAAAAAATAATTCCTCTACTTGGTATGACTTGGCAAATGAACCACAAGATGCAAGTGTCTTACGGATAAATCTGTGGCAATGAGGAAAAAGTGCTTAAGTCATATTTTAACGTTTTGCATGAGAGCAGTTTGAAACTTGCAAGTCGATTTTCAGAAGTTTACTTCTTTTGCAGTTAAATTTGGAAATGCGGTATTCATTTGAGTTTTTTTTGAAAATCATCGTTCTACACACTGTAACTAATAAATTCAATTTGAAATAATATCAAAGTATAAGCTAAATTAAGCTGTTATTTTGCATGAGATTATAAATCGAAAAAAGACAAGCACTAATTTATTGCTCTGCAACTTCCTAAAGAATAGTTCAAAATAATAGAAATTTTTGTCAGAGGTTCTTTTGAATATGGAGATTATGGAGTTACCACTAACTCAAAATGTGCTTATCTCGACTTAAGCACTTTTTCATTTTTGCCACAAATACGTATAACACACTAATAGCTTTTTCTATTCCCACTATAGCTAGCTTTTCGAAAAATAACAAAAATGTAAAATATTTTTCGTTTTAATTTGTTTATAAAGTCTCGAAAACGAATAAAAATAAAAAACTCCGAAACTGTTGAAAATAAAAAAAAACTGTAACAAATTTGATTTCAAGATAATTTTATTTTGCGTCTTCAAGTGTTTAGTTTATTAAAATCGAACAAACCGTTATGGAGTTTTATATTGAAATAATTTTACCGTTACCGCCTTGTTTATGGGTTAATATTAGCCACGCCCATTAAAAAAATATGTATGTCATAGACAAAAACTGAAAACGGATTTGAATTTAGGGCATGAATGTCCATATAATACACATATTTTTATGGAAAACAAATTTTTTTGCAGAACAGTGTAATCAAATACAGTGTTGCTCATCTGATTGGTTCGAACAGCTGTTTTGTATGGAATTTATTATGACACGCTTAATTTAAGCTTTAATATCATTATTGATATGGAAAACAGCAGAATAAAATAATTCATTAGTAAATATATGTATACTATATATCGCACTTGTTCCCTCAAAAGCGTAACAACTCAAAATTCATGAATTTTCAGTAGAGGCCAAAAACTGTTTCTGTTAGTAGTAGTTATTCTAAACACACAAAGAGAGCCATAACGGTTTTTTTTTCACAGAAAAGAAGACAAATCAAAGGGAGATTTTTACAGTGGATAGACATGACCTCTGTTGTTTGGTTTATTTGCAAAAAGTGAAAATTTGAAAATTTTGAGTTGTTACGCTTTTGAGGAACAAGTGCGATATGTATACTATATAACACTTAAGTAGAAATTTTTGAATACTAATACCCTGTTTTAGAGTAAACTTTAACCTTATTAATGAATTACGATTTGCCTGATTATTTAGGAAAGTGCAGCAGGAGGAGAGTTGTCCAATCGAATAAGGATTTGTTGTTTCTGAAATTCTTGTAAATTAATTTTCAAACCTATAAATTTTAAACTTCGCATATTATTAATTTAATAATTCTTCTCGATCTTGGATACAAACGCTCTCGTCCTTTGACCTTCCATACTCTAATATTATTGTGCAAGGTATTTTTGTTAAAAAAAAACTTTTTCAGTTTATCGAGTTTAAATTTTCATTCATTTATATTTAAAAAAAAACTGATATTCAGAAAACATAGACAATTTAAAAAAAAAAGAATTTAAATTTTTAAAGGAGGAAATAATAATTATACTTAATTTAAAACATTTAAATTTTAAACTGTTCTGAGACAATAATGAAACTACTTGCTCTATAAAAGTTAAACGGTTCTTTGCTAGCTTTAATTTTCTGACATAAGGTCTGTACATTAGGGTTGTACGAGATCTGATGGTTGGAATTATCGATTGTGCGCATTTGTTAGTCACGATGTCGCAGTGGTCGAGTGTGCATCGCGCGTTCGCTAGGGAGACATTTTTTAAGAGTAATGATTCTTACGAAATTGCTCGTCGACAATTTTGTTCAAAGTTCGGTATTCGGCGATTACGTGATGGACTGAGTGTAAATTTAATTCGACTCCCGAAACATTGAACTGGTTTTTTTTTTGTAATACATACATACATAATTTTTATTTATTTTTTTTAACAAACACTACCTGCGAAGCGATTAGCTTGTCTGCGGAAAACATCCAGGGTGTATGGTGGGAATCGAACCCACGACCTCTGGACTGATAAGCTAGCATTGCTACCACTCAGCCACAGGGGCACCCTATTGAAAGCAGTTTACGTGAAAATCCGCGAATTTCAATAAGGAAAAGAAATGCCTCAAAATCTTGATTGAAACATCAAAAACCATTGCATTGCCCCAGGGTAATTGTTTGGTGTGTCTTATCCATGCATGACATAATTGGACCATTATATTCGAAAATTCTCGAGGCCAGGCGACGAATGCCAATGGTGAAAATTATCTACGCATGATTACGGAATTTGTTTTGCCAAACCTACGATCTCGTCTATCGTACTCTTCACATACGTGGTTTCAATAGGATGGAGTGACTGCACACACAGCCAGAGCTTCGATGAATTTGCTTCGGGAAAATGTCCCGCAAAAACTAATCAGTCGCTTTGGAGACATTCCATGGCCACCGAGGTCGCCCTATCTAACACTCCCATGGATTTTTTTATGGGGCTACCTCAAAGAGAGGGTTTATAATGACAATTCGCAATCTCTTGTGGCTTTAAAGGAAGATATTCGTCGAGAAATCAGCTCAATTGAACCAAGTTTACTGCAGCGTGTGGCGCAGAACATAAGGCTCCGTTTTGAACAGTGTGTTCAACTCGACGGAAGACATGTGTATGACCTACTCATTAAAAAATTAAATCCGCATTTCCATTCTATCGTTCAATACTCTTAATAACACTTTGTGTCAATTATTATGTTCTTTATTTAAGTTTGAAAATATAAATCTGCTACCAGAAACCCTGGCGAATAAAACTAGACATGTCCGTAGTACATGATTTTTTAAATTTTTTTTCGGGCTTTCACATCTATGAAGTCACAAAATATTTTCATTCAGAAGCAGTTCGATCCTCCCCTAAAAAAATAACGAAAACTGACTTTTCCTTGCTAGTCTCTATTTAGGTAGGGACTAGTCTGGTTTTTATCGCTAGCTCCTCATATGTAGATATCGTGCTTTAGGATCCAATGGTAAATGCCGAAGTTATAACAAAAACTTTAAAAAGGTGGCCCCTACGTTCGGCAACAAAATTAAAAAAAAATTGTCTTGCAATAACACTTTTTTTTTGCCTGTCAGGTGGTGCGCTCTAATATATGTATATATGTATGTATATATCTTTAAGCAAATACATTCAAGATTACATGCATACCCTGTCGGATATTCCGTTAGCTTTAAACTAACTTTAAGCTAACTATTTCGCAACTAGTACTGACTGGCAGTTGGATTACTTTTCAATGTAATCAACTGAATATTTTAACATTGCGATGTCCTAGGCAGTAAGTCAATTGTCTCACTCTGCATTACTTTCAGCTAACTTAAAGTTGGCTTTTTTAAATCACCTGGTAGTCAGTAAACTTAAAAGTTTTTTATGGGGTTCGAACATGTATCATCACACGTTGTGTACTCAACGTGCTAACTACACAGCCAAAGTACAATTTAAAATAATAACAGCAAAATGTTAATATAAAACTGAAATGAGTTTCAAAGTAGCTGAGAATAAATTTGTTGGCTCTCACCAAATTCGATTACGTACTCAACTTAAGAATTAATTTTGGATTTGTTCTGGACGACATTGCAGTTAGCTTTTAGTCAGTCTAAGAAAAGTTAACTTTAAGTTAACTATTTTTGTAGTCAACCACACATTCTCCGACAGGGTACAGTGTATGCAGACGGGCCCATATGTAAATACGTATGTGTGTGTAAGTATCATCAACCATAAAGAGCTTATTTGAACAGCAAGCTTTTCGTCTTTGTTACAGGATTTATTTTATCTTCGGTTGCTGGGTTAGTTGGTTCATCCGTTGAAGTAAAAATTTCAAATTAAAAAAAGGAGCATATGAACGAATTACTTTTTAAAAAAAAATCCATTAAGAGGATGTCTTGAATAATTCAAATTCTCATTTAAACAAAGGAAATACGTATGAACGTACATACATTTGCAACATTTACCATACTTATTTATTTATGAAATTTAGTGATTCATGGCATTACGGAAATGAAGTTTTCTTCTTCATCAAGCAAATATGCGTACAGGCAATACTGTAAAAAATTACAGTTAATACTGTTAAAAAATCATCTCTAATTTGGGAATATTTTACATGAGATTGTATGAAAAACTTTTTTCTTTTGTTATTCATGGCCAGGGCTCGGAATTTTATGCAACTAAAAGTTGATTTTAAGTGCGTAACAAATGCACCTAAAAATTAAAAGTATATGCAAAAATATGCATCTAGCAACCAAAATAAAATAATATGCAAATATTTTTAAACAAAAACAACATAAAACAAACATAAGAATTCATATAAAAAAATACTAAAAAAAATTTTTCAAACTAAAATCAGAATATCTTTCATATAAACATACCAAAAGCATACGGATGCTGCTAAAAAACTAAGCCGACACGTCTTTGGTAAATTTTCTATATATGTACTTTAATACATGGTAAAAATTAATTTTGGTATCTTTCTTACATTCGACACCCAGTAGGAAAATTGGTCATTAATTACATAATAAAGGAAGAAATAATGTATTATTTTCCAAAGCAACACAATGCATTCCCTTAGAAACGAGACAGGGTGATTTGATCAAACACAATAAATTCACATTGACTACCACGTGCATTACCACATGTTCTGTGTTAACAGTAATGAATTCTGAAATGGAAATTATACATGCTGTGCATTACCTTCTCGATTACTATTCATTACCTTTTCCCACTGGGCACATCTTCTAAAGTATTGAACACAGCAGAAAGCTTTTGTTTTTTGTTAAATGAAATGTTTTCAGTATTAATTTTATATGTATTAATTGCTCATTCAAGTACTGCCTTTCATAATAAATAATTTTTACAAACCTTTTATAAGTAAAAAATTTAGTATTTATTTTCATTTAATTCAAGATTTTATTTTAAATGTGTCTTTTACATTTGGCACAATTTAAGCTGATTTTCTTGCGCAGTCCTAAACTACAATTTATTTTGAAATTTATTAGTATACCACGAAAAGTACCAGTATAAGATACATACATAAAGGAGAAATAAGAGTGACAAGCCCAATTAACATGAACTGGTTTGCTCTACTTGGAATACGAAAACTAGCAACTGGTATATGTACATATGTATGTATGTATTTATGTGTGAATTAATAGGAAAATATTAATCGGATGAAAAAATATCATATTGCTTCTTTTTTGGAAGCATTCACTTTTAACCAAATTTTTACCTGAAAATTAAAGCCATCTAAAATGCATGACAGACACCACCAAATTACATGTAACGGGTTTAGCTTGAGTTTTGTAATATGTACCTGAAAATAAAAATGATTTTGCTATACTAAATTATGCATATATTATTTCAAAAGAATATTTATTTATTATATATAACGATTGAAATACTTGAATAAAGATAATTTAGATAATTTCATGAAGTGGAATTCATTATTTATTTTGTTTCAAACCTAAAGCTTTTCAACTCATGTCATGTTTTATAAAATAAATATTATTTTCCAGTACAGCCTCAGCTAAACAAAAACGTATTTTCAGAGCTTCAATTATCTTTAACGTGACCCAAATTTGCTCCAGAGGGTCATAACTGGTGACGAATCGTGGGTTTATGGTTATGACTTAGAAAACAAAGCTCAATCATCTCAATGGAAGCTGCCGCACGCACCAAGGTAAAAATCGAAGACGAGCCAAAACATGATACAATTATACAAGGTACTTGCACAAGCCCAGCCTGTTAATGTATACAATGCAGAAAGTTGTCAAACATTGTTTACAAGCTGCAAAAATGTTAGTGTATGTGTGTGAATAAAATGATTACAGTGTTGCCAATGAATTTGCACATTGAAGAAAATTACACTACACATGCTTTGTGTAGATTAAAATTAAAACAAAATGAAATAAAAATAGAACCCAAAGTAGAATTACACACATATAATACATGCATCTCATTACATGGTCTACAGATGAGAGTAAAAATTACACACTGTGTATTACACACATATTGGCAACACTGAATGACCATAATCATGCATGAATGCCGCCTCTGCAATTGTACTTTAGTTACCCTGTGATTGTTATTTTTAAAAACAAAAGACATCTGCTTCTGACAATTATAGGTATGTTTCTACCAACAAAATACGTGTGTTTCTTGGTGTTGCAATTTTGTTGTAGTCGTGCAAGTACCTTGTAGAATTGTATCATGAGCCAAAACACGTGCAAGCAAAGCAGCTGTCAACAATTAACTGAACATTCAAAATGGCCGAAATTGTCGGCATAAGTGAGAGACATGAGTACCAACATAACGCCACAAAAAAAAACAAAATTCGAATATACGTAACCCGCGAAAATTCAAAATTCGCGATACGTTTTGAACAAACCTCGTATACGCAAATTAGGTGCACAGTTTTACATGTTTGCCTTTATATCGAAATTTTCAGGGAATAGCCTCTTGTTTTAGGTGCACAACTGTCGATTTAGTTGACTTCAACATAACATAATTTTGTTATTTCTCAACTATTCACTAATTAATGTTTTCAATTAAGAATTTAATTGTTTTAATTATTATTAATTATTATTAATTGTATTAATTAATTTGAGTGCAAAAACTTAACTGATATTATCAAATTGTTTATAAGTGAAATTTTAATTAATTTTTTTATTTATATTACAAATATTTTAACTGATACTACAAATTTATGCATATCACTTTTTTGTGTGTGAATTTCTTTAGTTCGATATCATACACAATTACAAATAGTTCATTACGTAACATATGGATGACGATACTAAAAATATTTCTTAAAAGTTTTTCTTAAAAATGGCAAAATAATTTCATTGAAAATATTACGGCAATATGGACGTGTGGTAATTTTTAGCATAGGGCATAGATATACTGGATCAGACTATAAAAATATCCTTCAAAATGTAATTGAGTATGAAGGACGACGATATAGGAAGATGATAAAAATTATAAATTACTAGAACGCACTTGGAAAACTAGTTAAAAAAATCGAATACACAGTCACAATACCACATCCGTCGTTCAAGGATATACTGCAAATGGAATTCTGACCATATAAAAAACAGCAGCGTTATTAAAAAAAAACAACATAAAATATTTTGCCTGATTATGGTTGGCGTATTTGGACTACGTCTAGTATTAGATTAAATAACAATATTGGGGACGTAGTCGAAAGACGCCATCCACGATCAGGCTGAATAAAAAACTGTTACGACTTAAATTTTCAGCTGTGAAAAATGATAAATTTTTTACAAGATAGTTCTGCATTCTAAAGATCGGAGGTACCTGGGCGCTTAAGGCAAGATTTTTGGTTTTAATTAGTTGCATTAAACGAGGTTGTACTGTATTTGCAATAAGCTGAAAAGCACCAAATTGACTCATCATTTTGTATTAGTGGAAAAGTGCGTATTGTGTAGGGACGTATAAAAGCATTGAAAAATAACTTTTTTATAATATTATGAGCACTCGGTTTTCCCTGTGAATTTAAATTTGAATTTATCACATAAGTGGTTCCAAATCTGCAGACTTAATTTTATTAATTCGCCTATCTATAGGGAGAAAGTATGATATTGTTTATCGCAATTGCAACTATATGATGTGTAAAAGTTACTGTTGTTTCTAAACCACACGTTGATGAAGAAATTTCCTGGTAACTCGCATTAACTCAGAAAATATTATTAATTCTTTTATATATATATTGTATAATATTTTTATGATGGCGAGTGCAACGCCAGATATGAATCCACATTTATTATTAATCCAATTAAAAAGGAAATTAAAGAAAATTTTTAAAATATATATTTCCTTTATAAATGTTACGCTTAATTACCCTCATCAACCTAAAACGATGAAAGATCTTAAAACAAAATGTTCCTAACATAACAAACAAAAATTCATTAAATTTTCCCTACTTGAATTTGCTTTTTGTTTTTGTTTTTGCTGTTCTTAAGCGGGCAAAGAAAGATATGCTGGATGTTTTTCAATGGCTTTAAGTCACATTTTATACACAATTCTACCTAAAGATGAAGTAGATGTAATAGTAATTATAAACATATTTGTTTAAATCAACGCCACTAATTTTTCATAACCAAATGTTTCCATTTATTATTTCTACTGTAATTTACGGCCTGTCCCATGATGCCACTAGAAATCGTTCGATCGAATACTTATATTGAGAACAACAACAACTTTTCTAATGTTATTGTTGTTTGCAATACAAGTTGTCGATCGAACGATTTCGAGTGACATCGTGGGACAGGCCGTTAGTTTCTATTATTTTGTTGTGTATCTTCAAAAGTATTTTGATATTCCACGTTTGACCGTTTGACTCTACCAAGTCTAGACAATTAATAATTCAAAGTCAGGAATACCAAAAAAAAAATAAAAACAAACCCTAACTAATTGTATGGTTAAAAAAACTCTTGGAAATCTCACAAAAGGAAACTTATTACAATTGGAGTTGAACTGTTTATAAAACCAAAAAAGAAAAAGAAAAAAACAGTCACAATCCAATTCAACCATCTTATAAACTAAGCTGTAAAGAAATGAAAACGGAAAAGGTTACAAAAAGAAACATTCAAAGTGAAAAATTGTGGCCAATTATTTTCAACTCTTGATATTGTACAGAACTTTGTGGTCAAAACAACATGACAATGCAAAAATAAAAAGAAATAAATTAACAAAAAATCTCAAATTGAAGGAGAAAAAAGAAAAATAAAACCAGCAAAACGAAAACAAGAAACCTTTTAAAAGAATAGATACAAGAGTATCGAAAAAATAAAAAGTCATACAAACTAACAATAACAGGCAAGACCATTTTAATTGTTGGGGAGAAGAAAAAAATACACACACACATACATACATACATACGTACGTAATACGTACTACTACGTATGCCCACTCCACACACACAAACTAAAATTACCAATGAAAGATTTTTCTGATTTTTACAATGATACCTACCCTGCAGAAAATGCGAATAGTGAAAACGTAGTGACATTGTCAGTAGCACTACTGACCAGGTGTACCCTAGCCAATGTAATCGCCTAATGACATTTAACATTAGCTTGTCATTAAAAATCCACCACTAGACTGTAGCACTACTGACTAAATAGTTTTTTGGGACCACATGGAGACATTGACACCAAAGATTCAGTAGTACATTTTAGTGACCCTCATCTACAATTTCATAATGTTAGGGCAACAAACTTTTCATTGACAATGTCTCTAAAGTATCTCTACTCGCGCATAAAAGGAAAGTTGTCGACATTTCAACTAGTGCAATTGTCGCTATAGAAAAGAGTGTTGACATAGAGACATATGGTTCTAGGCTGACTAGAGGGTAGTTCATTTTCTTTTAAGTGTAAAAAGGTAAAATCAACAATCATGATGATTAACCCATATAAGTTTTTCAAATGTAGTTAGTGGAAATTATAGACTTATGCACAGTTCTAATTTCTGGGAGAAGTATTTAATTAATCGAGGGAGACCCAACATCACTGGCATAGTTAAGCATATTTGCTCTATAAAGGGTCTTCCAATAAGTGCTTCAGTTTTGAGGTTTATTTGATTGTAAAGAGGACGGTATGCCATTTATAATGGAAAGCAATATCAGGCAAATGGCAGCGACGGCTTCACTTGCAGGGCCATATTCTTTACATGAAATTTTCTATTACCAATTCGCACATTTCCGGCTGTATGTCCTCAATAACTTCACGAATTCCATCTTTGTGGTCTTGAATTGATTGCGGGCCATTGGCATAGTCCTTATATTTTATCTAGACTCAAAGTAAAATAGTATAAAGGTGTTAAATTATAAAACCTTGGTGGTCAATTCTGATAACCTCTTGGATAAATCACGCGGTCAGGAAACTTTCCACGAAAAATAGTGATGGTATCGTTACTTGTGTGGCATTTAGCGCCGTCTTGTTGAAAGTGAACATAAAATACATCACTATCTTTCAACTATGTTCAAAACAAATCACATATTTCCGCTCGATAGCGCAATCTATTCACCGCAGTAGTCGCTCAAGCAAAAATAATGTCCAATAACCCTTTCACACCAAAAATAGATATATTTTGAGGATGTGGGGGCGTTTCAGCAATAATTCTTTGTAAGTTTAATTGTTCAGGGTGAAATTGGTCACCGACAAAGTTATCACCTAACAACATCATGCGTTTTCTACTGTGCATTAAAGTCCCTTTGTGCCAGTTGTTGTAGAAAAGTTCAAGTGATGAAGTTCACTTAACTGCACCGTCTTCAGCAGATACTAATCCTAATGTAACATCAGAGCGCCCTTTTTCGTAGGTATTGTGTAGCAGAATCATCGGTGAAGTAAAATAACCAATAAAATGGCTACAAAAACACAGCTTCGAAAATTTAATGCGCCTCATTGACAACAGAGGCGCTGCCGCTTTTTCTTATAAAAAAAGGCAGAGTTGTAAAATTATGGAGCTTTCCTCTATTTCTTCCTTCACCACCTGTCTTCATTATCACTATCCCTTTCCTAAAGAAGGTAACACCTAGTAATAATTGTAATGTGGAAGTTTCAAAATACTCGCTTTCCAGTACGACCTCAAACAATTTTAGAATACCTCGCACTTTATCCAAAAACTGTGTTCGCCTTTTTAAAAGCCTCAAGCGGTTTGGCATTAGTTGTCATAATTTGGCAACATATTCTGTTCTCTTTCCCAGATCTCCTAGTTTGCCAGATCCATGCTCTCTGCTGACTACTTTATTACTTCGAACCTTTCGCGTCTGATTCATTCTTTAACGATCTTCGCGTATGTTTACTGTCATTATCATGTTGAAGTATGCCACCACTATGACGAAATTTTTTTTAGAGTTTTATTTTTTATTTACCGATTTGTTTTGTTTTTAACCGACTTCACAAAAAAGAAGGAGGAGGTTCTCAACTCGTCTCTATTTTTTATTGGCGGTGTTACTTCATAACTCGGTTCATATTAGACCGATTGTAAGCAATTTTGTATTGTCTGAGAGTGTATAGCTTCCCATTGGTCCCATTGCAAAAAAAAAAAATTTGGCTGGACACGCCCACAAATTTTTTTACTTGATTTTATGATATTTTACAAACACCTTTGGTTCTTGTAATTACACAATTTTAAATTTGAAAAAATGGGCGGGTCTTCGCCCATTAAAATTTATTATTACATTTCACGTGGTCTTACTTAACCGATTTTAACGAAACTTACCACATACCTTGAGCTCAAAAATGGACACAGTCTTCCATTAAAAAAAATGGGCGAAGTCACGCCAATTAAAATTTAACATCTTATTTTAAGTGGTTCTACTGTATCGATTTAAACAAAACTTAACACACAACCTGAGCTCTAAAAAACACAAAATATTGCATTAAAAAAATGGGCGCAGGCACGCCCATTAAAATTTAATTTTATATCCCATAAGTTTTTTTCGAAAATGTTTTATCAAATCTTTGCATTGAAGTCGGAAGGAAAATTATTGAGAAGTGGAAACCTTATGTGCCATTTATTTAAATTGAATTCAGTGAAATTGATTTTAAAAATAACTAGTAAAGAACAAACGACAATGGCAAGACTGTTGTAAAGGAGAGATGTTAAAATTGAGCTTTCATAACAAAAAAGGCTTCAGCAAATCGTAATACAATGATTCAAAACAAATCACAAATTCCTTTTGCGCTGAAAAATTAGTATATAAAGCTGAAATTTACATCAATTTGAAAACAAACACAGTGGACCAAACACAAAAACGATGATGATTAAGGTGTGGCGGCCGTTGAAAGCTGGATGTTGTTCCGTTCGTTGCGGGTGGAATCGTAAATGCTCGAAAATAATTCAATCATAAAACGTACTTACGATGAGCACAATGAAGTTTGCCGGGTTAACTAATTTTTATATAAAAACAATTTTGTGAACCAAAAAAAAATTACAATTTTGCTTAAATAAACAAAATGATCATCATCGATCACCAAAATTAGAAAAATTATTTTTTTTCGACTTAGTGGAATTAAAATTTTTAATTAAAAAAAATTTTAAAAATACGCCCGATTTAAATAAAACTGTTTAATTACACGAATCAAAAAATTACTTGAAAAACAAATTTATTGAATTGAATATTTCAATAGTTGAAGTGTTGAACAGAGTAAATAAAAAACTTTATAGATTGAATTATTTAGGCAGGTGGATTGGCTTAACTGGGCTACATGCTGCTTTTCGATAAATCTAAAAAAATCAAATTCATCAGAAAACCTTTAACCAAACTCTTGAAAAGGCTCAGAAACCTGGTATCTGAATAAGAAAAAAACTATCTTAACAAAACAAACAAGAAACCTTCAATAAAAATAACAACATACATATTTCGTTCTTCTTAATAATGGAATAATGGAATCAATTATTATTTCAAATGAATATTATTTAAAAAATTTCGATTAAGAAAGTGATAGATAGAATCAGTAAGCAACTTTGAAAAAACCCCTGATGCAAATGTTTACTGTGCTTTAGGAATTTAGTTTGTTTTCTGTATTTTACAGCAACTAAAATAAATTTTGAAACTTCTTTCCAAAATATTAAAACTTTTTGCACAGACGATATTTTATCAACGTGAAAGCCTTAGTTTTCCCGACAACGAAAACATTTATTTTTACATATGCATTTAAATACGAACACACACGTATAGTAGAGCTGCTGACATGCACACTTATTCCTGTCACTAACCTGCAGTTTTAAGAGTAGACCCTAACGAAAATCGACTACCTACTACAGTTGCTACAAGTAATGCTAGAGTTAGCCTTTTGACTCCCTCGGTAATGGATATGTTAATGTCTTCAACCTCAAATTTTTTTTTGAGAGTGGAAAAAAACTGTGCTGTTACACTGTGGAACAAATTCAGGTCAACAAAAGTTAGGTCGATTCTGAGAGCGAGGGGTGAAAGCAGAGGCTAAATTAGAAGACCCGTATAGACCTTCGAACTTTGCGATTAAAAAAAAATTCGAACTAACATAAACAAACGTCTTCTAAAATATCCTCTATTTTCACCCCTCGCTCTAAGAATCGAATAACCTTTTGCTGACCTGAATTTGTTCCACAGTGTTATCAGCGTTGCCCATTTCGCTGCTTTTCTGGTATTTTTTGGTGTTTTTTTTTCTTTCTAAGTACCCGAAACTTTACTAAATACCCGTTTCAGAAAAACAAATTCTTACAAATTCTCGCAGTGCTTTTTAGTGTTATTTCAATAATCAATTTTTTTTTAAGTTAAACAGATCAAAGAAGCAAACGCTTCGCCTTTTCTCAATAAATTTTTTACTTCCTTAGAAATTTGTTTTATTCATTTATTAAGCAACGATTTTACTAATTCAATTCGCATGCGTGAATACAGTTAAACAGCGTGGATTTGTCACTTGTGCAAATTGAAGAAATAACAAAAAAGTGTCCTAGTTCCTATGAAATTAAAAATTTTTTTAAGTAAATTTGGCATTAATTTTTTGTTAAATCTTCTTAACTTATACTTATTTATATAAAAAATAAATAACAGAGAAAATTTAGTTATAAAAACAGAAATAACAGAGAATATTTAGCTTAGTGCGTTTTACCCGTAATTTGTTTAATTTTTACCCTATTTTTGTATGCGCACAGTGCTTTTGATGATTCAAGTGTTGGCATCACTGGCTGTTGTTCCAAAGAAAATCAACAAGAAAAAAATTATTTGAAGTATACTATAGTTATTTTGATTTTGTGTTGGTGTCAGTTCCGATTAGAAGTCCGTGGTCAGTGAATGTGTAATTTTAAGTGAAAAAGTGCGTTTTTTTAGAAAGGTGAAATGAGCAGCAGAAGTAAATTAAAACTTCGCATAGAAAAAGAACAATTAATTGAAAAATGCATTAATAATAAATTGTTTTATTAATAGAAAAATTAATTGTATTGACTAGCGAAATACCAGACGAAGTGTTATGCACATAGTAGCAATTGACTACCGTCAATCCCCATGTCATGCCCATGTTAAAATCGTCAGTCGTGTGCATGGCTGGTAGTTAGTGGTAACGATTGGTAGCTAACGAAATAGCTAGACATTAGCTAGCTACGCCGACTGCAGGGTACTGTTAATTATATTTGTTATGTAGCTATGTGTGTATAATAATTGTAATTCTATATAATATTTCATATGGGATCTTGTCAATAATCTTTTTCATAAGTTTGTTAGAAATTCGTTATTTGTATTAATGGCACGTTTAACTTAATTTTCACAAAATCAGTTCACATTATATTAAAAATTAAATGGTGGAAGAAAACAAGTTAAATTTATTGCGCTAAGTTGTTATGTACCAAAATATATCATGGTTAATTCGAAAAGTTTTTGTGCTCAAATTGGAAAAAAAAAATGTGCAAAAGTTGAAAGTTGTTTTTAAAGAAATTTAATATAATTTTATTATTTAGTCTGAGTTAAGTGATAATAAATGTGGTTATGTTTTAATAAGAAAAGGGTTTTCTAACAGAGAATTGCGAACTTTAACAGTTGATGGTTCGCCGTATTGTTGAAGCTGCGGCTCTCGAATTAGCTGTCATTTACCCAGTCTGTTCTGCCAAATCTTCATGCACAGATGTAGCTTTCAACAGCACGCGCAAATGATGAAATTGCTTGACTCGTTTTAGTCTGGTGGATAAATTCGAGTCCATTGTCTGAGCAACAATCAACCAACAGCGATACACCGACGAAATGAAAGCTCTGCCGAAAACATCGCTGCTGTCTGTGACAGTATGCAAGATGCAGCCGATTTTTCATCGCTCACAAGAACTGTGGATTTCGCAGACTACAACTTGGCTAATTTTGCGTCGTGACTTGGGCCTGCACCCACAAAATACAGTTGAGTCAGAAACTGCCATAGACAACATGTGTTCACTGGAGCAGTTCTAATTTTCATAAAACAAATGAAGCAAAGCCGCCGCGTATAACGTTGTAAAAGATAAATTTTGCTGGACTGGAGCAGTTCTAATTTTCATAAAACAAATGAAGAAAAACGGCGTATAACTTTGTAAAAGATAAATTTTGCAAAACCAGTTTTTTCACAGATTACCGTTAACATTACTGTCTTGCATTGCGCAAACATCAAACCATCCAAAACTATGCACCTTATAACCGTCAAAATACAATTATAAAAAGTCAGTCAGTGGAAGAAACTAACAATTTTATGCGAACGAAATTTTCAAAAGTATGTAATTGATAAATGCACGAGTAACAGAGATACAAAAAGATTTTTCATAGAGGTATAAAACTTTAAGTTGAAAGCACTTCTCTAACTGGCGGCCATTTTGTCAGCTGTCAATTTATGATTTATGTTTTGTTTGGTTTGGCATTTAAACATGAATAGCCTGACGCCTGAACAACGCTTCCACATTGTGTAAATTTATTTTGAAAATGGTTCTGTTGTCTTTTAATGTTCAAAAAACCCGAATAATTCCTGCATCTCCAAGATTTCGAAAAATCCCGAAATCCCGGGACTTGATTTTTTTTAAATCCCGAATCCCCGGATGGTAAAACCCAGTCCCGATTGGCATCCCTAACTGGGACTGATAATGGGGAAAAAATTTCACAGGAGATTTACGATGGTATTTTTCCCCTCGAGAGGAATAAAAATTTCATGGGAGAAAAAATTCCACTTGCTATTCATGATTGGGGTGATTATCGCAAAGTATACCATAGATGTCACGAGTCGGAAGATAATTGTGTTTTAACGTAATTCCATTTTATACTTTGTGGTCTCATTCGCTGCCTAATTTTTGTAAATAAATGGTCAAAATTAATATTTGTGAACGATAATGCTTAAGAGGAAGTCTCTAATCATTTGAAAACAAATTTTAATCACTTTTTTAGTACTAATAATCTTTTTTGCATTGTTTTCTTTAATTCAACACCTCAAGTTCCTGCATTTAATTTTGTACAAATGTACAAATGTATTTTCATTTTATGTTTTGTGGTCTTATTCGTTCTCTGTTTTTTGTAAGTTGAAGTTAAATATTAATATTTTTGTAGGAAATTGTTTAAAATTAAATTTGTAAGCATTTAGAAACTAGCTTTAATCACTTTTATAATACTAATAATGATTTACGCATTGGTTTTTTTAGTTCAACACTACAAAATCTTTCATTTAATTTTGTAAAAATTTTCAATTGTTCATTTCACTAAGTATACATTTTCTGTTGTTTGTTTTCATTACTGTACTAAAAATATTCAAAAACAAACGCACTATATTTGTCCCATTTTAATAGTGATCAAATCAGCGGATTTTAGCTTTTTTCATAAGTCACTTTCTACAACTCTGTTCTACTTTGTGGTGATTATATTGATAGAATATATTAACAGCAAGTGAAGTTTTGGCACAAAAACGAGCTATATCCACATAAAAAACAGAGAAACTTTTGATTCTGCAGGAATGGCTTAAGGCTCACTTAGCCGTCTGTAATGGAATGTAACTGCAACGGTAGGAAACAGCTGATCAATGCTCATAAAAAGTGAAAAGTAATGTACAGATTCTTACATTACGGTTACATCTCTATGACCATTTTCATTACTTTTCACACAAAACAATATCGATCAGCGGTTTCCTACCGTTGCAATTACACACCATAACAGTCGGTTAACCTAGCCTTTTCTTTAGTTACGGTAACATTAAGAAATTACAAATCGCCAAGATGACTTCCTTCCCGGAAAAAAATATTATAATAATATTCACTTGTTATATACGAACTGTTCAACAGTGGAAATCCATGCAGTTTTTTTTGGCCTATAGTCCTCTCTTTTTTAAATAAGTTTCTGCGAATTACGGGACACTCTGCCGCACATATATAAATACATAGAAACATATCGTCACCTTAAATGCAAACCGACGTAACTACACTTTTATATATTTTACAGGAGAAACAAAAAACTTTTCAAAATCAATAATAATAACGTGTTCTTGAAAATTTTCTTCGAAATTAACTTTTAGTATGGATACTTATATGTTTTTAACCATTTTTATATATATTTAAGCTTTTATGTTAGTTACGTTCTTTGCAATAAAAAATATATGCATTCGTAATTACGTCCGATTGAATTTCTTTAATAAAGTCCTAATTTTTGGATCGCAGAGGTCTAAATATTTGCGTGAACAGGTAGTTTGATAAAATGAACCTTAATCAATCACAAACTCGATTTCGAATTTTTCTGTAATTACGTGCGTTTGCATTTAAGGCGACGATATATTTATTGCCATTATATTACATTGCCAATCAATGAACGCTTAAACGCGTTTATGAGCATCGTTTTATCTTTTTTATGGGGTTTTTAATTTTCTTTGTTTTTGATTGTTTCTATTCGTTTGCCAGAAAAAAAAATTTTGTTTTTCAAATAACATGCAAAATTTATTGATTTGTTATAATAGAAGGTCTGCAATAGCTTTTAACTACGCTTCATATACGCAGCCTGCATACCGCCACTGAAATGCTAAATGCTCGAACAAATAACACCCACTCCGGCGTTGCTTTTTTGATTTTATGTATCAAAGATTTTCTAAGAAAACGTGAATGTTTGCTTACGTCCTCCTGGTTTTTCAACAATTTATTTACATCTCGTTGAAGTTTAATGTTCTCTCTTCCTGTACTTAATTGATTTTATTTCCGTTGATTTTCTTTTTCTTTTGAAGTGAATAATCTAGAGATGTTCCATTGCATATATACGAGTGAGTACCAGCGTATACAGTGTCAGGTAAAAAGTTTAAATTCAAATTATTTTGGCTAAATTAACAACTGAAATTACCAACAGCAATTTAAAAAGTGTAGTTAAAAATACTGCTACAATTTTATTTATAACACAAAGCAAATCATATCCGTTTTTTAATTAATATTTTAAATACATATCGCACATCTAGTTCAATAGTGACATAACTCAAAAAATTAGTTTTTTGACTTAATAATGCAGATTAATTATGTATCTCGTATTTTATCTTGCGTAAAAATTACGTATAAATAACTTGTACTATCACCTCGTGAGAGAAGAATATTTGTTCATGCCTTCATTTAGTTGTATGTAAATTGAAAACTTGAAACGTGTTTTCTGCAAAACTGGTTTTTTTGAGTTATGACACTATTGAACTGAATGTGCGATATATTAAAAACATTTTTATGATACTAAAATTTCAGTTGCTTCTATTAATTTAAATGAAATAATTTAAATGGTGATATTAATCTCCTTATAATGTACCTCGTTTCTGTAACGTGTGAGAAGTTCTCGGTTGGTTGTTCTATTTTACACAGGGTTATTCATATAAAAATTTAAATAAACTTACAAAATATATCAACAAATATAGCTTTTTCTTTTCTTACTCACCCTGTGTTTCACAGGATGATAACAATTTTTTCGGTTCAAAAAGTTCTCACATTCCCTACAGAAATGAAGCATTGGATTCACACACGTCCATTTTAAGGTCATAATGAAAGGAAAACCGGCATATTTTCCTCTCTCGCCCAATAACAAAAAAAAAGTGCTCAACTAAAATTGCCGTGTGTGAACCGCAACTTACAAGCTTTAATCTATATATGTATATAAAAATGAATCCCTTTTTCTTTGTCACGGCATGAGGCGTGAATGGCTGGACCGATTCCCCCATTAATTTTTGTTTTGTTTCTTATTGTCTGGAGAAGAATAATATGAAATAAATAAATTAAGAAAGCTGCGCGGAACAGGGTAAAATGGTAAAAATTTGTGTGCTATTGGTATTTTTTCTGTTTTTGATAAGATTGTTCTAAATACGGTTTAATGCTTGTTGGATAAATATTTGCTAACGACCTTACAAAAAATGTTATACAGGGCAATCATGAATGAAATGAATGAATTTTTTGTTTTCCCTATTACTTGCTAATAGTTGGAATTGTTCCCTCGGAAAAATTTCACACGGAATTTTATTCATGCTTGCCTTGATAGTTTAAAAATTTTAATTTGCTTTACTGCTGTGAAGGAATAAACATAAAAAAATTTCAAAGGCACAACACCTAATCTACCGCCTGTGTAAAATTAATTAATTAATCTTTTCCGGAGCGATGAGAATCTGCAAAATCTTTGGCGTTATTTATGTAATCAATCTGCAGATTTAGAGATTAACCGCATGTTGTTTATATCGCACTTGTTCTTCTAAAAGGGGTCTTCTAACTTAAAAAAATTTCAGTAAAGTCAAAAACAGCTTTTTTAAGTATACATATTATGTGTATATATTTTAATTAAACTACTTAAATATAATCACAATAAACATATTTCACTTTTTAAAATAAATAAATTTAAAGAACATCCAATATAAAAATATTAAGTGAAAACTGAGCCAATGTTTTGACTGCTGTTGGGTCTCTCTCGAAATGAAGCAAAAACTCATGCATATTGAGGTTGAACAACGACAAACACTCCTGCGTAGTTGTCACGCCATCGTGTTTGTGGTCGATTGTGAGAACGTGCGGCCCCAAGTTGCTCATACGCAACTCATCATTCAAAATTGAAACCAATGAGCCATATGAGATGCTTATGGCTTCCACAATCTCTCTCACTTTCCATCTTCGATCGGTTAACACCAAATGCTGTAAACCAATTTTTTAATCATTGAAATTGACGATGAAGAGCCCACTTAGTATTTGTCAAGCTCAGCTTTGATTTCAGTGATGGTTTTTTCCCCGAAATTCACGTTGTTCCACTTTCTTCGCAAATAACGCTTCAGTCTGTTATTAATGGTTGCCAAACAGAAAATAAATGACACAGCTTTATCAAATTTTGACCGAAGTCAACTGACAGTTACTTGTTGACAGGAGAAGTGTTGCCCTTTCAGTTAAGAGGCGGTAAATTAAAAAACTAACAGCTTTATTGAATCTGTTTGGTGATGTGATTAATTAATTGGTGCAATTAAATTTTTAGTTTAAGTTAAGAAAAAAGAAATAAGTCTTAAAACAAATTATGTAAGTTTGGGGGGGGGGGGGGGGGGGCGGGGGGGTATAAAAACTCCCCTTTCTAACGCTTTTTACAAAATTTTCAGTATAAATTTTCTAAGCCGTAAAATATCCTTTTTTTCAAGTGGAATTTCGATTTTTTCATACAAAAGTGATTGTGAAGTTTTAGTTGAAGAAATTATTTGTTAATTACGAGGGCGAATCAATAAGTACGTGAATACGTGAATTTCGAACTTCGCTCGTAGTTATATGAAATGCAACACTGTTTTCATCAAGTACCACCTGTTAATAGACTACTATCAAATCTTGAGCAAGTGTCCTGATTTACTTTGCGTTTAACAGCTGTTCAAAACACACAACCTCGTATATTTTTCTAAAAATGGAAAAAAATGAATTTAGAGTGCTCATTAAACATTATTTTTTGCGAAAACAAACCGTCAATCAAACCAAGGAAAAGCTCGATAAATACTATGGGGACTTTTCACCATCGATTTCAATGGTAAAAAAAGTGGCTTGCTGACTTTCGTTGTGGTCGCACAAGTACTAATGACGCTGAACGTTCTGGACTTCCAATTCAGGTCAGTACACCCGAAAATATAAAAAAACTCCACGATATGGTGTTGGCCAATCGAAGAGAAAAGTGCTTGAAATTTTTGATGCCATAGTCATTTCATATGGCAGTGTGGTTTCGATTTTAAATGATCAGCTGGGTTTAATGGAATTGTCTGCGAGATGGGTGCCGCGTTTGCTCTCAATTGACATAAACGTAAACGTGTGACAACTTCAAAGGATTGTTTGGATGAAACATGGATCCATTACTGTACTCCGGAGACCAAGCAGCAGTCTAAACAATGGGTGAACCTGCTGCGAAGAAGGCCAAGGTAAGTTTGTCGGCCAATAAGGTGATGGCAACAGTTTTGTGGGATGCACGGGGGATAATCCATATCGATTACCTTCCAAAGGGAAAAACAATAAACGGCGAATATTATGCTAACTTATTAGACCGATTTAATGAGGATTTAAGAAAAAAACGATCCCATATGGCCAAGTAAAAAGTTTTTTTTTTTCATCAAGATAGTGCACGAGTGCACACATGTGCAGTCTCTATGGCAAAACTGTATGAATTGGGCTACGAATTGGTACCTCATCCGTGGTGGGAAGAGATTTAGCTTCAAACAAAATGCCTATTTTAAGGACCTCAGAGAAGACTAGGCTGAAAAATAAAATAACTTTCTATATAAAAAGCTGTGTTTCTTCAAAAAGTCACTGAGTTAATAGTCCACCCTCGTATTTGTACATAAATTTTATTTTAGCTTCAAATCCTTTTTAATAAAATTTACAACAAATTTATTGATATATCGCTGCAATGTGGTGTAGGTTCTTCATTAAATAATGATGTACGAGTATCAATAAATTTTTTTATAAATATTTTAAAAAAGGACCTAAAGCTGAAATATTTAATTATTTATTTATTTCATAAATACTTTACAAAGTAAATTTGCAAAGCATTAATGCACAAATATGTGCGGGGTAACTAGACCATATGCCCAATATATATATATATATATATATATATATATATATTTAAGGTATATATATATATTTAAGGTCGTATAAATTATTATAATGTTCAGAAATTATTCGTCTTAACCAGTCTTTCTCGTTGAGTGTTTTACTCGTATGTTTGCAATACATTATGATCAAACAGAATTGCGGCATAAACACATTTTCCATACAAATTGACACAAAAAAGCAGCCCCAGAAAGCAGTCGAGAGATAGAATCTATTTTATTTTGACGTTTTTTTTCAACAATAAATTTCATATATTTCGTAAGCAAAACTACAAAGAAAATGAAGCAAATATTAGAGAGAATTTGAAGTTACTGCCGCAGATTTTATTATGGGCTTTGTTAATTTGACAGCGATTTTTCCTGAAGTTGCGCACTTATTCTGTTTGATCATATTATTTTCTATTGCAAAATAACAAAAAGGAAAATTAAAAAGTTTAATAAGATTTTTTAAAGACGCTCTAAACCTTCTCCTAAGAGTATGCACATCAACGTCGTTATGGTATTATAAAATTAAACTCGCAATTTTGAAGGTAATTTGGGAAACATTAAAATATATAGGGTGTTTTTTATTGAGGTATAGAACTTTAAGTTGGCATCACTTTTTTAACTGGCGGCCATTTTGTCAGCTGTTAAGTGATTAATATTTAGTTTGGTTTGCCATTTCATCATGAACAGGTTGACAAAAGAACAACGCTTGCAAATCGTGCAAATTTATTTCGAAAATAATGGTTCAGTTCGCGAAGTTTACCGCAAGCTCCATCCATTTTATGGTCGACATAATCGTCCATCAGAGCAATTAATTCGGTTAACCGGTCAATTGGCCACCAAGATCGTGTGATTTGACACCATTGGATTATTTTCTTTGGGGATATGTGAAGTCGCTCGTCTACGCCAACAAACCAGAAACGTTAGGGGACTTGGAAGCCAACATTCGTGGCGTTATTGCCAACATACGGCCCCATATGCTCGAAAAAGTGGTTGAAAATTGGACCTGTAGAATTGGCTTTATTCGAGCCAGCCGCGGCGGCCACATGCCCGAAATCATATTTAAACGTTAATGGCATAAACTTATCCTTCAAATAAAGCCAAATTGATGGACATTAAAACGATTTTCTTGTGTTTTATTTCAACTCGAAGTTCTATACCTCTAAAAAAACACCCTGTATAATGTTTGCAAAGAAAGCAGAAGTAATTTCTGCAGTAACTATGCAAATAATTCAGGGTTGGTAGATCGATAAGAGAGGTTTTAATGGAATACTAATGTTTTTAGTCCATTGGGTTAATATATAATTGTCGAAGTCGAAATAAAAGCAGCTACTTCTGTATAGATTCAATGTTATCAAAATGCTTTTATATGTAGGGCCCTTATGTATGTATACCTCCTGCTGAGAACTTGATCCGCTTGATCTGTTGATGTAATAACGAAGTTTACCGACAAACTCCGCATTGTAATACTGTTGATTAAAAAGGTGGCATAATATTAGAAAGCATTATCTGTCCCACGAATTGAACTGCTTCCGTGGCCTTTTAAACTTGGTGATCAACTGTTACTTATCTTGAATGATTCCTTTATCACCAGTATATTTTTACAGCTGTAGGAATGTGGTTAAACGGGTAAAAGCGCGAATACAAGGAATTTATTAGATTATTCTATTCCATTAATTTTCTTTTCAAATACTGATGATCCAAAATTTTATCCATAACGATTTCAAATACGTTATGAAGGCAACTTCAAATCGGTAGCTTGCAAATTCTTTTGTAAGACACTGTATTCCTTGCATTTGTGTGCGTATTTTTATATATGTTTTATTTTATATGTAAATGTGTACTTGTGTGTATGTATGTATTTATCAACATTCTCTTTTTTTAGATAGAATTCGTAAAGAATAACTTTTAATGGAAAAATAATATTGCTTAGAGGAAGTACTTCAATGTTACTTATTGTCAATATTTTATATTGGATATTGCAAATTTTAATTTTGGCATTAAAGCAAGCCAACTTAGTTTTTACACAGCGAAGAGCACAAAAATTTATAAAAATTTAGGTTTGCAAGGGCACAAGGGATCATAATATTTTTCATTTTATTAAAACTGACGTTCACCCAAAATATTTTTAACTTTTAATATTCAAATGAAGTCCAATGGAAACAAATTTTTAATGCTTTCATTTGTATATGTGCGTAAATAATGTAAAGTTTTTATAATTTTACGAACCATTTATTCTTTTAATAAATTATTAGAAACATAAAAAACATAATTTTCAGGTTTTTTCCTTTACTAAGATATTTTTTTCTTTTCTTATCGACAGTGCAGGACTGATTGAATGTAAAAAGTAATGCGCTAGCAAAAATTATAGTTCTGTGGGCAGGCAAAACAAAAATACTTAAACCTTTTGAACCATTTCCAACTTAATATGTATAAATTTGAAGTTTTTTCTTCAAAGAAATGGCAGTTAAGCAATTTTTAAACAAATACGACTGCACATGTTTTCTTCTTAAAAATTTTATGATCCAAGCGAAGTTACGTTGCGAGTGCTGTCAATAGTTTATAGTTTACATAGTTTTTTAATGTTGGTGCAGTTGATTTTATTTATCGATATATTTATTCGTTTGCCGTAACGATAATGTCCTTCTGTAGTCCCTTTTTCGCCTTAGCTTACAGCTGTGCTTTGCTCACCAATTAATTCCACATCATGTGGCATCTCCGCATTCACAATTTCAAAATAAGTGAAAAGCACAAAGAAGAATAAAAAAAACTAAATATCTGAACTTGAGATTTTACTTTATTACTCCAACTGACACACACACAGCGGCCAAAGGCGGTAATTTCAGGGATTAATTAAAAAAAAAAGTTCAAGTACCTTGAACACTGAAAACACTGACTGAAAGTGCACAAAATTCTTCATCACTAGGCAAAAAATAAATGTCAGATAGGAAACCGTGCTTTTGTAATGACGCGTTAAAATTGAACATTGTGAGAGAAAACTGAAAAACTAAGCAGAAAAAAAACTAAAAACTTTGCGTTATGAAATCCTGTTTATCTCAAGTAATTTTGCAAAAAGTATTAAATCTAACTATGAAACCATCAGGTGCAGGTATTTATTCAAATGTTTTGCTGAAATTTGCTACCGGACTATTTGTGGAAGTGCTTTTGTTTTATATGTTTATATCGGAAGTAAAAAAAATGAAGTTTCTCAGCTTAAGTGGGCATGAGGTTATTAATTGGACTCAATCAAATAAACAGAGAGTTAATTTTTATTGTAAAGGTAGAAAAATATATGGTGCGCATCATTGCCTCAGCGTTGAGTCACGCATAAGTGCCGTGTGAATCCCACGTGAGTCAAGTATGAGTCACGCGTGATCCTGGTTGTATTTAAATATAATAATGGTTAAAAAAATAACGTGTGTGACATTAGCTAACTTTCTTAGGCTTGTTAAAAAATCTGTTTTTGGATAATTCGAATCCAAAGTCATACAATGGCAGGCTCTTCATCAGGAGTGTATTCGAATAAACATTTTGTTCCTGCTGCGGTATTTCTTAAATAATTATTAATTAATTAATAATTACTTAATTTAAACTCGTTTTCTGGCAAACTACTTTTTTCGAGTTATGACGTTGTTGGATAAGCGATATATTTTCTTCAGACAAACTTTTATGAAATATATAGGGTAGTTTTTTAAGAGCTTTCGGATTTGATTTATAAAAAAACACATGTAAATGTTGACCGCGGATATGTCTGAAACGATTCATACGCTGGGTACAATTTTGGCATAATCTCGCCAAGATATCGGCCAATATTTTAAGAAAAAATTCTTCAATATTGTCTTCCAGTGCGTCAACCGTTGCGGTCTTGTCTCTCTAGATATGAGCCTTAACATAGTTTAAAAGCGTTAAATCGCACGATCTAAATGGCCAATTGATCGGCCCCAAACGTGAAATAAACTGTTCGCCTCTCAATTGGGCCATTATGATATCGTATTGCTGAAACCACGTGTCAGCCAAGTCCAGCTCTTCCATTTTGGGCCAATTGCTGCGAATAGCAGCAGCAACACTGACGAGTGCAGCTGCAATATTTTCCTCTGTCCGCACTCTAGGTATGCGTGTTGGTAGTTTAATATTCAATAATGTAATATTGGTGCGAAATTTTTTTAAAATATTTCGAATAGCCGCCTCAGAAGGTCGCCCAAAATGACCATAAAATGGAAGAAGTGCACGATGCTCTTTCTTAACCGAGCACGAATTTTGATAATAAAATTTAATAATCTGCAAGCGTTGTGAATTTGTAAGTCTATTCATGGTTAAATTACAGACCAAACTGAACATGTCTAACGGTAACATGATACACGAAAACAGCTGAGTTCCCAAAAACAGTGTTGCCAAAAATAAAGTTGCTAAAAAATCACCCTTTACATATGATCCCAGACGTTGCTTTACAATTTTTTTCATTTTTTACATTCACTGGGAACTGATAACGGAAACACTAGTTCATACAATCTTTAGAAATATTCGTTTTGAGTGCAAGAAATATTTCATAGAAATATAAAAAAAAAATTTTGTTTCTGAATAGGTTTTTGGCAAAATTAAATATACTCAAATTTAATTATGTGATTTTGTGAAATCTCTGATAGACTTTAATACTCATCGATAATTGTGAAAAAAATACCCTAGGCAATAATGCTGTTTAGGGCCTTTTTCACGATATCGACAGCGTTTGACTTGTCGCACACTTACATTCAAAACAAAAACAAATTCTAAAATTTTGTTGTTGTTTCCAATGTAAGTGTGCGACAACGTTCTACCTGTCGATATCGTGAGCCAGGCCGTTAATGTTTTATTTTGTCTCACTCATAGCTGATTATAACTTCGGCGCTACAAAATATTGTTTTTTAGGGTAATAATCTTAACATTAATTTACTAATTTTATTTTAGCTCATACCAAAAAATATGTACTCATATTTGGTGGCTATTAAAATGAAAGCTATTTCCATAGAAAATCGCTAAAACTTAACTTTTCATTGTAAGTATAAACAAAAATAACTAAATCGTTTATACTTTTTGGATTGTATAAATTTTTGTTTCCAAAAAATGTTCTAGTTTATGGTAAATCCCTCCATTATTGGCACCAATTTCGGTTTTTAATGCACAATATTTAATAACTATTTTTTTGATTTAAATTCAAGTATAAGTTTTCATTTTATGCTGACAAGATAAACTCACAAATGCAAAGGAAATATGAAAAATAAAATTCGTATACAATTTGTATGATTTCTAAATAAATATTATGGAAATAAAAATCCTGTTGCATGCTCATGATAAGAGGCTTTTAGTATTATCCCTACAAAGTAAGAGTATTATGCAAAAAAAAAAAATATATAAAATAAAATATATTTTTTTTATATTTTCCCAGTCCTTTTTTTTGTATTAATTTTATTCTTTAATTCTGCTCTCACTCTTATTAGAACAACTTGCAGTTTTGAGTGGGTATAAGGATTATGTTCACCTACATATATTTTTACACCATTTGGTTTTAAAAGGTATGAGTTGGGTGTGTGTGTGTGTAAGCATAAATACATATTTGCATTAAGTAGACTTAAAATATTGTTCACATGTATTCCAGCATTACCTGTAAGTCCTATACAGCCGTACACCACACAACAGCAACACGCCTGAAGGCTGCTTTATAGGTAGAAACAACTAAATGTATTCTATAGTTACTTTGCAGCAAGCAACTACGTTAGTTTTCCATATTTTATTGTGTGTTTCCCCAAGCCTTATGATTATTAAAAATTCAACAAATTTTATAACAAAGTTTTTTTTCGTACTCAGCACACTCTAATATTCAAATTAAAGGTATCAAATGATACCAAAATGGAGGAAAAAATTGAATAAAATGAACTGAAGTGTAGCAGCTTGCAACCCTCTCAATATTATAAAATTATTTTAATATTGTTAGTTCTCTCAAGAATAGTTGAAAGAATTAAGTCTTAGTTTAGATCAAGGAAAGAATAGGTTTGGGAAACGGCAATGTGTTCAATATTGTGATCTACATTTTGCACATGTATTTCAAATGAACATGACCACTGTCTATTTCGACCTTGCAAACTTTACATACATGATTCAATTTAGGCCTTTTTAATACTATACTGCTAAGGACAGACCTTCTGTATAGCCTGCATGTCCTTTCATACTCTGAGTGAATTGTTGAAAAAAGTCCACACCCTTGCGAAGCTACTTTGGCCTGTCTGCAAAATCGAATACGCTACCCTCTGAATAATAGGCTTGCATACCACCTACTAGCTCCTAGAGGGCACTTTAAAATAGTCTACTGTACTAATAACTATTAATTACACTGTGTGACACAAAAAAAAAATTCCTGAGATGTGTTACTATTTTTCTGGTAGATATTGTCATGAACATCGTCAACGACGATCCAGATTTGCTGAATACGGTGGTTGAGGCATGATAACGGTTTTGTTTTTGGCCAAAAACTCACGCACAAGCATCGATGTGTGAGCTGGTGCGTTATCATGGTGCAAAATCCATGCTTGTTTTTTTCCACAATTCTGTGCTTTTCTGACGAATTGCTTCGCGCAAACGGCGCATAACTTCATTGACGGTACGACCTTGTGGCAAGAATTCATGATGCACCACGCCATTGCAGTCGCAGAAAACAGTGAGCAAAGCCTACACATTTGACCGACGTGCTTTTTTCGGTTTTGGCTCTTCTGGACGCTTCGATTGGGATGATGGGGCTTTGGTTTCAATGTCATAGCCATACACCCATGATTCGTCACCAGTTATGACCTTTTTGAGGAAATCTGGATCGTCGTTGGCGATGTTCAGCAGCTCCTGAGCGATGTCCATGCGACATTGTTTTTTCTCAAAATTTAGTAAAAAATCGAAGAGCACACCAAAACACGACTAACCTTTTTATCTGTCAAAAACAAACTGACAATCCAAAATGGCTGATATTGCCAACTTATATAACAGACATGTGTACCAACATAACAGAAAAAAAATGAGAAAATCGAACATACGTAACTCACGAAATTTGAAAATAACGGTTATTTTTTGATCATATCTCGTATATAAGTTTTGAGTTTTTAATAAATTTAAAAGAAATACACAAAAAGTCTTCCACTCACACACACGATTTAAGGGCCTGATCATCTCAAGTGGAGGTTATTGTACTTCCCATGCTGGTACTTATTTTAAAAATTTTGTCCCGATATTTTTGCTGCAGTACTCACCGAAGGTCTAATTAGGATTTACGTCCACACACTGACCAGATCTCCGGTTTTCATAGTGGAGATATCTGATAGCCGAAGTGCACTGCTGCTCTCCTCCTCATTCACTATAATGTGCAGAATGGCACTCAGGGAATGTGAAGGATAGACTCTTATAGCTTGCCGATAGCTGACTGCTTAGAAAAGCGTTTCTAATTTGGCCATCCGATAGATGTGCTTGGAAAGATTCCCAAAATTTTATTAAACAATTTTATTGAGTTAAAGTATGTACTCGTTTACATATTTTCATTTTAATTTGTTTTTTTATTTAAAGTTACATATAATAAAAAGTAGGCTGTTGCAATTATCAATAAAAAAGAAATGGCATACATACTCGTATTTCACATGCTTCTATTTGACCGCTTTTTACGAAGCTTGGCACACACCTTGAGCTAAAAAAGAGACACAATCTTGCATTTAAATTTAGTACAACATTTCGCATGCCTTTACTCAATCGATTTTTACGAACTTTGGCACACACCTTGAACTCTGAAAAATACTTAATCTTGTATTAAAAAAATTCGGCGAAGATACGCCCACGAAAGTTTGTTATTAAATTATATGTGCTTCTACTTATGCGACTCTCACGATACTTGGAAAAGAGTTTCGACTCTTAGAATGACTTAATTTTGTGCTTAAAGAAGTGGGCGAGGCCATGCCCATTAAAGATTAATATTATATTTCACGTGATTCTAGCAGATCCATTTTTACGAAACGTCGTGGCACACACTTTATGCTCTGAAAGTGATACGATGTTGAATTTAGAAAAGTGCGCTGACACTTATATTTGCCAAATTGGGCATGACCACGCTCCTTAAAATATATAATTTTGGCACTAATTTATATATTTGAAAATAAAATTTAAAAAAATTAAACCGACTTAAAAAAGCAATAAAAATTAAAAAAAAGAAGAGAGGTGTCTTGGGACACTCGGTTAAAGCTATGCTGCTTAGTTATATAAAACAAATTCCATGCGTAAAATAACAATGCAATAAAATTATATTACATGATTATGTCAAATTCTCTGCAAATATTTCAAAACGTTTCCATTTATTTCCCATTATTTTCTTTTCTAACGGCTTACGATTAAATTAATGTATGGTTTGTGGCAAGGCGAATTGATACCAGGTGGCCTTAATTTGCAACTCTGCATATTCGCCCTGTATATTTGTTAGTGTAAAATTTCCTGTTGTCAGAATATTTCCTAAAGTTATGCATTGATTGACAGCAGAGAAATTATGTCAGCTGGTGAATTATGATCACCTGATGTGAATTCGCCTTGGTTTGTGGCCAGTGGAGGCCTTTAGCCGGCTTACAGCCGATGGGCTGTGTTCTTTGATTTTTGCCCATGTGCAAAAACAAAACAAAAACAAATTGAGCAATCGTTCTCATTGTTTTTGTTTCACTCACTTCAAAGAACGAAACTAAACAAAATCAAACAATTTGTTTTGATTATTTAAGTACAATCAAAACAAAAATAAATTTATAGCTATCATAGTGTCGATTATTTTTGTTACGAATACGCAATAAATAGCATAGCTATAATAACTTAGATTTAATCCCAGCAAAAAATTAATACACAAATCATTAGTTTCAGCGTGGGTGAAGTCAGCATCAACTGGTTCTATTTCTGGTGAAACATAAAGGAATTTAACACATGTTTGTCATAGGATGAAAGTGATTCAAATAAGTGAATGATATGTACTTAAAAGGTTGTCTAGAACAATTTTTGATATAAGCAACAGTCTTAGAATATTAAATTCATTATCTGTAGTGTTTGGTATGCACTGAAAGTGGTAAAGCTTTGGAACTTGTTCCCACTTTTTTTTTTTGCTAGAAAAATATTTTTATATGTGTTATCTATAATTATATTCAAAGTCAGTGATAATAATAATGATAACTAAACGCATATAAATATAAGTAAATACATACAGAATTTGTGTAAGAAAACATAGCAAAATAAATCTTCGCGGAGATTTATTTCGCATGAGAAATCAGCAGCTGATCATCCATCACCTTCAAGTCGTTGTGAGGTAACCAGGTATGAATTCGCCGTAAAACGGACGGTCCATCATCTCATGGAGCGAAGAAAGATGTAAGCATTAACTCGTTTTTGTATATCTCGCATAGTAAAATTTTCCGCATTAAACAAGTGAATAATGGAGATTTTTCTTAGAATTTCTTTTTAGTACGCAGATAATGGGGTTCTTTCCATTGCACTATAGGTCAAATGACTACTTTTTCTGTGCAAAATTAATAACAGGTAAATTAATGCTTAATTTTAAGGGAAATTAAAACAAAAAGGAAGGTAAGGTATAAAGGAAACCAAAATTTATAAAAACTTAAAATTTTAAACTTAAAAATTTAATTACATTCAATCCGAATAAAAAACACCCTACAAAAAACTTAAATTTTTCAATCGTAATATTAGTCCTCAATTTCATTCAGCAAACATAAATTATTTAATACATCCACAGATGTTGGTGATAAAATTTCATTTTCATTGTTTTCTTCATCTTCGTTGATGTCTTCTCTTGGGCTCTCAATGCTTAACAACTCGATAGCTTCAGGTGGAAAGTGTAATAGCTTCTGTTGCCGCATGCGTCTGCTTAAATATTTTGATGAGATAAGCGGATCGGACGTATCAGTAGCTCTATTAAATATGTCCAAAAGATTATTAGATCGGCTGTTTTTACGAGCGTGATGCAATCTGTCAGCCTTATAAATTTTGTGCCTGGACTCAGCACCTGCTTCTCCAAAGTATCCAATCGGAAGCACAGTGTTGTCAATAATCTGCTTGGAATGTACAAGCACTTTGTGGACTGTAGCTGTCATCGGCAACCAAGAATAAAGCTTTTGGATCAAATCCGCTGTTTGAAAGCAGAACGTCTCAAATTTTGTTGAGTTCAGAGGATACTGGCATGACAAACAAATTAAAATAATTTTAAAACGGAAAATTAATGTCTGATCAACGCCCGTAATGTTGGAAAAGATTTCGTGATCGGTGAATGCTCTACGCGCAGTATTTCCGTCATTTGTGCTGCCAAATCCGCCAACTTTTGGCATATCCACACGGAGACCCAGTTCTCTCCAAAAAGCGTCTTGAATATTTTTTTTTCTATTTGAAACAGCCAATTTGTCGGTTTCAGATCGTGTCTGCCATTTTTGCAATTCACATTTGTAACCTAAATGTAATATGAACTCGAAAAATCGAATCCAGCAATGCAATGGGCTTAAACCAAATTTACAATTAGAATCTTCTGCACGAAATCTTTCAGAAGTGTAATTAGTTATATTCATGAAGTCTTTTGGTGTGGAACCGCAAATAGGGCAAGTTTGATTTGATTTGGTTCCAGTCAAAATGTTCAAAACTTTCCCGTCAATAAGTGTTAAATACAAATCAAAGGACACTTCCACAATTTTCCCTTCGCTGATCGTAATGTGTATACTTTTTTAAAACGCAATAACCTAAAAAATATGGAATTATTCGAAAACGGCTAAAAATGGCTATTAAATGTAAATGGGAATTGCTTTATAACATTTCAATATATTCATTTATGATTGCATTCAATCCGCCGATCTTCGCCGAAATTTTAAAAGCTTCCACGAAGTTACAGTTTGAAAACAATCGCAGTACTTTTAAGGTTATGTTAAAAACGTGGCTTTATTTCAAGCAAGTCAAACAAATTTATCACCTTTTTTAACAAAAAACATTAAAACTTACTTAATTTATTGTTCTCCATTTTCACTTTCTTCTTTATAACTCGCGAAATTATTTAAACAAGCAATTGAATCTTTAAAAGCAATACAGGCTTTTCAACAAAATTTATTAAGTGATTACAATGCAATGACTTCGACTGCGTGTTGTCAAACGGAATTTAATATTAACCAAAAACAAAAAGCTTACTTAGTTAATTTGAAGTATTGGTTACAAAATGACATTAAGAAAAGTGCAATATTTGCACTTGAAAAATTGGACTTTAGCACAGTTTTGGTAGCCGTTTAACCTACTGTGCATTGTCTCAAACTCAGCTTTGCTCGATTTGCTTATTTTCTTATAAAAATTAAATTGCTGCAATATATTTGTTCTTAGGCCGAGTTTACTAATGAAAAACTATTTGATTCAGACATCTATTTATTGATTTAAACAGTTTCCAATCATATTGGATTCTACAAAATTGTCTATTAGTTATGTATGAAACTGTTTAACTCAATAAATACGTGTCTGAATCAAACAGTTTTTCATTAGTAATTAGTGGTTGCGTCTTTTTGGGCATATGTGTGCGAGACGTAAACTCGGTCTTAGAAAGTTAAAATTTGATGTTTTAACCAAATATGACAATTTATACCAAATATGAGAAAAAAATATGCATTTATGGCCAAATTATGCAAAAATATGCATTTTCAGCAAAATATGTAAAAATATCGAATCGATGCCATTTTTACTAAATTTTTTTTTCGTAAGCATACGAGTATTTTTTATTTTTGTTTGCATTATCAGGGCGAAGGGAAAACATGCTTCTGGTAATAACACTGTCAGTCTTACAGTTTGTGCAGGATAATTCTAGAAAAGGTTTGGTTATTGAATTTAAATTTATTTATATTGTGGCATAGTACTGAGTACTTCTCAAAGTACATACATAAAAAGGAAATGTTTGTCCTTCTTTATCCTCTCTAAACATTTGACAAATCACATTTTCTATACAAACTCTTGCAAGGCGAACTCACTCTTTTTATCAACTGGAATGATACTCGTAGCTTATCACTAGAGATGCTGACGCTGTTGTTGCTCTTGTTTCTGCAAGTTGTAACTTATTTTTTTGGTGTATTTGAATTTGTTGCCGATGCAGTTGTTTTTAGTTTTATTTTAATAAAACTAAATGACATTCAAGTAGGGAAAAAAGCAAATAAGAAGAGAAAAATTCAAACACTGTAGGAGACAGACACATTCAGAAACATCACTTTTGGTAACAAGTCACTTGCATATACACGTATATACCCTGTCGGAGAATGAGTGGTTGACTGCAAAAATAATTAACTTATAAAGGGTCCGCCATCTAACGTTTTTTTTCAACTAGTGCTTATTTCGTGAATGGTAACACTTAGCTCATGTCTGATTTGACAGATAATTAGTTTTATCCTTTAGTTAATTTTTCTTAGACTACAGTGTCATCCCGAACAGATCCAAAATTAATTCTTAAGTTGAGTACGTAATCTAACAACACATTTATTCTCAGCTACTTTGCAACGAATTGACTACATGACGTGTGATGATACATGTTCGAACCCCATAACGTTTTTTTTTAAATTTACTAACTACCAGGTGATTTAAAAAAGTCAACTTTAAGTTAGTTGAAAGTAATGCAGAGTGAGATAATCGACTACCGCCCAGGACATCGTAATGTTAAAATAGTCAATTGATTACATTGAAAAGTAATCCAAGTGCCAATCAGTACTAGTTGTGTAATAGTTAGCTTAAAGTTAGTTTAAAGTTAACGGAATTTCCGACAGGGTATTGTGTGTGTATGTATGTATTATTCACTTATTTACAACAAACTTACGAGCATTTCCCTGTTCGATTCCAACCAAACAACCGTCCGTTTTGACTTGTCTTGTTTAATTTATTTATTTTTTTTCCTTTCAAGTTGTTCTTTTTTCTCTATAAAAAAATAGTAACAAGCAAAAATATGCTAAAAAGATGGTAAAAAAATGCAAATTTATTTTTTAAGGATTTCTTTTTTTAGCCCTCTTAACAACTTGTGTTACATTTTTTTTTGTCTTTATACATATTCTTTCATTCTTACATATTTTATTTGTTTGTTCGGTTGGTTGGATAACTGAATGGTTTGTTGGTTGGTTGGTTAGAGCTCTTCTTTCTGTTTCTCTTAACATTGTTGCTTAATGTCGTTCCATAACGTATCGAGTACTATTTAGTTCTTTGTTAGTTTCTTCCCTTTTCATCTTCCATTTTTTTGTTCGACTGTCGCTTTTAAGTAGATTTAAACGCATTTATCTTTCACAATACAATTTTTATGCCCGTCACTTTATGAGAGCAGTTGTATTCGATTTCCTACACAATTTGTTACATCATTGTATTTGAAGTATTAAGGGACTAAACTTATGTGATGGAGATGGCCCACGTGAGAGCCAGCTACTGCTGGTTTGCTCCTTGAATGAGCCACCACCACACACTGCATGGATGGAGTATGAAATTGTAAATTGTTTATGTTTTCATTTAAATACCAATATTTGATATGTAAAATAGGCCTTAAATTTCTGTCAAAATTGATTTATGTAACATACATAAAGTATTCGTGTGCATAAAATATTTTGATGGAAAAAATTCGATGAAATAGAACGAAAAACGTCACATCATGAAAGTAATACATCTTATGCCCTACAACGATATTTACAATACTAAAAAAAATTTACAAAGATTCGTTACTACTGAAAAGCTTCTTGTATTCTTGCATTGTCCAATCAATTTTTTTTAAGTCAATATTCAGCTTTAAGTACGACTTTGAACGCTTTGTTCTTTTCCTTTTGAATTGCGGTTTAAAGTTACATTGTCACTTTGGAGTCTTTTTAGGTTTGTATCTGCTTGTGTTTTCGAATTTGTAACTTTTGTAAAGTTTTGTTTTTGTTTTTTTTTTTTTTTGCTATTTGTTGCCCTTATTTAGTTAAAGCATAAACCTTAAAAGGAATGAATATTTATCTTAAATGGCTCTTCTTGCAACAACTACTCAAACGTTAGTTGCGAGTTAGTACATTCATCCAGCAATACGTTTTTTTTTTAGTTTAAATGTCGCTTGTTTAGCTGGTCTTGTTAGCTCTAATATTTTGTATTTCTGTGACATTTGTCTGCACGTAATTGTAAATTTAAGCTACAACTTTTTACTTTAAATTTAAGTGAAGCAAAAAATAAAGGCAAGAAGAAAAAACTATAAGATGAGCAAACCATTTAAAACAGGAAAATGACAGAAAAAAGCAAGATTAAATTAAATTGGGGTTTTCGTTCCGCCTTTTTATATCTTTCATACTTTTTTTATAATTTTGCTGATGTCTCTTCTTTCAGCATTTTGTTGTTAATTTAATTTTGTAACATTCTTTCAAGGTACATTTGGGCACATAGTTTTTATATTTGGTAGAGACAAAGCTTAACAAGTAAATGATGGGCAACATGTGCTGTCACTTTTACTTTAATGCACGTTGTAAAGATAAATTTTAATAGGTTGTGCCTTAAAATCCAATTAAAATTTTACGCTCTCCTAAAAAGGGACTGCGCTCAACTAATTTTTAGTTTTCTTTGAAATCAGCTGTTTATTAAAGTGATGCTCTTTTTTATATGTTTTTTAATTTAAGTCATAATAGTGCTACATATCTTGGAATTTTTAAGTGGGAGTTGTTTTTCTTAACTTGATAGTTTATCTAGAAGAGAGAATAAATGCTAAGAAATCATTTCACATGTAACAGATGGCATATTTTCATTATTACACCTGTAACATGTTGTATTTGAAGACCAAGTGAAAATAGTGCTGCTAATTAAATAGATTGTAATTGCACAGGTAAACAAAGATTTAATTAAGAGAATTTTGTTTTGCTTTTTCTTCGTATTTATTTATGTACACTTCCTGCCCACTTCCATTCTTTTTAATTGCAAATTTCATGTTGGCAGGGTGATGCTTTTTGGGTTCAAATGCTGCTGCCAGTGTTGCCAGTTTAATTTTTTACAAATATAAATTTAACAACTTCTTCATGCAGCTCATGAACTCCCATCCAAAGAGGTGAACTTATTTAATTTTTTTTTTCATATATAGAAAAAATACCAAGTTTCGAGCACATTATTAATTTAGCATTGTAATGATTTTTATTCAATTTTAATTCTGTTGTATTTCATTGTTTTAGAGGAGAACACTTTTAAGCTTTCAATTTGATTTTTAGAATTTATTTTTTTGGAGATAAATCAAGAAACGCGGTATTCACTTTGATTTTATTTAGAAGAACATCATTCTAAGAACATATTCAATTTGAAATATTACAAATTAAGCTTTGATTCCATATGAGATTATAACTCGAAAAAAGATAAGCAGCAAATTATTGCGCTATAACTTCTTCAAAAATCGCGCAAAATAATTAAGATTATGCCCAGAGGTACTTTTTAATGTGAAGATTACAGACGTGTCATTAACACAAAATTAGCTAATCTCGACTTAAGCACTTGTTAGGGTTCCGTACATCAAAGGTGAAAAGCAACCCTAATGTGCTCGTTATGATGTCCGTCCGTCTTTCTGTCACAAGCTGCAAGAGATACTTACCTGAAATTCTCACAAAATATGTATGTAAGACTTTCTCTACTACAACAACGAATAGATGACAGTTAAAAATTAAAGGGTGTTCTAAAGTGAGCAACGAAATATTTTCAAATCCTAGTGTAATATACAGAAGGCAAAGGAAAAAGTGCTTAAGTCGAGATAAGCCGATTTTGAGTTAATGTTACTTTCGTAATCTGCATATATAAAAGTACACCTGCTCAAAATCTCATTTAATTTAGGTGATTTTTCAGGAAGTTATAGCACTATGACTTGCAACCTATATATTTTAGACTCCTAATCTCATTTGGAATAATAGCTTAGTTTAGGTTATACTTTGGCATATTTCAACTGGAATGTATTATTTACAGTGTGTAAAACGATGCTTCCTTAAAAACAAATAAAGGTTAACAAAGAATTTTCCAATTTAACTGTAAAAGAAATAAATTTCTGAAAATCGACTTGAAAGCTTAAAAGTGCTCTCCTGCAAAACAGTAAAACGTGACTTAAGCACTTTTTCCTTATTGCCACAGATATATAGACACTTTTAATTTTAAAATTTAGTGTATTGTATGCCGGCTGCAACAATTAATAAAGAATTTAAAAAATAACCATAATTAAAAGGTGTTCTGTCAAATAATGATAATGCAAGTTTGACAACTTGCTGTATCTTGGAAACGTCCCTCAGGGGGATCTCTTAAGGGCCACTCAGACTATTATACTTTGTATTTAATACATATCAAAAATTCAAATAATACGTGCAAGTGCGATATTGTGAATGCAAAATGTCATGACGAATGGTAAATAATACGATAAAAATTTGGCATCCCATAAGACTTGACCATTTTTTGAAATTTTTCTAAACGATAATACTTTTCATCTGATCAGAGTTTTATTATTACAAAACCAACTAAAAAATAAACCAACAAGTCGTCTGTTTCGACGCCGTTGCCGTGCCGTCGTTTATGGCATATGTCTTCGTCTTAAATCGGCTCTAAATATTGAATATGCTTATCGTATTGAATAATTTTTCGTGTAAGCCATGTCTGAAAATAAGCGAAACTATCGTATTTCCTTTTTTTTCTTATGTAAATCAACTACTTTGAATGCCGCTTATTTTCAAGGGCCGGCATGACCACAGCTTTCATGAGACTGCTCTGCCGCAGGAAGTCAATGAATAATGTAGGCATGTTAATCCTCAACAGCTGTTTGCTTTCTACTTGTGTTTTTAATATAATATGAGGTGTGATGGTGTGAGCACAAAATGTGACTTCACGCTAGATTTTTTGACAGTCGAAACAAATGTCTTTAGATTTCTTTCTCGTAAAGTGTGACGAAAGTCTTTATACATGTATAATAGGCTGAGTGGCCCTTTAGAAGATTACAGGTGTGACAATCCCGGAGACCCATCCATCCATCGACGTATCTTTGAATTTTTACTTATAGAACTTATATGTTGCTACCCAATCTCTGGCAACAAAGAAACGGATATGCTTATATTTATAAAACGGGTCTGTGTTGTCGATCAGTTGCAGCGTCACCTGGAACTGCCCTGAGTTCAAAAGACGATAGAGGTGAAGCCATTCGGGATGAAACTTCGAGGTTTGACCAGAAGCTTGTCTCTGGTACCACGGGTACCGGTGGCCCGACAGCCGAGCTGCTCTAGGAGTTGGATGAGTGGAGCGGTCGTCATGATCCTCTACCAAAAGGATGATGTTGAGCTGTGTGGAGTGGGTAGTGGATCGTGTCGGTTCAGGAATTTTCTTGCAGACCTCGCTGTAGGTGTGAGCAGCCACAATCATGGGGTGTGATCTTGGAGAATCGTACTTGGCTTCCCAGTGTTAAATCAATGCTAGTGATTGGTGTGAAGCGGTCAGCCAGACACTATTCCAGGTGCTGTTACCATACAACAGAATCTGCTTTGACAACGCTTTAGCAACAAGTGTTTAAATAGTTGTAAGTACCTCAAGCAAGGTATTTGATCGTAGTAAAGGGATCATTATGTTCAAAGATTGTAACCTATGTGTTTTTAGAGTGCCGCATGGTGCTTTCTTAGGGTGCATGGGGGCGATGGTTGGACGCTTACCTTCACCCGGTATTTGTACCACCGTGAGATTAGGCCGTAAGGGCAAGTGCTCAAGTAAATCTAAAACACATCTGTATCTTGGAAACCGTAAAAGTCAAACTCTTGAAATTTTTTACAAACGTTGAAACTAAAAAAATTCCCAAAACTAAAGAAATGCTGCAACGAAACAACGCCATAATAAAAAGCGCTTAGATAAAAATGCTATCAAAAATAAAATAAATGGCTAAAAAGCAAAAAAAAAAATAAAAATCCTTAAAAATAAAGAGGTCGCTAAAAAACAAAAAAAAAACAGGAAAAATTAAAAAAGTGCCACAACAAAAAAAATCGCCAAAACGAAAAATTTCCAAAATTAAAAAAAAAATCACTTAAACTAAGAAAAAATTTAAAAAAGAGAAATAACATTTATTTTAATGTCTACATCAGGTAAGATATCCGATTGTATATGGTATGGTATTAGTCCAACAAAATAATTTCTGTTAATTATTACTTCATTATGATATTTTAAAAACTCACTATTTTTAAACGAAATCATCATTAATTGTAAAGAGGAGGGTATGCCGTTAATAATGGGAAACCATATCAGCCAAATGGCTGAACTTGCAGGATCATATTTTTTAATGATATATTCCATCACTAATTTGAACATTCGGGACGTTATATTTTCGATAAGATGTTAAATCACAAGATCTCGGTGACAAATCGTGATCGCCTCTTTGAAAAAGCACACGCTCAGGAAAACTTTTCACGCAAAGAAGGGACGGTATCGGTACTTGCATGGCGTTGACTTGTTGAAAATAAATGTCTTTGGAGTATGTGAAAAATTTGACTGCTGTAACAATTTTTCTTTTTTTTTACTATGTTTGTTAAATTGTACTTTTATCATACTGGAAGCTTAAATACCTTAAAATACGAAACACATTATGCAGGTAGTTTTTTTTTAACAAAAGGTCTTCCAATAAAATATTTAATAACTCACTCAATTTCTAATGGATTTTTTTTAGCACAAATCTGAGTTTTACTCGTAAATAATTAACTTTTATAAATTAAATTATATGTCTCCTGTACAAAAATACTGCTTAAGAACGAATCCAAAGTAGAAAAATTACGAAAAAAACCCAAAAAAATTGATTTGGTAAAAAATACCCACATATATCTGAAATAAAATATATATTGTTCGAAAGGTCTAAGTCTCTTCTTTCTAAATCCATTTATAAATTTTAAATCAGTTTATATTCAACTTAGTTCAAGGTTGAAAAGTGCATACTGGTACGAAAACTCGGTTTCTTTTTTAACCGCAACTCAAGATTTTGGGAGTGTTTGGAAAATTTCAAAACCAGATTGTTGTTACACAGAAAAAAGTATTCACCAATTAATGTTTTCAATTAATAATTTAATTAATTCAATTAAATTTTTAATTGTATTAATTAATTTGAGTGGAAAAACTTAATTGATATTATCAAATTGTTTATAGGTGAAAATTTAATTAATTTTTTAATTAATATTACAAATATTTTAATTAATATTACAAAATCATTCATATTACCTTTTTGTGTGTATGTTTGATTATTTCTACGAGTAAACTGGTAACATAACCCCGGTATTTCGACTTCATTAATATTTGTCATACTCTGTTTGCAAAATTAACTTCCAACTAAAATGCAGTTATTAAAATAAACATATTTTTTACCATGCTTTAAATATAATTTGCAAGTAGCAATATCCCAGTATATTTAATCGACTTTAGGTCAAATAAATTAATAAACTTGACATAAGACTTCAGCCACAAAATTCTGGAGAAAGATGCAAAAAAACTCCCAAAAAATTATTGAAAATTTTAATCAGGAATAATTTTTTAATTGGGCTCAAGTTCAGTACTTTATATTCTTATTATGGAAGGAAATATTTTTTATAATTAAATATCACTAAATAAAAACAATTAATATTAAAAATATTTGATTCTATAATAAGAACTGAAAATACTGAACTTTAGCCCGATTAAGGAATTATTCCTGATTATAATTTATTATAATTTAATTAAATAATAAATATGTATCGTATAATTGAAAATTTTTACTAAATATATAAATATATCAAGATTATTTCTTAAGAACAACACATATTCTTTTTCAAGAAGAATCTTTCACTAGATAAATGAATGGGCAAATTATTATTATAATTATCCATGAGTTATGCATTTTTATGAACTGAACGAATGATTCTTTTTCTAGTATTGCTTGGAGTATATCGAATATAAATACAATCAACGGCTTCGTGAGCTCAGTTGGTCCAAATGGGTATATACTCGTAAGTTAGTAACTCTTGAAAATTCAATAATGTGGCTTAAGATGCTCTATCCAAAAAGGTTACTCTTTCACTGACTTACAAAATTATTTGCAATGTAGTTTTTCCACTCTCAAATATTGCAAACAAATAAAATAATATATTAAATAATAATAATAATTTAAAATATTCAAAATAGCTATAAACGGCCAAGTTCTCCAAAAAGTATAAATCATATTGTCTCCATTGGGCTGAAATGGTTTAAATGTGAACACTTAGTTCACAATATAATCGCAGATGTACAAATAAAAATATCACAAGACAGCGTAAGAAATCTTATTATCCAAAAAAGAGAATGAAGTTCTACCACTAAACAAACATTTAACAAGTTCAGAAGCAGATAGCAGGTTTCGAAATGTCAATTCATGCGAAGACATAGTCCCCAATAATACTAAACACAATGAAAAGTTTTAGTCCTCAGCAAGTAGATAAGAAAATGGTCAAATTTTAACAAACAAATTTCTTGCCATTCACAAGAACTCAGCGACTCGATTTTGAAGCAACACAATTTCAACGCAGTACTTGATAACCGCACTGTCTTCATAGTGCTCGACAGTGACAAGACAATAAGTGACTCACTTCGACTTCAATTTGCAGAAAGTGCTTTGCACATAATAAAACTCTGGACTAGAAAGGAAAGATAGATATATGTAAGTCTTCAAAAGTATGGTCTTTGAAATATTTTACAGTTGGATAAAATTTTTCACATTACGCGAGTAATAATCTGCAAGCTCTCTTTTCTGTAATACCAATTTGACATGAATTAAATATACTTTCTTCATTGAATTTAAAAAGTTAACATGTATATTATTTTCTACCTCAACATCCAAATACCGTGACCGTAAGTCGACAAAAGCAAAATACTCTCGGTGTCCCGAGAGTAAGCAAAATAATTTAAAACTGACGATTTCGCACGGTCACAAGAACTCTAAATTTTGCAAACTACAACTTGACTTATTTGCTGTCGTATCTGGGGCCTACAACCGTACAAAATTCAACCCACCTAGGAGCTGATAGTAAACGGAAATAGTCAAAGACGTGTGTTTGTTAAATGCTCCTTGGGGCAGTTGGAAACTGACTCTACTTTTCATTGAAAAATTATCTTCAGCGATGAGGTCAAAATTTTGTAATTTTTAGACACACGTATTTGGAAAATATTGTCGTATGTTTGTAAAATTCCTTGACTGGTTGCTACAAAAAAGAGCAAAAACTTTTTATTTATTTTTTTCTGAATTAAATTTTTTATGATATTTGATTTTTTATTGCTCCTTTCCTATATTCACTTGTATACAACGTGAGAAAAAATGGAAAGTGAACAAAATGTAAACGAAAAAGTTAATTTGTCCCACGAAGCGTTGGCAAAACGCTAAATGTAAACGTTAAAAATTTATCATGTTTTTATTTTCAAAAGTACAACACTCAGCCGCTCTGGACATAAGAAAGATTTAATTTAGATTAAATATACTCGTATGTATCCATGTATGTACAACCCCTGCAGTCGGCGTAGCTAGCGAATGTCTAACTATTTCGTTAACTACCAATCGTTGCTTACTATCTTAAAGAAAGCCATAATAAGTTATTAAGAGTTAACAAAAAATTAATGCCAAATTTACTTAAAAATTAATGTTTAATTTCATAGGAACTAAGACACTTTTTTGTTATTTCTTCAATTTCCACAAGCGACAAATCCACGTTGTTTAACTGTATTCGCGCATGCGAATTGAAATAGTAAAATCGTTGCTTAACAAATGAATAAAAAAAATTCTTATATGGAATTAAATTAAATTGATTGCTTTGTTTGAGTTTAAAAAATGTTGATCATGGAAATAGCACTAAAAAGCACAGCGAGAAATTGTAAAAAGTACTATAAATACCCGTTTTTCTGAAACGACAAAAACATTTGAGGTTGAAGACATTAACACATTCATGAGCGAGAGAGTCAAAAGGCGAACTCTTGCATTACTTGTGGCAACTGTAGTAGGTAGTCGATTTTTTTCGTTAGGCAAATACCTAACGATTTTGAGTCAATTTCTACTTTTAAAACTGCAGGGATAGCAGTCCAAAGTAGCATCAGAGTGCCGAACATCAATCGTCTTCTTATACAAATGTACATACGCGAATATATTTCTCTCAGTGTTCTCTCGGTGGGCAGCATTGGTATATGGTAGGGTTGTTATCGCGTTAATTACAAAAAGAGGACAGCAGAGGGAAAAACCCGGACATTTGCTAAAAAAAAGTAGGACGAAATTGATTTTTTCCAATAATATTACTATCAATAAAATGTTGCGTAAAGCATCCCACAGACGTTTCAATTCAATTTTCAATTCAGTATTTCAATTGAATTCTCCGCAAACTGAATTGAAAGATTTTCATTCAACTGTCAAATTTATATTTTTTTCAAAATCAAAATATTTTGATTGTTCTTCAACTAACTACACTCAAAAAAATAATTAACTAAAACTTTGGAAAATTTTCTAAATTTGATTAAAAAAAGCTGTCGTATGGCGCCAAAACTATTTTTTACTTGAATCCAGTAAAATATTTACTAAATTTCTAGTTCGTTAATGAAATAGCTTGTAGTAATTATAATTTTATATTTAAGTAAAATTTTTCTAAAATTAAGTAAAATTTTTCCATCAAATTCGGAGATTCGCAAAATTTTTTTTTTCATCTTTGATCTCAAATTTAGTAAATTGTCCTAAGTTTTTTATATCTTTAATTCTGGTACTTATTTTTATTTTTAATTAAATTCTGTAAATAATTTTTATTCGATATGAATCTATTTTATTTTTCTACACCTTTATACAATTAGAAATCCAATAATTATGACAATATGTCGAATAATAAATTTCTTGAATATTAAATTCTGTAATTAATAATTAATACATACATATAAATTCCATGAGAGGAGACAAGTATTGAACCACCAACAACCTTCTGTCTGATAGGCAAGCACTCTAACCAATTGCCTAACAGGGCAGCCTGAATAAGCCTTGAAATTATTGAGTTTTAAAATTTTATTTTATTAAAAAAAAAAAAATAATTTTCAAGTTCAAATATTCCTCGAAAATATGAAAAATTTACTTAGATGTTTTGCTAAATGCAAATTAATAATAAATTCTATAATTCAAAGAAAAAATATTTAAAACTTTTTACATCTTTTAAGTCAGTCAAATTTCATGAACTAATCAGCAGTAAGTTATTTCCTAAAATTTATTTTTTGATTTAAAACGAAATTAAATAGTTCTTATGATACAATTTACTTATTTTTGGTAAGTATTTTCTTTAAGTCAGTAAACATTTCCTTAAAAGTGAGAAATTTTTTATGTATTTTTATGAACTATTTTAAAGGATATGAATTGTTTAGTTTTCATTCATATTAAGTAATTTTTATTAAATTCTTGTAAAAATTTACTAGGACTCAGAAAAATTTACTTAAACTTATAAATTGTTTTTACTTAAATTTAGAAAAAAAAATTTTTAATATACAAGGTGGGCCAAAAGTTACCATGGGACTTAAAAGTTTAATAACTTTAGTTTATTAATTTTTTTTTATTTCTTTTTCTCAGATTATATAATATACAAAATGGAAATTTTTTTGCACTAAGTATGAAAAATAATGTCTCTTAAATGACCATCGTTTTCAGCTGCACACTGATGGGCTCGTTTTAGAGCATTTTCCATAATATCTTCCAAAATTTCTGCAACAATGTTTGCCTTGAGTTCAAGGATTGTCTCTGGCTTGTTCACATACACTCGCTACTTCAAATAACCCCAAAGAAAATAGTCGGGTGCTGTCAAAACTGGCGATCGCGCTGGGCCAAATTATTTCCGAATTTCTGGAAATTATTCGCTCTCCAAAAATTTGACTTAAAAGTGCCATTGTGTCTCGGGCAGTGCGGGCAGTGGCTCCGTCCTGCTGAAACCACATACCAGGTATGTTTTCAAGAGCAAGACGTAAAAAATTTTCTATCATAAACCGATACCGCTCTCCAGTTACGGTTACAGCACTTCCATCTTCATTCTCGAAGAAGTAAGGCCCAATGATATTTTCAGATGTGATCCCACACCATATTGTACACCTAATGGGGTGCAATTGGCGTTTATGAATGGCTCTTGGATTTTCAGAACCCCAGAACCTACAGTTCTGCTTATTAACAAAGCCATTCAAATGAAAATGAGCTTCATCACTCATAATCATAATCGCCCATCAGTGCGAAGCTGAAAACGGTGGTCATTTAAGAGACATTATTTTTCATACTTAGTGTAAAAAAAATTTCCATTTTGTATATTATATAATCTGAGAAAAAAAATTAAAAAAAATTAATAAACGAAAAAGTTATTAAACTTTTAAACCCCCTGGTAACTTTTGGCCCACCCTGTAGTACATGTCTTTTTTTTTGAGTCTAGACAACTGCTACACTAGTCAATTGACAGAGCCATACACACCTTGGTTTGGACAACAACCGACTCAATTGCCAATTGAATTGAAGCGTGTGTGGGGGGGGGGGGGGTGGGTGCTTAAAACGGGTCAATTTCGCACGATTTTACATAGAATATTGGAGCTTTTTATCTAACATGTTTACATTAAATTGTACCTGCATAAGTATATACATATTTGAGAACATTTGCGCACATACTCGTAAACGCACAGAAATAGCTTTTCAAATATCATTTCAAATATTGGAAACATTTGTTAAACTTATAGTTTTGTCTTTTATACGAGTACTTATCAAAAAAGGTTTATAGTACAAGAATTCATTAAAAAGTAGTTCTTCGTCAACTGAGAACCCAAACCATTTAAAGCTCAACCGATTGCACATCAAATATCTCTAAGGGTAGGGATGCCGACCTTAAATAAACTTTCATTGTTTGGTTGAAATGTCTTATTTGTTCATAAAGTAAAGATTTTGAACTCTCGCTTAGAGCTGTGCTTTACTATTTTGGCTGTTGTAACGCAACTCCGACGATATTTTAAATACATCTTAATAATTCTACGTCCTAAAATAACATACCACAACCCTCATGAACAGTGTTATTTGTAAGATACATACAAAACTAATTATTTTCCTTTTTAGCATGATTTTTAATAAATACCATTTTTCATGCAAAAGGGAAAAAATTTCCTTAAAAAGTAGGACTTTCCCGAACACAAATTTTTTCCGAGGACAGAGATCCCAAAAAGAGGACGGATAGCAACCCTAGTATATGGGCATATTTTTAAGGGGTGATTCAATAAGACTGCATTATTTAATTTAAAAAAATTCGTAATTTTTTTAGAGAGAACAAATGGCCCACACTGCTCTGATGAAAAATTTTCGCTCTTTTTTTACCCGACTGCGCGACGCAAAGAAGGGTATTGTGTTTATCAGCCTATTTATGTATGCATGTGTGTGTGTTCCTTTGCGGCAACTATATAAACCGAACGCGTGGAACTTACATGATTCTTACATCAATCGATTTATCTTAACCCTGGAAGTGTCACTAAAGTTATGACAGTAGTAAAAATTCAATATGGCTGCCAATAGATTCCATTTGGTAAACAAGAAAAAATAAATAAAAAGTTGGCGAACTATATGAAAATGGTTATCATTCGACAGGTATTTTAAAATCATCTTTAGCTTTCTCTTATGAGTTTTCATTTCGAATGACCATTTAGGATATTCAACGGTTCAAAGTTGGTTGATTTTTTTAATTACTACTCGTTAACTGTTTAAGTGGCAGAATCTCACTTACGATGCGTCATACTTCGGTTTAAAATGTCTTTATTGGCTTGTTTGCAAATACCCAAGATTTCTAAAGACTCTAAAAGAACAACCTCGCATTAGAATTTCTAGAATTTGAAACAATTTGGTCTGAAAACAGTAGCTATAACCAAATGATCGATTCATGAGCGATGTGAGAGATGATGCCACATGTCGTTTAGATCTGTGCTATTCTGTTGACAACAAAACCTTTATTATACATATTACTATAACGAATTACACTAAAAGCAAATTCCCAGAATTTAATTTTAAATTCTTATTGAGGCACCCTATATTTTTTTTATGAAATATCATTCATTGAAAAACACTTACATACATACGATAAAGAATTTTAATGAAACATTTTCCACCCCCCATTTTTATTTTACCCTTAAGTTAAATGCATGTTAAAAATAATTCCTAATCATAAAATTTATGACGATTTAAGTTGCATTTGCAGCCTTTTATCTGAGCCTCACTAAAGTAAGATTACAAAATAAATATATTTGAAGTGTGTATGCGATCTTACCGGTTAACACACATATTCCATTCAATTGATGGTTGTATTGAAATTGCAATTAGGCGATGGCTTTGTGAGAATGTATGTAGATATAAATATGTATATGGGCATTTCCACATAAAAGTCCATTAGCAGCACATCACAGGCACCATCACTAATTACTGCGGTTTATAAAGTTTTTTTTTTAAAGCAAACGAAGAACCTTGTTCTTTTTAAGTGTGATTCGCAGCTCATTTTAGTTCCTGAAATTGGATCAGAATAGCTTTAAATTTAAATGCATACATACGTACTCGTATGTATGTAAATAAATGTCAGTTTATAATATCTGTAATACGAGTATTACATTTAATCGTTTTGGTCAGTCTATCGTGTGTTGAACATTAACCATAGTCACATAAATTTATTTCGAAATTGGTAGGTCCTCTATATAGTCGTATATGTACATATATTGCTCACTTAATTAACTCAAAAATTTCTATATTTTCTTTTAATAATGCACACAATGCACACAAATAATTATTGGCGTTATTCAATGTATGATGCAAATGGTCTTGCGTAAGTGCAAATGCTCTCCTTTGGATTCTGTGTACGCAAGCCCATTTAAATCAAACACCGAATACCGCCTTCATTATTAATTCAGTTGTGTATACTAGAGATGGGCGCGTGTTGAATTTTTCTAACACGACACGACACGAAGACGAATGAAAAGATGTCGAACACGTACGAAACATGCACGCGAAATTTTTTCAAAACACGAAACTGCACAACACGCACGAAATCAAATTGAATAGCAAAAAAACCATTTTTTGTATTCAAATAGATACATATTTTTGTTTAATTTCAGAACTTTAAGCTTAAGAGACCCCTACACTGTCAACAAATTTAATGGTTTTACGTGTTTGACGATACAAAATATTAAATTTTTTCTTTACTGGAAATTCATGTATTCATATTTTAACACCAAAAATAGATTTTCTCTCACGAACACTTCGTGTTAAGTCGTGTGTGTTCGTGTCACGAAAAAAAACACGACAAGCGCCCATCTCTAGTGTGTACACAAAGAGGATATTCAATTGTGGTGCAAAATTTTAAGAACCAAAAACAAGTTATGGCACTTTGTTGTTATATTTAACATATTTTTTTTAACGAACGTATTCTTTCGAGATAATTGAACAGGCCATTATTTTATTATGAATATAATAATTTCACTCACAGCCTTATGTGAATATTTTCCTCAAATAAAACAGTGTACACCAAATGTACGTATTGTATGGATATGTAAGCAGAAATAAAAAATTAATTATTATTATCTAATCGCTCTTACTTCCTAATACATTTAAAATGGTAGTGAAGTAAATAATTGTAAAAGTCCTGTCAGTTCATTTCACACTTGTATATACATTTAATTATATAGGCTGTTGTTATCGGATTTAATATATATATTTTTTTTTTGGAGCGTCCACTGAGATCTAATTAAGGGAAAAAATGGCTTACAAAGTCCTTGAAAGTTGTGGCAGAAAAAGATGATAACAAACGTTTTACGGGATAGTAACGCACATTGGTCGTGCGAAAAGAAAATAGAAATTTGGCGTCTTTGGCGCACAAAAGATTCTGCAATATTAAATAATGCATCTCCTCCAAAAATGGTATATAAAGTTTGTTGAGATCGGCACAACTTTGCAAAAATCAAAATCGGACCGAGAACGGTAGAAAACGTGCATAGCGCTAATCAGTCTGTTTGCGACGATTCATTTCAAGTATGAAAGTTCTTTAAATATACATACATACATAGATCGTCATAAAGCTGGATCCCCACATTACTAAATTGCTGTAAGTCCTAGTTTACACTATGCAAGTCTTATTGCTAAGCTGATTAGTTTGTTAGGTAAGAGATACGAGGGGAAAAGAAACGCTACTGTACCCCTCGTCTCTCTCTGCATCAAACTAATCAGCTTAGCAATAAGACTTGCATAGTGTAAATATGGACTAAAAAATAAAATTTTGAGCGTAGGGAAAAAAGGAAAGATTTTTTATTTTGAGGAAAATGTAGGGAATTTTTAAAATTTACCTCTTTTTCAACTTCTTAGACATAAAATGCAAAAATATTACAAGGATTTGTATGTATATAAGAGCTGAAATTTTTCACATAGCTTAAAACTTTTTGCAGAAACGGACAATGTAGGTTAACGTTTTTATATATTTGTTTGACAGAGTCACAAAAGAAAAAGAAGTGGTCTTGCATTGTGTAAACTAACTTACATATGTAACGTATAAAATTGTGTCACCAATGCTCCACAAACTGATATTTTTTTATACTTGAACCTTTTACGAAAATGCTTAATAAGATATATATAAAATAGTTTATGTTAAACAAAAAAACACGAGGAATAGTTTCATAAATAAGAATTTGTATAATTAATATTTTTGGACCACAATTTTTAAGTACAATTCTCGTAGAAATGTATATAAGTACATATGTTTTTGTTTTTAGTTTGTTTTTGTTAATTAATGCTTTAAATACTTTTCTTCCTAGTACCCAACTAAGACTTTATTTAGTCTGTTATGTACAATATCTATATATTTATATAAATTTATCAAATTTTTGGGACCGGCATCAGGCGTGATTGGCTGAACCAATACCCTCTATTCCTTTTTTGTTTTGTTTGTTATTGTCTGGAGAAGAAGAATATGAAAGAAAAAATTAAGAAAGTTGCGTGGAACAGAATAAAACGGGATTGGTATAAATAAGATTGGTATAAATTCAGTTTAAAGTCTACTCAGTTTCTTTCTGGATGCGCGGGAAAGTTCTAGTATAAAATAAAAATGTGTAGCAAATGTACAATACATATTCATTTGTTTTGTTTTGTTGTTAAAAATACTAAATTTTTAGCGTAGGGAAAATATTTTTGGTTGGAGGGAAAGAAAAGGGATTTTTTTCCAACGTGTACGGAATTTCAAAAATGTTCACTGGCATCACTGATGCTTGATTTTCTTTGGAAGAATTGACACTAAGTACTGTCCGCGCAGTCATGAGTTATGCCCATATAATAAACCTAAAAGTTACGCTAATAAACCGACTTCCTTTACTCCGTCAGGAAAAAAACTTGTCGCGACGTCATAAGAAATTCTATTTTACTAGTCGATTTATGCCTGACATAACTTTGTGCTAACCTGAATATAAAAATGAAAAAAACGGATAAACAGAAAATGAATAGTGATACTTACAAATGTGTTTACCAAAGGTAAATCAATAATTATATACACAATATTTCTCATATTCCATTTCATTAAAAATTTGCGTTAAATAGCTGATGTTAATAACAATCTCTACCCCAGTAGATAGACTTGGGTGCTGATGAAGTGCGTTGCTGCACAGAAAAATATCGGTATTTCCAACAGCTTATAGTCTAATTTAATTTCTCTTCTCTTCTTTAGAAACTCACATTAATTAATAAAAAATATTTCATTCAATAAGAATTGAAATTACTGAACTTAAGCCCGACTAAGAAATTATTTCTGATTAAAATATGCCTGTAATTTTTAAACAAAAAGGTATCTATTAGTGAGTGTAGAGCAGCTACGTCCACGTCATATGCACAATGTGCAAGCTTTTACTAAAGAGCTTTCACACCGACATCACAATGGCACAACAGCCAATTGGATCTCAACGAAAACAAAGCTTGATGCTTACTTTACAAAGAAATGCCGAGTGCACACTATGGCATTTTTGACATCGAAATAGTGTGTACTAGTGGCAATGTTTTTTATTTCCAATAGTTTTCGTTGTGTGGCATTACTTTCCTTATAAAAAAAAAATAATGTAACAATACATGAAATGCCAGATGTGTACTCGGCAAAACAAGAACTAATTGTAAAAGCTTTCAAAGCTGTTTACCTCAACTGCACAGAAAAAAGTATTCACCAATTAATGTTTTCAATTAAGAATTTACTTGATTCAATTAAAGTTTTAATTGTATTAATTAACTTGAGTGGAAAAACTACTTAATTGATATTATCAAATTGTTTATATTTGAGAATTTAATTAATCTTTTAATTGATATTAAAAATATTTTAATTGATCTTACAAAATTATGAATATTAATTTTTTGTGTGTGCAAATGTCAGACTGTGTTTGGACGTAGCTAGTGTAGAGATATCTATATATGTGACCCGGTCTACGAAAAGGTGGCAGATTCATGATCTGCCTTAGCAACAGTGAAATGAGCTTAGCATACAGCTGACACCTCAATAGACAATTTCAAAGTATTTTTAATAAAAAATATTTTACTGAATGAGCAAAATAATAAATTGAGATTATCAGTAAGCTAATAAATGTTAAACTTAAATTGTAACAATTCCCAAAAAAAAAACACTAATGAAAAATTATATTTTTTTAATTATTTTTTTTAAATATTTCATTCAATAAAAATTTAAAATACTGCAAGAATGATAAAATAAAGATTACGCCATCGCGCAAGAATAAACAACCTTTTCTGCGCATGATTGAACTCTGACGTCACTCATACTGTGTTCTCATTGGCTAGTAAAATTCAGCTGTAGAACTATTATGTTTGTATAAAAACATGACGGTGGGACAAATTTTTGTTTTTGCAAATAAATTTTTTAAGACAAGCAATTTCTTTATAAGAATTTTATATATAGTTTTTGATTAAAAACATAATTTCACAGTCTTTAACTTGAAAATAGACTTAAAACTAATAAACTTTACATAATTCATATTTGCTGTTTCTATAACATATAAAGTACGGAATATCTGTTTAAAATACGGCTGATATTAAAACAAATGAAAAAATTAAACGCTTTTTAGTTGTAGAGTTCATTTTACTTTGTTATTTTATCAATTTTTCTCTTTCGCTTATTAGTATTTTCTGCGATTTCGGCATTTAGTTTCCTAATTCTAAAGAAAATCTTCTTCACGTCTTCGCTGGCTTCAACTTCTTTTGCTTCCAACAAATGCTTTTGTAAATATCCACTTGAAAGTAACAATTTGTCGCCATTTATTTTCAAAAATATGGTGTCACACGATCTGAGCGTGCCCTTAAAGAAGTTGATGGCTTACTTAGCCCACCTTCACTTAAGTGGTTAACCCATGAATAACTGCGATCGCTTAGAGGTTTCCATTCTTTAATTTGTTGCAAATATATCCGGCCAAATTCTCTAAACCATCATATTTCATGTTTTCCAACTCGTTTTTGTTTCTTTCGGTATCCAATAAATTTACCTGTATGTTACTATTAACACTCTTAAATATAGTACCTGAAGAAATCACTAGGAATATAAAACTTTGTATTATTTAAAATTATAAGTTTAAATTAATCTGTTAAAAAATTATCTCCATCTAAATCGGGCGTATTGTCAACCTCTATATTTGCATTACTACTCAAAATGCCTTCATTTGACCCCATAATGTATGATCGAAAAAATTTACATACATTTTCATTTCCAAAGTTTTAATGTAACTTTGGAGGTCATCTTCTTCAAGATCAGTCGGCCTAGGAGCATTTTCCGCGACCAATTTTTCTTTAGTACTATTCAGAATATCAGTTTGTTTTTCAGTTTCACCTAACATTTCATATACATTTGCAGCTTCAGTCTCATTAGCAGTTTTCGTTTCACTTTCAATAGCACTAGTGTCTAAATACGGAACTGCATTGGATTTTAATATTTTTGCACGGCGTTTGCTAAATCCTATTCATAACTCCGTAGTTATGTACGACAAGAATTAAGTTTGTTTTAACTTACCCATTTCAAATTTCAAGTTTCTTTCAAAATCCTCTTGCTTGAAATGTAAGCCACAAATTTTTTCTTTATCCACATTTACAGGCTTCACTCGTTTGCAAAATCTTACCCATAACTTCCTTCGAGCTTCATCTTTTGGAAAATTGTAAAATGATACATCTTTTTGAAAATGCAAACGTTTTATTCAAAACACACAAAATATTAAGTTTTAATATAAATTCTCACTTGTTTTTTGCTGTTACTTTGTTTGCATTTACTCACTGCACATTTCATATTTTCTCTTTTTCTTATATCCTCTCTTTATTTTGTTTTTTATTTTTATAAGTTTTGCAGCTTTTAAACAACCAAATTTAAAAACTTTCTATATAATTTTAATTATTCTATTATTATTTATATGTATTTATTATGAAATATTGCACAAAACTTGAAGTTTAAATAATTTGATTTAATTTTTTTCTTGGAGGTCTCTCTGAGTAAATTAATTACAGGGCTGCCACTTACCACAAAATACATAAATTTTTTGTACGAAATTATAAATATCACATATGATACAGACTTGGTAATCTTTGCGAGGGAACTACTACGTCATCAAACGGTAAATCATGCGCAAGGCGTAATCTTTATTTTATCATTCTTGAAATACTGAACTTATGTCAGATTAAAGGCTCCGTTAGCCGACTGTAATGTAATGTAACTGCAACAGTAGCAAACAGCTGATCAGAGATGTAATGTAACTTAACCTACTTTTCATATAAAAATATCGATCAGCTGTTTCCTGCATTACAGTTACATTGCATTACAGTCGGCTAACTGAGCCTTAGGAAATTATTCCTAATTAAAATAAATTTTTTATATTAAACGTACAGTATGAATTCACAGCTGTCACTCTGTATGATCAAACGTTTGTACATGCATTAATATTTGTATATGTAAATATATATGTATGTACATAGGATCATAATCATTAGAACTGTTATAATAACCAGCACGTTTTTGAAATGAAATAATAAAATTTAACCCCTCACAATGTGCAATCGATTTGAAGAAAAAACCACCCACCTGATAGCATTCCCGTGTTATGTAATCATTACTAGCTTGGATTTTTTTTTTGGCTACATACGCTCACATACAGGCAAATCCCGGTATAACGAATCGCTTTAAATAAAATCCGATATAATGAACGTTCTATTTCTTTTAAGAATGCTGATGTTTTCTTTTACAGTGCATTACCATAAGTGAAGTAAGTAAACTCTACAATCTTGTTTATCAAATATTTTATTAATTTTATGCTGGATATAACGAATCATAATAAAAAACATTGCAAAACAAAACTCTGCTAGCAACACCTTTCTAACATTTATTGCCTTATATACCGAATATTTTGTTAAATGTGTGTTCTGTATAATGAACGCCAACCAAAAGTTAAACAATATCGACAGCAGCAAATGTAAATGCAAAAAAAAAATGTCGTACCGTTAGTTTGCATTTCGTAGCTTATTTGAATACAAATTTGCTACCATGCTTTTTATTAAATGTATCATGTCTACAATAACAAAAATAACACTTAAACAAAGTTTGCGATACATGAATTTATTGGTGTAACGAATAGGCCTGTTATTATATAGTTCGTTATAACGGTACTCGCCTGTATGTATGTATGTATATAAATTGTACTAATAGCAATACACTCTTGTGCTTTGATACGTTGCATATAATATTTGGCGGGGTATCTGTAGTATTATAAGTACATATACATACGAGTACATATACTTACTTACTTTTGCTTTATCATTTTTGGTTCATTTGTCTACAATCCTGCTTAAGTAGATTCTATTGTATGTACTTATATAAAGCAATAGACAAAAAAAAAGAAGAAAGAAATTATCTCTGATTATTGATTCTTCTATTTGAAGCCCAAATGACAGGCAACTGCCAAGTTTTTTTTTCTTTTTGTCCTTTTTTTTCATCAATAAACGTAGAATTGATTTGAGTTTTACGCAACGTTTGCGTATTTTTATTTTGCTTTGTCCTTGTGCACAGTTTTTTCGTATGGAATTGAATACACGTATAGTTTAACAATGGATTAAAATAAATTATCGTTTGCGCTAAAATGCGATAACGGGGTTCTTAAGGAAATATTTTTTGACTTCCCTTAAGCAAACTGAATTGCAGGAAAAAAACCAATTCTTAATGCTATTAAGTTTGGTAGGTAGTTCTTAATTGCAAATATATATATTTTTTAACTTGTGCTAAAGTCAAAAAGTAAAAAAAAAACATTTCGAAAAAAAATAATAAACGAAAAGTTCTAACAAAAGTTCTAGTATCAAAATAGTACATCAATATCTATTAATAATTTATTTCATAAACACCAACAAAAGAAACTCCTAAATTCAAAGAAAGTAAAAGATTATTTATTTACTATTGTTTGGGATTTTATACTTACGTAACCGAATTACTTACACTTCACTGTGCTTCTAATCTTTCTTGTGATTTGCGCCACCTTCAAATTAATGTTCAATATATTTATAGACTTTCCTGCAAATTATTATTCAAACGAGTTAAATTTTATAGTGCGGATTCTATAGATATCTAAGCAAGAGGTTTGTTTATACTTCTGTGCATTCACTTAACATAACTCAAGAACAGTTTATTGTCCACTACATATGTACATATCGCTCATTTACTCAAACAACGTCATAACTAAGTAAAAAAAAACCAGTTTGCAAAAAAAAAAAGAGTTTGAAATTTTCAATTTACACGCAACTTACATCCCTTTTCACAATGTATCGTATGATTAAGACTTAAGGCTCAGTTAGCCGATTGTTATGTGAACATTAATGAAAATGGTTACAAAGATGTAATGTAACGCAACCTAATTTTCATATAAAAATATCGATCAGCTGTTTCCTACATTACAGTTACATTGCGTTACAGTCGGCTAACTGAGCCTTTAACGTGAACTTTAAATGGAAGTTCTTCATACAAAACTTGCCGTTAAAGTTTTAATTGTACATTATGAAAAGGGCCGTTAATGGAAAAATAAAATTAAATTTTTCTCTCAAGAGTCGAGTAAACAAGATATTTTTATGAAATTATTACAGTCTAAATGAATGAAATGTAAAGGTATTTTGAATTTCAGATACCGATATATACAGTTAAGGACTAAAATGATCGTACACCCATTAAATTTGGAGTTTGAGGATATTTGGAAAAATATTTAAAAAATTATATTATGGCAATATTTACGGTGGTAATAATTATGTTTATGCAAAAAATTAGTTCGTAATTACAATAACAATAGTAAAAAAAATCTTAAAAATGCAAAATACTTGGAGTCGTCAACTTGTTTCAGAATTCAGGGATTTCCGGTACCAAACCGTCAGAAAATGGCATCCAAGAAAAAATTATATTAAAATAATATAAAACAATTTTAAATGTTTAGTTGAACTATAGTGAATTTTAATCAGAAATAATTTCTTAGTCGGGCTTAAGTTCAGTAATTTCAATTCTTACATACCTGTAAGTATTATTGTAGTGGATATTATGTTTACATTGTTTTTGCTTTCTACAGTTGATTTTACATAATAACATTATGACACTATGACCGTTTGAATCCCACAAATATCTTATTACATACATACATATATATATATAAAGGGCACACCACATACATATTTTTGTCGTGCTCTTTTAAGTATCTTATCGTCCACTAATATTGGTGAAGCAAATATGGCTTAAAAGGTATTTTTGCGTAGTAAATTGAACATAATACATTAAAAAATAAAAAGTTTAATGTAGTTATCTCGTTTTTTTTCATGTTGCCTTGCCCTTTTTTTTGATAAATCCCCCAGTTGGTGCTGTTTTTTTTTTAATCCCCTTTTGGTGCCACTTTTTGAAAAATGTCATCGGTCACCCTGAGTACAAGCAATAAACATTCATGTTAACATATAAATTATCGGCTCCGTGTAGTAACAAGACTGCCGAACTAACACCGATGTGCAAAAATAAACCCAATTCTCTGGGAATGCATGAAAAGCTTAAATTCCATCTCTAGAGATCTCAAATTAATAACGCGAATTATCTGCAAAACGTTTTGTTTGCTAAATTTATCAACATGCTAAACATAATTAATATCCAACGCTCGTGTTTGGCTCTTAAAATTTTACACCGTGGAATCTCAATACATCTTACGACCAATTGTCACGCCATGCTTCTTTCATTTCTAGAACTCACTTTGTTAAAAACAATTAATTGAGAATATCAAATGTGTGTCATTGTTACAGTGCGTAAAAGGCGCTAGCCGCTGCCCAACCCTTAATAACTTTGCATAAAATTAAGTAGACCCTTTGTTCTGAGAAATAAAATCCAAAAAAAAAAATACAACAAGCAAACAAACAAACAAGGGAACAACAACAAAAAATACTATCAGCTGCATTATAATTGTCGTTCACGGCATGGCCTTGAAAACATACGTTCTCTTCAAAGCCGGAATACGCTTATATGTATCGTATGTATGCACTCGTATGTCGACTTGTTTAAGTTTGAACGTGTATTTTTGTAATTATATATGCGGCATGGTAACCTATAAAACTTTTGACACACATACATACATAGATACCATGCAACAAAACAACAATCCGTATGAAATTCTTTAACAATAGCAAGCTAAATAAAAAATAAAAATAAAATATGAAACAAAAGGATCATATGACCATCCTTATTCACTTACTTTTATGTGCCAAAGGACGATGGGACTTTATTGTTTCGGGTAAGAGAGCACATACATACATACATACATATTTTCATGCCTTTATCAAAATGATGTGATCTTTGCTCAGTTGTACTTTTCTGTTGCTAAGGGCATCTCCATAAACAATATTAATGCAAATTTCCATTTGATGGTTTCATTCATATTTTGCTTCAACCCTTAAATGAATGGAATGGAAAATTACTAAAAGAAATTGAATGAATTGGCAAGAGCTGAAGTATTTTCAGCTGTTGTTTCTCTAGCGTTCTGGTGTTTTGTTATAAAAATTCCAAAAACAAGTGACAACAACAGAATTGTAAATTTCTTAAACACATGCTATTAATGCTAATAATAGCGCTCAAAGGATTAGTAAAGCATTTGCTAAAAATTGTTGGAAGTTAATTCTGGCTCTCTCTCTCTCTCTCTCTCTATCACTCCTTCTCAATGTATTTGTACTAACCAGTGTTGTCAGATATGGCGATATCTCGCCAAACGTGGCGACAAAAATTTATTTTTGGCGATGAAAATTTTCAAATGGCGATTGGCGATATTTGAACTCCTTGGAGATATTTTTGGCGATATTTTTACGATTTCAATAAAATAGAATAATGTTAAAAATACGAAATTTTTTTTTGTAAAGAAATTTTTCTACAACATTAAATATTTCGTGCATGAAATTCTAAATGTTGTGACTCTTTATCTCAAAAAAAATTTTCTGAAATTCAAGAAGCTTAAAAAGTATGGCCCACAAAAACACAGTGGGGAAAACTTTCTTTTATTAATTAGAACCAACATTTTGATAATGAAGCACAGAAAAGCCTGCACGAGTTCTCGCTTATGCCAGCCATACTCGTGCACTACACAAGTTCAGTGCTCAAGTTTGGCACTGAGTAAAATAAGCTTGTGACACACAATATACAAGTCAACTGTGCAGTTTTTATTTTACTGCTCCATAATGCAGGCGATTCTATGTATAATTCTAGGAACTCTGTTCAGAATATTTTTTCGGCGCTCATTTCTAGTTTTGAACTCTTAAAAAATCACGACACAACTGAGCGTTTGCAACATATATTACACAAGTTCACTGTACAGTTTTACAAACTTGAGGAAATATCAAAATCGTTTTGATATTTAGTCAGGTCACTACGTAAATGGCACAACCACCCCTACACTACACAGTGAACTAGTGTGCAGTGAAATTGTGTAGTGTATGGCTGGCACTAGAGTGTATGATTACAACGATTCTGCTGGTACTTACCACTTCAAGGACATGATATGTGTACTTAAATACACATTTGAGTAAATGTTACTTCAGTTTTATCACAAGATTTATATGTATAATAATTTTTATCTTGGTGTTCAAGTTCAATTTATCCTATTTGGATTGATCTTATGGAATAAGTTATTTTCAATTATTTTTTGTATTCCACTATTTTTATGTTAATGTAAACACTTTTCTTAATCTTTCTTATATAGTATAATTTTTATTTAAAATTTAACAATATTTGTAATATAATTACAAAATGAAAAAAAATTTTTGTAGCTATGTATAATTTAATGTTTTATTATATTGGCGATATTTGGCGATATTCGACAAGTCATTTGGCGACAAGGCTCAAAATAAATCTGACAACACTGGTACTAACTTCCACAAACACCGGAAATTGTATTCTTGAGGGTGTGTTCGTTTATGCAGAGAGTTACTAAGAATGACAGTTAAGAGTGGCTGCGTCATTGTGTAAATATATATATGTATGTATGTACATCAGTGATGCCATTAGGATACGAAAGATAAATTTTTCGTGTCTATACGCAAAATGTACAGAAAATATGAACATCAGTTTTTTTTTGAGGAAATATGAACATCTTTTTTATTTTCAGGAAATTTATATGAACTTTTTGATATAATCGCCTTAGTATAAGGGCCTTAACTCGTATATTAATTTTTACAAAAATGAATTTATTTTGATAACATCCAAAGATAGTTATGTACATATAATTAATTTTAAAGTTAGCTTAGTCCCTGTCCAGACTTGCAATTTTTGTTGCAGCAATTCTTGAGTTTATCGGTGATAGGGGAGAGAAGATTGGGGAGGGGTACACAGTTTCATGTGCTTCGCAATTCTCTTTTGTTTTGAAATTCGTAGTTGATAATTAAATGTTATTAGTTGTATTTGAAGTTTTATTTTATTTTATTTCTTTAGTTGTATGAAAAACACAAAATATTACAAAAATTAAATAGAATTGCTAATTTCTCAAGGAAATTTGTTGTGTAAAAGAATTTTTTTTAATACATAATTGCAAAACTAGAATTTCATAATTTGGACACTAATGCAATTTCAAAGCGGATTTGTAAGAAGTTGCAGCAACAAAAATTGCAAGTCTGGACGAGGACTTACTGTACTTTTAAAAATTACATGCCCCATATTTATGACTTAAATAAATATAAAAATTAATTTATATGATATAATTTTCTTTACAATATTCATAAAATATAAAATAAAAATGTTATGTTAGTACATGTTAAATGTTAAAAATGGACTTTAAAATTTTTTCCAAAATGTATCTTTTTGGAAACTAAAATGTATCATTCTCGAAATTTCACTGGCAACACTGATGTACATATTTCCCATTGTTATTATCGTTTTAGGCACGTCTTTATCCTGTCTTCTCGACAATTGCCCTACACCTTACTTCAGTTTGTGTCTTTTAACAGTTCTTGTGTCTGCTTAATGATGTCATATTTTGATTGTTTAAATTTAACTTTATAATCAGCTGTCTATCGTTTGTTCTCGTCTGCATTAACAAAATGAGAACGAAAAAAAAGACACTGAAAATATCAGCATTATTAGAGGGCTTGTGTCAATTAAATTAATTGCTGTAAGCAAAAAGGTGTTACATTATATTTTCCAGATTTCAATTCAACACTTCTGTTTTATTTATACTATTTTTTAATATTGTCGTCCGGTGTCTCTTAATTAAGACCGACATTTAAAGAAATTTATTTTATTGGAAGTGTCACAGTCAGTTGTCATGTTCTTCGGATTCTATTATTATAATTTTGAGGCAGCTGTTAACTAAACACGCAATTTCATAACAATTCGAAAAGGAAATTACACAATGTGGGTAAAGGATTAGTTTTTTTTTTGTTTAAATAGGTATACACATTTTTATAATAATTATTATCTGATCTTCCAAACTATTTGTTTTTAAAATCCAACCCTTATCATACATATTACGCTATTTTTTCTAAATTTAGTTAAATGAAAATTATACCAAAAAATTTTCAGATATTTATTAAAATTAATGCTTTAAAAATTTATAGCTGGCAACCGAAATAACGACATACGAGTACATACATACATACTACATATTAAAATTTTATTTACAGCGAAAACATAAATAGCCATGAAACAGTCAATAATAAGAATGCCAGCTTTGTAATGGAATAATATATTTTTACGCTGTCTTACTATGGAAAATAACAGCATTATAAATAAAAGGTCTTGACTTATTTACGATTGTCGAATTCTTTGATTCGACTTTGGTGATTTGTATTATTTTCATTTTTTTAAATTTAAAAATAATATAAATATAATCGGAAGGAGCTAAATCGCGCGAACAAATATGAACTTTAATTCACTGATTTTGGCCATCGCCATAGTGGGTGTCATGAAACAAGACTTTCTATTTCGCCAAATGCGGGCTTTTTCCCTCAATATCACTACTTAAATACTGCAAATAAGTTTGAATAATACTCGCAGTTGCTTGTTTCTCCTTTTTGAAGATAATCAATCAAAATTATCCCACGACATTACCTTGCCTGCAGATGGAAGTGATTCGCTTTCTTTGGACACGGTTCTTCCATTCCAGTGCACTGCTTAGACTGTTGCTTTGCCTATAGTGCGAAGTGGGTCCACCACTCATCCATGTCTCATCCATGATTACGAATCGGTGCAAGAACTCAGCTTTATTGCAATGAAACATTGCCAACCACTCTATTGAAACATCGCGATGCATCGTCAAACCGCATATTCCATCTTCCACATGGCTTTTCTATCTTAACATTTTCGCTCAATTTGGTAGCTCACGCTCTTTTATCCTTAGAATCATCCAATGCCATTTTTTAGATTTTCTCAACCGTTTTTGGCGTGGATACCTAATTTCGTGGACGAATACGGTGTTCGCCTTCATAGCTCGTTTTCTGAGGCCACTAAATTATAATCATCAATTCTATATTTTTATTGTTTGATTAGGCTAAAGTTCGTATCGCTTTGTACACACAAAAAAGTAATATGAATGAGTTTGTAATATTAATTAAAATATTTGTAATATTAATTAAAAAATTAATTAAATTTTCACCTATAAACAATTTGATAATATCAATTAAGTTTTTCCACTGAAATTAATTAATACAATTAAAAGTTTAATTGAATCAATTAAATTATTAATTGAAACATTGAATACTTTTTTCTGTGTAAGCCAAATTACATGTGATAATTATTAATGAACAAGTAACACCAAAGTTAATTGTAAATATTCTGACAAACACGAGTAGAACGGAACAACCTGCTGTTTTCGAAGGTCACAACACCTTTATCATCAGCGTTGTTTGTGTTTGATCCACTGTGTGTGGTGTCAGTTGATGTAGATTTCCGCTTTATATACTCAAGTTTTCAGTGCAAATGGAATATGTGAATTGTTTTGATTCATCGTATTACAATTTGCTGAAAGCTTCTTTGTAATGAAAGTTAATTTTTACCATCTATTGTTATTATTATTGTTACAGTAATTTGGCTTACAATGCAATGCGAACTTTGGCCTAATCGAATAATAAAAATATAATCATCAATGTTTTGCATTTGAGTGTTCATGTGTTGTTTCAGTTAATACAAATTTCAGCCCTATATTTAAATATTTTAATCGAAATAAATTACGAGAATTGTTTATGCAAAAATTTAAGGAAAAACGCGGACAATTTACCCACTCAGAAGCAAAACATTACTTCTTCATTGCATATGGGGTAATATAAGTGATAATTAATGTAAAATCAGGTCATAAGAAATTAAAAAAAAAATATATTTTTTAATTAATTACTTATGAAAATAATTAACATTTTCATTTATTTTTATTTCTTATTATAATTTTTTTTATAATTTCAATTAGCGCCTTTTAATTGAAAGGCAACACACTGCTCCCGTCAGCTGTCAGCTGACTCATGTAAAAATTTGAATATGCGTATGAAATTAATATTGCACTCGTGTACACAGAAAAAAATTTTCCTGCAAACGTGTTTAGTTTGATTGAAAAAAAAACTTTAATTAAACTTTTAATTAAATTAAATTTTTAAACAAATGTTTAATTGACTCAATTACATTTTTAATTTATTGTTAGTTTTTTTTTAACTAAACGTGGTTATTGCAGGAAAATATATTTTCTATGTAGGTAGGGCCAAATTATTCTTATAGAGTTTATCCTATAATACTCACGCAATATTTCAAATAAATGAGAAACTCGTAACGAGCTTCAGTTGTAATTTTTTTGAATAATAAGCCAATCGCATACTAGTGAATGATTCATCAATGATAAACTCCAAATTACGTAAATAAAGTAGAGATGGGCGCGTGCAAAATTTTTCCAACACAACACGACCCAAACACGAATACTAAGATGCTAAACACGTACGAAATGCGCATGCTAAAACTTGTCTCAGCACGATACTGCATAACACGCACGAAATCACGTTGAATAGCAAAACCATTATTTTTTTTATATTCAAATAAATACATATTTTTGTTTAATTTTAGGACTTTGTTGTCAAATTTTATGGTGTTGCATGTTCGATGATACAAAAAATTAAATTTTTTCTTTACTGGAAACTCATGCATAAATTACACCTAAAATCGTTTCGTGTTTTTCGTGTCAATTGTGCTCAACACGAAACGATCCGACCATGCACGAAATCACATTTTTTGTCACGAACATTTTGTGTTGCGTCGCGCGTGTTCGCATCACGAAAAAACATGATACGCGTCCATCTCTAATATACAAAATAAAAAATACTCCCTAGATAATGTTGAATGCACAAATTTAATTATTTGACGTTCCTAGGGCATGTCCTACCGTCTTGTTAAACTATATTACAACCATAGCAGAGTCAGTTATTCTATACAAGAATATAATAATTAATTATCCTTAAGGACTCTTATTTTATCTGCGAAACGAAGTGATATTGCCTTGAATCTCACATATTGTTTGTGTCTAGACAGGCTGAGCGCTTAATATTTCGATACAAACTCAAAAACAAATTTTCATTGAAGATCCCAACAGTTGATATAAATCGTAAGTCCAACTTTCGATTTTGTATTATAATTTCCAAATGGAAATTTAGACAGTTCTTAGAATATTATCTAGATACTATTAAAATGTTTTTCCAATGACACTCACTAAGTTGTGGTAGCTAAATACTACGAATTCTAGAAGTATGATCAAGTGGATAATTTAACTTCTTTAAGAGAAATAGATCAATTAAACGATTAATATGTACGTATGTATGTACATATTAGTGTTGTCAATTATTCGTGTTCTATAATATGTATAATATAGGGTCCGCCATCTAAATTTTTTTTCAACTAGTGCTTATTTCGGGAATGGTAACACTTAGCTCTTGTCTGCTTTGACAGATAATTAGTTCTATCCTTCCGCTGAACGAATATGGTTGTGTATACGCTTGAACAACGCTGGGAAATATTGCCTGCGATCGACTTACAGAAGATGCCGATTTTGCCAAAAAAAATCATCTTTTCAGCTGAAGCTCATTTTGATCTTGGCGGGTATGTAAACAAGCAAAATTTTCGCATTCGGGGCACAGAAAACCCGCACGCATACATTGAAAAGCCGACGCACCCAAAACGAGTCGCTGTTTGGTGCGGATTTTGGTCCAGAGGCATAATTGGGCCAATGAGCAAGGAGTGGCCGTTACAGTCAATGGCGATCGTTATCGGGCCATGTTGAACGAATTTTTGTTCACAAAAATTGAAGAGGAGGGTATTGGCAACATTTGGTTTCAACAGGACGGCGCTACGTGCCACACAGCCGAAGCTACACTCGATGTGTTGCGCCCTATTTTCAAAAAAAAAAAAAAGTTATCTGGCGGACCCTTCACAATTCTTCATTGAGGTCGATTGAAATATTTTTAAGGGAAAATAATAGTGAAAACAAAGTATTTGCGTACTCTTTTGTAAATTTGAGCTCCTTACTTAAAAAGTTATGAAATATAGTTTTTTTTTTGTATAAAGTACTTGAGGAAATTATTCCTATATTCGAAAAAAAATTATTCGAATAATTCTTCATTCAAAATTTAATAATTTTTGTTCGTTGGAACAAAAATGAAAAACCATTGTTCAAATATTCGAATAATTTTTATTCGATTGACAGTACATAGTATATATGTGACCTGCTCCACGAAAAGGGACCTCTGCGCCGAAAAGAAGTTATTGAGAAAAACGCATTTAAAAAAAGCGCTTCGAACGAATTGTTTTTGCAAGAAATAACTTTACAGGTGATTTGTAAAAATACTAAAAGACATAGAAACTTGCGGTTTGCGGCATTTGAAAGAGCGCTTTTTTCCTATAAGAATCACTCAAAAAGTAAAAAAAATTTTTTCGGCGCAGAGGTCCCTTTTCGTGGAGCAGGTCACATATTATAAACTTGGATATACATATTTCCAACAACAATACATTTACATTTACATACATATGTACATATGTATATTTTCTTATAAAACAAATTTGGAAACAATAACTCTAGAAGCTCAATTTAATTTTTATTTATTCCATATTTTCCAAACTTTCTGGTGGACGACTATTTTAAATGTTTTTGTGACTCCCTTCAGCATCTGCTTTCGTATAATTTACATGTTTAATAATTTTATTATTTCTTTTCATTAGTTTTAATAAATGTTATATATTTATTTGTCCCAGTGGTGGTCTTTCTATTATTCACACATTTTTTTTCCATTTAGCTTTAACATATTGTTCTTGATTTTTTTTTGTTCATATAAATGTTCATACATAGATAAAATAATATTTCGCTTTTGTTTGTTATTTAAGTGACAGTAGAGTAAAAGGCAGACAAGCTGACAGGCCGCCAGACTGAGAGTGTTAGGAACACTCTGGCTGAGAGACTAAACAACTTATTGTGTAGATGGATGGATGGATGGATGGTTAGATGGTGGCCAATTGGTGGGTTTGCCAGCCTGTCATTGGCAGACAATAATGAAATTGTTATTTTTTGTTAATTTTTTTATAATTCATTTTCTAATGATTTCTTTTTTTTTTTTGTTATTGTTGCTGTTGTTGAAGTTCTCTAGCGTACACATTCAGAATGATTATTATGAAAATCATCGTCATCATGAGTTCTTTTTCATGTCTTTTGCTTCAGTGTGCTTTTAATTCTTTTTTCAGAGTCAGTGTTCTCCACTAATCTAGGGCAATGATTGATTATGTGTATTTGTTGTACGAGTATGGTGTTGTTGTGCTTGTCAACGTCGTTGTTGGCTTGTTTTTCATTTATTTATTTATTCTTTTTTTTTCATAAGAACAAGTGCATTTCGTTTGTAAAACCATGGAGAAGCGGTTCGAAAAGTTATTTTAAAATCGTATGTATAAGTTTTAGATAATCTTCTATTGTCATGTTCCAGCTTGTAATGAATTTCCTGAATGAAATTTTTCAAATAATTTTATGCAATTTATTCTGATATTTAATTTAAGTTTGAAGCTTTGACGTAAGTAAAGACTTAGGCCTGATGCACACACGTCAGCACATATTCATCGACTCTTAATTAAGCTGTACTAAAGGCGGATAAGGAAATACATACAAATCTCTTTTTTTTCTACCAGCTGAATTAAAAGTGGACCCACAAAAGTTGATGTGTGTAAACCGAGACTTATGGTAGCATATTGTGCAAGCATTTCTGTAGAACATTCAGAAAAGGGAGGTAGAAGACCCATTACGTGAGGAGTCTAAAGGCTAAAATGGTCTACAGAAATGTTTATCGTTCTATTTCACATAAATCTTATGAGTACATCAGAATTGCAATCTTTTCAAAACCGCAAGTCTGGCAGGGTGTCACCTGTTAAATATCTGTCATCAGAAGTATCGTTTATTTAGTGAAAGTTTTGCCATTTACGAATGTAGATGGTTTAACAACGGTGCAACGCCTAAAAATACTTGAAACTTACTAAAAAAATGGAGGCCACTTATTGATCATTAGTAATGGGTGAGTATGGTCGTCATATCCTCACAGGTCATTGTCTGGCATTTTCATTACTTAAAAAGCATTAAACTTTCAAAAAATTCTGCTAGATGCTTTCTGGCAGAGTTTGTTGAAAATAAAAAATTGTAATTTGTTAAAAAAATTCTTCTGTATAGAGGATTTTTCTCGTAAATGTACATGTATTGCAGGCTAAAGGGTCCCTGATGATCTCCACTAGCAGCATTGAAATGCACATAGGATCCAGCTAACCCCTCAATAATCAAATACAAATTGTATTTTTAATAAAAAAATATTTTACTGAATAAGTAAAATAATAATTTGGGATTATTAGTGCGTTAAATAAATTTTAAACGTAATTGTAACATTTCCAAAAAACACTAATTATTAATTATTTTATGTTTGTATGTGGTAGAAAAATACCTGTAAATACTGATAAGTTCACACAAAAAAGTAATATGAATGTGTTTGTAATATTAGTTAAAATATTTGTAACATTAATTAAAAAATTAATTAAATTTTCACCTATAAACAATTTGATAATATCAATTAAGTTTTTCCACTCAAATTAATTAATACAATTGAAAATTTAATTGAATCAATTAAATTATTAATTTAAAACAATAATTGGTGAATACTTTTTTCTGTTTGTATAAACATGAAATACAAAGCTATTTCAATAATTTTTCCAATATTTAAATCTGGCTTTGTACTTTTATTCTGTAGAACATTTTAGCAGAATTTTTTGAACAATTTGGCATTCTTTCATCATCATTTGCTGGCAATACTGGTCATTGTAGACTGGCAAAACACCTCAGCAGACTTGGCATTGAGAGTAACAGTCTGTGCAGATTCTGTTGTGAGTACGACGATGAAACTCCACAGCATATTCTGAAGGACTGTGTAGCGTTATGCCACAGAAGATATATACAATTGCGCAAACACCTATTGGAGGATTGGGAACTGCCAAAACTAGACCCACTGGCAATCCTGGACTTCATCAGGAGAGTAAGTCTGAATGAGGTGCTCTGGCAAGGGATACAATATATCTACTTTGGTCGCAGTGTCCTGTTTTTCCCGTTTGATCTAATAATTCATTCATTCATGGTCGTCATAATCGACTTACTGTGCAGGGTATTGGCGCAAAGAAAAAATTATGATAAGTTTTTGTTTTAAAAGACAGGTTTTTAAAACTGATTTTACGTTTCACTATTTTCTTTATTTCTTTTGATGAATTTATAATCCATTATTTTAGTAAAGGAAAAATGTGTTTTTAGTCTATGAACTTTTTAAGAATTTTGGGTTTAAGTGTTACGAATTCTGGGGTAGATCCTAAGAGTATTTCAGTAAAAATATTTAATTTTTTATAGTGAAATATTTGAATACGAGTATAAATAAAAAAATTTTCTGTGTCAAAATTATAAAGAAGTTATAGCTCCTGTTATCGATTGTGTGTCGTATAATCCGGAGAACGGTTACCGTTAATTCCGGGCGCTATGGCCGCATGATAAGCGAATTTTTTGTCCTGCAATTGAAGATTATGAGCAGGAAGATGTGTGGTGTGTCGCGAGCCACACAACAAGACCGATTTTGACTTTATTACATGAGAAGTTTCCAGAACGCGTAATTTCACAATTTGACTACGTCAATTGGCCACCAAGAGCATACGGTTTGACGACGTTAGAATTTTTTGCGGGGCTACGTAACATTTGAAAATCAACATTCAGCAGTTTATCGTAGATATACCGCCCGAAATTTGCGAAAAAGTGGTCGATAACCAGTGATGCCAACTTTTGAGACTCAAAACGCGTACATTTTTTTGAAAACAGGGCTAAAAAGGGCTAAATTTACCAAAAATATACGTTGGCCGAAAAGAAATTGAAAATAAGAGATATTCAGGCTTATGCTAAATAAAATTTCACATGGAACTTCATACGATTGCGAAATAATCTGACAATTTATGAAAAAAATCATTCATATAGATTTGTCTGTTGGAAAAAGTGGAAATATGTTAGTTTTTAATTTTATTGGAATTGATTAAACGAAATTTAAATCCTTGTGAACGATTCGGAAATTTTCACATGCGGAATTCATGATAAGGCTGATTATCTGTTTTAGCCTATACTGAATATCTTTTAAAGCACAAAAAATTTGGAATAAATAGAAGGTTATTCTATAAGTATTCTTCTCTTTTAAATTAGTAAAGCACACTAGCAAAATAAAATGAGTAAAACAATACTGCCACGTTATTCCGTAAATCGATATTGCTAGATTAAAGGAAGAAAAAGTTCGCAAAGATTAAAATATAGCCATTTTGAGCGAAAAGTAAAAAGGGGCTAAGAGGGCTGAAATGTAATTGTAAAAAGTGCTAGATTTGCGCGTTTGCTTCGAAAGCATCGACTGCTGAGCAGCGTTACCGTTGAGAAATTTCAAAAAGTGGCACAAAAAGGGGATTTTGAAAAAAAAAATCGCATCGTTTTCATAAAGGCATTTATTTTAAAGAAAAATAAAAAAAATTTAGAAAAAATTAACTAAAACATAACAGAAAACAATCAGTTCATTTATAAAAGCGGTAAAATAATAAAATAAAATATAATAATGATTAACATTAAAACTAAACAACAATTCTTTAGAAGATACATAGAAGCAAATTCATATACATATGTAAATATTTATGTAAATATTAAGTACTTAGATAATTTAACGTATAGTTGACCTTTGGAATGTTTGGATACTCATTTCGCACGGATGACCTCAAACCGGAACTATTGTTAAATTATAAAGTATTTATTTATAAAAAAAGTGGCAAAAAAGGGATTTTTGAAAAAGTGGCAACAAAAGTGGCAAGGCTTCAAAAAAGTGTAAAATTGCCACTTTAGTCGCACAAACGGTAACGCTGCTGCTGATACAAGTCATTTCATTTCGTACGTAATGGCGAGGTCATAACATTATAATGAAATAAAAACGTCATCAAAATCGTAGTCTTAGGTGTGTTTTATTTAAATTTACCTTTGAAACCGATAAAAGCTAAAATAATAACTTAGAAAATTTTTTTGTATTTTAACAAACATTATTCACCTCCTTTCACAAAACTTAACCTATGTACAGACGATTGTCAGATCTTACAATATTGGCAGATCTGCCAATGTACTGAGAATCAAAACTAACCAGCACAAGGTAGATAGTCAGTTTACACGGTGGAATAAAATTGGTCAGAAAAACTTACAATTTATTTCTGAACGATTGTACGACAGTAAATTTATTTGGCAATATCGTCAAACAATAAATTGTCAGTTCACATGGTTGTCTTAAGCAAAAATTGTCCGATCAGTTGTTATGCGTTGCCTCACTCAAAGCATTTGATAGAAATTATCAATCATCAATTGTTTGTGCTTGCGTTAATGGTAAAAAGTGAAAATATAAATTATTATGGGCCATTAAAAAGCAATTGAAATTATTTTGGCTAGATATTTTTCATTTCCTTTTCTTTTAAATCAAGTGTGTGCAGTGTTGCCCCTAGAAAGAATTCGCTGGCAAGGAATTCATTGTTAGATGCATAACTTTTGCACATCACACAATAATAAAATGTCTGACAAATATCGGGAAATAATTTAACAATGGCACCGGAATGTGTTCACACGATGTCTGACAATTCGTTGTCAAATGCTAGTCGTGCAATGTACAGTCGAACTTCTCTATAACGAAATCTTCTCTATAACAAATAAAATTCTTGAACACAACATTTTTGTGAGTATTTTCATACATTTTGATCTCCCTATAACGAACTTCCCTATAGCGAAGTTCTCTCTGTAACGTAAAATTTTTTAAGACCTAAATATAATTTTTCACACTAAATAATCTCTCTATTGCGAAATTTTTAGCAATCGATTTTTTGCGTCAATTTAGTCACAGAAAATATAACTGTAAAAGACTTTACATTTTCAACGCTTGATAGGACTGTCACATAAAAAAGAAAACAGTGGCATAAGTTTACACAACTACGTACGTACACAACATCTCAGTTTCAAGTGATTTTTGTATTGATCGGACGTAAATTGAAAGATGGCAAAACGTAAATGTCTATCGTTAGAACAAAAGTGTCTTATAATATCTGAAGTTGAGAAGGGCATAAAAAAAAGAAGAAGAATGTAAAGTCAAAATTTTCTGCAGTTTCTCTATAACGAATTTTCTCTATAACGTAGAAATTTTACGGTCCCCAACTGCTACGTTATAGTGAAGTTCGACTGTACTGATAATGCTCTTTCTGGCAACGATGGCAGACAAAAATTTTTAATGCACAAGGTTTTTATAATTTTTTAAGCACATTTTACTAACTATACCGGCTACAGGGGATACTTATACTAATGTAAAAGCAGAGCGCGCTCTTTCGTCGGTATTGTAGTGTAGCAGAATCATCGGTAAAGTAAAATAACTAACAAAATGGTTGCTAAACGAAGCTTCGAAAATTTAATATGCCTCATTGACACCAGAGGCGCTGCAACACTGTCTTATTAAAAATGTGCAAAAAAAAGGCAGAGTTGTAAAATAATGAAGCTTTCTACTATCTCTTATGCATAGTTTCCCATCTAATTCTGACGAAATTTTACAAAAAATGCTCCCCGAGTAAGGAATCCATCATAATAAGCTTAATTATGAGTTGCGATATATTTGCATACAAATTCAAACTTCTTCCCTATGATCTAAGTACAAGCTTTTGCACCCATATAAAACTACTATAACACTTGCTTTTGTTGTATGAAAGTAATTTTTAGAATGCCCTCGTTACAGCACCCATACAGATACTCGCGTGCATTAAATCGTATGTGGCTTTGAAGTACGTTCAATTTATATTGGCTTTTGGCTTGTCTTTTTAGGCTGTTGTAAATGATTTTTATTTATTGTTGTAGTGTTTCTTTTTATTTTAATTTTTTTTATGGTCGTTGAGTATCACACCCCTCACGCGATTAGATTATTTTTAGTTCAATACGCTTGTTTGTCGTTGTTGTATTTGTTAGCAATTGTTACTGGGAAAATAAATTATTAGATTTCTTTTATATATTTTTTTGTTTGTTTGTGGAGCAGTGATGGGAAATGAGATTTGCATTTCGGTATCAAAAAAAAAATGTTTGAGTATACTTTTTTGAACCCGAGTGTACCAAAAATTATGAGCCAATCCTACGATGTCGACAACGGTCGACTTGTGGCACACTTACATTTGAAACAACAACAAAATATTTAATTTTTTGTTTGGAATGTATATACATAAGTGTGCGACAAGTCGAACATTGTCGACATCGTGAGATTGGCGCTAATATTTTTTTTATTTATATTATATTAACAAAAAAATTTTTTAAAATTAACTTACAAATAACATTCAAGAGATTTATTATTCGACATATTGTTATAATTATATTATAAGTGAAATTTATTTGCTGGTGGTTAAGCGATGTCTATATGCATTTCATTGTTGCTTTAACAAATCGTCAGTAGACTTCAACCACAAATTTTGAACAGTCACAAACCTCTTATCTTATGCACAGACTTTCATAAACTATTTGAGAATTCACAAATATTAATATTTTTGAAAATCACAAAAGAAAAATAAGCATAGTAGGCTTAGTAACTTATACAAAACCCAGCAAATAATTTTTATTCGATATGAATCTATTTTATTTTTCAAATAACTAAAAAAAAGGACATAAAGCTTATAGAAATGTACATATTATTACCTAATTTACATTAAGCGTTTTTTCATGAAATTTCATGAATTTTGTTGCACGAAACTTTTTCTATTTTCTAATTGCGGCGCTATAGAAGTGAATTTGATATAATAAGGGACATAGAATGAATCTCTGATGCGTTTTTTTAATATGAGTTGCTCCTATTTGCAAAATAAAAATTTTGATGCATGAAAAAAAGATGGTTAATGTATATTAGGCATATGTAGGTATAAATGTTTAAGTTGTAAGAGGAAGAGGGAAATCCTTTCGACATTTGCAGAGGAGTGAGGTATGAACGAAATTCCCTAAGCTTCTCTCGATATATCCGGAAACATGTATTCATCTAATGCGTTTTTAGTTTTAGCCACTGTAGACCAGAAACTACATACATTTTCTGTTGTTAATGGTTTCAGTTCTTCCAAATCAGCTTTGCTTTTCGCTGGGAAATATTTAAATTAAAAGTGGTATAATGCTTTTGGTTTAACCAGAAAAAATTTTTTCAGGGGAAAACGTCAAAGTCCACTATTGCCCTTAGAACATGAGAGAATTTAATATAAAGCTTTTCACAAGTTTCCTTAAACTGGTTTAAAACAGTGTTGTTTCAACATGATTTGTGTCTGTATGTATGTACGAGTATGTACATATGTATATACATAGTTCAACTTCTGTGCCACATAAAATATCATTGAGTGAAATGTGGTTTTCGTTTATATTGGGGGCTATTCTGGAATACGCGTCGAATTGGTGAAAGTTACATGCAAAACAAAAACAAAACTGTGTAAATGTAAAAAAATTGTTTTTGTTTCGCATACAAAATTAACCGTTTTTAAAAGAGAGAGAAACGCGTTGAAATTCTCACGTTTATTTCATTTTAGAAATGTATTACAAACAAAAACAATTTTTGAAAATTTGTTTTTATTTTAATGTAAAGTTTCACTTTTTCGACGCGTTTTCCAGAATAGCCCCCATTAATTGTGAAATATTGCACTTTTGTATAATATCTTTAATAATACAGTTTCGTGCCATTTGTCGAAAAAGGAATTTAATTCTTGGAAAATGTATGCATACGCATGTCTTCTGACTGCATTTCTAAGTTGATCGTGAGAGAGTATCAAGTGTGTTGGGGGGAGTACTACGGTACTTTTTCATGTCAAATAGTATCAAAAAAAGTACGATTGTACCAACTTTCTCAAGAGAAACAGAAGAAACAGTATTTGTTTTCCATGCATATGAGTTTTGCTTATGTGTTGATTTTTTTTATGCACTACAAGTAAATATAATTTATAAATTTTTCATTTCACATACAATCTTTGAGTTTTTTAGTTGTAAACCTAAAAAAAGTAGGCAGGCAGCATTGAAAAAACATTTTAATAATATTATCTTTCAAGAGCAAATCATATATTACGAGCTCCCCCCAAAAAGTATACACATATGTAAATATTTTTTTTTAAATATAATACAATTTTAAGGAATTAAGATGTTGTTTTTTATGTGAATTAAAATTTTATGATATTTGTTTATGTGAGTATTCATAATATTATATTGAGTTAAGTAAAAAGGTTTAGAATTTCATACCATATTTTTTTTTTTCACTGGCATAAGTGCCTTTGCAAGTCTTTTGGCGAAATGTTTCGGCAATATGCAGAGGTCGACGTTCAAGGCGTTACCGATAAAAAAAAATTCTGTAATATATATTTTAAAAATTTTATTGTTGATGTAAATGTTAAAAACGTTAAAATGTAATGAAAACGTTAAAAATTTTAAGTAATGCTGTATGTTTATTGTTGCTGAGACATCACACGCTGCTTGAAAGTGGTATCATACTAGTTTGCCGCGTCCTCGGCGAAGAGCGAATTTTAAGCCATTGATTGTCTTATATTTTCTAGTTGAAACTTTGGCTTTCAAAATGTACTTGTAGTATCTGCTTCACAGACATAATAATTATGTTAAACTCAAGTTTCGATTTTATACGAGAGAGGTGAAAAAGAAATGTATAGCTCATACTTCTTATATTGTTTTTTAGCGTACAATCAAACCTTGAGGACGACAACTTAATGCATATGGATAAGGTATAAAAAGCAATCTATTGGATTTAAGTGTAGAGAAGCTGGCAACCATTGCTATAAATATTTTTCATTTATTTATACTCGTACACATATATACATACATATTAATATGTGAATTTTTTTTAACCGGGCGTGTTCCTTTGTGTTTAGTACCAGTATTATTGGCACCCAACTTCAAACAGCACTATAGGTAACATATGTAAAAATATTTTATTTAACTAGATCTATATTATTTTAAGTTTTTTAGTGCATATTTTTGAAGTCGGTTTAATTTTGTTTTAAGTTTTATTTTTACCTTTTTAGTGCATACTTTTGAGTTCGTGTCATATTTAGAAAAATAAAATTAATTAGGTATATTAATTTTTTTTCAAGATTTTTTGGGAAAGAATGCGTATTTTTTTGAATTTCGCATAGAGACTAAACAGTTCAAGGTGTGATACATAGTTTCGTAAAAATTATTTAATTACAAGCACGTGAAATATTATACTAAAATACAGGGTGTTTTTTTTAGAGGTATAGAACTTCGAATTGAAATAAAACACAAGAAAATCGTTTTAATGTCCATCAATTTGGCTTTATTGGAAGGATAATTTTATGCCATTAACGTTTAAATATGATTTCGGGCATGTGGCCGCCGCGGCTGGCTCGAATAAAGCCAATTCTACAGGTCCAATTTTCAACCACTTTTTCGAGCATATGGGGCCGTATGTTGGCAATAACGCCACGAATGTTGGCTTCCAAGTCCCCTAACGTTTCTGGTTTGTGGGCGTAGACGAGCGACTTCACATATCCCCAAAGAAAATAATCCAATGGTGTCAAATCACACGATCTTGGTGGCCAATTGACAGGTCCATTCCGCGAAATTATGCGCTCATCGAATGTTTCCTTCAATAAATCGATTGTGACGTACGCTGTGTGGCATGTAGCGCCGTCTTGTTGGAACCACAACTCATCCACATTCATGCCATCCAATTCGGGAACAAAATAGTCGGTTATCATGGCTCTATACCGGTCTCCATTAACGGTAACTGACTCTCCAGCATTATTTCGGAAGAAGTATGGCCCAATGACTCCACCAGCCCATAGAGCACACCAAACAGTCAGTTTTTGTGGATGTAATGGCGTCTCAAGGGTCTCATGTGGATTCTCTTCACTCCAAATGCGGCAATTTTGCTTGTTGACGTAGCCATTCAATCAAAAATGAGCCTCATCACTGAACAAAATTTTGCGATGAAAATCAGCATCGAGATCAATCTCATTTTCGGCCCATACACCAAAATCACGACGCATTGCATGGTCTCGCGGCTTTAATTCTTGCACAAGCTGGATCTTGTAAGGTCGCAAGCCAAGATCTTTGCGCAAAATCTTCCATAAAGTTGATGGACAAAGCTCCAATTGCTGTGCACGGTGGCGAATCGATTCATTCGGGTCCTCTTCAACACTTTGCTCTACAGCGGCAATTGTTTCTTCGGTGCGCACTGTTCGACGTCTCTGCGGATGCGTATTATCACATAGAGTAAACGTAGTGCGAAAACGATCCATGGTTAACCGAATTAATTGCTCTGATGGACGATTATGTCGACCATAAAATGGACGGAGCTTGCGGTTAACTTCGCGAACTGAACCATTATTTTCGAAATAAATTTGCACGATTTGCAAGCGTTGTTCTTTTGCCAACCTGTTCATGATGAAATGGCAAACCAAACTAAATATTAATCACTTGACAGCTGACAAAATGGCCGCCAGTTAAAAAAGTGATGCTAACTTAAAGTTCTATACCTCAATAAAAAACACCCAATATAATAGGCCTGCCTCCGCCCCCTTTTTTAAACTTAGGATGTGCGCCAAGTTTCGTAAAAATCGGTGAAATAGAAGCTTGTGAAATATAATATTAAATTTTAATGGGCGTAACCCCGCCCATTTTTTATACAATAGGACTAATAGGAAGCTATACCCTCGCAGACAAAAAAATCATTTTTACAATCGTAATCAAGCCCACTTCTGAAAACGCAATATTATACTCTTGAATAATTATAATGTGAATGCAAAGTTTGAATGGAATCGCTGGTGCTTAAGCTCGTTTAATTCTAATTCCTAATTCTAAAATTTAGGTTCGTGGCCCCGCCTCCCTGGTTAAAAATTCATAGATTTAGGAATTTTGTAGTTGCTGACTCACCTAGACCCACTTGTGTAGCAAATTTGGGCTCTCAAGCGCAAAATTTAGCTTAAACTTTTTATGGACGTTACGCCGCCCACTTTTTTAAACTTCATATTTTGCTGGTGCCAGTGATCATGATTCATGCAAAGTATCGTAAGAATCGGCTAATGAGAAATACATAAACAACATAATAAAATATGCTAAGACGAAGTACATGAAGCAGAAGGTTGCAATTTTATGGGCGTGGTAACGGCCACTTATAAGAACGAAGAATTATAGCATCGCACAAGTACAATGCGCTGGCGAAGTTGCAGCAAAATCGCTTCAGTGAAATGCTTTAATTTTAATTTTTAATTACGAGCTTTTAGGCGTGGCTCGGCCCCGTGGTCAAAATTTTTGGGTTTTCAGGTCTTTCTAGTTGGTTTTAAATAATAATATAACACTTTTTTCTAAGCTGCATAATTTTCTACAGGGACGGATATTTTTAGGTTATAGATTTAATTGACTTTATAATTGTGAATCATTTAGAATTGGTCCGTTATCTTTTAGCTGTTCTCTAACATAACTTCCAAAGAAATAACTTCAAAATTGCAAAACGGGTAAGCTAACTATTTTTTATTTTTGAAGATTTAATTTCCATTGTAAAATAGGGTGTTTTCTTTATAGTGTCACAACTTTGAGTTGGCATCGCTGCTTTATTTGAGCACCCGTTTAACAGCTGATAGTTGCTTTTTCAAAGCAAACTAAGCTTTGAAATTCAAAATTATGAATCGACTTACACCAGATTCGTCAAACTCATCGTGCACTTCCGATGAAGCCCATTTCCGGATGAGTGGCTACGTAAATAAGCAAAATTGTCGCATTGGGGAGAATCCACAAGCTTCTGTCAAAATACCATTACATCCACAGAAAATTACTGATGGGTGCGCTTTATGGGCTGGCGGAGTCATTGGCCCATATGTCTCCAAAAGCGATGATGGTCAGAATGTTACTGTCAATGGTGAACGGTATAGGAACATGATTCGGAATTTTTTCGTACCTCAATTATGTGCCATTAATCTTGCTGATATATGGTTCCAACAGGACGGAGCCGCATGTCACACTGCGAGCGCTACAATTGATTTACTCAAAGAAAATTAAAGTTGTAACACTTAAAAAAAAAACACGCTTTACCTAAACTTGGACACCAACAGGAAACTCAAGTCGTGTAACTTTTTTATAGTATTTTTTTTTAATTTTGCTTTTATTTCTTTGATTGCAGCCATTTATTACATTAGACTTACTATTTTTACTTAACTAAGAGATCATATAGCTCGAAAATAACCAGGGTCTTTTAAGGAAACATGTTTACATTATTTCTAGATATAAACTCAATATTGGCTTTGCAAATAAAATTTCATTAAAATATTTTTATTACTATTGATATTTCAATTAAATCGGCTTAACTGTTAAACATATTTATATAATAAATTTTCTAAAATATTCCAAAAGTCAATATATGTTTTAATTACTTTTTTTGTTATTAATAAACAAAAATAAAACACAAGTACATAGAATAAAAAAAAATCGCAATGAAAATTATAATCTTTCTAGAATTTACATTTATAAGAGAGATAAAAAAAATTATCAGTAATACAAAGTTGCTCAGATTTTTTATGTGGACTATTTTTTACATTCTTTCAGTAAATATTTATTTAAACTCAATAAATAAGATAAAAGATAGATATAAATTCTTTTTTTATAACTAATCCCATTTAAAACAGCAGCCGATAAAATTTAATTATATTTTGTATATGTACATAGAAAATACGAGTATGAGCAAGATATTTAGCGATTATTGAAGGGCCTCAAAATTAGGGAGGTACCACCAAAAAATAAATAAAAAAAATATGGCGAAGAAGTGGTAAATGCCACTTAATGCAGCCGAAGATCATTTTATATTTCTACTTTGGTTGTAGTTCAAACTTAAAAGAATTTATAATTAAAATGCGAAAATTTCCATTTGAGCGGAAAAGTGGCCTTTGGGGAAAAAACTATAAAATATTAAAAAAATTGTGCTTATTAATGAAAGATATATATTAATATTTATCAATGATTACAATTATTATTACTGAGCAGTATGTTAAGAGATATTTTTACTCTCATGGCCTAAGTCTACTTACTCGAGAACTCTTCGGCAAACTCTTAAAGATATTTATATGAGAAAATTTATTTGGAAGATAAATTTATCTACTCTCGAAAAAAAAATAGAATACATACATATACTGTTAAGTTAAAGAAATTTAAAAATTGAAGTAAAAAAATTTTCTAAGTTCAAGTACATTTTTATAAAAATCTGGTAAAAATTTCTTAAAAAAAATAAATAAGAGTATTATATTCGGCTGTGCCGAAACTTATATACCCTTCACCGACGGACGTTTTGAGTGTATGTCTAAATATATAAGTAAATATTAGTTTTCTGAAGAAATGTATCATGTATCTTTGGCTCTAATGCAATTTATAGTGAGTGACTTACGGCTATTTGTCGACAAAAGGATTTGGTTCATAGATTTTAGTGCCTAAAATAATCCTAATATTGTAACCGCCTTACCAAGTGAGCTAACCTATTTCATATTTTCCGGTATTTAATAAAACTTGATATTACAAAACTGCTTAATGGCTCAAATAAAACATACTTTTGCCAGTATTGCACGTTCACTTATATCGCGGTATGATGTAATAAATAGTTATTCCTAAAGAACTTTTCGATTTTGATGAGCAGAAAAGAACAGTTTCAGTGAAATAAAATAGAACATATCCTTTAATTTTTTAATTAATAACAACTCGTTACAAGGTGTCAGCGTGTTATTTGAAACAGAATTGTGCTGAGAGCGCAATAAGCAACCTATCACAACGCTTCGTAGGACTAATGAGTGACCATGTTTAAGTTCGATTTACACATCATCGGCGAAGTAAAATATTCAATAAAATGGCTACTAAGCACAGTTTCGAAATCATTAATACACCTCATTGACACCAGAGGCGCTGCAACACTGCATTATTAAAAACGTGAAAAAACAGAGTTGTAAAATAATGAAGCTTTCCTCTATCTCTTCCTTCACCACCTGTGTTCTCTATCACTATCTCTTTCCTAAAAAAGGTAACACTTAGTAATAGTAGTAAGCATTAATTGCCTGAAAAAGCTGCGCATTGCTATTTTTTCGCAAAAGGGGTAGAAATATCAAAAACTAATTAGCTTATAAGTTTTTGTTTATCATATTTATTTTTTTAGTTTTAAGACTAATTCCATTTTATTGCGAGTTCTCTTCTTAGGAATTCCCTTCTTTAGATTACCATATCATATGCATTAAAAATAATAATCCTCCGATTAAGGGCATCCGAAGTTTTTATATAAATATATATAAAAAAAAACGTGAGTAAAAGTCTTTTTAAAACATAATCAGGCTTATCCTAAATAAAACTTCACATGGAAATTTCCGAAAGTGTGAAAAATCGGTATCAAAAAACTTCATACGATTGCGAAATAATCTGACAATTTATGAAAAAAATCATTCACATAGATTTGTCCGTTGGAAAAAGTGGATATATGTTAGTTTTTAATTTTATTAGAAGTGATTAAATGAAATTTTCACATGTGGAATTCATGATAAGGCTGAATATATATATTTAATTAAATAGAAAAAAATACTTTTATTTTTTTTTTACTTTTGTTTATCAAAAAAGGTTTCAGTTTTCCAATCCTACAATCATATTTTTTATATTAAGGATTTTTAAAACTAATTATTTTCTTTCTAAAATATAATTATTATTTACATAATTAACAAAGATAAAAGTTATATTTACTTACCTTGATTATCAAAAAAGTTAAAATTTCCGGCTCTGAAGTTGTGTTTTGTATCTTTCTGATTTTACTGCTAATTCATTTATATCTGAAATATAAAAATATTAAATATATTTAGTTTCTATGGAAAAATAAAAAATGAATTATACCTAGTTACTTCTATATTCTAACCCTGGAATCATCCTTTTAGATTTTTCTATAGGGTTCGCCATCTAACGTTTTTTTTTCAACTAGTGCTTATTTCGTGAATGGTAACACTTAGCTCATGTCTGATTTGACAGATAATTAGTTTTATCCTTCCGCTGAACGAATATGGTTGTGTATACGCTTGAACAACGCTGGGAAATATTGCCCACGATCGACTTACAGAAGATGCCGATTTTGGCAAAAAAAATCATCTTTTCAGCTGAAGCTCATTTTGATCTTGGCGGGTGTGTAAACAAGGCAAAATTGTCGCATTTGGGTCACAGAAAACCCGCACGCATACATTGAAAAGCCGACGCACCCAAAACGAGTCACTGTTTGGTGTGGATTTTGGTCCAGAGGCATAATTGGGCCAATGATCCAGGAGTAGCCTTTACAGTCAATGGCGATCGTTATCGGGCCATGTTGAACGAATTTTTGTTCACAAAAATTGAAGAGGAGGATATTGGCAACATTTGGTTTCAGCAGGACGGCGCTACGTGCCACACAGCCGAAGCTACACTCGATGTTTTGCACCCTGTTTTCAAAAAAAAAGTTATCTGGCGGACCCTATAATTTCTTATACCAATTTATTTTTTTAAAGTATAAAATATGTTTAATTTGTTTTTTTTAAATACCAATTTTGTTCTTTCTGATACATAAAATAGGTTTATTTATCAAAAAAAGAAAAAAAACAACAGTTAGTTTTAGTTAGTTAATTTTATATGCCAAATAAAAGTTTTAGTTTTCCAACTCTGAAACCGTCCTTACTGATTTTTAATACCAATATATTTTAGACCATTTCTGACACACCAGTCCAAGACCTAAATCTCTAGCGTTTTTAGGAGCTTCGATTTCACGTACAGACAGACGCACCGACGGAAATTTGTTTTATATGTATAGCTAAGCAGCATTGCTCTAACCGGGTGTCCTAAGACACTTTCTCTTCTGTTTTTAAATTCTTTTTAATTTTTCACTAAAATAGCGAGAGGAATAAGTATTGCTATGAAAATAAAAACTTTTCAACATTTCAACTTCTCACAAAACGTCAAAGGCCTAGAAAGTTTATATCTTGATATAAAAACTCACGAAAGATAATTGAGAATTATTAAATGTCTGAACATAACAAAACGAGCAATGAAAAAAGATCACGTTCGTACAATAATTTACTTTGCAAACAAAATCATATTAATTTTAATATCTTATTTTCATTTTGAATATAAATAGTCGAAGGAACGTAAATAAAAATTGTCCAACCTAGGAACGTATTCTTTCGACATTGTTGAACAGTACCTGTGTTCTGTAACTTTCGAGAAGTTTTCGCATCGAGAAAAATCCAACAATTATATTGGTTGTCCTGTTTTCCACAGGCTGATTCATATACAATCTGAAATCAGCTTACAAGAAACAGGAGCAATTAACTAAGATTTTTGTTACTCATCCTGTGTTTCACAGAATGATGACAAACTTTTCGTCTGGAAAAGTTCTCACCAAAGTTACAGAACATAGGCACAGGGCTTATTAGATAGTTGTGTTTAAAATTATGCGTATATGTAATATTATTTTATCAGAAATTCTATGTAAATTATGCGCAGTGTTTCACCGGAGATCGGAAAAAATAAAACGCTAGGAGAGATTAAGTACAGGGGTCGAAAATAATAATTATTCTTGAATTTAAAGTACATGGCGCAAAATGGCCGAAGGGGTTTGAATTCCTTATAACTTTTTATTATAATTTTTTTTTCTTTTTCTTTTCAGTATTTTGTAAAGAAGATTTGGGAATTTAAAATGGAACAGCTCCGTTAAAAAAATATGTATGGTCCATATATTTTTAATATATGAATATATATAAATATATATGAATATGTATGAATTCATGCATGGAAATGTATGGGATTATATATGGCAAAAGTATTATATATGAATTGATAAATGGACTAATATATGAAATGTATTATAATACATGAGATCATATATGGGAAATTAATTATGAAGCTCTTCATATGTGGATTCATATATAAAAATAAGATGTATTATATGGGGACATATAAAAATATATGCATACATGATATCTCACATAAGATCGTATTGGCAATCAAAAAATCTTGCATTTTCTCTACTTGATCTTTTTTTCTCTTTTTTTATCACTGGTAAATTAGAAATCTATTAGAAAATACATACATTATGCAAAGTTTATATGCGTAGAATCTCAGCATTTAAAAAAACATTCTTGTAAAATTTTATAAATTGCGACCCTATTAAATAAATCAAATAATCAAAAGGATAAATCAGTCATTAATTTTATAGAAAATTATGTAATACTCTAGATATTGTTAAGAAACAAAGCTTATGCTACTGCAAAGAATTATATTGAAAACTACTGTTAGTATAAAAACAGATAATTTTTTCTTTTATAATTAATTGCATTAGTGTTTAATCTGGCTTCTTAAATTAAATTTTATGCACGAATATGAATTTTGTGTAAATAAGCGATTCACCTTTTCTCTTAAAATGATGAATAAAATGCCTTGGTTCGTTTTTAATTATTTATCCAAACAAATGTTTCATTAAATACAACCCTGTTTAAGACTGTAATTTTTTTTTGTCGATAATGAACAGCTGTGTCGTACTCACAATTTAATCATGTGGCATCTCTGCATAGATGCTTAAATTGTCAAAATAAAATCAAGCACAGGGAATACAAAAAACTAAAACAATTTGAGCTTGTTATTTTATTTTTAATACTTCAACCGATAGCGAATATCGTTAAAATATGTTACTGGTTAGCAAAATCGATAAATCGTTATAATTATTACAGAGATACGATGATCGTTAGTTACATAACCTAGAACCTGATTTATCAAATTTCCTACTGGTAAATACGTACTTGTACGTTAAGTAACTTTAAAGTATGGGTTCTGTAAAAATCATATGCAGAGCGTGTTCTCTTTTCTTCTGACAAACTGATGCTGTTTCTTTAGTCCATATTTACACTATGCAAGTCTTATTGCTAAGCTGATTAGTTTGTTAGGAAAGAGAGACGAGGGGGAAAGAAACTTTACTGTTCTCCTCGTCTCTCTCTCCATCAAACTAATCAGCTTAGCAATAAGACTTGCATAGTGTAAATATGGACTTAGGGAAAAATTTGTTACCAGACCAGAAATCTATATGTCTATATGATATAACGTATAATTTTTATCATAGATAATTAACAAGAACAAAATAGTTCACTGGAGTATTAATGTGCGGCAAGGAAATATTTTATGGCGACAGCAAGTGGTTTTGCAACCGAATGGCTTGGCTGTGTGTATAATAAATTTTTTTGTATATATTTGTATTTTAATATTGAGAAAGAAGTTGTAAAGTTAAAAAGAAGGGACTATATCAGCAATTGAGCATGTGAGCGAATATTAAAAATCTTCAATAAAGTAAAAAATTTGGACAGACATAAAAACAAGTCAGATGGAAAAAACATGCCTTGTGTGGAACTCCTTAAGCTGTATAAGAATTTTTTTTTATGAACAGTAGTAATAGTATAATGTAGCTCGAGCTGTTCAGAATTAAAAAAAAATATTGTTACCATCCCTTGAAATCAAACTACATCAACTCTTAGCCTACAACTTTATCTTTATACTGCATATTTACAAAATAATTGTTAAATAATTTAATCACAATTATGCCGTTCTAAAATTACATTAAAAAATATTCACGCCAGTTGAAATTTAGCAATGAAACTACGCATACTTGCATACACATCTGAACAGAAATATAAATTATTATAATACAATTAGTATGTAATTGATAACAGTATGCAAAATAGCTGAAATAACAAAAACAAAATGGAAACAAACAGTCAATTTAACTAAAATGATAAAAAAGAAAACAAAATAACAATAAAAATTCATTAGTATGTAAGCAGTGAAACTTAATAATACAGATATTGATTGATGTGTACTGCACTTAAACATTCACAACTGTGAATGAAGCTCCTCACTGTGCGTTTGTATCTACTTATTGGAAACAATATTGAATAACAAAATCTAAATAGAAAAAGGTTCATTTGATTGACATTTGGACAGGCAGCAAGACGGACGAACAAGCAAACAAACACTGTTCACATTGATTAGCACAAATTAATAGAAAATTTGTATGCAAACTAAAGCAAATTCACAATTTAAACTATGAAGTATTCACAGTGCTTTGCCTCACAGGTAAAACTAAAAATAAGTAAAGTGCTTAGAATTAGTAAAGCTTACATAGTACAAACATGTTACCTAAATCAGTAGTATTTATCATATACGCTAGTTTTTTAACAGTTTTCGATAAAAAAATTTTTGATCTAAAACTATTGAACAGAAAAACGACTTTTAAATTAAAAAATTCAGTTTTTAATAACTTAATTTGATACTTAGAAGTTTTGTTTACTATTTACTAACTATACGTACAAAAAAAAATATTTTCGGTAAATAGCTTCCATGAAAAATTTTTGGTGCTTTCCAAAACTTTTAGAATTTTTTTTATTGGAACTCCCAAAATTACTTAATAGGCCGATTTTGTAAAATATTTCGTATCTAAACGTTTCCAATTTGTATGAAAAATAATGAAAATTCGTTGCAAAAAAATATTTTTCCACACAAATTTCAAAACGACAAAATCGTTTGCATTTACAAAATCTCGCCCTAAGTTTGAAGAGTGTAACAGAAAATATTTTTTTAGTTGTTGGTAATTTTTTATTTGTAATTTTAGTGTATTTTGGAGTTGTTTATTCGAATATGTAAAGAAGTTCCAGAATTTTCAGTTGGAAATAAAAAAAATGTTATGATTTTCTTGAGCCATATTTCCTAAGTTACAGAAAAACTTACAAACACTACTGCCAAAATTGGAAACAATTATGTTTTTATTTTTTCTTTATAACTATATATATAAAAATTAACATGCAGTGTGTAATTTTTTTTTTTTTTTTGATATAGCAACAAAAATTAAAAAATAAGATAAAAATTAGAACCAAAAATTTTTTTTGCAGACATTCTAAAATTTCAAAAATTGTGACGAAATTAAAAGAATTTATTTATTTAATCGTCCATTTTTCATGAAAAAAATTTTTTATTAAAAAATAAATGGACTATAAATCATAAATTTTTCATACAAAATAATATTTTATAGAAAAAAAATTTTTATTAAAAAGTAAATGGACTATAAATCGTAAATTTTAAATGGAAAAACTTAAATAAACTACACATTGTTGATCGTGCGATTTTCATGGAAAAAAATTTAATGAACTACACTCGTACATACGTCGTCCATTCTTCATGGAAAACATTTTTATGAAAAAAATTATAAGGAATACGGCTCCATTTTACACGCAAAAATTTGTTTTTTAATTTAATGGACTATTTATCGTCCATTTTTCATGCTAAAAATTAAATGGACTACATACACTCCGCCCATTTTTGATGCATCACATTATTTTATGAAAAAAATTTACATAAAATTTATAAAATTAATTTAAATTTGTTTATTTATATACATCGTTTATTTTTAATGGAAAAAATTTCCATTTTTCAAGTATAAATTTTTTTATTTTTCATGGAAAAAATTTTTTAATGGAAAAAATTCAATGGACTGCATATCATCCGTCCATTTTTCACGCAAACATTTTTTTAAGAAATAAATTTATTGGTCTATACATCATCTATTTTTCATGCAAAATATTAAATGGACTATTTGTCGCCCATTTTTCATGCAAACAATTAAAAAGACTATACATCGTCCATTTTTCAGGCAAAAAATTTTTTATGAACAACATTTAATGGACTATAAATCGTCTTTTTTTAATTTTTTATAAACGTTTTTCCATGAAAAATAGACGATGTAAATATTCCATTTAATTTTTTTGCATGAAAAATTTATGATGTATAGTCCGTTTAATTTTTCCCAAAAAGTTTTTTTGCATGAAAAATTTACTGTGGATAGTCCATTAAATTGTTCGCATGAAAAACGAACGATGTTCATTAGATTTTGTCAGAGAAACATTTTTTACATGAAAAATGGACGATGTATATGTAGTCCATTTAATTTTTTTAATAAAACATTTTTTTCGTCAATATATAGTTCATTAAATTTTTTTCATTAAAAAAATTTTTGCATGAAAAATGGACGTGTATTTTTTCGCATGAAAATTTAATTTTTTCATAAAAAAATTTTTTGCATGGAAAACGGCGATATCAATTAAATTTTTTTATAAATAAATATTTTGCATGAAAAATGGACGATGATATTAGTCCATTAAATTTTTTTCTTTCATACAAATTTTTTGCATAAAAAAATTACAATGTATAGCCCATTAACTTTTTTCATAAACATTTCTTTGCATGAAAAATTCACTATGGATAGTTCATTAAATTTTTTGCATAAAAAATTGACGATGTATAGTCCGTTTAATTTTTCCCAAGAAAAATAAACGATGTTCAATAAATTTTTCTCATAAAATTTTTTTTTGCATGATAAAAGGACGGACGATGTTTAGTTTATTAAATTATTTTCATAAAAAAATTTTTTGCATGATAAAAGGACGCACGATGTTTAGTCTATTAAATTATTTTCATAAAATTTTTTTTTCATGAAATAAGGACGTTAAATTGTTTCCATAAAAAATTTTTTGCATAAAAAATGGACGATGTATAGTCTATTTAATGTCCCCATGAAAAATGGACAATGTTAGTCCCTTAAATTTAAAAAAAAAATTTTTTTTCATGAAAAATGGACGATGTATGTAAGTTTTTTTCATAAAAAATTTTTTGCATGAAAAATGGACGATGTATAGTCTATTTAATGTCCCCATGAAAAATGGAAAAATTTTTTCATAAAAATTTTTTTCATGAAAAATGCGCTTTGTATAGTTCATTAAATTTATTTCAGCTAAAAGTGTATATTTATTAGTTTGTTGTGATATGAAAAATATAAATTTTTTGTTAAAAGCTGAAAAAAACTTATTTTAATTAAAGATTTTTAAAGAGTGATGAATTTTTTGTCAACTAAACATCAATGGAAGATAAAGATATTGTTTAAGTGAATGCAAATTATATTTTTTATAACAAGTTTAATAAATTCTACGGTTGTCGGCAGGAATCAGTTAAAAAAGTTAAGTAATTGCGTAATGTTTTCTACTGCAAATACCGTACAGAATGGCAACGAAAAGTAAAAACAAAAGTGGGCTTAGAAGTGTTCATTCATTGGAGAAATATTTTTTGTGTAGATTTATTCCAAGTTATTGGATTGTATAACAATTTCTAAGATTTTAAAAAGGTTTTATTCTGTTGAAAATTTTATCAATCTAAGTTTCAACTTAGGACCACAGTGCATTAGTAGATCGAGTAGTTTAGGAAATACAGATGGTGTGTTGCGTAATAGGAATAAAATAATAATTAACGCAACAACAAAAATATATATGTGTTATGTATGTATATGTATGTATGTCGCTACCTTTGTATAGAAAGGCCTAGCTCATTATTTTTTTTTTTTTTGAAATCGAGATTTTTGTATATTTCGATAGAAGAACATCCAATGTAACGAAAAATGCAAAAATTTCGTTTTCAAAAAAATAATGAGCTGGGGCCTTTCTATATTAAGGTAACGATATATAGAAACTATTAAATTGTTTTTAATTTCAATCACATAGAAGCGTTAATATCAATTGTATTATTTTTCACTTGTTCCCACTACTTCACCGCCAGACTTAATATTTTTACTAAAATATAAAAACTACATACTCGTACATATTACCCGTTTCAGCACTTGTCGTTGATTGCTGTTGCTTGTTGAATTTTTTTAAATACGATTTTTGTTATTTATTTGCAAAAAAATAAAGATTTAAAATAAATAAATAAACTTAAAATCAAAAACAAATAAAACTTTAGTGTGCACAAACGCCATAAATATTTGAGTAGCTCGTCTTGTTAAGCTCGATTTGAGGCAGACTTTAAGTCTTTATGGAATTTCAGGTGCGGCTAGATTGATTTACTACATAGTATACGCAGTTACTAAGAAAGCACTACAGACAAGGCATCATCATAACAGAGTCTAACAAAATTTTGTAGAAAAAAAATTTAATTAGAAAATTATTTATGTCTTTATTTATTGGAAGAAAGATGTATTGGAGCAAAAATGGAAATTGATCCATATTTATGGTCAAATAGGCTGCTTTTTCTTTGAACAAAGTAAACTGTTTCATAATGCAACAGTACAGAATGCGTGCAAAACACACCTTTTCAAAACGTCTTCGGCAAGCAAATAAGCAAACAAGTACATCGATTTCGCAACTTTGTATCTGTTCATGATCTCAATACAGCAGAGTAACTGTATACAAACTTTGTATTGATAAATTTTGGAAGTGAGCCACAATCAGCAAAATGAAGAATAAGCCAAGAGAATCCAGTAATTATGATGCACAGTAGTGCGAATTGCCATTATTTCTATTATTTTAACACAGGCATTTCCCTGCAATAAGTGCGATTACATATTCACAATAATTACAAATCATATTAATAGTTTTAAGAAAAATTCATAGAACTGATTATGCTATTAATGAACCAATTAATAAATCAATGAAAATATTTAATAGTTAATGTGCAAACTTAGATATTTGGCAATTTATTTTAGAGGTAAATTTTTACTTTATACTCGTCAGCAAGTATTATTATTGTATCCATTGATTTAAATAAATAAATAAATTAATTAAAAATTATTTTTTTTATATCTTTATTTATTATTGGAAGTTGATCCGTTAGAAAGAACGAAAAATTGCGAAGATAAACGGTTAAACCAATAGTTATCATGGTAATAATTCCACAATAATGCTTCGTATTGCAAAATAGTGTCTCGGAATTTAGCACAAATTCCATAAATATTCATACCAATAAAACAAAAATGCATACGTACTCGTATGTGTATAAAATTATGCAGAAATAAATTTTTTTGCTAAATTATTGTTTTTTTTTTGGATTTTATTTCTTTATCACATTAAAGTGCTTTGAGCTTCTCACAAAATTGTTATCTTTAGAAAACTTTTTATCTTCTGCAACTTATTTTTGGACAAATTTAAAATTTTTTATTTCACATATAATTTTAGATCAAATATTCACCCCAATTGCGAATGTCAACGTCATCATAAATGACGTCAACAATTAAATTAATTAAAGAACAAATGGCCGTTAGCTGTGACATTTTCGAAATGCTACAACTTCTTGGGCCTGTCCCATGAAAACAACAACAAATTTTCTAATGTTATTGTTGTTTGCTACACAAGTTGTCGATCGAACGATTTCGAGTGACATCGTGGGACAGGCCGCTTATTTTGTGAGGTATAAAAAAAACATATGATATGGGGTGTGGGCGAATGGGCGCTCATCGAGGTCAAAGTTGAAAGCAAAGGTGGAAAATTCCATAAAATTTCTACCAAGGTTAACTCCGTTCAAATGCGACACCGAGCCCTATTGATTTTTTATCCCCAACATTTCTTGCAAACACACCTACCCCCTATAACCACTCCTTAGGCGGGGCTACCATACAAAAATAAATAAAATTTTCATAAGGTTTGCTGGCACCGTTCTAACTTTCCTATGGGTGCCCATAGAAGTGTTAAATGTATGACCTACCCCCACCCACTTTTTAACAACATAGTTCCCTTCTATCATCAATTATTAGGGTGAATCCCATTTACATTTTTTTCGATTGCGAAGTAGAGTGCAATTTATTAATTTATTTTTGTAATCAAATTTATATTTTTGCTATTTTCCACAACGACTTGCAGCGAAAATATTTTTACGTCCTCGTTACAGCACAAAACAGTCGGACAGTCTTCATGCTCTTCTTGGCTTTCTGGATCAGTAACAATAAAATCTTTTGACAATCCGAGGATAGTGAAACAGTTTGCTGTTTCTGGTGTAACGTAATGGCTGAAAGGTTTGTTCATGAACTCTTCGTTTACTTCTTTTTTGTGCCAATGAAATTTTTTTCAGTCTTTCGAAACCGAAACAATATGCTGGAGAGGCACCATTTTGATCATTACTGCAAATAAATAAATAAATCCAATAAATCAAATTTCCTTTGTCTTCTTCTGCCACGATATCGTACAAGTTGTCTCCCGCCATCTTCGTCGGACGATTTTCCAATGCGATAGCTCTATCTTGTATTCCTTTTTATTTATTTATTTATTTAATTGATATTATTATTTAATTGATTATTGATAGCACTGGCTGCCAAGGCCATCGGCTAAAATATTCCTTTTTATCTTTTGCAAATGTGCAAATTTCCTCTGCTATTTTTCGCTTGGTCAAACGGTACATTGTTATCAAATAATGCAAAAGCAACAGTTTCAGCACTAATATACCAGAAATGTCCACAGAATCTCCTGAACTTTCGCTACAAAAAGTCTGATCAATGGAAGCATAACGAGCATTCACTTAAAAAAAATGTTGAATCCAAATTTTGCAAAAGGTCTGGACCATTAGTGCCAATTTTCAAAATTTTCAATTCAGATGCAGCCATTTCTTTTTGTTTCATATTAAAATTAATAAAGGGTGGACATATAGATGACACTTTGTAACTCAGTTAGTACCTTCTCCAGAATTTGTGATATTTTGTGTTGTAATAAACAAAGATTAAACTCGTTCCCTACACTTAATCGGCATCACCTAGCCATCTTTAATTTATTAGAAATATGTAATGACTTAATTCCATTTTTCATTAAAGCCTCTATTGTGCATAAAACTAATTTGAATGCCATTTAATTCAATCGAAAATTATCGACAAATCTGCAATTATCTGAGTAAAATAAATATGCCCGTTCGAAACCAATGAAAAATTTATATGAAATTTTTATCAACTTGCTTGATATCTGGCAAATTATAAATGTCCGATCTTTGCCGTATAACCTTAGGTTTAAGTATAAGTATTTCTTCCTCCGACCAAAAAAATCGAAAACGAGCCAAAACACGTGCAAGCAAAGCAGCTGAACATTCAAAATGGCCGAAATTGTCGGCATAAGTGAGAGACATGAGTACCAACATAACGCCACAAAAAAATCAATAATCGAATATACATAACCCGCCAAAATTCAAAATTCGCGGTACTTTTTGGATACACTTCGTATGTGGCGACGGCATTCTGTGCAGTACTGGCCACCGAGAGTTATGTATTCGTGTATGTGTACTTATTTGTATAAGAACCCGATTTAAGTTCGGCAATCTGGGCACTATGGTGTGTTGGTTATTTTTATACAGTCTTGGCCAAAAGTATTACTTACCCTAAAATTTTCCGAATATTTCGGGTTTGGAAATAATAAAAGTATTTTGAATGATTCAATAACTTTATTTTTGTAATGTTATTAAAAAAATACTGTAATTTTAGAAAAATTTTATTCAGTTTTTACATAAACAAGTTTTTAATGCGGTCTTTTGCGGTTTGATAAATGTTTAATTGCATAAATTTCCAGAGCCTGGGCTTGCCAATCCAACAGATCAAAATTTTTTGTTGCTAAAACAGTCGCTGATGTATGGCAAAGTGTATTAAACTTCTCAAATTAAACTTTACACTGTTTCTCCGGGCTTAATGATTGGTACTGCGCAATATTCTTTCCATTAACGATCGTTTCACCAACGAGGTAGCTGATATTTCAAGTACAAATCTTTATAACATGTCAATTTTGAAGACAGCACAACAATGAAGATTGTAACTACATATGTTATATAAATAATTAATAAAACTGTCCTCACATTACATTGGACCAATCCTGCTTTGTGAAATGTTAGTGATTCAGTACTCAATCAAGTGAATTTTTCTTATTGTCTTCTGCAAGTCACAATTTTTCCTAATTTTATAACTTTTTTAACCCTGTTTCTGCTAGCCTTCTTCCAGCAGTTCATCTTCCATTATCTTTAGTTGAGAAGAAGAAGTTTTTTTCTGTCTTTCACAGACTAACGGACAATTCTACCAGGCTGGCAGCTTGCAGTGAAGCGGTTTTCTGTCTGTTCTTGGTATATTTGCGTGAGTGCTAGTTACCGCGAACCGTTTGATAACAGAAAGGAAGATTTCACAAACTTTGAAATTCTTGGTTATGCAAAAGTTGGATTTCTACACAATTTCATTTTATTTAGAAATTTAAAAATACATTTATTCTCTGCTTAGTTGTAAAGAAAAAAATATTTAATAATTTATGCAGGAGATATTTATTTTATGATCACTTAACTTTTTTTAACTTTTTTTTTTTGTTTAAAAATATTTGAAATTATAATCTGTAGCTATTTTTAGTTCTTTTGTTAAAATAATTTTTTGATTCATGCATATCGCTGATTTTCTTAAAATTAAAAATGTCAGCTTGGCGCTCAATAAAAATTCGTTATATGATGGATAAAAAATATCATATGGGTTGCTAACGAAATGCAAACTTATACACACCCTGTTGCGAGCTGTTACAAATGCTAATTTTTTTATTAACTTTGTTCATTAAAACCCAAATGGTTTTTTATTTTTACTATAACAAAAAAAAAAAAAAAAATGAAAAAACAAAAAACAATTTTTATAGTTTCTGCCTGCTTTTCAAAAGCCTCTATTTGCTTTTTTTTGTTTTTAAGCAAACGTGTGGTTGGACACGTTTGCAATTTTGAAATAAATTTTAAAATTCATTGATTCACTATACACACAGTCGATAACAATTATAAAATGTTTTTATTTTAATTTTATTCTGCTTCGAACATGTTATTTTTATATGGTTTTTTAATTAAAAGTTTTTAAAGCTTAAATCAACAACTTGGCGACTTTTTTTAATCTTTAAGCGCCACATAAAGCCAACAAATAGCAAACTAACTAAAGTATACAACATAAAAAAATTAAAATTGTATTGACACCTTTTAAATGAAATTCATTAAATTTTAATTTTTCTTGTTTTTTTTTTGTTATGTAAAAAAACACAAACTTTTAAGGAAAATATTCAAGACAAGCGACTCTTGATTGCTTGATTGATTTTATAAAATTCGTGAAAAGAAAAACAAATCATTCTAAGCGAGCTGTAGGTAATTTAATTATAAATCTGTGTCTTCTGAACTAGTGATTCGATGGCAAAATTATATTTTTGGACATACTGTTATAAAACCAACTGGGATACAAGATATCAAGTCGGGTTATGGAGATAATTTCAAGCTAGGAACTTTTACAAGATTTTTCTTTGATTTATTAAAAACTTTCCCAACTAATAACTAGTAGCTATATTTTAAAATTTACAATTTTAATCCTGGAGGGTCCTGTGGGAATCGCAGGTGTTGATTCTACAACTGCAACTATACAACACACTTCAACTAACTTCAACTAACTGCAACTAACAACTCACTTTCTTAGAATCTTAAATGTAATTGATCTTATGATACTCTTAGTTGCTAAACAGTAAGTGACACGGACTCATAACACAAGTGATTTGATTTTTCGCTGATATATTCCTTCAGCTATAGTTTAAAGTGCCCAGGAGACGATCAAATAAAACCCTCAATCACATAGTTGTGTGTGTGTGTAGACATGTTTTTTCGGCTACACGTACTCATTTTCGTCAGCGATAGATGAGAAACAAAAAAATGTTGATTATTTGATCGTCTAAAACTCCGATTGACGAAAAAAAATTCATTTGCTTTGTGACAACATGGAGAAGTGCGTGGATGAAAAAGAAATTGTTTTACAGAAAATTACCAGTGTTCGTTTTAAAAAAGCAAAAAATTTAAAGTCTTCAAGCAGTTTTTTTATTATTTATTATCAATGTCCCACAGAAGAGGAATAATTAGATTGGCAGATAGAAAAATTAACATTTAACTCTGTAAATTATTTTTTAATGTACTTAATTACTTTACTTAACTTTAATGTACTATAAATTTTTTATACCAAGATTTCAAAAGAGTTTTTTATTTTGTTAGAAAAACTTCACTTGCCACTGATAACAAATAAATTCAGTAAAGTGCGACCGTGACTCGCACACGAAGGGTTCCTCCATATGGACACTACATTGTATAGAATACTATACGAACTTTAGCCTATACAATGAAATATTTTAACTGGTGTAGAAATTTAAAAAAAAAATTAAGTATGTACTCGGTAAACTGTTTTTCCGTTTTTGGCGATTTTTCTAGTTTAAGCGGTATTTCCTATTTTTGGCGTTTTTTTTCTTTTTTGGGATTTTTTTCGGTTTTTGGCGATTTAGTTTAGTTTAAGAGATTTTTTTCCATTTGGCACTTTTTTCGTTTTGGCGATTTTTTTAGATTCTTGACGATTTTTTTCTGTTTGGCGATTTTTTTAGTTTTGGGATTTTTAAAAATTTGTAAACTTGTATAATTGTATGTATATTACATCGAATTTTAACATTCTTCGTTGCTCGTTTTCGAACACACTTTGATTTTTAACTGCCATTTGTTGTTGTAGCAGGCAAGGTTCTACATATTCTGCCAAAATATCAGCTCCTTAGATCTTTTGGTTCCCTAGGAAATAATCTGGCAGACAGACAAACATACGAACAGCATAGCGAAGATACACTTGCAACCGCACTCATCGATTGACGATTTTCTTTGAACGTCTCCGAAAAGCTTCAATTAAACGATGCATATTCGCTGATTTAAGTTTTAGTTGATCGTTTCCGGAGTCGATAATACTTTATTTGTTCAAGGGAAATGTTTGAATTCAAAGTTTTATTTGGCTATTTTTTGTAAGCAAGCGGAGATAAATGTGCCGCGATAAATACTTTACGACGCAAATCGCTAAATTTTTACATATTTGACACAATTATAGTTTTTAGGACAAAGTTTAGATACGTATTCAACATTTGGGACAGATACATTTTATTATTACAGTACACATACAGTAGACTCTCGATAATTTGAAATTCAAGGAATAACAGAAAACCTTCGAGTTCAATTTATAAGAGTTGAACTAACATTTTTGATTGTATATATAGAACCTTCATATGCGATATACACATGTACGCGTACACAGATAATTATAATGGAAAAAGTTCGTAACTTTCTTTTGAGTGACCAACTTCACTGAGCTTTTGTCCAATGAACCTTCGATTGCGATGAAAACTGAGAAGAAAGGTAAGGGCATTGCATGGAAACTAAAGTGAACGATTTGTTTAAAAAAACACGAACAAAATCACATTTTCAGTTCAAATTATAGATTGTAGAAAAGCAAAACTTCAAATTATGCAACATTTCTATTTTATTTTAATTAAATTTTTTTCTAATACCACAAAGTACACTAAAATAATTAAAATTGAGAAGCTTAGAGCTGGCGATCAAGTTGCCATTGAAATAATTTCAAATTACCGACGATACCGAATTACATGGATTTTTTTCAATTTATTTAATGTTTTTCAAGGAACTTGGGAAAGAGTTGAATTTATCGAGAGATTCAAATTAACAAGTTTCAAATTATTAAAAGCCGAATGTAGAATCTTTTGAATGGTACATATACAACAAGTAAATATATATAATAAATTTGCTTCGTTCAGAGCCTCAAATTGCTTTTCATCATATCTTCATCAAGACTTCATTTTATTGCGAACATTATTGCTTATTAAAATTTACGAGGGCGGGTCAAAAAGTCCGTGATATATTAAGTTGCTCGCCTTTTAACTGAAAGATTAACACGTCTCATTTAGTTTCTATTTGTGGAAGCTATAGACATTTTACATGACTCAGTGCTTTAAATTTTGAATGGTCATTTGGCTATGAGAAAGCTTTCCCCAAGATGGGTGCAGCATTTGCTCACAATTGACCACAAACGCAGCCGTGTGACAACTTCGCAGGAGTGTTTGATGTTGTTAAACAGCGAAACGGTGCATAAACCTGTCAATATTACGTTTCTGCGTCGTTTCGAAACCGTAGACAAAATCACAACACATTAGAGGCGAAACAGCAGTCGAAGCAGTTGCTTTATCGGGGTGAGTGGGCGCCAAGGTGAGCTTGTCAGCCAGTAAAAACATATTGGACAAAGTGTATGGAGGAAGCTGAAAGGAGACAACGTTGAAAAATGATTTTGATGCAAAAACGTGAGCATTTGCTCACAATTGACTACAAACGCAGCCGTGTGACAACTTCGCAGGAGTGTTTGATGTTGTTAAACAGCGAAACGGTGCATAAACCTGTCAATATTACGTTTCTGCGCCGTTTCGAAACCGTAGACAAAATCACAACACATTAGAGGCGAAACAGCAGTCGAAGCAGTTGCTTTATCGGGGTGAGTGGGCGCCAAGGTGAGCTTGTCAGCCAGTAAAAACATATTGGACAAAGTGTATGGAGGAAGCTGAAAGGAGACAACGTTGAAAAATGATTTTGATTCAAAAACTTCATGCACTTCAAAGTAGCGGACTAATAGACCCTCCATCATATTCTCATAAATCTGATATGTTTTTTTTTACAACTATCAAGTTCTTAATTTTCTGTTCTGTTTATTTATTTAGTACAATTTTAATATGTTTGCGTCATGTTCTATAGTTTTATTTTTTATTTTTCAAACAACTCAGATGAGATAATCAAGGTTTGTGATAAAACAAGGTGCCATTTTAAAAGAATTTTGCTGTATATCTTAGAATGTGATCATAAATTTGCCAACAAAGTTTTTAATCAGTTCATATTTTATTACGCATATTATTTTGTGAATAATTTATAGTGCGTACAAACTTAACTTTAAACAAACAGTGCTTTGGCATATTTACTTAAACTTATTTTTAAATGTATGTACATACGTATTTTTATACTTGAGTATGTACGAGTATGTACATATGTATGTATGTATTTAACTAAAGCTGTAATTGACGAAGTTTCTATTGAAATAATTTTTAAACAAACGAAAACTTTTCCAGTATCAAATAATAAACACCATCTGTTTAATATCATTCTAAGAGTTTTTTTTTATTATTTTAGTTCTATGAACACATTGTGGTATTAAAACTATTAGACCAAACCACCAGATACGATGGCAAAAAAAGAAGAAAAAAATAGAGAAAGAGAAGAAAAAAAAACTAAACTTAATACACTTCATTTAATCGAATACACTAAAAGTACACAATTCAGTATGATGTTTTGTTAAATTGTATATGAAATGTATGGATGAGGAATATGTATTTACAACAAGTATGGATGTTTAAATAAAGGCCTTCTTACATGCCACATATGGTACACATATGTTACAGCTGTGTACGAGTATATCGTATTGGCTGCTGCTGCTGCTGCTGCCTGATATGTATTTTAGCAAACACTTATCTGCCTATTCAACAATTTCAATGAGAATACCCATAAAAATATACAAAATTTAATTTAACAGTATCCCAGTAAACAAAAGGATTTAACACCAAAATTACACGTTATTTGAAGAGGGCAGCAAACAACCATTTTAAAATGAGCTGATATAAAAATATATATATGTATGTATGTATGTATGTATGTTTATGTAACGGGTGTTTTTTTAGAGGTATAGAACTTCGAATTGAAATAAAACACAAGAAAATCGTTTTAATGTCCATCAATTTGGCTTTATTGGAAGGATAATTTTATGCCATTAACGTTTAAATATGATTTCGGGCATGTGGCCGCCGCGGCTGGCTCGAATAAAGCCAATTCTACAGGTCCAATTTTGAACCACTTTTTCGAGCATATGTGGCCGTATGTTGGCAATAACGCCACGAATGTTGGCTTCCAAGTCCCCTAACGTTTCTGGTTTGTTGGCGTAGACGAGCGACTTCACATATCCCCAAAGAAAATAATCCAATGGTGTCAAATCACACGATCTTGGTGGCCAATTGACAGGTCCATTCCGCGAAATTATGCGCTCATCGAATGTTTCCTTCAATAAATCGTTTGTTACGTGCGCTGTGTGGCATGTAGCGCCGTCTTGTTGGAACCACAACTCATCCACATTCATGCCATCCAATTCGGGAACAAAATGGTCGGTTATCATGGCTCTATACCGGTCTCCATTAACGGTAACTGACTCTCCAGCATTATTTCGGAAGAAGTATGGCCCAATGACTCCACCAGCCCATAGAGCACACCAAACAGTCAGTTTTTGTGGATGTAATGGCGTCTCAAGGGTCTCATGTGGATTCTCTTCACTCCAAATGCGGCAATTTTGCTTGTTGACGTAGCCATTCAACCAAAAATGAGCCTCATCACTGAACAAAATTTTGCGATGAAAATCAGCATCGAGATCAATCTCATTTTCGGCCCATACACCAAAATCACGACGCATTGCATGGTCTCGCGGCTTTAATTCTTGCACAAGCTGGATCTTGTAAGGTCGCAAGCGCAAAATCTTCCATAAAGTTGATGGACAAAGCTACAATTGCTGTGCACGGTGGCGAATCGATTCATTCGGGTCCTCTTCAACACTTTGCTCTACAGCGGCAATTGTTTCTTCGGTGCGCACTGTTCGACGTCTCTGCGGATGCGTATTATCACATAGAGTAAACGTAGTGCGAAAACGATCCATGGTTAACCGAATTAATTGCTCTGTCGACCATAAAATGGACGGAGCTTGCGGTAAACTTCGCGAACTGAACCATTATTTTCGAAATAAATTTGCACGATTTGCAAGCGTTGTTCTTTTGTCAACCTGTTCATGATGAAATGGCAAACCAAACTAAATATTAATCACTTGACAGCTGACAAAATGGCCGCCAGTTAAAAAAGTGATGCCAACTTAAAGTTCTATACCTCAATAAAAAACACCCAATATATTGGGTGTATAACTTAAAGTTGCAGTATTTTTTACAAAGTTTTCATTGAACTTTCTGTGATAAGGATTTTTGCATATTTGATGAACACGTTTATTGAAAATATTTTTTTTTCAGTCAATAAGGAAATTTTTTCAGAATTAAAGAAAAAAGTAGTTGAGTAAAATTTTATTTTCAATGATAACACTATGCAACAAATTGAGACTTTTGGAAAAACACACAGAAGAAGTACTTTTTTTGGCATAAGATGTTAGCACGATTTGTTTGGTAGACTCGTAGCTACATTATTTCCATATACATATGTATATAGTAAAGCGCTATCACAACAATCTTACAGTATTGTTAGTAAAATGTGCTAAAAATTTCTTATAACCGTGTGAACTGGCAATTTTTGTCTGACATCGTTGCCAGAAAAAGCATTGTGAGTTCATTGCAAGACTAACAGCTGACAACAAATGGTCAGACATCTTACAATCGTGTGAACACATTGTAAAATTATTGCCAGATATTTGTCAGACATTTTAATATTGTCAGATGCGCGAAGTTTATGCATCTGACAATGGCGTCATTGTAAGGGAATTCTTTCTATGTGCAACTCTGCACACGCCTGACTTTAAAGAAAAAGGAAAGTGCAAAAATATAATAAAACATATGCAGCCAAAATCATTGCAATTGTTTCTGTATGGTCCATAATATTTTGCGTTTTTACTTTTTACATTTACAAAAGCAACAGCAAACACTGATATTTAAAAATTTCTAATAAATTCTTTGAGTCTGGCAACGCAAAGCAACAGATCTGAAAATTTTTGTATATGACAACCGTGTGAACTGACAATTTTTCGACTGACGATTTTGTCAGATGAATTTATTGTCATACAACCGTCTGGCAATAACTTGTAAGATTTTCTGACAAATTTGATACAACCGTGTGAACTGAAAATCTACCTTGTGCTGGCAATTTTTGATTGCCAGTACATTGTCAGCACATTGCCAGATCTGAAAATGTTGTAAGATCTTACAATCGTCTGTACATAGCTTAAGTCTGAATTAGCTGTTTGCCAAGAACTGATGACACCATATTTTGAGGGTGCAATGATTTTCGAAATATTTGGGGGCCCATAAAAAAAGTTTGTCACCAAACTGAGTATAGGGCTTTACTACCCGTTGGTGGTAATGTCGAACCTATACGTCAGGATCGTGTGGATTTTTCACTGTTCCACAGTGTAATTGCTATTGTATATATGAATGAGTGCTGCATTTTCAACAGCGTCTTGTATACACACAGTTTAATGCTTGCTTGCAGTTTTGATAAGCACATACAGAATTTTGTTGAATTTTTATCCATATTCAACAATACAGGTTTTTGAAAACTTATTTGGAATATTTATTTCTGTGTAGTAGTCGAGCACTACAGCATTTTTCATTATAATTGGGAAAGTTCAAGATAATATTGAGAAAATTCCAAATGATATTGAGAATATTAATTTGAAATTGAGAAATTTCCAAATGAAAAGTATAATTTCAATTTGAAATTGAGGAAATTCCAAATGAAATCGAGAATATCAATTTGAAATTGAGAAAATTTGATTAGAAATTAAGAAAATTCTAAATGAAATTGGGAATTTTTAATAAGGAATTCAGCAAAATTATATACTCAACTTTTATTGAATAAAACTATGGACATACTCATATATTATTTCAAAATAAGTACAAAGCTGTTATTGACCAACCGACATATTCTCGAGATAAATAGTAGACTGGTAATACTTTGCAGTGTGCTGCATAGCTCTATGTACTTCCTGCCTTTGAAATATTAAAAAGGCAAGCCTATGCTTTCGTTCATTTTTGGGACTTACGTTCGGTAATTCTTTCAGTCTTTTTGCCCAAATAATTTTAATGGAATTAAGCATCGGAGAAAAGGCGTTCGACGTTATTGAGGAGCTGGAGAGTTGTCAGAAATACGTTGTAGATGATTGTGGCAGGGAACGTTGTCACATACCAAGACAAGCTCTGATAACACATTGCCTAAGTATTTTTTAATACTAAAAATAAATTAGTTGGAATTCTCCCAATTGCAGATTAAAACTTCCCAATTCTATTTTGAATTTTCTTAATTTCAAATTAAAATTTCTCAAAATTATTTGGAATTTTCTCAATAAGAAATTGAAATTCACAATTTCATTTGGAATTTTCAATTAAACTAATTTTTTGAGCTTTAGGTCAATGTTTATTATTATTTTATTAGTTCGATATTTCGTTAAACTTTGGTTATCTTCTTCAAAGAAGAAAAAATAAATAAAAAATTATTTAAAAAAAAACAAAAATAAAAAATACCCTGAAGAAGTTTACCAAAGGTTAACGAAATCTCGAACAAATAAAATAATAATAAACATTGACCTAAAGCTCAAAAAATTAGTTTAATTGAATATATTGAAAAAGGTCGAAAAATTAGATAAAACAATTTGGAATTTTCCCAATTTCAAATTGAAATTCTTAATTTCATTTGGAATTTTCTCAATTTCCAATTAAAATTCTTGTTTTCAATTGGAAATTTCTCAATTTCAAATTTCAATTCTCATTTTCATTTGAAATTTTCTTAATTTCAAATTGGAATTCTCAATATCATCCAGAATAGTCTGAATTTCAATGAAAAATGGTATAGTATTCTTGCTAATTTACCACTTAGTTTAGCCAATATCCCGACTGAATTTTCACTGTGATGATGAGCGATCGATGTGCTTCAGCTGCAGTCGAGAAAAACTTCTTGTAAGTTATGGCTTCGTTTTGACATTTTTGCAGTGTTACTTAAACTATTGCATTCAATGACTAAGTGAGAATAAACAAACTATCATGTAAGTTATTAAAGATACAAATCACGAGTGCAGGATACAGTATCTGTTGTGATTAGCGCAGTTTTAAGCTATTTTTAAATCTTAGTTTATCTTATTTTTGAGTCCTGTTCCCAAAATATATTGTGCGAGTATGGGCCAATATTTTTAGTTGTGTATAAAAAAAGATTTGTGTGTATATAAATATATATATACATATATACATACAAAAGAACATTTTGGCCTGTCCCACCATGTCCGCAACGTTCGACTTGTCGCATACTTACATTCAAAACAAAAACAAATTTTAATATTTTGTTGTTGTTTCACATGTAAGTGTGTTACAAGTCGAACGTTGTCGACATCGTGGGACAGGCTCTTAATACGAATGTATTATTTTGCATGATAATGGTAACAGAGAAAAATATCATGAGTTTCTTTTTAATTACCGCCGTTGTTTGATATAGCTTCTAAATTTAACCCTAGAGCAGCAACGTTAGCTGATGCGACTAATAGCACTAATTCTTATGTATTCTCAGTTGCCGTTAATCTCTCCTTGTGAACAGTTGTAATTCTTCAGTAAGTCCTAATTTACACTATGCAAGTATTATTGCTAAGCTGATTAGTTTGTTAGGAAAGAGGGACGAGGGGAAAAGAAACGTTACTGTTCCCCTCGTCTCTCTCTCTATCAAACTAATCAGACTTGCATAGTGTAAATATGGACTAAGTATTGTTTTAATTTAAGTTACAGAGCTTGGAGCAGTGTAGTGAGTGTGAAGAACATAAGAAAGAAGGCTACAGTATATGTATGTATATATTTTCTTGTTATTAACTTATTAATTAATTTATTTTCTTCACTGATAAATGAATTTACTTATATATTTATTTTTTTTTTTATTAAAATTTTTGATTTCAAGTGGTGCTCCAAAATAGGTTCCTAATAAATATTAAAAAAAATTATTTTGCTATTTTTGTTGAAGGTTTTTCGCTTCACAAAAAAAATATTCACCAATCAATATTTTCAAATATGGAATTGAATTTTTATATATATATATATCAAGTAATTCAAGTGTAAAGATAGTATATCGAGGTTTGTTCAAAACGTATAGCGAATTTTAAATTTTTGGCGGGTTACGTAAATTCCAATTTTGATTTTTTTTGTCTTTTTGCTGTTCGTCGTTCACATCTTCTCGCCCTTCGGAGAACATTTTGTACCACCGACAAACGTTCCAAGGTAGCTTCTCTGTATGCCACAGTCAACATTCGGATTGCATCCGCGCACTAATTTCGTTTTTCACACAAAATTTGATACAGGTTCTTTGTTCCATTTTTTTTTTAATAGGTGAAAATCGAAGACGAGCTAAAACACGTGCAACCAAAGCAACTGTCAACAATTAACTGAACATTCAAAATGGGCGAAATAGTCGGCATAAGTCAGAGACATGAGTACCAACATAACGCCGCAAAAAAATCCAAAATTCGAATATAAGTAACCCGCGAAAATTCATAATTCTTGATACGTTTTGAACAAACCTCGTATTTATATGGCAATAGTGTGATTTCACAATTTATTGCCCAATACGACAATCGAGAACAATATTGAGCTGATTTACCTTACCGCAACCAAATGCAACTCTCGTGCGGCAGTATTGTCGTCTTATTGATATGATATGGTTTATACATTCATTTAATGTGGTGTCCTTTAGATTTTAATATGTTTCTTATTAATTCAATATTTAGCAATTTAAATTTCAACTTAACTGAGAACAGTGTTTAAAAAACTGCAGTCGAAATAGCAAAAGTCGTAAAATTGTGCTGTTTCTTCGACCTTTTTATTTTTTGATTGCCCAATCACAACCAGTTGCTCATACTCCGATTTACTTGGCGATATTTGAACTCCTTGGCGATATTATTGGCTATTTTATATAATGTTAAAAATATGAAATTTTTATCTAAGGAATTTTTTCTACATAATAAAATACGAGAGCATCAACATTCGACATGTTCGAAAAGTCTTCTGTTTGTATGAGCAGAAACAACAGAAAATACACGAATGGGAAGTTTTTAAACGCTGACTGAGAATTTAATGAAATAGTAGTCTTGAAATAATATGTTTAGACTTTAAAATAATATTGATTCAATGTAATTCAATAAATAAATCGAATCAACATTAACACGAAGTTGAAAATGATTAATTTAAAGTATTTTAATATTATTTTTCTCTTATATTGAAATTTATTGGATTAATATGACGGGTTTTTATGTATAAGTTACAGCTTTTCCCTGAGTGTAATTATAACTTATTTAAGTCGTTGGAGTTGTGAGCCAATCTTTGACCCATAAACTTCGTCGCAGAAACAATTTTTTTTTTCTTAATGTTTAAACCCTTTCCATGTACAAATTAAACGGAGAAAATAAAATTGTTTTTTTTTGCACTTAAAACAAAACAAAGGAAATACCACCACAACAGCTGTTGGTTTGTGTTAGTGTTTGTAGAACAATCGTATGACTGGGCTGCGGCATTTATTGCCACAAATGCATTCTTGGCCAATCTGCGGCAATTAAATTTTTATAAAATGGGTCAATGATTGGGAAAATTTATTTATTGTGCAACAATTCAGTACAATAAAAATTGTGCAAAATTGGTGCATTGCGATAATCGTGTGGTCCTACTTTAAGAACTTAGGTTAGGTTAGGTTGAATAGAAAAGGGGCAATCAATCAATATTTACCCAACCAATTTCGGATTACACTTATGATTGTGTGCAAGATCTTACTCGATGTTTACAGTTGCAAATTTAAATAATTTTTTACGATTGATTTTACAAAATTTTAATTAATTTTCAATTTTAAGTTTATTATGTTGATTATTTCAATGATAGTATTGTTTAATTCAATCATTACATTAATTAGTTTTGAATTTTATTGCAACTTAATTTTTTTTTTCATTGACTCTCAATCAAGCATTTTAATTAAAATCACATATATTTTAAATTTTTTTTTTATTGCAAATAAAAATTCCACTGATTCGGAAAAAGGGGCCCTCATAGTTTTTTTAATTGTTCTGATGATTATTCAGTTTGCAATAGGTGCAAAATTAAATAACTTTTGAATTGATTCAAGCAATTTTGCGATTAAAAACATTTTGTGTGTGTGTGTGTATGTTACTCTTTTCGACACCACATGAATTGGGAACAATAAAATAAATAAAATAATAATAAATATAATAAAATTCTTAATATTTCAAGCGTTGTCGGGCTTTGTGTTTGTTGGGTTATGAAACTTGACTTTTATATGTGCGATTGCATTAATACATATACATACATATGAAGATACAACTAAATGCCTGTCCATACTTTTAATTTGTTTCTTCTTTTTGTTATTACAGTATTTTATTGGACATTCTTTTTACGGACAAACTTACAAGCATACAAAGTAATTTAATACACACATTCATACATAAACAGCTACATACATACATACATGTGTACCTACATACCCATATCTATCTTAAATTGTCATTGTCGTTGCTATTATTTGTTTGATTGTGTGTTGTAAAAGCTCAATTGATGTGATGTCTTCTAAACTGTGCTAATTCCATTTTATTATTTTGTCTAAAAAGCTAAATGTACAGCGACAACGCCATGAATAACGAAAACAGTCACAAAGCAGCCAATTACACATACACAACCTCAAACGATATTTTCAATGGATTCATAAACATGTCCTATACAGATTACATTGGAGTGGCATATCCAACCATTTAAGTTTGAAACAAATGGGGAGAGCAGGCTGCATTTCAGTTGGGCCAAATGTTACATATGTATGTATGTACGCTTCACTATATTCGTCCCAGAAAAGTTTAGTTTTGAGCAATATGATTGATTACGCTTTTTATATGGGCAACGTGTGATATGTTATGTTTAATAGATTTTTGTTTTCATTTTGCTGGAAAGCATTTGCAACACGGATATCGAATAAATTTATGAACGAATGGATGGTGAGAGGTAATGAAATTTGCCAACATATTAACTCATCATTGCTTTACTTGTAAAGGTGCAATCAGACGGGCCATAAGAATAAAGGCTGGGTTAGCCGAACGTTGCTGTTGCTGTTGCCGTACTGTACCGTACCGTACTGTTAGCACGTTTGTGCACTTATAGAACATTTAAAAACGTGTGTACGCTTTACTTTACTTTGTTGTTTTAATATGAAAAAGAAACAGCTGTTCACAAAACAGTGATGGGAGTTAAAAAAAGTTCAAATAGTGAAAAAGTACCTAAACTATGTAAATGCTCCTTGAACTGTATTGGTGTATGTAAATAAAAATAAATCTATGTATGTTATACATTTGTAATAAATAAATATGCATATATCTGTGCATACACACATACATATGTATGCGTGTAATGAAATATTTGTATAACAAAATATGTGCATATATAATACAATGTTTTGATACAATTTAAATCCTTATATATATTTCACATTTATAGTTAATTTATATATATATGTATATATATATATATATATATTTATAATATATGTATATGCACGTAAATCTGTATGTATTTTTGTCCGTAAGTATGTATGTGTATACATAAGCAAATATTTATGTTTATTTTAAGTTGTTTTTCACCAGATATTATTATTAACAAAAGTACCGAAAAACAGGGCCAAAATACCCTCTTTCCATTGAATATACAATAGTGCCATCACTGGTATACAAATGTCACTTAACAACGTTAGGAAATTTTATTTTATACAGGTTGAGACGTGCAGTCAACGTTACAGTAAATTTCGGTAAGCGTTTGCATTATTTTCAATCAACAAAAACGATCAGCTGTTTCGTTAGGGGACGAAGACGTTCGGCTAATTCTACCTTAACCATAGAAAACATCCGTTCGAACCAAACTAATGGGCAGCACTGTATTTGATTATAGGTGAGTCGCCATAACGCCATAGCAGTTACCATAGAAACCAATTGAATTTTGATTTGGCTATAGCAATGGCATTATGGCTATGGCACCTCTGATTGCACCTTAAAGGGTGTTATTATTCGTTTTCTACTTTTAAAAATTTGCATTATCTTTTTCTTCTAGAAATTGAAATTTTCTTTAAAAAATTTTAATGAAATATTGCAATTAATAATACTGAAGTACATTTATTCCAAGAATTATGAAGAATACATGTTTTGTTCTTGACTAAACTTGTCTAGATGCATTTCGTTGCTGCCAAGGCAAGTCATTAGTAGACTTCAACAAAAAAAATTATTGATTCCCCAATGTTAACGGATAAAAAATAACGCAGTATGTTTATTTGAAAAAAAATCTCTATTTCCCTGCCAAGGTCTTTAATAAGGTTAACATTCGATTTATAACTTCATTTCATTTTGAATGTACGTATTAGTTATAGTTTGTAGAACAATGTTGTCCTAAATAAAATGAAAGTGAACACCGAATGAATTTCCCCATTTAACTGTAGAAGAAAGAACTTTCTGAAAAGGACACGAAAGTTTAAAAGTGCTGCTACAAAACAGTAAAACATGACTTAACTTTTTCCTTATTGCCACAGAATATGTTTTGAATAAACATTTAAATTTTTGTGAACTTTCATAAATGAAATTAAAATTTAACATTATTTTACTGAAAGTGTTTTGTATTTTTAAAAATTTGCTTTTTGTGCGACATACGTTCCCAGAAGCGTTTTTGTAAGGGATACAATGTCACAGAATCACTTGCTGTTGCGCATGAATAAGGCATGTTTTTTGTTCGAGATGACTCAGCTAGAAGCAATAGCTTCCAAAAAGCCGTGATTTTTTTTTTGCCTTACTAAAGTGCTTCACAGAAGTAATAATATATAAATTTTTTGAGAGCCCGCTTTACGTTAGTGCTTTTCAGAAGCATTTTTCGAAGCTTTTGTTATCAAGTAAGCAATACATTGCTTCCCTCAGTTGTTAGTGCTTCCAAATCAGATTTTTTTTGTTGGCTATACTTACTGCTGTGTATTGAGAAATTTGTCGTTGAGACGAAAATTAATGCTTTAAATTTATTTTTCTTGCTGTCCAGAGAAATAAGTTCATCGTTTAACGCCAATCAAGAAGCCACCGCAGTAATATTTTTAACTTTCAAATCGCTTACACAAGAAGAACAAGTAATTGAAGTGTATTTAATATGAAGAATGAAATTAAATGATTTCTGTTATACTCAAACATGCATAATTAAGATTTCTTTTATTTTATTTTATTTTATTTTAGTGTTTAATAAGTTTATATTAAAACATGTTACCGCCGGTTGTATCTGGGTGATGATGTTTTTGCTTAACAGTTTTCTTACGGCACATTTCTCTAAATATTATTAATTTTTTTTTATAGAAATGAAGCAAAAAAATAGATAAATTTACTTTGTACGTTTTTGAATGAAGAATTTGATGCAATCGCCAAACAGTGGGGTGTACAGCAAAACAATACTTATTAAACCTTTAATATGTTGATTCAGAAACCATAATAAATTTTGTGAAACACATTTTTGATTCAGAAAGATACTATCCAAAATAAATGTATACTCGTATACTTTATACTTAACTAATTTTTTTTAAATGGTAGGTGGGACAAATCAATTCTGAGGCCAGTATGTATATGGGCAATTCCCAGGCGACGGACGCGGCATTCGTACACTTTTAGTTGAGCAAAACAAATAAAGGAATGGAAAGATCCACTGTACATATATCTTAAGTGTTTTAAAGCAATGAAGTAGTAGTATACTTAAGAACAAATTTTGGGCCATATAAATAATAAGCTAAAAAGATATAAGCAAATGTCAGCGAGAAACGGATGCGACAAAAATAGAAGTTATTTTTGTGCACTTATTGAAATACATGTAATTCAGCGAAATTTTATAAAAAAAATTTTTTTTGTGAATGTGGAAATGAAGTTGAAAGAAGATCGTTTATGTGTAGATTTTTGAAATATAAAAATTTTGTTTGGATTTATTTTAATGGGTAAAGTACAAATACGAACGGGACAAGGCGGACGCGACATTTTTTTTCCGAGAGAACTAACCACAGTACTGTGCTATTGTTGACTGAACTTTAATTAAAAAAAAAATTAAACAATTACCAATACTTATTTTCTGCTGAAAAAAATAATAAATAATGGTTTTATGTAACGGAAGCGACTTTAAGGTAGAAAGTGCAAGCAAACTCAAAAAACTTCCGATCCGTTCTCCTTCTTTTGTGCTAATGCGTAAGGTTATTGTTAGTAGAAAGTTTGTAAATTACAAAAAAAAAATAATACCTCTTACTTTAAATAATCGCTAACAAGGCTCAACAAAACTCGGTCAAAAAATTTCAAAAGTAAAAATGCTTTTACATTTATTTACATAGACCTTTCAGCTTTATTATTAAAAAAAAAAAATTTTGCAAAAAAAGTTTTTTTCTGGTTTACTTTTTTCTGGAATTACCCTTATACAATTGTCGATAGACACTTGAAATTTTGATTTTTTTTATGCAATTAACACTGAAATTTAAAAAAATCAAAATTAAAAGGTATTCATTACATCAGTTAATGTAATTTTGAGAACTTGCTGTATCTTGGAAACCGTAAGCGGCAAACTGTTGAAATTTTCAAAAACGCAAAACGACAAAATTTCCCAAAACCGAAAAAACGTCCAAAACTAAAAAATCGCTTTAACTAAGTAAATCTCCAATGGCCGAAAAAAATCACCAAAAACAAAAAAAAACGCCAAAAACACTAAAAATAAAAAAACGTTAAAAACCGAAAATATCCTAAAAACGAAAAAAGCGTCAAAGCAACGAAAAAGCCCCAAAGCTAAAAAAATCGCCTAAAACCGAAAAAAATTACCGTGTACTTAAATATTTTTTAAATGTCTGTTCTGGGGTTCGCGTCTTATTACGCCGAGAGGTTGTTCAACACAATTTCAAAAATGGGCTAGGATGTTATTTCGAGTGGCCTACGGATATACACAAAATTCCGGATGTTATAGATTTTGGCGTCATGAAAAATATCTCTAGGGATTTAATTATTGTTGAAGCTTCCCTAGATCTCTCCTGCGGTCACTCTCCCACAATCGTTACAATTTGTAGCCCACTAAGAAGTGCCTTACCTCACCCATAAGAACATCTGAAGATATTTAATTTAACGTTGCCAATTTTAACATAAATATTAAACAGGCTGCTGAACATGCCACTACCTCCCAACCGCAGACTGGCTTTAATACAATTTGTTCGACGGATATTGAACGTCTTGTATGTGAAATAAGGAAAGCTAGAAGAGAATGGCAGCAACACAGATCACCCCTAAATAAAATTAGACTCAAAGAATGTACTAAACGACTCAAAGCGTTGCTATCGTCGGAAAAAACTGCATTACTGGAAAAATATCTAGAATGTCTCGATGTCACGTCAGCATCTAATTACTCTTTATGGCGCGCTGCTAGAAATCTTAAAAGACCCGTTGAGCTGAAATCTCCACTGCGCACTTCGACCGGAGTATGGGCAAGAAGCGATAGTGAGAAAAGTAACTTATTTGCTGAGCATTTAAAATCTGTATTCACTCCCAATTCATGCACAAACGCTGATGATTTGCCGAGTGTAGTTTCCCTACCTCCTCTTCCCTTAAGGTTTAAGCTGCGTGAAGTACAAAAAATATATGCTGAACTTAACCCGAAGAAAGCTCCAGGTATTGATGGAATTAGTAACAAGATGCTGATGAATATGCCTCTAATTGCAATAAGAATCCTGCTGTTTATTTTTAATGCCATTTTACGAATGCAGTATTTTCCACATAACTGGAAACTTGCGAAGATCCAAACCCGGGCAAAGATCCTACCAAGGCTGAGTCATATAGGCCTATAAGCTTACTATCAACAATCTCAAAGCTTTTCGAAAAGCTGCTCATGACTAAAGTTTCCAAAATTTAAGCTGATAATGGGTGCATCCCTGATCATCAATTTGGTTTTAGAAGTCAGCATAGCACAATTGAGCAAACTCATAGATTGGTTCAATTTATAAGGAAGACATTTGAAGAAAAGAAGTATTCTTCTGCCCTCTTCATTGATGTTTCTCAGGCATTTGACAAAGTATGGCACGAAGGCCTAGTTTTGAAATTGAAGACATATCTGCCAACAAACATACAAAAACTTTTGGAAAGTTATATTACTGATAGAAAGTTCACTGTTGTGGAAGGAGACTTCATGAGTGTGCCCGAATCTATATCTTCCGGTGTCCCACAGGGTAGTATTTTGGGACCAGTCTTGTATTTAATATATACTTGTGATATGCCTGTGAGCAATAATATCCATACCTCTACATTTGCCGATGATACAGCCTGTATGAGTATGCATGAAAACCCTTATGAGGCATCCCGAAGAGTACAGGAACATATTACCCAGCTGGAAATATGGTTGAACTTATGGAGAATTAAAGTAAATGAGCAAAAGTTTGTTCATATATCCTTTACCTTAAGAAGAGATACTTGTTCCCTTATTCAAATTAACAATCAAAATATTTCCCAACATTCTCAAGTGAAATACCATGGTATACACCTTGATCGAAGGCTTACATGGAAACATCATATTGACTCTAAGCTAACCCAAATTAAACTTAAGTTAACTCAAATACATTGGTTGATTGGCAGAAATTCAACACTCAGCCGAGACTGCAAACTGTTAATATACAAGTTGCTTTTGAAACCAATAAATGCTGCTACGGAATTCAGCTATGGGGCACTGCTTCAGCTTCCAATGTAGAGAGAATCCAACGAAGACAAAACAAAATTTTACGTTTGACTTGTTTTTAACATTTGTTGTTGACAAGACTTAAACAGGGTTTATTACAAGACATATCGAACAGGTACTCGCATTGGTGAGATTGCTCATCAGCTGATTTTTTGGTTTACATGTATATAATTTGCAAGACATGTGGCAATTAGTTCTTTAAAATTTTAAATATTTGTAACAACTCAAACATGTTTTGGGTAGAAGTTTATTCATATCAAGGTGCCGTTGGATCACGGCCGTCTGAAGACCTGTAATGGTTTAAAATGTACTTTGTATATCAAGAAGCAACGCTTGCGTATAACGAGTTTTTTCGGCAATAAAAACTCAATAAAAACTAAAATTAGAAACTAAATTCAGCGCGAATTGCTCGAATCTCTGTTAAGAATTAATATACATTTTAAAAATAATGGAATTTGCTGTGACACATTTGATCCATCTCCAGAAATGGTAAAATTCTTTAACTCTAAAAGTATACTCCAAAAAAATGCTTTAGTTTATCTAATGCAGAAGATTTGGACTCTGAACTTTTTGATTTTGTTAATCGCATTAACTAATTTGATACAAAAATAAATACAAATATGTACATATTTAAGTATAAACCATGTGTACAAATAATATGAACCACAGTGCAAATAAAATATTAATAAGAAAATAATTAAATAAATTAAAATAGTATTATTTTTAGTAGGGATTTTTGGGAATAGTACAAATTACCTTTTATGGAATTTTGGGGATAAAAATTTTCAAATTGGGGATGGCAGTCGAAAGAAATCTGGGAACCCTGCATAAGGCCGTTAGTGTCTAAATATATCGTGCATTAACCGCCAAAAAGCTTAACGGACACATTTTGGACCTCGATTTTTTTTTGCAAAAATCAATTTTTTACGACCGCTAAAAGTCGATTTTTATTTAAAAAAATTGAGTTCGAAAATTATGTCGCTTAAGCTTTTTTTATAGCGATTATGGCATGATATATTTTATTAATAGCAACTGAAACATTTAGATCTATGTACGTATATGAGCCTGTCCCACTATGTCGAAAACGTCCGACTTGTCGCACACTCACATTTGAAACAACAACAAAATCTCAAAAATTTGTTTTTGTTTTGAATGTAAGTGTGTGACAAATCGAACGTTGTCGACATTGTGGGACAGGCCGTATTTGTACGAGTATGTTTGTTCTGTGTTTCATTGCTTATTAAATTAAATTAACTAGAGAAAGATAAGCAATTTTATATTGTTGTTCTTGGCTTTGCTTTTGCTTTTATTGTATCAACATTTGATAAGATAGTAATTAAGCGCAAAATGTAATAAGTGTAATAAAAACCATTAAATATTTATTATTTTGCTAAAACAACACAAACAACAAACGTAGCAAAACGAAAATCGAAGATAATGTAATTTTATTGCCTTACGAAACATTTTGTGTTAAAAATAAAAAAAATTAAAAATTTCTAATTTTAGACGGCACTAAAAGCGTAAAAGACCCTTTTAGTCTAAGTGCCTGGCAGAAGGTCGATTGCTTTAGTTTTCTTAATTGTTTTGTTGTTATTGTTGCTGTTGTTATTTTACAATTTCGAAATATTATTAGAAACAATTGAAAATATGTATGTATGTATGTAAGTAGGAGTATGTACAATAAATATACAGTACGAGCATATTTAAGGAAAGAAATATTTTTAATGGCAATGGCAACAAGTACATTTCTACAATTGTAATTTGACTACATTCATAAATATGTAAATATTTACTTATTAAATAATTTTCAAATAATTATCATACAATTAATATTCAAGCAAATTTTTATGTAAGAAATCAAAAAAGCTTGGCGAAGGCTGCTTCCATACATTATGTAAATTAAATCAGTTATTTACTCGTATAAACAAATTAATTTGATTGGAAATTGGTATACATATTTAAAATGCATGAAATAAAGTTTGCATAAGTTACATGATGAAGCAACCACAAAATTTTAACAATAACAATGTACTTATATAAATATTTACTCGAATGCTGAAACCAAACTGAAGTACGGCGGAAATAAAGCGTTTTGTACTTCAATCTACTCAGAACTGCTATCGAATCATAAAAAAACACATTTGTATACATGATTTTATCTCCAGCACAAACGTCTTCACACAACTATATACATTTACTTAGGGTTTCAATGCCATAGACATATTAAGCACCCCGCACATAAATTTTATAACAAATTTTCTTAAGCAAAACGACTAGTAAGATGAATTCAGAGCCTAGGACCCTTAAAACGGCAAGAGTAATAGTATTGAAACTATTAGAGAATATATGTATGTATACTTGCAATGCAAATCATGGAGAATGGACTGCAAGACTAGAGCAGTGGCTTTGAAAGATTTGATGAGAATTCCAACCCCGCAAAAATTCTTTTACTCTAGCAAAAATGAAGTATTCGCAACATAGTCCTTATTTGTTTCAGTCAAGGACTATGCAACCGTTTACGGCTACGTTACAAGCGATCATGTTTTAATGATTCTAATCCCTGATTAGAACCACTTAAATTTCTGTTTTTAAACTTTTTGACGACAACTAAAATTTTACAATACACACAGCGAAAAATACGAATGTAAAATCACCATGCAAAAATTTTGATTTGAAATCATATTAAATCATGTTGAATTAAAGTTTAAATTATGATGGTATATATTTAGTGTGTATCTAAAGAATATTTAAGGTTGTTGTGGCTGCAGTGGTAAGCACATTGAATACCACATGATGAGTTCCGAGTTCAAATCTTGGCCGGGAAAACCAAGTATATACACATAAAAATCTCTCTGATGCCTGTTTCAATTTGCCCACGTTAAAGTTAAATAATTAAGAAAATACAATGACTACATTAAATTAAATGCATGTTGTTTCAACTTGAAACCACTTTTATTCCTTGTGTTATCATAGTATTGAGCTTACATTGTTCCAACTTAAAATAACTTGGATTCAACATGATTCTTCATTTTGATTTAAAAGTACGGTAATTTTTAAATCAATATGAAATAAAGTTATTTCAAAAGGAAAAATTTGCTTTGAAGATTACTGCAAATAATGTTGAATTAACATGAAGCCCATAAGAAGCAAAAGCATTGACCGAAAAGGTTAAATAAGCATTGTTTAAGTAGATTTTAAGTTGAAATTTTTCCGTGTGTATGATATGAATGGGTCTGGGGCCAAAGATCAAACTCGAGAAGTCATTTGCTTTGTAGCCGAAGTAATTGGTACTTCAGCCAAGAGCACTTTCTGCAACAATGAGCAAGAAAAAAGACATCTGTACGTAAGTTTTTCTTACAAAGGACCCGAGCAATTCACAGGCCAATCTAACACAAATGAATGTGCTCTTAATCTAGTTTCGGGAAAGAATTTAATGATTTTATTAGAACAAGTTTCGCTGTAGTAGTGAAAGAATAACAAAATGCATCGATACCCCAATGAGTCAATAGAGCTGAAATCCCTAATGTCACCGTCGAGCTATTTAGCCCCTGTATTATACGCAGTCGATTCTAAGAAACTGTGTTCAGTCTAGAAATTTGTGCGTATCGTGTTTTGTTTTTCAACACGAAGTGTTTGTGATAGAAAATCCGATATGTCACATTCAAAATTTGATAACTTCGCAGAATTTGCCGAAAGTGTTCAGTTTATTTTTTTGATATCTCAAAAACCATTTCATATAGAAAGATGATTCTTATGTCATTTCAAAGAGAATATTTGGGACTACAAAAAATGTAAGAACAATTTTTATTTTCTTGGAAAAATGTAATATCTGCAAAGTTTTGAAATTTTCAAAAGGAACTTACTCAAAAACCAATTTTTTTTTTTTTGCTCTTATCAATATCTTATCAATATTTTCGGTTGAAAATGCTCGCTTAGAATGAAAATTATGCAATTAATACACGGAAAATAAGAAAGAATATAATTTGCTTTTGAGTTCCCGAGCAATTCCCAAAAAATTTCGCAAAATTCTGAAAATAGGATTTTCCCAGTAATTTTGCTTTAATATTCTTATTTTTCGCCGAGCGCATATAGTATCTTTGGAAATAATTAAAAACATGTCTCGTCTTAAAGTCGCATAATAAATTGATATTTGTAACAAAAGTAGGCCTATTTCGAAATGATCTGGTTCCTTCAGTAACGAAAAATTTTAATCAAAAATTTCTTAGTCGGGCTTAATTAAGTTCAGTAATTTCAATTCTTGTTGAATGAAATATTTTTATTAATTAATGTGAGTTTCTAAAGAAGAGAAGTAGATAGACATGGGTGCTGTTGAAGTGCGTGGCTGCACGGAAAAATATCGCTATTTCCTCCAGCTAATAAAGTCTAATTTCATTTTTCTTCGTTTCTTTAGAAACTCACATTAATTAATAAAAATATTTCATTCAACAAGAATTGAAAATACTGAACTTAAGCCCGACTAAGAAATTATTTCTACATCGAATAAGTAAAAATAATTAATGTGATGATCGTAAAAGATAAGCAAGAATAGTTAAACATACTTAGGTAGAGTGACATAACTTCGTGCTAACCTGAATATAAAAATGAAAAAAAACGGATAAACAGCAAATGAATAGTGATACTTACAAATGTGTTTACCAAAGGTAAATCAATAATTGTATACACAATATTTCTCATATTCCATTTCATTAAAAATTTGCGTTAAATAGCTGATGTTAATAACAATCTCTACCCCATTAGATAGACTTGGGTGCTGATGAAGTGCGTTGCTGCACAGAAAAATATCGGTATTTCCCCCAGCTTATAGTCTAATTTAATTTTTCTTCTCTTCTTTAGAAATTCACATTAATTAATAAAAAATATTTCATTCAATAAGAATTGAAATTACTGAACTTAAGCCCGACTAAGAAATTATTTCTGATTAAAATTCACATTTAAAATTGTTTCATTTAATTAATTTTTAATTTTGATTCGTATCTTGTGATACGATTTTTTTTTAATGTTACAAATTTTGTTTTTAATTCATAATAAGTTTCCTTTTCTAAATCGAACAAGAGTTGACTTCTTCATTATCAGAACAGTGAACCAAGGTTGGTAAAAAGCCAAAATTTAATTTTTTGTTATCGAATATTTCCTAAACTGTAAGCGAAACTCCATAAATGTAGCAGCTTTTTTTAGCTCTCGGAGAGAAAAAAAATCCACTACCAAATAATTTATTTTAACAGATCAAAGAAATCAGCTTAACATAATTTAATTTTAAGTTTTAATTTTTCATTAAGCCAAGTTAGCCCACTTTGGAGCTTTGCCCACCTTAAACAAATATAGAATTATTTCCATTTTTTTAACAAAATCCCCCACTGTGTATCGGGTACTTTAGGACCCACTAGGGATTTATGACAGCAAAACTCATATTTTAGATAGTGCAAATACATCAATTAATGAGAAAAAAACTTGCAACCAGTCTATTGTACATACATACGAGTACATTGCAAACCAAATAATTTTTATTGCAAATATTTTTAACAAGAAATTAAATTGATAAAAATCCAAAGAAAAATTAAATTGTTTTGAAGTCTTAGCAAGGTGCTAAACAACCGAAGAGTTTGTTTAGCGAGCCAAGGCAAGAACTTAAAACAATTAAAGTGCAAGTGGTAAAGCCCGATCAATAACAAATTTCGAAATTTTTCAGATTAAAATATAAAGAATTAATTGCAAAACTAAAAAATCCATTGTGTTAAAATTTTACAGCACATTGATTTGTGCAACCACGTATATAAATACTACATACACACATTCGAGTACTTATGCACATACATACATTCTAAACATGTGTACGAGTACATATTCATGACGACCAATGTATGTACCTGCCGCAAGTCAGTCTTAAGAGCACGTGCTTTAACAAACACGAATTCTACTTAAGGGTCAACCTTGTACAATTCTTTTGGGACTTTTAAGAATTTTTCCTGTTTATTTAACATAATTTAAAATTTAATTCAGTCCACCAACAAACAGATTAGTGTGGCATTTACGCAGCACGTTTAGCATTAAAACATTGATAAGTATGTAAAATTTACATTGTAAATATATGTATATGTACATGCATACATATGCAGATACATATGTGTGTTCCGCCTAATTTAGGCAAAATACAGTTTGTCAGGTAAATGTTTGCACAAAGAAAGCAGGATGAAATTATGAGTTTAACAAATCATACATCCCTGGTTCGTTTTGTTAACAATTTTTGGCGAAATAAATATTTTTATTTTATATTCAGATATGTGAGTAATACATCCCAGAGCCGCATATAGGGAAGCAAAATAACGAATGTGTACAAAAATAATTATGTTGCTTGATGTGGAAAATTTTTAATTGACAAACTGTAGTGTAAATATGTATATATAAATTTCTTTGCACGTGTAATTATATGTATAGGCGTCATTTCCAATTTTGTATGATGATAAGTTTGCATGGAAAGTAAATGTAACAAATCTGGGGGTCACAAGCGATAACGTATGAACGTTTTTTTTTTTTTTTTGAAAAAAAAAAACAAAATGTGCAAATTTAAACAATTTGTCATTGCTGGTGTTTTTCATACGGGAATTCCTAGGGAAAACCTACCAGGATCCCGCACATTTTTCTGGAGAGAAATGCCGGAAAATTTGTGCGGTAATTCCCGGAATTTTTTTTATATTTTATTATGGCAAATTTATTTTGTACTCGCAAAAGATTTTGTAAGTACTTCTGTGAATTAATTTTCGAAAAGAAATGAAAATGTAATTTATGTGCAAAAGTTATTTGTCAACTGGGCTACACTCATAAAATTAGAATGTGAGCCCCAAAATCATAAAATTAAAAAAATATATAAAAAACAAAAATTAAATATTTTAAAAACCCCCGAATATCTCTAGAAAAGATATGATATCTTCTAAATGGCTGGACCATTTTTATTAAAACATAACTAAGAACCGTCTTGATCAAGTCACCTTTCAAGCAGAAAAAACCAAATCAAAATCGGTCCAGCCAGTACGTGGACACGGACAAACACACATATACACAAACACACACTACAAGCTTACCCGTCTAACACCACTTTTTTAGTCGGGGGTTGAAAATTGAAAAAATATTCTAATAAGAAAGAATATTTCTGTCAAAGGCTTGGAATAGAAAAACTCTAGTTATTATGTAAAGATTAGCGCCTTAACGAATGTACGCAAAGATTTTGTGAAAACTTATTTTTAATAGAATTCTATGGTTATTAAAAATTTTATTATACTATTATTTTTAAGACTAATATCATTGTTGTTATGTTTATATCTCTATAACTAACTTGGTTAAAGAAATGGCAATTTCACGTCAATATGAAGCTTTGTTTGTGCGAATTTGTAGCATATACATATAAACTCGGCTTATACTGTTTCAGTTTTTGAACACAGGTGTATAAACTCAAATTTATTGAGTTTAATAATGAACTTTAAAAAAAAAGACTGATACTTTAATTTTCAATGTTGATTTTTTTTTAAAGAGAAGTAACACTCAGTCATTCAATGACTACTGTTATTACTAGGTGTTACCTTCTTCAGGAAAGGGATAGTGAAAGAGAAGAGATAGAAAAAAGCTTAATTTTTTTACAACTCTGATATTTTGCACGTTTTTAATATTGCAGTGTTGCAGCGCCTCTGGTGTCAATGAGGCGCATTCAATTTTTAAATCTATGTTTAGTAGCCATTTTATTGGTTATTTTATTTCGCCAATGATACTGCTGCACAATACCGATGAAGGAGGGCGTCCTGATGGTACATTAGGATTAGTATCCGCTGAAGCAGGAGTAGCTCAGTGACCAGTGTCTATGCCTTTATCACTTGAACTTTCCTACAAAAACTGATACAAATGGACTCTAATGCACGTCAGTGTTGTTATTTAATGGCTGTTGGAGATTGGGCTCGAACCCAAGACCTTCGGTTTTGTAGTCAAAGTGCTAACTACTTCAGCCAACGCCACTCTCAAGGTTAAATTTGATTTTACTTTACTTTTACTGACTAACTGTAACACAAGTTTAAAAATTTCGCTTGACTTTTGGACCAGACTTGATTAGAACAAATCTCAACGTTATTTGAAACTTCACTTTTTGAGTTTTCGCATGTTGGCAGCGCTGCATTGTCGTAACGAGAATCACATGTTGAAATCGACGAAAATTTTATAAAATGTTTACCGCTCAATGAAGAAGCATTTGCATCAGTTCAAGATGTTGCTCGCAACTTTCTCGGTAATCGACAGTTTGTTGCAAAATTATCGCAAGATTGGAGCTCAAATGTAAACCTAGGCGGTACGAGCGACGAAAGACGATATCAATTTGGACTTTAGAACAAGGGCATGATGAGCGACTTCTCTTGGAATCTAATAAGCGAAACAGATCTTAAAAAAAGCGCATATTTGAATTTAGCGCCCCAAATAGCCTTAGAAATATTTTTTAGTTACTCTGATCAAAACCCGTTTATACCTGTGTAATTTTTGTTTAAAAAATTCAAGTATTTGTGGGCAAAAAGTAATCCATTAATTTGTGTTACTCCTAAAGTTTTGTGATTGCTACTCCCAAGACAAAGTAAGTAGTTATTAGATAAAAGGGGGAATAAGGGTATAAAATATCATGTCGTAAGGCATTAATATTGACAGCCTTCAAACTTGGCCTGTATTAACAAGTTGCCAAGGAAGAAAAAAAAAGTTTACGGCTCACTGGAGTCCATTTAATCTGGATCCCTTTGTGTCACCTGCAGGAAGAGGAGAGACATACTCGTACATGAAAACAAAGAGAGAAGTTTAGATAAAGGAAATGAGTTTTGAAGAATCGCTTTATGGTCGTGCTAAAGTTTCTGCAGTTCGAGGCAGCGATTAAACCATAAGCTGGCCTTAATAAAGGAAAACAGGTACTTAAGATCAACCGCGTATAGTTTCGACAGGCCACGGCAAACCTCCCTTGCTAAAACTCGAAGACGCTTGTTCGAAAAATAAGCAGTGACATGTAAAAAAAACTTCCACCATTTTCTTAAAGCGTGAAAAAGGTATGATTTTTGTCGATAACATTAACATTATCGTTGCTTAAATTATGACACAGCTGATATTAACCTACAGCGAATATCGTTAAAAATGTTATCGAATAGCAAATTCGATAAATTTTCGTTATAATTATTTTAAGGATGCGGTTATCGTTAAAATCAAAAAGTTAGTGAATCGCACTACTGGGACGTGTTGCTATTTTTCTGGTAGGTATTATAGAGCATATTTTTTTTGGATTCGTTCTCAGGCAGTATTTTTGCACTGGAACCATACTGTTTATGAATTTACTTATAAAACATATTTGATTAAGAGTAATTTGAAGGTTTATGTTGAAAAATTCCTTAGCAGTTGACTGAATTATTAAATATTTGATTAGAAGACTTTTTGTTAAAAAAAACTACCTGCATGATGTTTTTCGCGTTCTATCTGTGCGCTTTCTCTGTATTTAAGCTTCCAGGATGTTGAAAGTACAATTTAATAGACGTACATATATGGACAGAAATTGTTTTTCTTGAGAACAAAATTTTTAAACTTTTATAAATTTAAAATCGGTTGATATTTAAGTTAGTTAGAGGTTGACAAGAGCATATGAATACGAAAAATCGGTTTTTTACCCGTAACTCAAGATTTTGGGGATGTTTGGAAAATTTCAAATACAGATTGTTTTTATGCTCGACAATACCTACCAGAAAAATAGTAAAGCGCTACAGGTGTTTTTTTTTTCATCACACACTGTAATTGGTTTGTGTCTGAGGAACTCAATCGTGAGAGTGTTATAATTAAGTGAAATATGCTTTAGATTCTATTCTAGAAATTAAATGAATAGTCGAATTAAACTAGTGGAAATATGATACATATGTACATATATCTACAATATTTGGATACATATATACAAACTTATCGCTGCTTGAATGTAAGTTTTCTTGTTACTTTTCTGTATTTTATACAAATGTAGATAAATATGATAAGGGCCATATAGAAATTTACTTACACATATTCGAACTCACATACATACATACATATCTACAGCAAAATAGAAAGGGACCTAAGGGTAAAAACCGGTTTTGTTCAGGAGAGCCATTATAAAGATTTAAATACGTGTATCTTTGGTGTACTTCGATTTCATAAAACACGCATATCTCTGGGAGGGAACACTTTTGGGGCATGGGATCGTCTCATTCGATGCTCAGATGTTGTCCACATCAAAAAAAAAAAAAAAGTGAAAATTAATTTTTTTTTTACCCTTAGGTCCCTTTCTCTATGCGCTGTCACATATATACCCTGCAGAAAATGCGAATAGTGAAAATGTAGTGATTTACTAGTGACATTGTCAGTAGCACTACTGACCAGGTGTACCCCAGCCAATGTAATCGCCTATTGACATTTAACATTAGCTTGTCATTGAAAATCCACCAATAGACTGTAGCACTACTGACTAAGTAGTTTTTTTGGGACCACATGGAAACACTGGCACCAAAGATTCACTAGTAATTTTTAGGGGCTCTAGTCTACAATATCGATATTTCTTCGCTGGATGTCCGTAGTAAAATTGCACTGATTCACTATAGACACTGTCACCACCTGCAGGAAATTGTTTGTCAGTTCTATGAAATACATATGTATATTAAAATTAAAAATTGTATCTTTCGCTGAATTAGTAAAGTCAAACACTTACGTATGGATCTTAAAATGTGACAAATCTTTACCTGATGGCACAAAATCTTCCACAGGGTCAAAATTTCCATAATTGGCACCTTTCACTTAAAACTCTTCAATTTTCACATTTTCTATTTTTATACAATATTGATTGTTATTTTATTTGTTTTTTATTTTTTTTTGTGTATTATGTTTTTAATTATTGTTAAATACATTTATATATATTAACCTTATAATTCTATTTCTTAAGATAATTTTTATAAACACTTAAATTTTGCTTGACGTCACATTTATTTTCAACAAACCAATAAAACATTAAGAAGAAGCATAGTGTGTGTATCTGAAAAAATGTTTTCTACGCATTAAAACCATTATTAATAGACGCTCTGTTGACAATGTCACCAAAATAATCGACAAAAGTGGTGACTTGGGGACACTTAACCCCATGTTTTCTGCAGGGTATACTCGTATATATACATATAACACATACATACATACATACCTACATGTGTTACAACAACAAGAAAAGAAAACAGAAATTAAAAGGAACATCTACGTACTCATGCATATGTAATTATTTATGTCCACATCTAGATACATGCACATGTGCAATGGTGGAATAGATGGATGATGTAACCTGAACGACAGCAATTGTCACTCTGTCTACGTTGGAATATAAGAAAAGAATATAAAAATCTGATGAAATAAAAAAGAATTAATATACCTACATTAATTTTATTTGCGAATGACTGTTGAGATTTCGAAAATGTAATACAGCAAGGCCTCGATTATCCGTGATTCGATTAACCGACAACGTCGATTATCAGGGAAAGAAATATTGTAATTGTTTTAATTTTTCCCATCCGTTTCATTTTTTTTTTTTTACATCGATCAACCGTGATTATCTGTATTATCCGGGACTGCAAGCACGCAACCGTTTTCAGCCAAAATATTTTTTCTCTTATAGTACATATTAATGCATTTTTTGATTGAACACAAGCTTAAAATCCATGAATTTTTCTTTAATTATATGCGGTATATACAAAGATGTGTAAATAAGTACAAAAATATTAATAAAAAATATGAAAAAAAACAATAAGAGCTGTTACGCCATTAACCGGAAAAATCGATTATCCAGAATGATCCCGGTCCCGACAATTACGGATAATCGAGGCCTAACTGTACCAGCAAAATGGTTTATAAAGACTATGAAAAGATATACATAGACATATGTACATAGACATTTATGTTAGATATAACAAATTTTGATTGATTAACACTTCCTTTGTAAATTGGAGTGAATACAAGCGTATCATTACTTAAGATAGAAATGCCTCCAGTCATGTTTTTTTTTACTTTTTTTTTAATAAGGAAGAAAGAAACATATTGATGTTTTTTAGTAGTGAATTTTTTCAAACCTGGTGTTTTACTGAAAGAACTAATGAATTCAAAGTGGTAGCAAATTTTTTTTTTTACAAAATTTAAAATTTTTATAAGACTGTCTTACAAAACACACTATTGATAATGTTTAAAAATTTTTTTGTTGATGTGGACAACATCTGAGCATCGAATGAGGTCGACCCCATGCCAAAAGTGTTCCCTCCCAGAGATATGCGCGTTTGATGATGGTGATGGTACACCAAAGATACACGTATTTAAATCCTTAAAATTGCTCTCCTGAACAAAACCGGTTTTTACCCTTAGGTCCCTTTCTATTTTGCGCGTCACATATATATTTTGAATGCCCTAAAATATTAAGCATTCATTTTGCTCCATTTGAACGATTTTTAGATTTAAGTATTGTTTAGCTGTAAACGCCAGTGTTTGACGATTGCGTCAAATTCTTCATACAAAAACGTACAAAGTAAATTGAACTCTTTTGTTATGCTTCATTTCTATAAGAAATGGAAAATAAAATAATTCTGCCAAAAAAAACCGACTTCAATGCAAAGATTTGATCACATTTTCGAAAAAACTCTCTGGGATATAAAATTAAATTTTAATGGGCATGCCTCCGCCCAATGTTAAATGCAAGATTTTGTGTTTTTCAGAGTTCAGGGTGTGTGCGAAGTTTTGTAAAAATCGGTACAGTAGCACCACATAATATAAAATATTATATTTTAGTGGGCGTGACTCCGCCCATATTTTCAAATTGTAGGTTGTGTCTATTTTTGAAGTCAAGGTGTGTGGTAAGCTTCGCAAAAATCGGTTAAGCAGAACCACTTGAAATATAATAAGACATTTCAATGGGCGTAGCCCCGCCCATTTTTCCAACTTTAAAATTGTGTAAATACCAGAACTTAAGATGTTTGCTAGGTTTCGCAGCAATCAAATAAGTAGAATACCATAAAATTTAATTTAAAAAATTGTGAGCGTGTCCCCGCCCAAGTTTTTTATTCCAATGGGACCAATGGGAAGCTATAACCTCTCAGACAATAAAAATATTTTACAATCTGCCAAATATGAACCGAGTTATGAAGTAACACTGCCAAAAAAAAATTTAGACGAATTGATAACCTCCTCCTTTTTGAAGTAAATAAAATAAAATAAAATAAAATAAAATAAAATAAAATAAAATAAAATAAAATAAATTAAAATAAAATAAAATAAAATAAAATAAAAGAAATTTTAATTATGCATGTTTTAGCATAACTGAAATCGTTTAATTTCATTCTTTATATTAAAACACTTCAGTTACTTTTTTTTTGTGTAAGCGGATCGGCAAGAAAAATTTGTATGAATCATTAATTTTCGGCACAAAACACTTTCATTCATGAAAGTTCACAAAAGTTTAAATATTTCTTCAAAACATATGTCGGAAGCAGTGGTAAAAATACTAAGGAATTATATATACGAACATATACCAATCCTGAGGTGACGATATATTGTATGAAAAATTGCTTCATATATTTTTTTAATGTTGTGAAATTTATTTAATGGTGTGGAGCAAAACGACAATGATAATAGCAACAAAGTACTTAAAAACATTGCCATAGTCTATGGGTACCTTTACTGTCTGTTTACCGAAGACAACCAAAAATTCTCGTTTGCATATTAATGCAAGCAAAAGCAAATTTTACTGTTTTCCTTTTGGTTTGCAATATAAAAAGATAGATGAGAATTTAAAGTGTCTTCGATAAAGAAAACCATTCACTATTCTACGCCATCGATGCATCGTACGAGTTTTGAAAAAATACAACTACGATCTAATGAAAATGTTCATAAGCTCCATTACACCAGGATTGCACTTTCTAAAAATTCAATACACTATGTGCGATAGTTAATACCAGCCTTAAACAGGCAGTTATTGTTTTTTTATACCTTAAACTTTAAGGCTTAAAGTAAAACAGTAGTAAAATTTATAAAACATTCTGTTTGTTTGAAAACAAACGAGAAACTTACTAAGATAATTAACTTGCTTCAACCGACTTAGTGCCGGTATATGTATATATGAAATGCAAGGAAGTTTTTCTGCAATAATTTATATTGTTAAGACCTTAATATAGAAATGCCCCAACTCATTATTTTTTTGAAATCGTTTTTTTTTTATATTACAAACGAAGAACATCTAATGTATCGAAAAAAGCAAAAATCTCGATATAAATAAATGATGAGGTAGGGCCTTTCCATATTAATAAACGAAGCATATTTTTCATTTTATAAATATTAAGTTCAGTAAAGCGCGACTTTGAATAGCACACGAAGGGTTCTCAAAGGACACTACATACCCGTATGTAAATACTTACGTATGTAATACTATACGAACCTCAGCCTATATAATCGAATATCTTACCTGATATACACATTTTAAAAATTTTAGACCCTTAAGGTAGAGGTCCATAGCTCGCTTTTTGCGCGTTATGCTTTACGGCGTTTCATCCTCTTGTTTCGTTCTATACTTTGTTCGCGTTGAGTTACATGCACTGCTTTTCATGCGCCATTTTATTTTTATTTTGATCAGCTGTGTGCGTTTGTTTATAAATACTTAAAAAAATGCCTATGAACAATTTCAAAAAAGAAAAGGTTTTGTGTACGGCCGTTGTATTTAGAACGGAATTTAAGTGGGTTTTTTGAAACCACATTTAAAAAATTAAAACTTCTGACCCTGAGCAATTTCGAACCGCGACCAGAATGTCTGCAGATGTCTTTGACTATTTATTCAGCATTTTAAAAGATAGTCTTGAGAAGAACTCGGCCAGGGCTATTCCAGCAGATTGTCGGCTGTTGTTGACTTTAATGTAAGTAAATTGAAAATTACATATAAATGTATGCACATTATTGGCTTAAGCAATAACTTTTCTAAGCAGCTATTTAATACAGATTTAGCGGAGAAGACACTAATATGCAAAATTTGTTACTGAGAAAAGTGTGGTGAGAAGTTAATTAAAATACATCACTTTAATGAAAATATTCACATATTTTATAAGTTTTTTTTACTAAGAAATTTTTTTTTATTGAAAAAAAAGAAAAAAATTATCCACGGCAAAATAATATTTATCAATAACGTAAGAAATAAGGTATTATTTAACATCTTGAGCATTCAAGAACAGCTGACTTTCTTTCATGGTGCTTGTAACGCGTACAAAAGTAGAAAGTAGACCTACTTTTTGCTTTGAAAGCGCCTACGCGTTCTGCGCTTTTTGCAATGTAACTTGTCACATACTATTACATTGATTCTACTTTTTTGACAGATGCATAGAAAGCGTAACGCGCAAAAAGCTAGCTATGGACCTCTACCTTTATTGTGAGTTGCATTCGATTTTCGATCTTCGCTGGGTATAGAACATCGAAAATTTAAAATTTCGCTGAGCAAAGAATTTTCTATCGAACAGAATTTAGCTTTCGATGAAGTATCTTAAAATGTTTATTTTTAAGTACACACACACACAAATGTACACAAACGCAAATTGTGAGCTATTTTTTTTGCGATTTTAGACGTTCTTTGTCGAATGATCGTCATAATGCAAAATGAAAATTCGTTCGATCAGTACTTTCGACAGCAATCGAAGATCGAAAGTTGCTCATAATAAGGGCCTTTAAATTTAAACTATACGATAAAATTTTTTTTTAGTTTTGGAGATTTTCCTCAGTTTTTACGAATTTTTTTGCTTTTGAGATTTTTTCGGTTTTTGGCGTTTTTTAGATTTGGCGTTATTTTTCAATTTTGAAAATTTTTTCGGTTTTAGCGAATTTTTTTGTTTTGACACTTTTTCAGTTCTTTTTTGGTTTTTGGCAATTTTTTCGATTGTGTTTCAATAATTTTTGAATTTTTTTTTAATTGTTGGCGATTTTTTTTTATATTTGGGTGCTTTAGTTTTTCGGCGGCATTTTAACTTTTGGTGATTTTTTCGCATTTTGGCGATTTATTTTATTTTTGGTTATTTATATTTTTCACTCAAGCACTTTTTTCGCATTTTTGGCGATTTTGTCGTTTTTTAATTCGATTTTTTTAATTTTGGGATTTTTTAGTTTTAACGTTATTGAACATTTTAAGAGCTTGCCTCTTCCGGTTGCCAAGACACAGCAAGTTGTGAAAATTACATAGTAAAAATTACATTAACTGATAGAATAGCCTTTAATTTAGATTTTTTTAAATACAGTGTTAATTAATGCAGTCTGCGTAAAACACACACTACCCAGCTATCCAAGAACTGTTTAATAGAAGATGGTGTTTAATATACAACTCCTAAAGGAATCTTCTGCTGATTGTTTGGAGAATGGTATTGTAGCATTTCCTTTTAACTCTCTCTTATAAATCTTGCAATGTTTAATCGACGATACATTTATCTAAAATATGTTTGTTCATTTTTATTTTCATATTTACTGTTATAGATTGTTATTTTTTTCTTCATTTCTCGTCGGTTGTTTCAAGTGTGTTTTTATTTATTTTAAATAATTAAAGATATATTAAACTGAAGTACATATTAATTTAATGTGTTTGGCATTTTACATCAAATATTTATTAAATTATTGGAGGTACGTAAAAAGCTTTTAAAACAATCTAATTCTTTTAATTAACTGAATTTTTCATAGATCTTTGCCATTCAAAGTTCTTGCAGCACCACTTTGTTACCACGTAAGATAGAACCGATAGACAATTATAAAAGCAAAATTCAACATAGTAATCATTAATTATTTTATGTATAGAGACTGGGTGCATCGACATACATATATATGTACATAAAATATTATTTAATCAATTAATGAAGAAAGTTTTTTTTATTAAAAGTACTAAAAAATATTATTTGTTTTTTTTTCATATTTAACTTTCAAAATAAAAAGCATAATGAGTATTGCACGATTCATTAAATCATTATCGAATGATTCTTTTACAACTCTCCCAATGGCTCATATAATATTAACGTTGAAGAGCCTCATACTCTCTCAATGTTCTTCAAAAAAGAGTTGTAAGATAATCTCTAGATAAATACGATTCACAATATACTCTTCTGCGATTGAAAAGGCTACCCAGCTAGCAACTTTGCAAACTTTGCAAATTTCAAGATTCTATATACATACATATGTATATACATACTAGAGTTTTTCTTTTCCCGGGAAAGCGGGAACGACTTTTCAGTTTCCCGGGAATTCCCGCCCAGTGCAGAACTATACAAAATATTTTTTAATTTAATTTATTTGGACAAAAAACAAATAACAATTTATGAGATCGATTAAATAATAACGTTTTATAAACACATTAGTCGAAAAACTATTATAATTTCAGTTCTTTATATATATAATAGTAATGAATAAATACCAATATTATATGTAAATGGAAAGTCAAGTGCATTGATATAACGCAAACAAGAAACAAAAGCAAATTACATTATTAAAAAAATATTACAAAATCTTGCTTTGAAAATAGGACTTTAGCACAGAATAAGCATTAATAGAATCTTTCGACAGTATATTTCTAATTTTATTTAAAAAAACTCCTGTTAATGAAAAAATACGTTCACTTTCTACGGATGTTGGCCTTAAAGTCAGAAGAACATTATATAATCTCTGCACACTTTCAGTTTTTTCACCACTTCCTTCAAAAAATTGCAATTCCTTTTTTAATGAAAATGATTTTCTTTGAATCGAAACAGTGTTTTCTTTACTACAACATCAACACATAAGTTTTTGTTGTAAAATTTTAGCTATTGTGCTAGTACCATCAATTGCACCATAACCTTCATAAGTGAATAACGATACTAATCAAGGAATGTGTACATATGAACTAAAGTTGCCATAATAAAATCAAAACAAAAAAAAAATCCTGGGAATTCCCGCAAATATATCCCGGGATTTCTTTCCCGGAAATTGTGCGGGATCCCGGGAAATGCCGTATGAAAAACACTAGTACATACATACATATAATTGTATGTATATAACATTAACACTTCAACATTTTTCCTTGCTCGCTTTAGAACACAAAATATACATACATATGTATTTGTCTTTGTAGCGGCATATACATATTATTTACATATTCTATGAAAATTTCAGGTTCCTAGCTCTTATGGTTATCGAGAAAACAATATGTGATGGACAGATGGACAGACGGACATCGTAGCGAGAACAAAAGTGTCCTTTTCACTTTTGGTGTACGGAACTCTAAAAACGAACATTGAGGGGCTCGCTTCGGTGCAATCTATTTAATTATAAGTGAAATTTATTTGCTGGTGGTTAAGCGATGTCTATATGCATTTCATTGTTGCTTTAATTATATTTAATAAAGCTATACATTTTTTTCTGCCATCAGACATGACATAAAATAATCAGTGGTTAAGTACAATTTTTTTTATTAGAACAAATTTTAGTATATATGTATAGGTACATATTATTTACATATGTATGTAAGTATGTATAGATAAATAGAAAATCATCTTGGACAAGAATTTACAATGCCATCAAATGGACATACAAAAATAAAAATCAAATTGTTTTAAATTATGACTTTTTAAATAAATATCAAGTAAAATAAACAACTTTAAAGGAAATAATGAAAATTGTTTTTAAATGAAACCAGCGATAAAGACAAAATAAACAAACACACACACACACACACTTTTCGTATATATAAATTCATACATATGTACATACATATATATGTGCATATGTATGTATATATATATGTATGTGTATGTAAGTACCCTGTAGGAAATGTCAATTGTGAAAATGTAACGACTCGCTTTTGACTTTTTCACGAGTACTACTCTCTAATTATTCCCCATACAATATTTTGTGTTATAGACATTTAGCATGTGTTTGTCATTGAAAACCTACTAGTAACACTAAAACAATTGACTAGATAGTGACTACGTACTTCTTATGGGGACATGGAGACATACCAACCAGACAGTTAGTTACTGGTATGTACATTTTATATATAATTTAACTACATACAAATGTATGTATATTGACAAGTTGTTGCCAATTCCACCACAAATACACCATATCTGTTTTCTCTCTTTCTTTTATATTGACGGATAGAAGAAAACTGATTAGTGACAATTGTCACTAGAATTTTAGTGTTGACACAAAGGCACTAGGTCCCAGTCTGACTGCAGGGTACTTACAGCAGCAATTTATGTATACACACTGGCAATTTAAAAAAAAATATACAATTGAAGAAAATTTACATATTAAAGTAAAAAACTAAAGTAAAGATATAATAATAAACAAATAAAAAACTGAAAAGAGAAAAAGAAACTATGTAAATATGTACAATGTATGTACATATGTATGTATGCAGGCGCATGAGTATGTGTATAAACATATGGAATTGAAAGAAGTAAGATAAAGAAAAGAGTATTAGAGAAAAACAAAAAAAAACCGGCTGTAATAGACAAACCAACAAACATAAACTGACAGCTCTTCGAAAATTTTCATATGCGTGTAAAATGTGAATTCGACAGCCAGATAGACAACTAGATACAAGGCCCGGCAAACAGTTTGTTACTTATTTAGTCAAAGCGAGCGAAAGTCCAATAAATAGATGGTTAAATGGGCCTATACAAGTTACACACATACATACATATTTGTTGTGTGTATGTATGTGTGTGTGTGCATTAGAAAATAACAAACTTGTGATAGAAAAAAATATCAAATTGATGGATGGTGTGGGAGGTAGAGAAGTATGAAAATCGGGTACTTCTAATGACAGTTTTCACAATGCATGAGTGAACGTAAACGTTAAAATTACGCTCAAACTCACATATAGATACAATACATACATATAAATATGTATGTACGTGCATATGTACACAATGTTGTTCGTGCAACATACTAAAAGACCAGAACTTAGGCCAGCTAAAACACACATGCATACGTATATACATACGTACACACATGCATATGCATATACATACATACATATGTATGCACAGAAGCAAATAAGCAACTAACCAACCAACTGAACGGTCGACCGACCGACTTTAAAATAAAAAGTCACGTACACCACACAGTTGGATTTATATCTGTATTTTTTTATTTTAATTTTTATTTAATATTTTTTTTTATAATAAAATTACAAAAAACACACACATACACACATCCATACAAAATAAAACACATTCATATAGAAAACTCACTCATTTTCATCATGTTTTTCAGGTTTAAAAAAATAAAATAAAAGAGCATAAAAGCCAACATTTAGGGAAACCGAGAGCAACATTTTACTCACAAAGACAGAAAAACCGTGTTGCCGGTTATTGTATAATTATCTACGAGTATTGAAAAACTAGGGCAAACATTTTTGATACATATACAAACATACATATATGTATGTAAGAAATTTGTGATATTAGAGTATGCAATAATAATTCTGCCCCCGTATTCTGTAACTCGCTAAAGCTAAATCTCTATCGCTAAAAATGTATAAAGTCAATTTAACGATTTTCGGCTACAAATGCAATTTTCAAACGTGTATTGATAAATCAGGCAATGCCTTAAAAATGCAATTCGCCGAAATTTGAGTGTTTTGTGTCATCGACAAAAATGTTTAATTTTCTATTTGTTCAGCATTTTAGCAATCGAATTTAGCTTTAGCGAGTTACAGAATACGGCGGCTGGTTACTCCTTTTTCACCACAATACAACACAACACAACAGAATGAAAAAAGATAAACAGAACACACTTGCGCATTTTCAACTGAAAAGGAACAAAACAGCTGATTCCTAACAGAGCAGAAATTATAAATCGTCTATTTCCAAATTGTTTCCTTCTAAATTATGAGTCTAGAACACATACTATTAATTTGTATTTTCTAAATTTCCACTTAAACAGCATGTGTTTTAACATCCAAACCCTTAGGAAAACATGAACAGAACATATGTAGAATCATGTTAAAAAAAAATCAATGAATACCAAATTTGCCAATTTAACTGTAAAAGAAATAAATTTCTGAAAATCGTCTTGCAAGCTTTAAAGTGGTCTACTACAAAACAGTAAAATATGACTTAAGCACTTTTTTCTTATTGCCATAGAATATTATGGTGAATTAGAAAATATGTAGATGTACATACGAGTATGTATATGAAACAATTGAAAAAAAAATACAATTGTGCCCTTAATTATGCAAGTGGTCTAAGTTATGTATCTCTTTTGTCGAGGTATTTACATTTTTTTACATTTGAACAAATGAAAAAATATTTTTGTATTTATTATACAACATTTTAATTTAGAGTCGTTATAGTCTCCATTAGTATAATATTTATATATAATATTTATTAAGTATTTATGGCAGTTTTTTAAGATTTATTTAATATTTGGAAGCAAAAATGCACATGACTTAGACCACTTTTATAATTAATAAAAATTTTTAAATTAAATTTAATAATTCTGCTGGTGTAGCATAAACTATTAAGTTTAATTTTCCACGATTTGGTAGGTTTTTGATTATATCAGGGAATTTCTTTTTGAACACGAATGAGTAGAATTTCCGGCAACACTGACAAGAAATGAACACAAAGTATGAGTGATTTTATTAAATGAGATAAAAGGCTAAAATAAAAATAAAAGGTTTTTTAGCAGCAAAGGAAAAAACACATTTAATAAAAGAGAAAAATACATATGCACATATGTATGTATGTATGTACATACTCGTAAATACATACATATGTACATATAAAATGTATATGATGATTAATAATTATCAATTAATTTTTTAATTTTAACTAAACTTTTCTTCTTTAAAATTTTTTAAATAAATTTTCTTTTATCCACAATTTATTTATTGAAAAAAAGAAAAAATATAACAATAATAATTTACACAACAAGTCTCATTTCTGCACTCAGCTGTGCTCAAAAAGAATAAAACACATGTTATCATAGCTCTCTATTTGGCTCTTGCGCTCTCTTTGCACGAGTACATTTCGAATGCACTCTTCCATATTTTTTAAATACTCAAAATAATCACTCTCGGTGGGACTATAAAAACCCTGACACACAGCTGTTTAGTTCAGTTACTTTAAAACACTGCTGGTATTCACATAATAAATAAAATAATAGCTAAGAAAATTTTTTAAATTTTCTAATAAAACAAAATTTTTGCGGTGATAATAATTTTAAAGCAAAACAAGATTGTGATTTTAAACATATAAATGTATATTTAATATATAAAATAATACAACAACTACATTTGTAGACTAGAATATCAGAAAGCGTACGTGACTAAACTTATGCCGGAGAGTATAAAGCAAAAGTGTCATTTTGCAAATTTAAATAATAAAATAAAGCAGAAGAAAATTAAATTTGCTTTGCAAAAGGAAACTGTGATTTCTTTGTTAAGAAAATATATTTTTTTAACAAAATTTTAAAACAAGTAAAAAACGTGCATTTAATTTTTTTTATAAAAAAAACTAAACAAAAACTATAGAAAAGCCAAAAGAAAAACTTTTTAAAATTTTTATTTTGATACTAAAGCAAAATTAATCCAGAAGAAATGGAAATATTATCTGTGCAAAATCAATATCCCGAACGTTTTAGTATTATAAGTAATACAACAAAAACAAAAGGTAAGTCTATATTTTTATATTTAAGAAATTTGTGTTGCACATTGAAAGAAAGTGTTTGTGGCTTTAGTGAAATATAAAGTGGTTATGATTAATATAAAATATTAGAGATACATATAAAGGTTTTGGCTTTATGAATACATCAGCATCTTTGCTTTTAGTCTCAATGACAAAAAAAAGATGATGAAATTTAGTTTAGACTTGACGAATGTAAAAATGACTATTAAATAGAAACGTGTTAGGAAGTAGTGGGTTATTTCGATTAAAAGTTTTGTTGACACAGCTGTTTCTTTAAGAACTATTTTTAAAAAATTATTCATTAAGTTGGTAGTTTTGACAACAACATTTATAACAAAAATTTTGTATGACTTCCGTTTAACGAATGGAAATTTTCCACAATTCCAAATTACCTTTTGGCACAGCAAGCAAAGCTTTTGTACTTGAAAAATGTTTAGGAAAATTTTATTTATAAACCTGCACAGACAACAGCAAAAAGTTAGTGGTTTTAAGAAATCTTAGACTTAATTATTTATTGATTAACTGCCGTATTCAGAAAGTATAATTTTGGTTTACAAAAGGATTACGAAACAAATTTTTTTTATCGAAATTTGCTAAATTATTTTTTTCTGAATAAGAACCCTCAGAGTTTATTTATTTTTATTAAATAATAGGTATCTTCAGTAAAGTCAAAGCAAATTTTGCAAGTTTACCCAACATCACAAATTATGAAAAATAATTTTTAATCAAACTATTTTAAAATTTGTTCAATACCGACTTTAATGGAAAGAAATTTGTACACCTGCTATGCAAAGGTTCGCAGAAATGAGCAAAAATAAACTTTAAATTATGCCGGGAACGAAGAATCTTTCGCATCACTTCTTTATAAAACACACATCCATCCATCCAATGAAGTTTTTTTATTTTTTATTTCGAATTAATTAAATTAGTTCTCTGATGTCGTGAATACATGAAATTTATTGTAGGAAACTTTTTTATTTGTTTAAAAAAGTTTCTCATAGTAACAATAGCATAGTAATGAATCTTTAGGAGGCTTTCGAGATGCTTCTGCCTGCAATTTCTTTTTCCACATCTCCCAACTAAGAACAAATGCAATACCATTAATACCTATAAATATTTTTCAAGCAATATTTCATCTTTTCCAATATACCTATTCCGTATTTTTAAATACATTTTTAAAAATTCAAATTAACTGCTACAAAAATCTCATTTTTAATAAATATTTTTGACTTGCATATAAAAAACTTAAAAAAAAAACAATTTTGTTTCAAGCCTTAGTTTTCATTCATATTCATACATTTTTCATAAATTAAATTTTATTTAAATCGGTTAATATTAATATTAATTTTTTTTTAATTATTAATTGAATAAAATTTTCTGAATTCTGCAAGAAAAAAATTTCGATAAACTTGCTAAAAAAAATTTTCGGTAACACTTGAATATTTTTATTCAAAATTCTTCATTATAAGCATTTTTTTTTTGGAAAAAATACGCAATTAAGTGAAATTAAAATTTTTTGTTTCAATTTCAATGTCTTGCACCACGTGCCGTTTGTTCAATTTGAAAATTCAAACATTCACATAAAAGAAAAATCTTTTTAATTGCAAATTTTATTTTTATTAATTAAAATAAATTTTGTAAAGAACATTTCTAAATTTGTTTAAAATTTACAAAAAAACTGGAAATATTTAAGGCCTCAAGTGTTAATTGCCTAAAATGAGTCATTCATACGAAAGTACAAAATATTTTTTTCTTTAATTTATAAAAATTTTTCAAATCAAATATTTTACAACATTTTTATAAAATAAAAAATATTTTTGTAAACAATGAAAATGTCTACATTTGTTTAAAAAATTTACAAAAAAAAAAGAAATATTTAAGGCCGCACTGCACGTGCTAATTGCCTAAAATCGACCATTCGTAGCAAAGTCCAAAAGTTTTCAAATGAAATATTTTTCTCAAGACTTTTATAAAACAAAAAAAAAAAATATTTTTGTAAATGAGAGCAACTGAAAAAACAAGATTATTCAAATGTTCAGACAGGCTTTATTTTATTAAACACAAATAAAAAGCAACAGAATTTTAATTTTATTTACGAAAATTATGCATTTATAATTAATTTGTTTTTGAACTTCAATCAAACACGAGAATTGTATACAATTAGACATTAATTTCTTTTTTTTTGTACATTGTTAGAAAATTGTCTTCTTGTTGCTGTGAGCGATACCAATTGAAGCAAAGCCCCGAATAATGTTGTAAAAGGAAATTTTTTTCCACAAATGTTTTTTTAACAGATTAGCGTTAACATTACTGCCTTGTACTGCTCAAGTATCAAACTCTTTAAAATTATGCATCTTATTGCCATCGAAATACAATTACATACAAAGATTCGGTCAGTGTAAGAACTTTGTAACTAACAAAATGTTACGAACGGAATTGTCGAAAGTATTTGATAAATGTAACAGGAGGTATAAAAACAAAAGTAAACTTTAATTATCATTATTTTTGATAAGCAAACAAAAAAGATTATCTTGCCTTTAAAAGACGTTGTTGTGCTCTGCTGAAAAATTTATATTTTGTCGCTTACAATGTTGTTCGCGGTGAGCCTTCAATTTTAAATTTTATTAATATTGAATTGTACAAAAAATTTAAGTTATCGAAATCTAAAATTACTTAAATTTTTCGTAGCCGTTTCCTGAAAAATTAAGTAGCTTAATAAAAATATGGAAATTTTGAAATTATAATCCAAAGTTTTTTAGAGTTACTGTAAAATTTATCAATCTATAAAACTTATTTGAAATATTTAGTACAAGATTTTAGTTCAAGTGCTTTCTTTTATTAAAAATTTCAAGCGTTTTTCAATACTTTAAGCCCAATACAATTCTTATCATTTTATTATAAAAAAATAGTCAAGAGTCAAATGAAGTACGTGCTAAGCTTGATTTAAAAAGATTTATGCAAAATCTCGTACGTGTTTGTGTTCAAACCTTTTCAGATTAATACTTATTTTTTTTATTAAGTTCACTTTACGATAAACTAAGCGGCAATTTAAAATTAAAGAGATTAGTTTTATATTCACACAAGATAAGAGCTCTAAGTGTGATTACAATTTAATATAAATTTGGAAACGAAAAACCAGAACGAACCGGTTTTGTTTTAAATTATTTGTACGTTTCATTTACATATGTACATATTTATCAGTTTATATGGAACATAATAATCTCTACAAGTAATGAAATCAAAAGATTTTTAATAATCCAATTATTTTTTAATATTTGCTTATTAACAAAACAGTTGAAACAGCCTTTGCCAAATAAGTTTCTATATAATTTGTACTTGTATTTGTAATTAAATATATTTTAATACACTAAAATTGCTTACATCAAATTACTCAAATCAAATCAAATTTAAAGAAAACTTCAGGCAATAAGGGACTATTTTTTTGTCGTTGTAAGCATAAAAATTTGCATGAGGTTTTGCTTACAAAACCTCAAAAGCAGTTTACTATTAGTCAAAATTCATTATAAGCAGACTTCGTTATAATTGCACTGGGTCTAGTCTAGTTGTCGCTTTCGATAACGAGCTGCTTCGAAGTTATGGCACTCGATATCGAACCATATTATTACATTCTTCGATAGCGAATGCCATAATCTAAAACTGAAACAACGTGATCGAAAGCGAAGATTAGACCCCGGCTTATGTGAAATAATAATATATATATTTCCGTGGATCTTATAAGAAGCACATGGTCTCGTTTGTATGAAATATTAATTCAAAAGTATTTAAAATTTTTTATTATCTCTTAGCAACAAAAGCAATAAATTTACGTTTAGTAGTTTCACAAGTTAAAAAAATATTATTAATATTGTATGAGGGCAGCTTGATAATTCCGTAAATTATTGCCATGTGCTCACCGAAACCGAAGAAATATTTCAATAATGCAAATAAATTTCAATGGATGGATTACAATTGAGAAGTGTGTAACGAATAACGAAGGCAGTTTCCTGAAACTTGCGTTATTTTGTGAAAACGCCTTTAGTTTAGGTTCCTTAATCTTGACGCTAAAAGATTATTTTAGTAGAAGAGGTAAATTGAAGCTTAGTTGTTACGAATATTATTTTCAGAAACTATTCGAACAACAATTATATCGGGAGTTGCAAACAGTAGTTCGAAATGAAAGAAAACTATTTCGGGTTTCCATGTTATTAACATAAAAATTTAAAAGCATTTTATTTCGTTTCGAATCACAGAGTAGCAGAGCGGAATTTGCGTCAAAGGTATGGGACCTTATTACGAGTGTCGTATTACGACTTCGACTACCACGATTTTGTACAAGAACATTGCAACAGTTTTTCTGTAATCTAGTACAAAATCGTCGTAGTCGAAATCGTAATACGACACTCGTAATAAGGTCCCATACCTTTGACGCAAATTCCGCTCTGCTACTCTGTGATTCGAAACGAAATAAAATGCTTTTAAATTTTATTATTGTGTGAAACGGCCTTAACTGGCCTAGAAAATTATTAATATGAGGGCAACAGTACACATATAATTTTACGTGAAAAAATTTTAATTGAAAAAAAATTCCCTAATATATAAAATTAAGGCATAAATTAAGACGAAACAAAGGATAACCTACTGCCAGTTAGTGCGTGCTGAATTTCGAATAACACATGTGAGATACCTATTACAAAAAAAAATAAAAATAAAATTATTCAGTAAGTTTCATTTGAAAAATTGTTTTAGTTAATTACTTTTGCCCCCAAATGACTCACTGAATCGTTTAAATATTTAAATACAAAATTTCATTGAATAAAATAAATATATGTATATACCTGCATATGCTGGTATTTTAATACAGACATACAAATGCATACACAAGCATTTTCAAAAGTCCAATTTAATTTACTTTCGCATACAAAGTTTTGCTTGATTACTCATACAAGACTTATTAAAATTCAATTCCAAAAATCAATGAAATGTATATCTAATTATCCAACTGCCAATAGCAAAAAAAAAAAAAAACAAAAAACAATTCTAATAATTTATTCTTTTAAATATTTCCAATTTGCTAAATTGTTTGCCAATTGTCTGCTCTAAGAGCTATAAAATATATAAATATGTAAATCAAACTACGAAATTAAGCCAATTTTGAATTCATTTGCATTTAAATGTCATTTAAGCAAATAATTTTTTTTCAAAAAATTATTTGTATAAAAAATTTAAATGTATTAAAAATTTAAAAACAAAACAACAGATCTGCTGTAACTTGTTTTCAAAGTAGTAAAAAATTTCATCAGCATTTATTTAATTTATTCAAAATTATACCTTAAAACAATATCTACAATAACAAATAACATTCTCACGTTTTTTTTTTACTCGTATGGCTTGCTGGTTAATCTGATGAAATTTTGCCTTAAGCTTACATACACACACACACACACATGTGCACGAAACGCCAGAAATATAGCAACTTTATTTGTGCTTAGAATATTAAGCAACCTATAGCTATAAAAAAATAATTATTTACTAGCTATAGACAAGGGAGATATGCTTCTCTATAGCGTCAGCTAAAATGCTTAAAATTCACACAACAAAAAGCATAAAAATTTTGCAGCAAATTTTGAGTCTTTACAATTAAAAATTTTAATTAAAAAAAAAAAAAAATCTAACACAGTAATTTGTTTTTTTAGTAATAAGTATAGTATTTTAAAATTATTTCTTTAGAATATCTACATATGTAGATTAAACTAGTAGTAATTAAAAAAAATCAAAAAACCCGACTGCGACCAACTTTGAACCGTTCAATATCCTAAACGGCCATTCGAAATGAAAAATCATAAGAGAAACCTAAAGAATTATTTTAAAATGCCTGTCGAATGATACCCATTTTCATATACAGGCCTGTCACAGAAATCGATCGAAATTGTTTTTTCATTACGAATTTTCATTTCGACCGATTTTGTTTTACCTTCTCCAGATTTCCATCGATTTTGTTCAATACGAAAAATCAGCAATTCGATTGTTTTCAATTTAAATGTGGCAATATTGGGCAAAGAAAAACAAAACAAAACATGGTTATTAGAAGAGTAAAACAAAATAGGAAAGACACGACATTGTTTTCTAACTTGAAGTGAACAAAATTTAAAAATTAATACACGAAATGTCTGCAATAACTGCAGTTTGTAATGCGCAGGGACGTCAAGACTTTGCCGGAAAATTACGGGGAAGACGATTGAGGGATGCTTCATATATATGTATATATTAAAGGTTTATTTATTTTTATTTGACTGAACACAATATTTCACTTTTTATAATGTTGCGTTTTTCCTTACGACTTAAGGAAATTTCATATAATTTGTAAAAAAAAAATTAAATATGTAATACAAAAAAAATTTTAAATAAATCGTTGGAAAATATTTTTCTTTATTGAAATAAGTTGTTTCAAGCAGATTTTTGTAATTTCACATAAGGAAAATGACAATTCCGAGCATTAAATTTAAAGTGGTTTCATTTCGAACGAAGAATATCTTCGTTTTCCGTTTTCTGCAGAACCTAATTACGGAATTGAAATCATTTCGATCGAATTTGGATTCTATGAAAGGCCTGATAGTTCGCCGACTTTTTACTTTTTCGTATTTACAAAATGGCGTCTGCTTACCGCCATATTGCATTTTTACTAATGTCATATCTTTGGTGACACTCCCGGGATTAAGACAAATCGATTGACGTAAGAATCATTAAAATCGGTCCACGCGTTCGGTTGATATTTATAAGGCCGCAAAGGAACACACATGCATACATACATACATACATACATACATACATACAAAGGCTGATAAGCACAATACCCTTCTTTGCGTCGCGCGGTCGGTTAAAAATATGTTGCCGAGCAGAGCGTTGAAATGAAGGGCACTGATGACGTCAAATTTAAATTTTAAATGTTATTCTCTATTTTATTTTGCTAAAGCAAACGCAAAGGCAAAAACAATTTACTAATTATGATGAAATTTTTTTGTGTGTTACATTTTAGATTGGTCCACTTCTTTGCAGACAACGCGGCGAAGTAGTTCTACAAAAACAGATAACAATATTACAGCGCCAGGCGAAACAACAACAACAACAACAATAACAACAACCAGTGTTAATAATAACAACAACAGTGCAAATTTATTGGCTGATGATGATTTCTTATACTGTGATAAAATCGAATTAGCGGCTATTAACGATTTGGCCAGCCGCTTGCTCGATGAATTGCGTGCAGCGAAATCCCGCAATTTGACCTGCACCGAAGTCTCCATACCCTGTGATCTCACCACACGCATAGCGTCAGAAATTATACGTGTCTCGGAACGTGAACCCTGCGGTATACGTGGCTGCACACTCTACATCGAATTCGAAGAAGAGCCCCAGAATTCCCGACGCATTGGCACCCTCAAAGTGGACAACGAAATGGTACCAACATTCGAACTTTATCTCACATTGCGTCAGGATAAACGCGGCTGGGCGTCATTGCTGCCACAATTCATGAAAAACTTATCGCGCAGCATAACAATAAGTCCCGAATTCAGCTTAACCAAACACAAACTATATTCCCCCAATGAAACCAGTTAGTTTGTCTTACAGCTACCTCGCCTACCATGGCTGCTAAAAATAATTTTAATCTTTTGTTTAAATTCGAACAACCCCACCTTATGGCATACAAAACAAAAACAAAAACAAAAACAAAAAACAAACTCATAATCCGCTCATTATCATCATTATTATCATGTTTTAATAGGTACTAAGTGTAATATTAGAAACCAACAAACATTTGCTTCATTCTCTTTTTATACACAAATATACATACATACATACATATATGTATGTACATATGTATGTGTATCTTTGTACTATATATGGTTAAAAAATTTTTAAGCTTTGTAAGCTAAATTAAACTGTATATTTACCCAAGTACATGTATGCATTAGTATATACATAGTTATTATATTTTTACTTATATAAGGGACTACAAAAAGTATCTCAAGCATCAAAATAAAAAATATATTTAAAAAAAAAACAAACAAACAAAAACTAAAAACGTCTCATCTCATCTCTCTCATTGTGAATTCACCACCATATTAGAAGTGTAAGATATTTTTAAAAGAATAGTCTTTAAGTTTTATTCGTTTGTGTTTTGATTTCGAAAGGAACGTAAATTGTGAAAAATATGGTCAGATGTTTGCATTACAACTCCAGAACTTTTCTGGCAATGAAAAATGTACTCTCAGCAAAAGGATACATTTAGCAACAACATTTAAGTCTCTAGGAGTTTGCCATCTACTATAACTCATTAAAATGTGATACTGATTAAGTAGTAGTTGTAGCTGTTACATAGTTAGCACTAGCTTTTTTTTTTTTTAAATAAAGAACTAAACCTAAAAATAAAATAAATTCCTCACCCTGCCAAGCCCTCTGCCCAAAAGCCCTTATTAAATACTTAAAAGAAAGAATAAATAGCCGTTTCGTTTTATACATATCGCTCATTTGCTTAAACAACGTCACAACTAAAAAAAAAAATGAGTTATTGGTACTTAATACGAAGAATGATATGGAGATTAATTCTGGGGGTCTACTCTGTATTTCGAAACGAAAGAGAATACTTTCGAGTATGTAAGTTATTAAAATTAAAATTCGAAAGCATTTGCTTACGTTAAAAATTCCATTTTTTTTTAGTTATGATGTTCTTTGAGTAAATAGGCGATATAATTTTTTGTAAATTACTTAAGAAAGATTAATTAATATTTTTTTTCTTTGCAAGAAGCAAAACAAATCAAATAAATGCAAACTCCTCAATAATTGTGAATGATTAGATACAATTAACAATAAAAAATAAAATATTGAAAATAAATTTTTTTCAAACTAAATATTCATTGTGAAAAATTAAACACACAAAAAAACTACAAAATTTTTTTAACTGCGATATTGATTAAACATAATAATTACTATTAGTAGCATTTTAAAATTTTTTTCTCATCTAAATGTTCTTGTAGTCTTACCAAAAACTAATATTAAAAAAAAAAAACAAAACAATTAGCAATTTATAAATTACACCATTTATTCTCAATAACCCTTGAAAAAAAATATGAATTAAAAATTAAAAAAAAAAACAAACAAACTTGATAAAATTTTAAACTAATCTAAGACATTTCACAGCAATCACAAACTCCTTTCAACTAATTAGAGTTGTACAAATTCAAAAAATAAGAAAAACATAAACACGGTTTATTTCAAAGATTCAGACTATTAACTGAATCCTTTAAATTTCACCCAACTCTAAAAAGGAACAAAATTGAAAACAAACAACAAATCAAATACAAAATGTTTTTAAGCAAAAAAAAAAAAAAAAAAAAAAAAAAAAAAAAAAAAAAAAAAATTACATATAAAATATTTTGATAAAAACAAATCAATGATCTTTAACTCTTTAAGTGTGTATTAATTAGTATTTAATAGGATTTCAAAATAAAAATTTCAATTAATTAATTTATTAATAATAAAACAACAAAACGTTTATTGAACCACAAAAAAAAAAACAAACAAACAAATTTATTATCTCTATGTATGTGTAATATGTATGTATTATTTATTAAATTATAACAAATCATAAAAATAAAACGAAGAGCAAACAAAAAATTGTACCAGCACAGAAAAAATATACAAAAAAACTAATAAAAAAAATATATTCTTTTATTTCAAATCACAGCAAACAATAAAAGTATGTTCTCTGAAAATGTGCTTACAGCCACGTTAAGTTTTCCTCATTGATTGATTATTCATTCATTGGTTTCGTTTTTCGTTGTAACTATTAAACAATTAATTAACTATGAATGTGTGTAAATTGTAAATGTAGGTACCATATGAAATTACAAAAAAAAAAAGAAAAAATCAAAAAAATATAAAAATTAAATAAAAATGAAATAAAAAGTACTCAAATTTCAATGTCATCTGTTGTTGTTGTTGCCTCAACGGATTTCAAACATTTTTGAAGAAATTCTTTTCCCTTTAAATAAAACAATAAATCTCTTACAGTGTTTTTATTCTGTGGATGCCGGTTGGTTTAGGGTTTTGAATTGCTGCACGTACTTACGTAGATTATATAAAATTACATGCATACACATTTTTATATTTAAAGGGATGATTATTTGTCTGCTCAATTTCCAAGGACTTTTCTTAGGGGGGTGTTATGTGTGAATTTAATACAGGAAAAATTCATTTTGTTAAGCGAAAGCAAAAAGTAAATAAATAAAAAGAAAAAAAACAAACAAAGTGCCAGTTTTTGCTGTGCAAAATCATCTACACCCGCACAGCACTTTAATAAGATCATAAAGCCTTGGTAAAATATATTTTTCTTTTCTAAGGGAGCTCTGGATTTTAAAGTAAATGTTTTTTATATCTTCTAATGTTAGATTTTGCTGGATTTTTACTGATATCGTTATTTATTCATTGGATGGATGATCTATGCATTAGTATTCGTTGACTTTTTTATGAATTTTTTTTGTTTATTTGGCAATGATTTTTCTCTTTTGGTCTCTAAGTAACTCAAGTGCTTCTCAGCAAAAACTTTGCATGCCAGAAAAAAGTAGACCACTGCGTCGTTTCTGTAACTTGTGAGCAGTGTGGCCATAAATGAAAAAATTTGAACGCTGAATGTGGCTTAAAATAATGCTAAAACTGCTAAATAAATATTTGAAAATGCTAAATATAATGCTGAAATTTTGGAATGCTTTCGTTAGATAGAAGTGACCCTATTACCCATCCTTGAGCCAACAAATTTCCATGATGAAGCCCCTGATGTCCTCTAGTTTACACTTCCCGATATCAGTAATGCTTTCATGGAAACTTCTGCTCAGCCATCTAAGCCTGTGACGTTGCAGCTTCGGACAGTGACAGATAATATGTTCAATGGTTTCTGGTTCTGCTTCATCCCTGCACATCCTACAAAAATTTGCAGTGCCAGTTTCCCAAATGCTGACTCTTGCTCTGAGCGAGCAGTGACCTGTCAACGCATCTATCACAATTCGCATCGCCTTCTTATTTATGTCCAGTAGCAGTTTGGATCTTCCTGAGTCAAGCTGTGGCCACATAGCCCTCGAGACTCTACAATCCTCCCTACTTTGCCATGAACTGTTGGTCCTGCTTTCTATCCAATTATTTCACCGACCTGTCTGGCATTCCTTCATCTAATGTCGACCCTGCTTTTGCCAGCTCATCGGTAATTTCATTTCCTTCAACACTGCTGTGGCCAGGAACCCAACATAGTGTGACACTATATTTATCCATAAGCAAGTTGAGGGTTCTGCTACAGTCACTAACAAGTTTCGACTTGACAATGTGTCCCTTCAAAGCTTTTAGCGCTGCCTGGCTGTCCACGTCCCACCTTCAGCTACATTCCTGGCCACCAGCTCTGTGGCACTGAGGATCGCCAAGATCTCAGCTTGGAAAACGCTGCATTCATTCGGCAGTCGGAAAGAACTACGGATGTTTGTTCTTAAGATATACACAAGTCCCTGTGCCTTGCCTCATTTTCGATCCGTCTGTAAATATTGCACTACCCGCATTTGACCCACTAGTTTCTATCCGGAATTACCAGTGATGCTAGGAACACAAATGGGACGAGCAACGAATTTCGTCCATGTCGACGAATTCGTCGATAAGAGTTCGCTGCGTAAATTCTTCGTGTGAAGCACAACAACGACGAATTTACTCAGCGAATTCCTCTCTTATATTTGATAAAGTTGGTTATTGTATGTGCAAAGACAGAGAGAGCAGAGAGAGAGAGAGAAAATATTGTTTTTCATCGTTCGTCGGCGTAAAAAATAGAAATAAATCTATCTCAGAGTTCGCCACGCACGATGAATCTCGTTCGACGGCGGTGTTGTGTTCATTTTCATATGCACAAATGTGTTTTATTTTTTATGACGAAAGTTCGCACCGAAAAATTCGTCGTTCGTCCCAGTTGTGTTCCTAGCATGAGGGTGTTCTACTAAAACCGATTTCAACGGTCTTATAGTCCGTAAACCCAGGTAGAACTGATCCGTGATCACTAAAACTGATCTCATTTAAGATTGTTGTGTGAACTCTTATTCCTGTCGTCACCAAACCTGTTTCTACGAGTCTAAGGAGACTTCTAGTCGCCGTTCCCACCACAAAGCCCTCTATAGGAAGTAGATGAAGAATGACGTCCAAGGCAGCCTGAGGTGTGCTCCTCTGAGTAACTTCCCGTGACTTTCCTTCCTCAATGCCTCCCACCATACCACACAACCATAGGAAATAACCGGCCTGACAACCGAGGTGTAGATCCAGTTTACTATCTTCGGCTGCAGATTCCAGTTCCTTCTTATGAAGTTCCTGCATGCGTAGTAGGCATTGAGCCCCTTCTTTAGCCTTTCCTGCGTGTTTCTTTTCCAAGAAAGTTTGCTATCTAGGAAAACTCAGCTCCACCCCTCCCACCAAAACTAAATAAGAGCGAAAACAGAATTTCTTAATTCCCGTGATACACTAACCTAAACAATCGTTCCAGCACATGGCAATTTTTAAGGTAACGAAGGGGCGGGCGAGCTGGCTACACCTGGCTCTGCTATGAATGTCTCCAATGGCGAATAGGTAGCCATGCCGTGTGGTACTATTAGAATCGTTATATTCAACCGTAGGTATATCGAGGCTCCTTACAATCATGACGGTCGCCCTACATGCTAGTAAGTTAATAATAATCTTCCACTCTCTTTGCGAATGTCCACCTTTGCATCTCTCGAGACACACATTTTTAGGCAGTCAGATATCATCTCAACGCGACGGGTTGAATCTAGTAACGATCATCGTACCAGAATACTTAGATATTGCTCTACATAGGCTGACACCGATGAGTGTAGTGGACCTTTCAAAAAGGAATAATCTAGATTCTACTTGAATGCCTGCGTGTAGTAGGCAGCCACGTAAACCAACCAACCAACTCTGAAAACGTATTTTCGATTTTGATGATTTTCAATACCAAAATATATTTCGGAAAATTTCTGATATACTAGTCCAAGACTGAAGTCTCTAGCTTTTCACGTACTGACAGACGGACGGACTAACGGGCGGCGCTTATTCGTCTTCCCTATTTGTAAGGACACAGAATATATGGGCTTTATGGGTTGCAAATGAATATTGTGGAAATTACACACAGAATGACAAACCTATGAATACCATTTACAATGTTTGGTGAAGGGTATAATAATATCTTTGTATGTATAAAAATTTATAAGGCTAAAAACTGCTAAAGAATGCTAAAAAAATTATAGAAAATGCTGGAAAAAAATGCTAAGTGCAAAATGAAAAATTGGCCTCTAAATCAATGTAAATAATGCTAAATTTAGCAGTGAAAGCGCTGAGAGGGTCATGCTGCTTGTGAGAAGTTTTCATGCAACTTGAGAGAAATTTAAAAAGTATTCGTTGGTCTATTTTACACATGATTATTCATATAGAAACTTAGAAGTATATATATGCGATACTTATGACAAAAAATGTTTTTAATTTTTGTTTGTCTGTCTGTTTGTTCCGACCAGTGTTTAAAAAACTGTAATGACTTTCATTTCATTTGATTTTGCTTTTACTTTTAAAAAATTCAACATTTTCAGTCAAAGCAAAATCATTAAACGATTTATGACCAATTGCTCAGTACTTTCAGCAGTCGACGATTTGAAAAGTTTGAATGTGATATGCTTTTGCTTTGCAAATAAAAGCAAAAGCAGTCTATATGCTTTTGGAAGTCGCAAACAGTCACAGTCGAAGAACAAGAAGTTTTAAGGAATCGCAATCAAGTTGCTTTTGTTTTTGCCTCTTGTCTGATGTGCAAAGACAACAATAAAGACATGACAAACACCATAAAATGGTTGACTGAACCTGCAGAAAGCTTCTAAAAGGAAAAGCTTTTGCTTCTTCGACTGTGACTGTTTGGTACTTACAAAAGCATACAGACTGCTAATCTTTTACTACCGAAACTAACCAAAAGCAACAGCAAATCAAATTCAAACTTTTGAAATCGTCGACTGTTGAAAGTACTGTGTAATTGTTAATGAATCAGTTCTGCTTCTGCTTTGACTGCCACTGTTGTTGATTTTCACAAAAAGCATTGGTTAATTTTAAACAGTTGGAAGAAGCCAAAGCAGTAAAAAGTTAAAATTTTACGACTTTTGCTACATCGACTTAAGTTTTTTAAACACTGCTTCCGACTATGGATAGGTTGCTTTGCAACTAATGTGAGTTGAGCTGGAGAAGCAGGACTATTAACTCCCTTTTATATGGAAATCTACAAATACCAAGAGTCCTTAAATTTGGTGAAGACTACTTCAAAAACAAAGTGAATAATTCGGTAAAGAACTGGCGGAATGGAAGTGGGGGGTAATTAACCTGAACATACATTATTATCCCGCTTTTCGTAGGTCGATCCCGCTTCAAATTTCAATCCCGCTTTATCCCGCTTTTTAGAGTTTTGAACTTTTCAATATCTTATTCTATTTTTATTAAAATGTAAGTCATAGAAATCCAAATATTTTTCTTTCATCCTCAAAACTAGAAGGAATTCAAAATTACCAAGATATTGAAAGATTAATATTTAATTTACGTACGAGGTGACACACTTTTTGCTCCATTATTGACTCCTTTTTCATAATACTATTATCTGAAATAAACGTTGCTTCTATATGGGAAGTGGCACGACAACTTTAGGCATTAAAAAGTTAATAGCTCCTTCTAGATCATCAGTAGTAAGCTATGGGCAAATCAGCAAGATCAGTGCACTGATTATTAACAGAGTAAACCCTACAAAATTTCACCCTTATCCCTACATTAGTTTTCCAAATATCTCAAAGTAAATATTTGTTCTTTATGGGAGGTTTCACACCCACATGTCTAATTCGAGCTTTTTTTTGTAAGAAAACGCTGCTGAAAGATATCGAAAAAATAAAAAAAAGTTTTATATGGGAGGTGCCACATTAAAAAAATAGCGAAATCGATGCAGGCGCTCTTAATTGATGCGATTACAAACGAAGGACATGTGATTTTTATTCATATAGATACTCGTTTATTTAAAAGCGTTTCTTTTGAGTTGAAAACTGCGTTCCCCACATACAACACTGTGTAATCGTATGTACATATTACATATCCCGCGTGCTAAAAAGCATTTATTTTAAAACCAGCTTTATCGCGATATTTTCTTCGAAATCCCGCTTTTTGATCGATCATGTCCCGCTTTTTTTTTTTTTTACTAAGAATTGGTTGATAAGTGATGGTCTTATCCCTTACTAGGGTTTCGTACACGCAAGGTGAGAAGGACCCCTATTGTTTTGGCTACGATGTACATCTGCCCGAGAACGTTAAAAGCTACAAACCTGAAATTTTTACACAATAATATTCCAGTTAACAATTAAAGGGTGTTCTAAAGCCAGCAACGAAGCGTTTTGAAATCCTAATGTAATACATAGACAATTATATACATAGAGACACTTAAAATTATCAAAGCTAGTGTATTTTTATGCAGACTACACAAATTAAAAATTTGATAATTTGTATGAAAATCACCCAAAAATATGAGTGCTTTCCATATAAATTTTATAGCCAAGTCGGTTGTCTGGCTTGTAGAAACGGGAAGTTAATTCCACAATTAAAAAAAAATACCGAAAATAAAAAAACTCTTTAATGAAAAATATCACCAAAACACAAAATAATTCGCTCAAATACAAAAAATTAACAAAACTATAAGGGTCGCCAAAAAACTAAAAAAATCGCCAAAATTTAAAAATCGTTAATCAAAAAAAAAAAAAAAAAAAAAAATCGCAAAAAACCGAAAAACACATAAACCCAGTTTTTAAATTCTGGTGGCTTGTGATATTATTACAATAAGCCCTTCATGCAATAATTTTTAACACCAAAGTTAAATGTGAATATTCCGACGAGCTCTAGCAAAATGGAACAACATGTTATTTTCAAAGGCCACCACACCTTCATCATCAGCTAATTTCAGTTTTATATACGTACATATTTTTCAGTGGGCCCAATCTTAGCAAAAACCAACGTTACAACAGCAGCATACATTTTCTTATTCTATGGTATTTCATTGTATATTTATAATGCGAGAGTGGATCATTAACTCAGTGACTTTTTGAAGAGATACAGGTTTTTATATAAAAAGTAATTTTATTTTTCAACCTAGTCTTCTTTGAGTTTTAGAGAGTTAGTCCAACGTTTCTCCAGTTTTTGTATCCCTTCCCAAAAATAGGATTTTTCGAGTTCCTCAAAAAGGCATTTGTTTGGTCAATAATTTCATCTCTTTCCACCGAGCCATTTAGGTTTGGAAATTGAAAGTAGTAGTATGGGCGCCTGAGGGACCATTTCGTAGCCCAATTCATAGAGTTTTTCCATTGAGACTGCATACGTGTGCACCACGTGCATTATCTTGATGGAAAAGAACTTTCTTCTTGGCCAAATGGCGTCGTTTTCTTTTTAAATCCTCATAAAATCGGTCTAATAAGTTGGCATAATATTTGTCGTTTATTGTTCTTAGCGCAAAAACTCATTCGGATTGCGGTTACACAACTCCAAACAATCCTTTGAAGTTGTCACACGTTGACATTTTTCGCATAAAACTTTCTTAAACCCAGCTGATCACTTAAAATCGAAACCACACTGCCATATGAAATGCCTGTGGCATCAACAATCTCACGCACTTTTACTCTTCGATCGCCGAACACCATATCGTGAATTTTTTCGACATTTCGGGAGTACTGACCTCAATAGGCCGGCCAAAACGTTCAGCGTCATTTGTACTTGTGCGACCACAACGAAAGTCAGTAAACCACTTTTTTACCATTTAAATCGATGGCGCAGAGTCCCCATAGTATTAATCGAGCTTTTCCTTGGTTTGATTGATGGTTTTTTTTTCGCAAAAAATCATGTTTAATGAGCATTCGAAATTTAAGATTTTTTCATTTTTAGAAAAATACACGAGGTTGTATGTTTTGAACAGCTGTTAAACGCAAAGTAAATGATGACAGTAGTCTACTAACAGGTGGTACTTGATGGGAACAAACATTCTATAACCGCTACAACACAGTAAATACAAAAATTTGACTTAAGTTGTTAAATTTCCATTGTGATAACCTTATAAATTTGTATTTAGAGTATTGTGACACCATTGAAAACAAGAGTCGGAGGACGGTCATTCGGCGTTATCATTTTAATGTTATGAGTTCATTAAAATCTTGGTAAATAGATGTTGTGCTGGTGTTAGTTGTACCCGGAGACCATCGTAGCAACGTCGTGCTGATTGCCTTTTTTTTCCTGGGTAGTTTTAATAATTAAAAATACATAAATTATTCGTTATTTTTTTTTACACATATACATCGCTCATTTACTCAAACAACAGCATAACTCAAAAAATGGAATTTTTGAATGACTCAAAAAATGGAATTTTAATGAAGCAGAATTAATTGTCATATTGTTTTTCATATTGTGAAAAAATTTTATACAAATGTGTTGGTTACTCAACACTTGACTTGACATTTCCATTAAGTTGTGTGTAAGTGGAAAACTTTAAACACATGTACAAAACGGCATTTATTATTTTATTTTTTAAAAGTAGAATTATAAGGTTTAAATCATTTTGATTCTAAAAAATAAGAACTTTTATACATATTTAATGATTTATTATAAAAAAATAAAGAAAGATTTTTGAAATCTTGCAACCAATTAATCCTCCAATAATACAAACAAATATATAATCAGTAACATTTATTCATACCTTTCTTTTATTAGTTACACCAAAAAAACAATATTTTAAATTCTTTGTTATTATTTTTTCACAATTACTTCACTTGCACAATTAAATAATAATTGAGCGATAAATGCATTGGCACCAAACAAATTACTTTTATCTGAAACAACGCAATAGAGCTACCATAGCTATTGAAACAAAAAAAGGATATGCATTTTCACCATTTACTCTTTTGCATATGAGTGCGTATGAGTAATAAAACATTATTTATCAGTATTACTCATACGTATTTATATCCAAAGGGGGTAAATGATGAAAAATGTTGTGAATGAGGTAGCTTACTCGGGCATAATTATGCTGGCACAACATACCAGTTTGTTGGCAAATTAGGTGAAGAGAGTGGTTTTGTATTTGGCATAATTTTTCAACCAGCTTCAACCCCGCATTAGAAGCACAAAACCAATACATATGCACATGCGAAATCACAGGTTCGGCGTTTTTTTTTAAGTGGAAACATGAATTTGAAAGAAGACAGACTTAAGGTTCAAAATTTTTTTTTAATTTAACCATTTTTTTATGTTTAATAATAGTTTTTATGTTTCATCGAAGTTATTTCAAAAATGTTTATTTACTTCCTTGTTTTTTCGTGTTGAATAAATCATATGGAAATAACGTGAACAAAATTTTATTTAATTCTTATAAAAAGAAGTTACAAAATATAATTGTGGATAGTATAACTATTTAGAACTATAAACATATCTTCACATGAATTCATAAAAGTAATATCTTAACAACAATTTTTTAATTTTAATTTTTAGTAAATAGATATGGATTTATTAAAAAAATATTTACTGCCTTATTTTTAAAAAATATCTGATGGTTATTCAAAGCTTAAATAACGTAATTTGTATGGAAATATTTCAATAAGCTAAATAAGCATTAAATATTTTTTATGAATAAGGCAGTTTATTATCAAATAAATACACACGGACTGGACAGTATAGATTCGATAGCGTTACCAAAGGGTAGTAAAACCATATATTCAGTTTCATGAATTTGGTGATAAATTTTTTTATGGGCCTCCAAAGATTTAGAAAATATGTGCGCCCTAAGAAAATTGTGTCCTCAGTTTTTGGCCAACACCTTATTCAGCTAGCTCTAAACTATGGATATGGTAATAATGTAGCTCAGGATCTACCGAACAAATCTTTTTAACATCTTATACCCAAAAAATAGTTATTTCGTACACTTTCTTGTTGCAAGTAAAAAATTTGTTTTCACTTTTAAGAATAACTTATAGGGACTCCTGATTTTTTGCTATCAATATTGACAAAGTTGTAGCTTGACCCAAAAAGATCTGCTTTTCTTTGTTTTTTATCTGCTTCCAGAATTAATGAGCCAGCTTCCAAATTACAGACTATTGAAATTCCTCCTGAAATAATTGCCAATTCTTCATCATTTATTATCGCCATATTTCCTCCGCGTATATTTCGAAATGTGTATAACGAAAGTCAAACGTGAAATGAATTAAAAAACACTAACACACACAAAGCTGTGTATACGTATACATTTTATGTCAGATGAATTAGTCCCGTGTAATTTGCAAAAGAACAAAAATTGTGCGGCTTAAAAATTGTTCTCGTGTAAACTACCTCAATAAGAAAACATTTTAGGCTATTTTTATTACTGCTTACTTTGTTTTCAATCTCTAACTTTTACTTGACATTCACCATCTGACAAGATCAGTGATGCTAGAAATCTCTCACCAACAATGGCTAAATGTAGACAAAAAAAAAAGGATAAACAAATTTATAAAAACTAACTAAAAATTGCTAAGAAACATCCAATGCAAAAGCACTTATAATTATAAAACAAACATACAAGTGGCATGTGATTGATATCATAAGCCACCAACTATATCCAACAGCTTGCAATGACATTACCACGATTATAAGAAAAAGGTAGCATATCGTATTATTACCAATTTAGCTATATCTCTTATATCGTGTCATAACCGCCAAAAAAGCTTATGCGACATAACTTTCGAACTTAATTTTCTGACCAAAATCGATCATAACCGATCTTCGTAAAAAAAACGAGGTCTAAAAAATGTGTCGGTTAAGCCTTTTTGGCGGTTATGGCTCGATATTATGGTGTTAATTGAAAATTTAAACACTTTTTTAAACTCCAGTGTTGTGCATTCTACTGCCGATAATAATGCGAAAGCAATAACATGTTGCTCTGTTGTATTTTTTGGTAGTAAAAAATGTTTCTTTGTTGCGAGCTGAAATTTTTTGTTAAAAATTGCAAACACAAATTTTATGTTTGGAAAAATTGATAACAAAAATAGATTAAAATAAAAGTGGGTAAACAAATTATTAATAGCTAAATTCTGGCTAAAGAGGACGAAAAACTAATAAATTTAGTAGATGTCAGTGACATCTACATATTTCGAGTTTTATTTAAGGCTAAATTTTGCAAATACAAACAACTTTTTCGTTTTGAAATTTGCCTGGAAAAATATTTTTTGAAATGAGTTTAAGTTTTTTTTTTACAAAATCTTTTAGTTACAAAATAATAACGTACTTAAATATTAAATAATTTCGTATTTTCATAATTTTTCAAGTTATCAGCAACCAAATGCAGATGCATATGCATTTATACATACATAAATACATACATACATACATAAATTTGTGTCTCCAAAAGGAAATTTTTAAAAACAATTACACATTTTTGTAAAAAAGTCCTTGTGACAAGAGTTCAATTTTTCATTACGTAAGAAATTTTCTTTTTATTTGTATCAAAACACAAACATCCAAAATCCTTATTTTACAAAAGGAAGAGAGAATGGAAGTGTGCCTAATATTTTTATACCATGTATGGATATGTTATAAAAAGGGAAACCTTAAATATGCAATTGCATGTTTTTTCTTGTGTGACGTATTAATGCGGAGACAAGATCTTTATCCGTTGCAGAACTTTTAATGAATTTTGACATCGATTTGTTAGGGCATATTTTTGCATATTTTACACTTTAAAGCATGTTTTTGCATATATCAGTCTTGCACGCATATTTTTATCATATCTTCAAATTTTTAGAGCATAATTTACGCTTTTAGGGCATATTTTGATAATTATGGAATTTTTTTTTTCATCTTATCTGTTGGTAAAAATTTTAATAAATTCTAAATTCCACTGTTCCATGTAGTGTATACATTTTCCTTATACTTATACTACGCAGTTTATATAAATAAAAATTCGGTTTTGCTATTTGCGACGGACGGGGCAGAGCCGTAGTAGACGTTCAAGGAACATTGTTAATGTATAAAAGTTTATTTAGATGTGACAGACAACGATTTTTATTTGAAAATGTTGGACAATATTTTATTGTTTACTGCAATAAAAATTATAAAGAAAAATCTTGTCTTATTTATCCAAAATACAGTTCCCAGGTTTTAATTCTGATATCGTGCTCTCTTTTCAAATTGAAGCTAAGTTTTTACGAGAGTATCCAAAAAAAAAATTAATTTGTATTAAATATTTGCTTTTGGATCCCAGGGCATAGAGGCTTTCAGGGGAACTCTAGGGCTGATGAGCTTACTAGAAATAGGGTTGTCCCATTTCCAAGTTCCACCGGATTTGGAATGTGTGGGTTTATTCCTCTCTCTCTCTCTCTCTCTCTCTCTCTTGTAAACTCAGACTTAGGTGCAGGACAGAGGATGAAACAAATATACGGTGGGTCACAAGAAATGATTGCGTTATGGACTCATCTAAATAGGAAAAATACAGCTTCTTTAATTTTGAAGAATAGAAAACAAATCTCGATTCTAGTGCCCGTGCTAACCGGGCACTGTCTCATAACTAGTCATGCACAAAGTTTAAATGTTGAACACAATGATTTTTATCGTAGCTGCCAGGATATCGATGAAGAGGAAAGTGTAGAAAATTTTCTGTGTCACTGTCCTGGACTTGCAGGAAAGAGCGCTCTTGAGTTCAGGAAACTTTCTGACGTTACTATTGAACTGCTAAGTATTAGTAGCTTGATATTGAGCTCTGATTGGTTGGACGGTGGGGACTCCGCATAAGCAGAGTCTCCGTGGTATCACAGTGGACCAAAACGGTGTAAGTGAGTCTGGGTTTCTGACTGCCATCCCTACTTAACCTAACCTACCCTAATATTTGCTTTAGTTAAAATTTGTATCGCAATTTTCTTTTAAATTTAATGTTTTTAATACGTCAGTTATTCTTTGTTAATATTTTTTTGGTTTATTTTATTTTTGTCTTATTTTATATGCAAATGTTGTTGAATTTTTTAATTAAAAATGTATTTTCATTTAGAAATAAACCAACTTATTTTATTTTTAAGAGCATATTTTTTGAGTTTTTAGTGCATATTTTCAAGTTTTTAGTGCATATTGAATGCGCATAATACACTTTTTTAGATTATATTTCTGGTTTCCCTGGTTATGAGTTTCGCAAAGTTTCCATAGCACGAGGTGGTAAGTTTTGACACCCTACACTCGGTATTTTGTATGTTATAACATGGTGTCCGAAAATTACGTTTTTCAAAATTTTATGTTCTCTTCTAGCTTTTTAGTTCACATCATTTTGTATTTGGACCACTAGTTCAACAAATACATAGTTATTTCCACTTTTTAAGTTAACAAACATTGTCTGCCCAAATAGAAAGACATGGATGCTGATAAAGTGCGTGGTGACACAGAAAAATGCGTCATTTCCTCCAGCTAAATCTAGCTTAACTTTTTTTAGCTTGCTTTAGAAAATCACGTTAAAATAATAAAATTTTACACTCTATAATAAGAATGGAAAAATACTGAACTTAGCATGGATTAAGATATTATTCCTTGATTAGCATAAAAATTTTAAAATTCATATTAACAACAAGTTTAGCATAAATAAACAAGCACTTAAAAGATTTCAGCCAATTTTAGGTCGAAAAGCCCAAACTATTCACAATGCTTGTGGAATAACATGAATATTTTATATTTGGGATAGTTTATTGAAAGTCAATATACATATAAATTAGACTGAAATTAATTTGGTTACAAATTATATTTAATTTGCTATAAATTAATTTGATTATATTCAAGATAATTGAATAACAAATAAATACTTTTCTACGAAAAGTCTTTGTCTTAACAAAGCCAAATAACATCTAACAATCATACGTACGAGTACATACATACGAGTACATATTTTTGTATGCACACGAAAGTATTTCAGTATTGATTATCATCAATACATAATTGAAGTAAATTACAAATTAAAATAGAATATTATAATGTTATTGAAACTCAAATAGAGAGAAAACTTCTTTTGTTCTTTAAAACAATAAATCAAAAGTCCGAATAACAAAAACTACTTTTACAAATATTTATGAATACATAAATAAATGAAGTAGATGAAATTCAGCAAATTTTCATTTTCTGCTAAAATGTCATTAACTTAATAACTTTCCATTTGAATTTTCGAAATAAATTCTTAATTTATAATTGCTTAACTTTGCAAAAATTTTACAAGTAAATCCTTTTTCTTAAATAAAAGGAAAGCAATAAATCAAAGTCGGTCCCACCCTTCAAATAGAATAAAAGCACACGCACGATAACGTATGCGATTGTATAGCAAAGAGCCATGCATATGTATGTATATACTCGTACATACATTCATATGCACATAAAAAATATACATACACATGCCTGAATGTAAAAGGATATGCAATGTCGCCAGATGAAGAATTATACTCTATCTATGTAGGAACACAGGAAAGCACTATAGTATGCTTTTGTTAAAGAGCTTGATTAAGAATTTTTTTTGGGGATTTTAATAAAAGTTAAATATACAACAGAGTTTAACATAGTAATTCCCTTTTTCGCTTGTAGTATGCCACAATCAGATATGAAAAACACTTACAAGCTAAATGCACTATAAAATACTTTAGCAGAAAGTAATAGAGGCTTCCCAGTATATTGAGACTTATTGGTATAAATGTAAGGCCTGGTATTTGATTTGAATTAAGGTAAAATATTTGCTGAGATATCTTAAAGTTAAAGTTACGAGGGCGGTTCAATAAGCCCATGATTTTCTTGTTTTTAACGAAACACAGGATTTTGCATAAACAAATTATTTTATTTATTAAGGTAGTATCCTTCGAGCTCCATAACATTTCACAACGTTTCTCTAACTTGTTTATCCTTTCCAAAAAGAAATAGGCTTCATCGATATCATCTAAGTAAGTCTTTGCTTATGGGATGATTTCATCGTTGGAGTGAGTCAAATCTACTTCTATCAAAGGCATTTCTTTAGTTTTGGTAGCCAGAAATAGTTACAAGTGGCTAGATAGCATCCGAAGATTAAGATTGTTGAGCGAGGAAATCGTAGCCCAATTCATTGATTTTTACCATGCAAACTGCACATGTGTACTCGTATAATATTGAATTTTTCTGGTGGAAAAAAATTTGTTTCTTGGCCAAATGCGTTTGTTTTTTCTTCAAATTCTCATTAAATCGATCCAATAAGTTGGCCTGATATTTGCCATTGATTATTTTGCTTTTTTTTTTGGAGGTATTCAATGTACATTATAATGAGTGCTTTCCAAAAAAAAAAAAAAAATTAGAGGTTAGCTCAAGTGATAAAGGCATAGTCACTGGTCACCGAACTATAACGACTTCAGCGGATACTAGTCCTAAGTACGGCCAGAGCGCCCTACTTCGTCGCTATTGTGTAGCAAAATCATCGGCGAAAAAAAATTACCAAATAAAATGGCTGCTTAACACAACTTTGAAAACTTTAATACGCCTCACCGACACCTAATAATGCTGCAACCCAGCATTATTAAGAAAATACAAAAAGCAGAGTTGTAAAAGAATGAAGCTTTCCTCTATCTCTTCCTGCACCACCTGTTTTCTCTATCACTATCAGTTTCCTAAACAGGGTAACACCTAGTAATAGTAGTAGGCATTCATTGCTTGAGTGTTACTTCTCTTTCTCAAAAAAGCAAAAACAAAAAAAACATGAGTATGTGCATCTCTTTCTGAACCTCTTTGACCTTTCGCCAACAAAGTAAAATATTATTTAAGCATAACTTTATCATCTAATTTTTGAATTATAAATCTGTTACTTACCTGAAACCTTTAAAAGTATACAAATAATTTTATATATTAATTAACACTATAATTAAGTCAAATTAAATTCCATCTGGGAAAGATTCTATCGGAAAACTCTGGTATCCTTCACAGTTTATTCAATAAATAACTTTACATTTGCAAGTTGGAATGAAAGATGCCCAGCAGTAATACAGCAAATCATCAGTTTAAGGACTTTCAGATTGAATTTGTGCTTTCTATAAGACCGTCAGCCAACAGCGTTGCAAATTTTAAGCTTTTTAACTGAATGATGTTTGGAATGGGAATGAAATCATAAAAGTATGTAGTATATGATGTCTTTTCACTGCTGGGTAGTCAATAACACATACTATGTACGTGTAAGTATATACAGAATTTCTAACTATTTTGCAAGCAAAAATAAAGTATTCTATTTGCTCATGTACGTAACACACTTACGTTCACACACTGTCTTGTTGTACTCGTATTACTTACTTAAGCGTAGCAAGTATAAATTTTACAAGTGTGATCTTGTATTTGTAAATAGTTTTTTAATTTAGTTTAGCAATGTAATTTTGTAAAATTCTGTGCACATGCAAAAACACGTAGTCACCAAAACTGCCGCCAAACCGAGAGGCTGACAAAACGACTACGAAACAAATAAACATTCAAGCCTTTTCGAATACTCCTCTATTTGTTCGTTCACACTACTTTAGTTTTAAATGAAATTATTTGTTACGCATGAAATAATTTAAATTGCCTTAACCATACCATAGAAAATTATTAGAATTTCTATGGAAAATCATTAGAATTTCTATGGTAATGCAGACACAAAGAAAAAAACTAAAAATACAAATGTAAGTTAAGATTATTAGACAGACAGTGTAGCTTTGGGAGTATGTACACATATGTATGGATGTGTGTATGGGTGTATGTAAATCCATACGTATTGAATGCTTAAAGGGTTGTTTGAGTGTATGGGGGAATTGAGGTTCATATAAGGGAAAATTTTTAGTTTCTTAACACTTTTATCCAGGTATTATAAATATTTATTCAAATACACAAAACAACTTTATTTATCATTAACAGAAACATTTAAAATTCTGTCTCAATGTATTTTAGCATATAATTATAGTGTAATTTAATATGCACACATTATGGTCAGAGCTTATTTTAGAAGAATTAAATAAAGCCATTATACAAAAGATCCAATATATATTTTGTATATGAACACTACATTTTCAGAAGAAACTGGAAACAAAATTTATTTTAAGCCCGAGCTTGTAGTTATACAGTGAAGAGATTAAAATTATTTGCTGTCATTTTTCTATGTTAATATCTTTATTATGGTAATACTTTTAAAATTAGGATGTCCACAAAACAGAAGAAGATTTGTGCTATAGAATGAAGGAAAAAAAAAAGTTTTCTACACTAGCCACAATTAAATTATAATAAATTCTGTGGCGATAAGGAAATACGAGTATATGCTTTAATCATATTTTACTGTTTTGTAGGAGAGCACTTTTAAAGTTTCAAGTCTAGTTTCAGATATTTTTAATTTGGGAACTTTACTTCTATATAACTATAATTTTTTCGTTTTGAAATTTGAATGGATAGAATACTTTTTTAAACGAACTTTCGTTATTTTTTATACAAATTTTAAAAGTTTAGAAACGAAATTTTTTACAAAATCTGCCTATTATTTTTTTAGGAAAACATTGTCTTGTACATTATAAATAAAGCGTTGAATTACAAATATTTTTTTTTTAAGGAGAGCACTCAGACAATGAATGCTTACTACTATTATTAGCTGTTACCTTCCTTGGGAAAGGGATAGTTATAGAGAAGACAGGTGGCGAAAAAGGAGATAGAGGAAAGCTTCATTCTTTTACAAATCTTCTTTTTGCACAACATTGTTTAAGGCAGCCTTGCAGCGCCTCTGGTGTCAACGAGGCGTATTAAATTTTTGCTGTTGTGTTTAGTAGCCATTTTATTGATTATTTTACTTCGCCAATGATGCTGCTACACAACACCGTTAAAGGGTGGCGCTCTGATGTTACATTAGGATTAGTATCCACTGAAGCCGGTGTAGTTCAGTGACCATCGTCTATGAGTTCATCATTTGAACTTACCTTTAACCTACTGATATAAAGGGACACTAATGCACATCAGAAAAATTCTTGGTGTTGTAATTTAATGACTGTCGGAGACCGGGCTCTAACCCAGGACTTTCGGTTTTGTAATCAAAGTGATAACTATTTCAGCCAACGCCACCCAAAGTATTAGCTAAACTAAGCTGTTATTCAGGGCAATTATGAATAACATTCCGTGAGTAATTTCTCCCTTTTCCAATTATAATTTTTAACGTTTTTCCTTTTACTTGCTATTCTCGGGAATTTTATTCATAATTGCCCGTAGTGTATATGCGCAAGTTATTGCGCTATAACTTACTAAAAAAATCGCGCATTCTAGTAAAGATTTTGCCTAGCAGTTACAGGGCAGCCATTAACTCTAAATCTTTTTAATTTTTGCAAAAGAGTAATTTATGACAATAAAGAGATATCGAATATGCTTAAGCTGTGATGTGCGTGCGATATATCTGGAATACTGCAATTCATGTGGTTTTCTCGTCGAAATAAAGTTTTAATTATCTATTGAAGATATAAAGAAATATTTCTGAGGTATTTGAGCCCTTTTTAGCGTTTGATAAGGCCACTACAATACGTGCGAACATAACAAGCTTTTAACGACTTATTTTTAGCAGAGTTGACAAAAATCTAAGCGGCATTTTAAAAATTTACGTGTGACTGCTGTTTATGGGGTCTTGAGCTTCCCCGTCTTTGCCAATTGTGAGCACTATTATAATGAATCAGCTTAGAAAATCGAGCAAAATTTCCATTTTAGATATAAAATGCTTGCTGCAGCTCTATGCATAGTAATTGGAGGAACTTGAATGAACTTTTTTTCACCTTTCATAAAAAGGTCCAAAAAATAGACCACCAAACGAAAACACAGCGCTAAAGCTTTTCTAAATATTTTCTAAAATATGTCTCTCAAGAGTCTATTTATTATAAGTTTTTAAATACAAAAAAGTTCGATTTTCAACTTGCATATCCGAAATAAAACAAAACTTAAAATGTGAATTAATGATTAGTTTGATAAATTTGAGCTTTGATTTAAAAAAAAAAACTTTCAACAAATTGTGTTACAAAACAATTCACGTATTCTTTTAAAACTTAAAGTCAAGTACATCCATATCTTGAAAGCTTTTACAAGTCTATGTGCTAAATAATTGCTGGCAACAATCACGTCAGTATATCAGCGCTGTGTTAAATAATGCAAGAGCGGTATTTTTATAATTTTCTTTTCATTGAAATATGAATCATAAAAAACAATTATGTGACCTGCTCCACGAAAAGGGACCTCTGCGCCGAAAAATTTTTTTTTTCTTTTTGAGTGATTCTTATAGGAAAAAAAACGCTCTTTCAAATGCCGTAAACCGCAAGTTTCTATGTCTTTTAGTTTGTTTACAAATCACCTGTAAAGATGAACATAATAATGAAAAAACACTGCATAGTGAACATCGTACAAAGTACTAGAGAGTCGAAGTACATCGCCAGATGATCAGGTTGAAGGAAGAGTTGCATAACCATGCGCAAAACACGGAAAAACGAAGCGCTTTTTTTAAACGCGTTTTTCTCAATAACTTCTTTTCGGTGCAGAGGTCCCTTTTCGTGGAGCACATATATATTTTCCGCTTGCCAAATATGTATTCAGAATTTTATACATCACTGTACTGTACTGATGCCGATATCAGCTTAGCTTTGTGGAATCTAGTGTATCTTAATTACTAAGACATTAAACGACTTAAATGTATTTAAGTTTAGTTTACTGGCATTGTAAGTAGTTACTTTGCCATCAAAGGGTTTGCTCGGTATTTTAACTTGTGAAATATTTCTTATTAAAGAAATAAATTTTCCGAGCTTTTCTTACCTTATTATTTGATTTGTGGTTCGGTGGTAGTCACATTTAATAGTATTCACATAACAGCTGTGGCTGATGTCGGTATATCTCGTCATCTTATAAATCATAATTAAGCTTCTGTTCCCAAAATGAGCTTAAAAGCTCAAGTGCACTGATTTTTAAGTTTGCGTACACCACCACTTTATAGCCTTTTTGTAATTTTAATACAAAGCCCTCTACTTCCAAAGCAACAAAGCAAAAAGCAATTTGTTTATGCCATAAATCTTAAAGCCATCTAGCCGCTAATTAATATTTCTTTTGAATTATTTAGAATATCATTTGAGAAGTCAGTTTGGCTTGCAGTACATTGTAAGTCCAACTTGCCAACCTTACAAAGTGGGACACTTTCAAAGAAACTCACGATTAGACAGACTTGAGCATGTATTTAAGAACGTTTATTATTTTAAACATTTTCTTATATGAATATGTGATCTGCAAATAATAAAAAAAGAAAAAAATTATACTTTACTGCCATGCATGCATTACACAATCTTTTAATTTTTATCTTAATCACTCGTGTGTTGAAATCCACACATAATAACATATAAAACCCTGCAACTGACATGTGCTTAATCACTTTTGAAGGCAATTTCGAAAGAAAATTTCTTTATTTTTTCTTTTACTTTTTATTTGTACTTACTTGGCTTATAAAGTATCTTTGCATGGTTGGGATGGGAGCTGCTACGTTTGTATGTTGGCAAGTGAATGGTTGGCGCACACCCAACAAACATTCGGCCTCATACATTCAGCCAAATGTAAGATTGTACGGCAAAACTCGTTAAGAGCAGGTTAAATTTTGCCACTTCGTTATAAATAGGGTTGATGACATTTAATGATGCAAATTTTGATTTCAATCATAATAATTTTTTCAAATACAGCAAGAGCTTAAGATATAAAACGATATTTCGTATATACAAAGCAGAAACTTTGCTTACTAATGAAAAAAAGAGTGTATGTACTCTCCAATCATAATCAATTACAATTTGACTGAGTAAAACATTATTTTTATTTGAGAAGTTCAAAAAAATATAGGGTACCCCTCAGAAATCTATCTTCGAAAAAACTGAACTTGTAAGAATACAAGTATTTATATTTTTTTTTTGCCTATAAATAAATTGTTGTCTATGCACGAGTATTTCATTAAAAACTGAGAAGTACTAAAACAACTGCTTTCATATAATGATATAAGCAAGTCATTACTTTAATCATTCTGCAGAAGTCATTATTATTACCTACTTGAGCCAAACATAACTACAGTTCTGTTGAGTTTTCTAATCCAAATTTAATATTCACTGCTGCTCCATTGGCAGTACAAGCCACAATATCCGAATCCAATGAAATATTGAACTCTATTAATTTTTGGCGTAGAAGGTCTTGAGTTATTTTTTTTGAGATTTTTTTTTGCAAAAATCGTATAGCAAAAACGTAATCTACACAAAATGCTGAGAAAATTCTCCGAAGAAACCAAGGGTCTAAAATCAAATCCTATCGACATGAACATTTCTTCCTTCTTTAAAAAATTTTTTTTAATTAAAATTTTTTCAAATAGAAAAATGTATGTACTGAAGTAAATGCAATTCAGTTCGAATCATTCTTTCAGCTTTTAATTTCTTCGTGAGCTACCTTAAATTTATTCATAATGGGAACTAACCCAACTTTCATCTTTCAAGTCAATCGGTCTGAATCATAAAAAATATTTTAGGTTTATTTGACAAATTTGCCATAGAAATATGTCAACTAAAGCCTGGTACTCTGTTCGAAATTGCACGCGAAATGTTGACATAATCCATTTAAAAAAAATTCACATGAAATATTCATGAAAAAATGTTGCAAAACTTGTACTCTGTTCAACTCGTGAAAAATGTATGAAATGTATCTGGCAACATTTTCTTGCAATCTGCGAAATAATGTGACTGGCATTTATTTCGCCTCAAATATTGACAGCTGGTGTTTATCTTTACAAAAGTCGATCAATGTTGCATACTTCTAACCAATAAAAACGATTATTTTTTTTTGGAAAATTAATGTGGGCATCACTTGTTACGTGTCAAATTTTTCACGCGAAATAATCAATGTTGCTCAAAAATTGTCACAACTTCGAACAGAGTACTAGGCTTAAGGGCTTAATAAACCTGAAATATTTTTTATGAATACGGCAGAATGTCTTTAAATAAGGCAGGTAGTAGCCAAACAAAGAAGCAGCAAAGCAAAGTTTATGAAGTTGTACTTCGAAATACATGTATGGTATTTTTTTTCTTGTGATCTTTCAAATTCAAATTCCTAGTTTGTTGCTCATGAACACTTTTAGGTGATGAGGAATCAATCCACATCAGAATTGCGTCGTTATGTATTCTTATGCGCTGACATTTACCGATATAAAACAAATTGTTTAAAGTTTTCAAACATTTTGATTTGTTTTTGATTACTCTGATACTAATTAAGCAAAATTTTTAATTTCTTCATTAAATATTGCAACATTAACTTTGCTTCAAATTTTTTACCTTTTTTTGGCAACTTTAGGAGAAACACTTTCACACGATTCTTTTTTTTTCTATTTTTCTCAACTCAACTCTCAAATTTAATTTACTCAAATCGATTAGCAGAAAAATGTATCCGGAAAAATTTTTCGATTTTATAATGTGAACGTCAAAAATTAATCCAAGCGAGAAATTTAGAGGTGGACGTGAAGTTTATTTAAAAAATAAAAAAAAAATTTAAATAAATTTTTTTTTTGGTAAACGCCACTGCATTTCTTAGAATTGAATGTTTTGTATATTTTGAATAAATAACCTGTACTGCATATAATATAATATGATTTTCCAAAAAAAAACTACTTTAATAGCTCAGGAAGAGGAAATAAATTTTCATGTCGAGAGGCGCGGTATAGGGTTTGATTTTAGAGCCATAGTTTCTTCGCAAAATTTGCTCAGAATTATATGTAGATTTCCTTTTTACTATATGATACGCCCTAATGTACATGTTCTAAAAATTTTTCTTAGAGCCAAACTATAATATTTGCAATTTGATTGTGTAAACTGACATTCATATATCGCCTAGAAGCTGCAGGTACTTTTGTTAAACTGTATTTTTCATAACTCAGCCGTTGTGGTTTTAATTTTTTTCGGTTCCGAATTTATTTAGTATTACTTTATTACAAAAGATTACCTTATAAATCAATATTTTGTTGTACTTCTTATTAAAACCCCATCAACCAATGGCGAGCTTTGATACAATAATTTCTAATGAATCAGTTTTTACCTTGATTTTGAAAAAAAGATTTCCTCATGATCTTTGCTTTATTAAGCGCCAATATTATGTACCGCTCTCAAATCATTATTAATGATCGATAAAAAAAAATTATGTAAAAAAAGAAGAAATGTGTCTTAAAGCACCCGGGTATAGCTATGCTGATTAGTTATATAAAACCAATTTCATGTATGAAATAACAATGCAATAAAATTATATTATATGATGATGTGAAATTCTCTGCAAATATTTCAAAACATTTCCATTCATATCCCATTATTTTGTTTTCTAGCGGCGTACGATTAAATTAATGCATTGGTTGTGGCCGTTGGCGGCTGTTAGCCATCTTACAGCCGATCGGCTGTGTTCTTTGGTTTGTGTTCATGTGCAAAAAAAAAACAATACAAAAACGAATTGAGCAATCGCTATCATTGTGTTTATTTTGTTATTGTTCCACTCACTTCAGAAAACGAAACAAAACAAAACAAAATTAAACATTTTGTTTAGTTTATTTACGTGCTCTACTTTTAAGTACAAAGAAATCAAAACAAAAATAAATTTATAACTGTGATAGTGTCGATTATTTTTGTTACGAAAAGCACGTCCTAACTCCTGTATCGCGCAATAAATAGCATAGCTATTATAATACACAAATATGGTTTTATTGTCGGTTTTCTGTTTCAAATATTTTACCTAAAAAGAACTGTTTCAATGTCGGTTAAAACGGAACAGCGAACCCTACTCCTCACCTAAACATAATTGAAACTGTTTGAGCTTGGCTGTCTTGCAAGGTTTATGCAGGAGGAAAATAATTCGACGATGAGGAAGAATGAGATTTCTTAGGATTAGGTGTATTCACTTTTTGATTCTTAAAAAAAAAACTTATATTTGAAGTCATTTCGAAGAGTAAGGTGTGACCCAGTACAAACATAATAATAATAATAATAGTTCTCATTATTAAATTACCAAATAATAAATTTTTAATGAAAATTGTTTGAATGGCTTTAATCATTTGAATAAAAAATATTGTAATTTTTTGCCTTTTCTGGAAAAGGGACTTTAAAATATTGCTGAAAGCAACTTTATTGCTTGTTGTTGACATTTCTTGTAATTGCCACTAAGCACTATTTTCGATTGTTATAAAATTTTGGAAGTCGACAAAAATCTAAAAACATTAATTTACGCGGTTATAATCATCTGTAGCCGTAATATTGCCTTAACAATAATGCCATTTTGTAATTTATTTTTTACGATAGTGCACAGCTGTGTTTTGCTCACCATTTAGTTGTATATCATGTGGCATCTCTGGAAACACCATGTCAAAATAAACGAAAAGCGCAAAGAATAAAAAAAACAGACAGCGAATATCGTTCAAGAATGTTACTGGATAGCAAAATCGATAAGCTTTCGTTATATTCATTATAGCGATATGAGTATTACTGAATCGCACTACTGATCGGGAGGTATATTGCTCTCAAGGTACATATTCAAGCTAATAACATTATAGTTGTTGTTGGGATTTCTTTATCATTAACAACATCTGGCTTATTTGTGGGCTCTTGTATGAGGCTCTTGGGTTATGAGTATGTAAATTTAATTAAGGCAATGACTCACTATCATACAAAGTCGTGCGATCTACGAAAAAGTACAACCCTGACTGACTGTACTGTCGTGACATCTACAATAATTTTAAATTTATTTATTTTTATCTTTCTCTTCATTTACAATTTTTGGGTGGATAGACACTTTTTGGAATATTAAAAATCTGATTTGCTTATTTATGGTTGCTTAAATTATTTTAATACGAATTTTTGAGTTTAAACATCAAATCGCTACCGCCTGTTTGCTGGGAAACTATATTTATACGAATATTGCTGTATGAGAATGTAAAATCGTAAAGAACTTTATATAATTTCTTTTCTTCTTTCCCTTAATGCAGATTGAATGCATGCTAATACCCACAATATTTTATATTTTAGTTTGTGTTGTATAAACAGAGTTTGGAAATATGGATTAGAAATGATTAGAACCTGTCTAATGTTTATGTCATTTTATTCGTAAGTATATTCCTTTGATATTTGGTTGGTTAGTTTGTGTTGAAATGCAGGAATGAATTTTTGAAGTAATAAATATTTTACCACAGGCAAAAAGTTCATATGACTTAGAGCCAATTTCACCAACTTATTTAAATATCCATTCATATTTAAAAGTCATTTTTCCATAAAAAAATTAATGAAAATTGACATTTAAATATCAATTGATATTTAAATAGGGTTGGTGAAATTGGCCATTAGACTAAATAGATCTGCTTAAGTCCCACTTTTTTTTAAGCCTTAGGGCCTGACCCACGATATCGACAACGTTCGATTTGTAGCACACTTACATTTGAGAAAACAACAAAATATTAAAATTTGTTTTCGTTTTGAATGTAAGTGTGCAACAAGTCGCACGTTGTGGACATCGTGGGTTTGGCCCTTAAACTAGTTTTATTTGAACAAATATTTTTATCTCAAGATTTTTTTAAAATTTCCTAATGTTGGCGGCCCATTTTAGTCCCCTGACTCAAACAATAGTGATATCCTACTAATCAGAATATCTTTATTTAATCAAAGTTAGGTTGAGTTAATGGGCGCGTTCATGAGACTCATGTAGCTGTTGAACTGAACCGTTGTGAAGCTGTTGGCAACCGTTGGCCCCAACAGTTACATCTTAGAAACGGCTTGATGGATATGTGTACCAGAGAATGACAATAAGTACTCAACAATATATGCATAATAGTCATAACTTTAGCAGCTGCGCATTATCCTAACTGTAGCGCAAAATATTTTGTACGCTCACATATTTTCTCTCAAGCAACTATGACTAAAGCTGATTCCAAAATACAAGAGCATCTCTACTTCGTGTATGCAAAAAGCTAAACTACGCTACAACTAAAAATAAAAACGAGCATGCGTGTGAAACTAATTGACTCACTCTCTCTCTCTCTCATAATTTCAGTCTGAGCATGCTTATATCCAAGCTTTGAATGTTTAATCGGTACAAAAAAAAACACAGGGATACTCCAAATATTTATTCATCATACGCCACCGTATACAAACATTTGTATACATAAAATGGAATGGCAAATGTGCGGGTGTGTGTGTGGCTGTTTAAAAACATGCTTTAAGTTTGTGTGTAAATAAACAAGCCCTGTATGCACACATGCGTGGTCGATTTAATCGTCAGAATATTTTTATATTCGTGCCTGTGATTGAGCTCACACAGTCGATATATTTTAGTTGCTGCTGCATAATTTAAAAACTGTGTATAAACATAGTTGTTGGAAGTTTATAGTTATACGTATTCGGTTTACAATTTTTTATTTTTAGCTACACGCATTCATAGTTGTTTGACGGCCAACACTCAAAGGTACTTAAAACGATACTTTTGTAGTTCTCTGATATGTAATGCAAAATGAACAGCTGATGTATGTAAGCAATTGAAAAGGAATAAAAGAGTTACAAAGGAAGTAGATTAAATTAGCTAAATCAATTAGTTTAGCTAAAAAGTACACTCAGGGAAAAGCTGCAACTTGAAAATAAGAATGCGTCACATTAATTCAATTAATTTTCAATATAATAGAAAATAGTATTAGGGTCATTTTCACAACGAATAAAAGTATACTTTAAGAGTTTTAAAACTAGTATTTCAATACAAAATACTGGTTTTAAATTCTTAAAGTTTACTTATGTATCGTTGTGAAAATTGCCCTTAAAATACTTAAAAATAAATAAAATTAATGAATAAATACTGTAAATTCAAATTTTTTTCACATTGATATAAGAAATTTCAATATGTCTAGCTAGACTTTCGTTAATGTATCTTATTAATTCGATATGGTTTTTATTGATTTTAAGCTGTTTAACTCTGGGTGTATGCACAACACAGAAATTGTAATAAAGTCATTCTCATCTTAAAATTCGCACCACAAAATAGATATTCTGTGTTTGGCCAACACTGCATTAAGATAAGAAACCAGTGCCTTTAAGTATATTTTAGCGCTACGCCGTCATGTGCTCAAAATATCTTTAAACGTTATATACATAGATATAATATAAAGAGACTGCATAAACATGAATACATATATGTAATGAAATTAATAATTTTATTTTATTTCTTTATTTCGTTAACTCATCGCATTTCTAATGTAAAATTTAAAAAATATTTGCAGCCGCCACTTAACAAAGCGGCGTTGCATTATAGTATAAACGGCATAACTCTATTCGATCAGCTGTTCAGGCTGAGAACAACATGTTGGCAATAGGTACATATATAAAAAATTTATGATGTAAAAAATGGCAGGCAAAAAAAAAACCAAGCTGTTGAGTGGAGTGGAACTGCTCAACTATGAGTTTTTAAGACAAACGCTCAACGGTTACGTAACAGTTACGGCTTATGTACGCGACATATAACTTAGCGCCTAATTTTGCAAAAACAAATTTTATATGGAAAAATTGTAAATTTGTAAATTACAAAAACAAAACACACAGAAAATTTATCAACGCTAAGCGTTACGCTTTGCAATGTCAGGCCCTTAATTTCCTATATCGTTCTCACTATTATGAAGATGTTGTTAGTGCCTAGAATAATAGGCAGCTTGTAGTCTCAACTGATAACAAAAAGCTTTAGCACCCTGTTCGATTTCTACAAAGCAGTCTACATAAAAAAATTTAAGCGATGAAATCATATTTAGCTACACCCTGACATTAATTGATGTAAATAGTGTACAAATTTGAAACACAGAATCCAAACCCTGACTGGCAGCTGAAAACCCAAAAGAAGTTTTAGTTCCTTTATAATCAGCACAGAAATTGTTAGTAGGATGCAAAAAAAGAAAAGAAAAAACGAAATGATATAATTTTTGTTAAGATGGAATGTAAGAAAGGAAACAGAAAACTGGAATGGGAGACTGCGAGAATGAGTACGCGTTCGATAATGACTGTGATTAAAAGACAGCTCAAAGGCAAAATTGTAACACAAGGAAGCAATTAAAGGCGTGTTGTTCAACGCCATTGTCGCTGTAATTATTGCTAAACGTATGAATTGCACAATAACGACAACATCAAACTGAAGAAACTTAAAACGAAAAAAAAGGAAAAACGAAACGAAAAGAAAATACATACCTACATAATAAAACAACTCAAAACGTACAGAATTTACAGTTACTAAGTGGAGTTGCAGCGTAGCTACATAAACTGAAAAAGAAACATTCATAAGATGCTGCACGCAAGCCGCCATGTCTCCGATATTTTGAGGTTTTAACTACGTAATCGTACTCATAAGCAATTTTTGTTAAAAAAAAACGCTAGTTTTCAGAACTGCAAGCGAGTAAAATCATCGCACAAGCATAAAGCTGTGGACTATCTACCACTATAATGATTTAAATTGCTGCTAATAGGGCATTTACATTGTCTAAAAATCTACTAATTACGAGATTCCGAGATGCATCTAGTTGTGTTTTACTACATTCCCCATACAAAACAAAATCTAATTTTTCAATAGATTTGTAGGAAATCTGCTAAAAATCTAATATGTGATCTGCTCCACGAAAAGGGACCTCTGCGCCGAAAAGAAGTTATTGAGTTATTTGAAAGAGCGTTTTTTTCTTATAATAATCACTCAAAAAGTAAAAAAAAAAATTTTTGGGCGCAGAGGTTCCTTTTCGTGGAGCAGGTCACATATTTTTATTTATTTTTTACTGTCCTGTACATCAAAATTTATAATGAAGGTGAGTGAATTAGCTACGCTCTACACAATTTTCTATTGAAGGTGTGTGAATGAGCTAAGTCGGCATTTTTTCGTTACAATTTAAGATTACATTTTTGACAAAGGATTTTGTCTCGGATACACAGTCTTGGAAAATGTAAAGAAAGCTTAGTGTAAACGATATAGATTTCGTTAAAGATTTCTAATCAAATATACTAGATTTAGAGACAATGTAATTGCAGTATAAGATATGGTGACGAATGACAACTTTTTTACTCAAAGGAACTTAATCAAATTATTTGTATAGGGTGTTTTTTATTGAGGTATAGAACTTTAAGTTGGCATCACTTTTTTAACTGGCGGCCATTTTGTCAGCTGTCAAGTGATTAATATTTAGTTTGGTTTGCCATTTCATCATGAACAGGTTGACAAAAGAACAACGCTTGCAAATCGTGCAAATTTATTTCGATAATAATGGTTCAGTTCGCGAAGTTTACCGCAAGCTCCGTCCATTTTATGGTCGACATAATCGTCCATCAGAGCAATTAATTCGGTTAACTATGGATTGGCCACCAAGATCGTGTGATTTGACACCATTGGATTATTTTCTTTGGGGATATGTGAAGTCGCTCGTCTACGCCAACAAACCAGAAACGTTAGGGGACTTGGAAGCCAACATTCGTGGCGTTATTGCCAACAAAAAAATTGAAAAATTGAAAATTGGACCTGTAGAATTGGCTTTATTCGAGCCAGACGCGGCGGCCACATGCCCGAAATCATATTTAAGCGTTAATGGCATAAAATTATCCTTCCAATAAAGCCAAATTGATGGACATTAAAACGATTTTCTTGTGTTTTATTTCAATTCGAAGTTCTATACCTCTAAAAAAAACACCCAATATATGTAGTTATATTTAGAATCAAAATAATATTTCCATTTATCTTAGTTTACAATCAAGGGAGCAGGCATGTCTTATGGAAATTAATGCTCATAGTACTATGAAGGCCAATCTCACCAACTCTATTTAAATATCAATTCATATTTGAATGTCGATTTTCATTAATTTTTGAATGAGTGTCATGTATTCCACACTGAAATTCTTGCCATATTAAAAACCTCTGAACTAGTGGCTGAAAATGTAGATAGAAAGGTGGCCGGTCCATTACGTTGACATGAGGCAACGCCTCGCGACAGGACAAATTGTTACAACCCAGTTGACCAAGATTTTCCATTTCGTATATATGTATCTTGAACATTTATCTTGTAAAACTATCGAGAATGACACTCAAAAATGAATCAAAAAAAATACAGCTGTGGCTCTGTTTTATTCAAAAAAAAAAAAAAAAACATTCGATTTCGAAGTTTCGCCAGCAATATCAAAAGTAAGCCAATCTGAAACTAATTTCGCTATCGCATAAATACAGCAGAAAAAATAAAAAGATAATTTTATTTTTTAATTTATTTACTGTAATTTATTTTATATATTTTATTTATTATTTAATTCTCTAACTAACGCTGCATGATTTGAACATGATACTTTCATTTTAACAAACTAGCACACATCCACTAGACTATCGTGGCAAATTTTTTTCTTTTCAATTATTGCACATATGGATATATGTTTTTTTTATTTCTTAACTTACAGTGCTGTCATGGCTCGAACTCAGTACATGCAGACTAACAGACTAGCACACATCCACTCGGCTATCGTCATACATTTGAGAAACTATCGAGAGAAGTTCACTCTAGCGAACATTAATTTTTTTTTAGATTTGCGAACAAATATCGAACAATTTTGTTTCGCTTTAGTGAGCATACCTCCAGTCTAGCACACATCCACTCGGCTATCGTCATACATTTGAGGAACTATCGAGAGAAGTTCACTCTAGCGAACATTAAAATTTTTTTAGATTTGTGATTTGGTATTTTTAAATTTCTGAATTACTTTTACAATCAAATCAAAATGATCGTAAAAGATAAGCAAGAATAGTTAAACATACTTAGGTAGAGTGATATAACTTCGTGATAACCTGAATAGAAAATGAAAAAACGGATAAACAGAAAATGAATAGTGATACTTACAAACGTATTTACCAAAGGTAAATCAATAATTGTATGCACAATATAATCATTTCTCATAATCCATTTCATTAAAAATTTGCGTTAAATAGCTGATGTTAATAACAATTTCTACCCCAGGAGATAGACTTGGGTGCTGATGAAGTGCGCACAGAAAAATATCGGTATTTCCCCCAGCCAGTGTTGTCAGATTTCTTTTGAGCTTTGTTGGCAAATGATTTGTCGAATATCGCCAATATAATAAAACATTAAGTTATAGCTACAAAAATATGTTTTTCATTTTGTAATTATATTACAAATATTGTTAAATTTTAAATTCAGCAGGTGACGTCTATCGTAAAACATAAAAATTATACTATATAAGAAAAATTACATTAACATATAAATAGTGGAGTACAAAAATTAATTAAAAATAACTTATTCCAAAAGACCAATCCGAATAGGATAAATTGAATTTGAACACCAAGATAAAAATTATTATATAAATCTTGTGATAAAACTGAAGTAATATTTACTTAAATGTGTGTTTAAGTACACATGTCATGTCCTTGAAGTGGTAAGTACCAGCAGAATCGTTGTAATCATACACTCTAGTGCCAGCCATACACCACACAAGTTCACTGCACACGAGTTCACTGTGTAGTGAGGGGGTGGTTGTGCCATTTACGTAGTGACCTGAGTAAATATCAAAACGATTTTGATATTTCCTCAAGTTTGTAAAACTGTACAGTGAACTTGTGTAGTATATGTTGCAAACGCTCAGTTGTGTCGTGATTTTTTAAGATCTCCTGCATTATGGAGCATTCAAATAAAAACTGTACAGTTGACTTGTATAGTGTGTGTCACAAGCTTATTTTACTCAGTGCCAGACTTGAGCACTGAACTTGTGTAGTGTATGGCTGGCATAAGCGAGAACTCGTGCATGCTTTTCGGTGTTTCATTATTAAAATGTTGGTTCTAATTAATAAAAGAAAGTTTTCCCCACTGTGTTTTATAAACACCAAATGAGATTTTGTGGGCCATACTTTTTAAGCTTCTTGAATTTCAGAAAATTTTGTTTGAGATAGAGTCACAATATTTAGAATTTCATGAACGAAATTTTTTATGTTGTAGAAAAAATTCTTTACAAAAAAAATTTCGTATTTTTAACATTATTCTATTTTATTGAAATCGTAAAAATATCGCCAAAAAAATCGCCAAGGAGTTCAAATATTGCCAAGTAAATCGCCAATCGCCATTTGAAAATTTTCATCGCCAAAAATAAATTTTTGTCGACACGTTTGGCGAGATATCGCCATATCTGACAACACTGCCCCCAGCTAATAAAAAGTCTAATTTAATTTTTCTTCTTTTCTTTAGAAACTCTCATTAATTAATAAAAATATTTCATTCAACAAGAATTGAAATTACTGAACTTAACCCCGACTAAGAAATTATTATTGATTAAAATTCACTATAGTTCAACTAAAAATAATTAGTTTGATCTATCTAGTACTTTTTTTGCCGTTTGACATAAAATATTTAAATATGCTAAGGTTGAAAAATTTAACACTTCAGAAACTTTTGTTTTCTATTTAAAAATATTATATAGAATAAAAGAGAATAAAAAAGATATATTTCTCTCAACTTTTGGACCTTTAATTTTATCTACATTTGCTTACAGTTGGAAACCTTGTCTAATATAAGGTGCTAAATTTTAAATGAATCTTTAGTGAGTTATATACACCATAATGGAAAGTTTTTCTACGTAACTTAGTCCATATATATATTTCAATTACTCTACAATATGTAAAAATAAAAAAAATGTTTTCTTCACTTTTTTACATAGAGTAAGCTCTATGACCGTTTTAGTTTGCAAGAACATGATAAACGATTACGCAGTACATGGCCAAATTCGTCTTGTATGGGTGCAGGCCCACTATATCGTAACCGGAAATGAACTGGCGAAAAAGGCCAGAACTTTACGGACAGTAACTCTAATTAATGCAAAGTCTTTCAAGGCAGCGAAGATTGAGTTACAAAATTGGGCGAAGATGGTTTTGATTTTGCACACAAATTGTTCGAAATGGGTGAATTGGGTGGAAAAAAGCTCTCAGTAAAAAAAATTTTGTCCTGACAATAAACAATTGGTGAAGCTAGCTTTATATTGAAATAACTCTCAGGCTGTAACACACACAATTTTTTGGAAATACTTTTGTCTCAAATATGTTATGGGCTTAAATTTTTTAAGTAAAAGTTTAGTAATCCAGTAGTCAGAGACGTGCGTGTTCGATTCCTGCACACAAGTCAAGGTAGCGCAATTTGGATTTTCCACACAAAAAAAAAATACAAAATTGCGTCCGACTGCATGTTGGCATTGCGCAAGTGCTTCATTCAGTAATAGAAGGCAGTTTCAGTAAGATAACCTGAAAGGGTAGAAACACTTGCTGCATACCAAATGCTGGCAATACAAGAGTGTTTAAGGAAGCGAAGACGGTCTTCGAATTACCTCAGAGCAGAAGGCTCCTTCACCCGTCCAATCAATGAATCAATGAAAATGATGCCAAGAGAATAATTTTTTTTCCGAAAATAAAATTCTTTTATTCGAAACAGAAGGCGAGAGAAGTAAAAGGTGGGAAAGTGTTTCGACTTTTCGGTGTCAGCTTTTTCAGTTCATTTATTTTACCTGAAAATTTGCGAAGGATTTTTTAAAATAGAAGATCCATGAATAAAGAAACAACTGCCGGAAAATAATTATTCATAAAAGACAAGCATAAAATTTTTCCAATTAATAAAAATATTAAATCAATCAATGAATTAATTAAATTGAGATAATTTATTAAACAACGCCGGTGATTGAAAAGAAAACTGATAACAATTACTTTGCGACATAAATCACGAATAAAACAAAATAAGTAGTTACTTAACTCTTTTCTTGATCAGATAATATAATTTTTTTTCTAACATATGAATGAAATCATTAAAGGTTGACAGTTACATATTCCCAAAGCATATACTACCGGAAATTATATATATACTCCTCTCTACCGGGTATATAAAATATTTAAAATTATTGTTTTTTTTTGGGAATTGTTACAATTTAAGTTTAAATTTCTTTAACGCACTAGTAATCCCAAATTATTATTTTACTTATTAAGTAAAATATTTTTTTAATAATAAAAATACATTGAAATTATTATTGAGGGGTTTAGCTGGATCCAGCTGGATCCACAAAAAACACTAATTGTTGCAATTTAAATTTAACATTTGCTAACGCGCTAAATTAAAAAAAAAACGATACAATATCTACGTTTCCATATAAATACAACAAAATCCACTTCAGCCTTGACATTCAATTAAAAAAAACATTAACCATTTTAATAATTTATATATAAAACCCAATTCAAATTTAATGAATTAATTCCGCTAAACTCTGAGTATCTAATAAATAATACACACCATAAGAAGGAAACTGCTACTGCTGTTGGCTAAAATAATGACTGACTAAATAAGTTGGCTGATTTGTTGGTTAAATGACGAATGGTTTGGCTGAAAGACTGGCAAAGAGACAGGCAAATATGAAGACAGATAGATATACAGACACACAAACAAACCAAAAAAAAAAAACTTACGCTTTACTTTCAATGCAACGCTTTTGTGTTAAATAAACATGAAAGTTGTTAGCTTTAGTTTTTCTTTCAAAGCTTTTTTTTTCTTTATAATTTTTATTTCACATTTTCGGTGCAAAAGCAGTTTTTTTTTATACATAAATGTATTTTTTTTTCTTTTTCGTTCTACTGCCTCTTGAATTTTCCTAATGAGTTTTTTATTCTACTGGCTGTTTGAGAAATAATTCATAATGAAGAAATTAATTATATGTTTTCACATAAAAAAAAGAAAAGGAATATTATGAAATTAAATAATTACTGATGTATAAATAATTCATGCTATTATAAAGTGCACTAGCGGAAGGCAAGACGTACATACTCGTATGTATGAATGTCAGTGTTGCTGCTTGTAAGCTTCATATTGTCCATACACACACACACACACACACACATACACAATGCTTAACACACATTTATTGCTCAGAACAGGGATGGAATATATAATATTTCCTTTAACGGAATTTATTCACGAATTTTCTTACAGTAAGAGCACGGAACTATTGAATTTCTATTTTAAGAAAATAACTAAAGCGCCTTGAAATACATGTAGACAATAAAAAATTAAAGCCAAATTACTTTTAAGTTACAATTTTAAGCCTAGACACTAGACTGGAAATGAATCGATTATTATTCCATATTGGCACTCGTCAAACGACTGAACCCACCAATATTTTGATTGAACATAGATTTAAAATTAACTGCCTGGCTCACGATGTCGACCGCTATCGCTCGCATGCATTTTTGACGACAAACAGCTGATTTGCGCCTCACTTAAAATTATCAGCACGACAAGTCGATCGATAATGAATGTGAACAATTACGTAATGATTTTCATACATATTTGCGCCTCCCTATGAAATATCATACGAGTACAAATGTCAAAATCAGTCACTTGTTTTGTGGTTGTCGACAGATACATAAAAAAATAAAACGCAGTACATTAAAAAACAAAAAGTAAATTATTTTATATATTTTATAATGGAAAACAAGTGCTAAGTATAAGCAAAAGCATCTTTAAAATAATTTTTCAGCATATAAAAGTCTACTTTACAGCAGCTGCAGATTCTGGTTGAATATATGGAGACAAATCCGGAGTTTGCTAGAGGATCCGCTGCCACGGAAAGAAACATTTTGATGCAATATTAATCAATAAAATAACGCAATGCAGCGCAAAATATTTGTATATTTTATTATTTTTATTTATAAATGTTTTTTTAATAAAACCACTAACAAAATTACACTTTTTTAATTGCAAATTCAAATACTGAAAACAAATGTCTGTTGTTTACTTCTTTGTTGTCATTTGTAAGTAGCGCAGAGCTGCATTTTTGTAGCCTCATTTACATGTTTTAGCGATTTTTATTTTCAAACAAGCGTTTAATTTAACGAATAGTTGGTATGGCAATATAGTAATTTGACAATTAGTAAAAGGATTACGTTAGAAACGTAACACCTGACGACCGACAAGTCAATAACTAGTGAGGCGCTTAAGAGAACGATAATGAGTGACTGCATGTCGCTCGCTTAACATATCGATCGACATCGTGAGCCAGGCAGTAATTAAATAACGTATTAAAAATAACAAAATATGTTTTTTAATGAAAAAAAAAAAATATTTTAATAAACCTGTTAATTAAATTTTACTAATACACAATGGCTTTAACTGAAAAAATCGAAAAGTGATGACTAGGGTGAAGTTGTGATGCACAAATGTTTGTATTCGTATTCGCATTCGCGAATATTCAGCCATTTTTAAATATTCTTATTCAAAAGTTACTTTTTTGTCATCCGTTTAATTTATTGTACGAATTTGTCTTTTGTATCGTTTTCAATTATTATTTAATGACAAAAATTAACATTCGGCACAAAGCTGGTGTGAAGTAAGCGAAATAGGAAAGATCCGGAAATATAACTTTTTATTTATTTTTTGCTATTACCAGGAATCTTAAATTGCTAAAGAAAATTATTAAACGAGAACCAATCTATATTTTCCAAAGCGTTAATATAGCAGAAAGCTAAATTTGTCAAATGCAAGAGTTACGTACACCGTGACAATCTCGAAAAAATATGGATTTCAGCTTATCGTGGTATCACCCTTAAAAAAGAGCCAGATAAGCTAACCAACAGCACAGTGAAAATCTTCAAACCTTCGCAAGAGCTATACACGGACCTACAATGGGCAATGGGCAGTAGAGAAGCATTGAATCTATTGACAGAATTCTTTTTTTAAGAATAGTTAGGGAGATTCTCTGGATAAACCTAAATCGAGAGAAACCAAAACATATTTTAAATCTAAGAGAGCAAAGGAAGCAAATAACAATTCATTGAAGTGTTGCCTGCGCAGTTGTCCAGCTTGCAGTAAGATAAGGACTAAAATTGGAGATATGATACAACATGCGTAGAGAAAAACAGGTATCTAACCCAACCAAATTACTAGATGGAACTATCAGAACCTTGCCTCATGCTTTCTCAAGAAGAGCAAACAACATGCTTAAATGGCTAATGAGCACAAGTGATTTCTTGTAGGGCAAACGGATAAAAATTGTTTGCCGCTTTTTTGAAAGTAATGTACACCAGAGAAAGACAATGAATACAAAAAAAAAATTGGATACTTTAGCACATATCGAACATTTTGTATACTTGTACGTATTCATACCCATTTAGTCTCATACTTGCGTATACCCTTGCGCACTTTATTTCAAACCTGTATGTATCGATACTCATTCTTCGCTATATCTTCGCATATCTATTAATGCAATTTTTTTTGCAATTTTTCTTCATCTTCTTCTATCTGCTTAACTCCCATCGGAGCATACGGCCTCAATGACTTGCAATACGTTCTGTTATTCAATTAATGTTTTTTTATAAGTGTAGCGAGAGATTTTTTTGTAGTTTGTGAAATATTAAAATTTTTTTGAAACTCTGCAAGATTCAATAAAGCTGTGTTACCCATAATTGGAAAAATAAGCAACTTACAAATCTTGCCACACCCTCTGTATTCCCCAGACCTAAGCCTCGTTAAACATTTATGGAAAGAATCGGATCGAAGATTGGGAAAACGCTCAATTGCAAATAAATCGTTGCTTAAAGCATTATTAATGGAAGAATGGATTAATATTGGAAAAAATTTTAACGTGAACTTTAACTGGAACTTCTTCAAACAAAACGTGCCGTTAAAGTCTCTGTTAGCTTTTAATTGTACATTGTGAAAGGGGTCGTTAAGGCAGTTATTAAACAAAAAGGTGCGCCAACTAAATAATAAGTAATTTTTCCAGGATTTTTTTTAGTTGTGCTACTCTTTTTTTTTTTTTTTTTTTTGTATTACAGAACTTTTAGGAATGGGGACTTTGTTTAGTAGGTAGACAACTTATTTTTTTAATATATATTTGGTAACATTGGCGCATATTCATAGTGAAAATGAAAAAGTTTAAAATTATTATTTTTAAATTCTTAAGGTATACTTTGCTTTGACTATGCAAATGCGCTTTTTCTTTCACAGTCGCCAATTCATATTTGATCATCAAGCTAGCATTAATCAATATGCGCAAATTATCCAAACGCACTCGTTCTATGGCAGTTTTGTCAAAAGTAGGGAGCAGTGTATGTTGACAAAATACATATTGGGTAAATAATCACCATTCCCGTCTTAGGCTTCAGTAAAATTAATTCGAATTCGTTTTAGTATTTAAGTACACCGTACTAAACAAGTTTGATGGCGTCGAATCTAAAACATCAAATAGTATAAATATCATGTTAATTGTACCTTGCAATTAGACAGCGAAATCACTCTGAAACCGTAACTACATTTAGCCTGTTACGCCGGCGGTTGTCACTTTCAATTTTCCATAAAAGTCTCTGCTAAAACTTAATATATAATTAAATTTGTAACAATAAATGAATAGATAAGTTTTCAATTATTACCCACTAAAAAAGAGCTTCCAAGGAAGTCAATAAGATCCTTAACTTGTGATGTGGAAGTAGTTCAAATTTTTGATAATTTCTAATGAGTTTTACACAGGATTTGCATAGGAAAAAGTTATCTTTTATGGCCCATATTCAGTGAATCCAAAATCAAGTTCATGATGTGATTTTTTGTACGTTCTCTTCTCTCTTCCTAAATATCTTTTAAATCAATATATTTTTTATAAATAAAAATCTCATACCTCACGACATAGATTTTTGTGATTTCCCGCTCTGGAGGATCTCCGTCTGCAGCTCCTTGGCAGAATGTCCTTAAGCAGTCTATCCGAGTTATCGAAATTGAACTAAAAACTTTTAAACTTTATATTTGGAACAGTGGCTGGTATAGCTAGCCGCTGACTTTCCCCTTATCCAATTCTTGATCCATTCTCACCTTCCCTCTCTTTATTTCTCTCTCTCTCTCTCTCGCTGTATATATATATTTTCTTTAACTTACAGGTAGCTCAAAGGGATCATTGTAATGGACACAAGTGAGGTGGACTCTAATTTTTCACTCTTCCTTGCCAGCACCCCGCTAACTTAACCTAACCTAAATACACCATGATTGCGTTTTTCTAAAAAATCAAAACATATCGTAATTATTTGCGAAAACTACAAATGATCTCCAATTTTGCATAAGTGAAATAGCTTCTTAATAAATTATCTGGTTGTTGTTAATAATCCATTTCTGAAAAGTAAAAAGTAGAGAACAATTAGTTCCCTAATAATTACTTCCAATTTATTTCACGGCGTACTTTTAATTTCGAAATAATAATTTATATAATTATACAATGACTAGGTCCCTATAAGATAGCTCAGTGACAAAGAAGAAGGTGCATATAAAGTATCAATTACTCCGATTAAAGGCCATCGCATTTAAAAGTCACTGATCCGTTTAACAGAAAGTGTTAGAGCTCGCACTGGTCCATTCTCCGCAGGGTTCTAACAAATTTTGACAGCACGAATACACGTATGTAAGTGTCAGAAAAATATATACATACTTTAACATCCCTGGTGCCGACTTAATATTATTTTTATTTTTTATTTTTAATTATGTATGTAAATTTTTGAAACAAAAGGAAGCTGAGGCGGGTGAAATTTGCTCCTTAAAGCACAAACATCCCTTTTACTGCGTGTCGAAGCATAATTAAGCTGCTTTTATTTGTTACGACTATTTTGTTCCTTATTCGTTTACCATGCCTTACTTATCACATACAATATAGACATTTATACTTTAAAAAGTGTACAGATACAAATACGTAGGTAGGAGAATATACCCTGTCGGAGAATGTGTGCTTGACTACAAAAATAATTAACTTATAGTTAAATTTTCTCAGACTAACTAAAAGCTAACTACAATGTCATCCATAACACATCTTAAATTATTTCTTAAGTGAGTGCGCAATGAAATTTGGTGAGAGCCAAAAAATTTACTCTCAGCCACTTTGAAATTCATTTCATTTAACATTTTGCTGTTATCATTTTAGATGGGACCTCAGCTGGATAGCGTCGCGTTGACTATACAACTCGTGATGAAACATAGTTCGAACTCCAGATTTTTTTGTTTTAATTTACTGACTACCAAGTGACTTTGCGAAATAGTTAGCTTAAAGTTGGTTTAAAGTTAACTGAGTTTCCGACAGGGTATATACACATTAATATGTATATGCACATTGCAAAAATTTTAGTAACCCTCTTGCAAAGACTGTTAGTTAAAGCTATATTGTAGACGGTCAAGTCGCTTAGAAGATGTACATACATACATATATTAAGTTATTTCGAAATGAATTTCTTAGAGCAACAATCCAATTGTGTGACAGAAACATTACCATAAAGGCTTAAGGAGTGGATGTAATTTAATAAAGCGTTGCAGGAAAGTTATATGATGAAACAGATCATAAGAACAACAAAATCTTTGGATATTTTATTTAAACTTTTTTCATTTCTTATTTCATTTAATAATACAAACTTCCCGTGAAGCGAACGTTGCACGCTTCAATTACCTTCTGACCTCCAAAGTATGAGCATATGTATATTGTCAAGCCTACAAACAAATTACAGTTACAAATATGTACACTAGAGATGAGCGATATTTCGAACCCTGTTACATTTTCACAGCGATTGAAAAATCACTAATCACAACTGTGACTGAATTTATCAAGTAACAGCTTTCGGAAATACCTACATATAGTTCTTTCATAAAAACTGTGAATTTTATTGTATGCTTACTTTACAGTAAATAGAGCTACCACATTAATTTTTTTTATACCTTCAACGTTTGTCAAGAAAAAATCGTCAAATCGTGTCAAATCGTCTTTTCTGGCAAATAGATATGTACAACTTTCACATTTTTGTCTTTGCAAATTTATTGTCTCTCTGCCTCTTAACTATACGACAATTCTCATTATTTGGATGAGGTTGATTGATAATTGTTTTTCGCTATTCTTATTAGTATTTCAAAATACTAATACTAATACACACTTTAAGGCAGAAGAGCTGAAACGTGTTAAACCGTGATCACAGTCACTGTTTAATTTAACTGCTACTCTTCTTATTAATTCTTCTTGAAACAACAAAACTCCTACAAACAAAATACTGCCAACTTTTTTGGCTCTAAAAGCACATCAAAATTAAAAAAAACGCTAAAAAGCGTAATTTTGAGATCTAAAAAGCGTAAGAAGCATTAACGTGAAAAACTAGTGAAGATCCAGACGAGTGAAGTTTAATAATGTTTAATATTTTCTAAGCTATTCTCTATTTCTTTAACGAAATATATCGGTCGAAAAAGGTATGCTTTACAATGAAATAATAAATACACCATGTTTTTATTAAAGTAATTTTAAGAAACACACAAATTTCTTAAAAGCACTACTTAGTGTTTCTTCTTAGTTTGGCACTAACGCCGAAAGTCTTCAAAAAGCACTAAAAATAGTGCGAAAAGCACCAGCTTGGCATCACTGGTGCTCACAGTCACAATTTAAAAGAAAAGCGATTTACAAATCCCGTTCACAACATTATTAAAAAATTACGGGATCGCTCATCACTAATGTACACGACAGGTTAATTTTAATTTTATTTTTTAAAAGCTTTATTCCTTAAAAATATGTTTGCATATACAATTTACATGCAACATTTTTTATACGAGTAAACTTTTTATACAATATAATAATTTTTTTTTTTCAATAATGTAACCAAAAATTATTTCAAGCGTACGCATGTGTGAGTACAACGAACAACTGTCAGTTTACAAAACTTATTTACAATAACTTTTTCATTATTTTCATACAGACTCCTGGCACAAATGTTTACCTTTGTTCTCACAGTATTAAAGCCTTTACTTTTTTCTCTTCCTGGTGCTAGTTTTTAACAATACAAGTAAAAGTTAAATTGTGTTACAGAGAATTGTAATAACTATGTACATAGAGCTGAGCACAAACTGTTTGTTTGCTTAATCTTCATGATGTACATTACTGGATTGTTCGCTCTTTTTAGTGCTCTTGATTTTATGAGAACACTAAAACTAATATTAAATTTTATCAAAAGCATGCAACAGCATTTGCTTACCTGCCAAGCGAGGGCATTAAATAGTGTAGTGTGGAAACATATTTCACTAGTGCACACCAATTGACAATTGTAAAATAAGCACACAAGTGTAAAAATATGTGCATGTGTAAAAGAAAAAGCAAACAACGTAGATTATATGAGCGTGTGTTAGTGTCGCATGCGATACTGTTCTAAGTTTTATAATTTAAGTTTTTAAGTTTTATTATCACTTAATATTTTGTGAAATTTTGAGTTTGTGAAATGAAGTATGGTGCACTAGAGATGGGGAAAAAATATCGATATATGGAAATAACGATATTTGAGAAAATAAATATCGATAAAAACCGCCGATATTTCGATTCTTATTTACGAGTATCGGGTTTAAATATTTTTAAGAGTTCTATAAATTTAAGCCGTTCTTTAACCGTACGCTCCTAGTGATGCGAAGAAAAAAGAGAAATTTCATAATAACACCCAAGGCGCATCAAGAAGGCGACCCCACTAAGCCAGGCGATTTTTATATGTTAACTAAGCTAAATGTCCAACTTGATTTGTGTGGGTATAAGCCTAAAGGCAGAGTTAGCTTTTACTTTCTTTGCTGTTACGAATCAGCTGATTCTTTTTTGTTTATATAAATCGTATACAAGCCGTTAGTTTTTCTCTTCCGTTCTGTTCTGTTTTGGTGCCACCTGTGAAAATCCAACAAATTTAAGTAATTGTAAGTGACTGCATAAATAAAATAAAATAAAAACATTTCGAAATAAACTGTGATTGTGCTTTAAGAATTTTAAAAATTTAATTTTTACCAGAAAACCATAAGCGGTTTTGGCAAAAAATATACATATTTTTAAAATAGATATTATGACATTTATACACAATAAAGTTAAATTTTTTGGGGGTTATGGCATGATATGTTAGTGTGTGTATTTATTTTAAATTTGGCATATTTCTGCACCATTTGTAGGCAAAAATATCGATATATCGTAATATCGATGTTTTGACAAAAATGTATGTCGATACTGTTAAAAAAAAACGATACGATATATGTCGATACATTTTTTTCATTTGCCCATCTCTATGGTGCACAATGAAGTGAACAATTAAAATATTGCACACTTGATACAACTTTCTATTCAATTGTTGTACAATAGTTTTGTGTGTTTTTTGTTTCCCTGTTCTCTATTTTTGCTTTACACTCAATTACGATCACCACTACAAACAATATTCGCTCTTGACAAAAATACAATACTGTACACTTTTTCATGGCTTGCGCTCACTTCTAGTATAGGGTGTTTTTTATTGAGGTATAGAACTTTAAGTTGGCATCACTTTTTTAACTGGCGGCCATTTTGTCAGCTGTCAAGTGGTTAAGTGGTTTGCCATTTCATCATGAACAGGTTGACAAAAGAACAACGCTTGCAAATCGTGCAAATTTATTTCGAAAATAATGGTTCAGTTCGCGAAGTTTACCGCAAGCTCCGTCCATTTTATGGTCGACATAATCGTCCATCAGAGCAATTAATTCGGTTAACCATGGATCGTTTTCGCACTGCGTTTACTCTATGTGATAATACGCATCCGCTGAAGTCGCTCGTCTACGCCAACAAACCAGAAACGTTAGGGGACTTGGAAGCCAACATTCGTGGCGTTATTGCCAACATACGGCCCCATATGCTCGAAAAAGTGGTTGAAAATTGGACCTGTAGAATTGGCTTTATTCGAGCCAGCCGCGGCGGCCACATGCCCGAAATCATATTTAAACGTTAATGGCATAAAATTATCCTTCCAATAAAGCCAAATTGATGGACATTAAAACGATTTTCTTGTGTTTTATTTCAATTCGAAGTTCTATACCTCTAAAAAAAACACCCTATATATACTCATATACTCATTACAAATGAACAAGCATATTTAGCTTTTTTTCATTTAAGTTAAATTATGTTTCTGCATAAATCTTAAAAATTTATTTATTTTATGAAAATAAATATTAGCTAAAAGTCACCTTGATCGCACTTTGCAACTTGCGGCTATTTACTAGAATTTAATACTATACCAGAATTTAAATCTCAAATACTCACAATTTGAATCATAGAATAGTTACTTTTGCTGGAAAAGTATTTACATATACTGCATTTACATATTTATATTGAATTGAACTATGATGATTTTTTTTTTCAAAACAATTATATATTAAATTTTTTAATTTTGCAAATTTCTGGTATTAAAGTTGAATTTTCGACTAAAGTGTGTTCTGAGACCCATAAAAGAATTTCATAACAAAATATTTCGACCATTTTTAATATTTGTTTTTTTTTTTTTTTGCAAAAAATACCCCTTTCCAGAAGTTGGTGTCACACGATTTTCTAAATTTTTTACACAAGGGTGAACCTTTACATAGGCCGTACAATGAGTTTCAGGTATAGTATAAGCAACAAGGTAAAACACCGATACGTGTATCTTTTTTTAGTCCCCTATACAAGAAAGAATCAGTTGGCAGAACATTGTTATTTTTGTGTGTGTTGGGCAGTGTTATTTAAAGGTAAAAATATGTACAAAACTAAATAACAAATAACAGTTAATATTTTGACAAAAACTACCAGAACGGGAAAATAACATCTTTATCTTAATGTTTCACGTGTTTATTACACGATGTTTGGTATCAGTTAATGCAAACTTCAGCCTTATACAAAAATTCGGCAATGTAAATTGAATACGTGAATTGTTTTGATTAATAGTATCACATTTTGTTGCAAACTCTTTTCCAATGAAAGCTGATATTTATCATCTAAGCACACGGTAGTGAGCCAGATCAAGTTCCAGCCTCTGCACGCAGTGTTTTTTATAGCTATGCTATTTATGTCACGATACAGCAGCTAGGACGTGATTTTTGCAACAAAAATAATTAACACTATTACAGTTATAAATTTATTGTTTTTTTTTACTTCTTTGCGCTTGTTTGATTTTGTTTGTTTCGTTCTTTGAAGTGAATGAAACAAAAACAAAAACAATGAGAAACATTGCTCAATTTGTTTTTGTTTTGTTTTTGCACATGAGCACAAGCCAGAGTACACAGCCGATCGGCTGTAAGCCGGCTAGCAGCCGCTGCCGGCCACGAACAATAGATTAATTTAATCGGACGCCGATATAAATAAAATAATAGGAAATAAATGGAAACGTTTTGAAATACTTGCGGCGAATGTGACATCATTATATACTAGTAATATAATTTTATTGCATTGTTATTTAACACATTAAGTTTGTTTTGTATAGCTAAGCAGCATAGCTATAAACGGGTGTCCTAAGACACCTCTCTTTTTCTTTTTTTTTTTATATAAAGAGACATAACACTCAAGCAATGAATGCATACTACTGTTACTAGGTGTTATCTACTTTAGTAAAGGGATAGTGATAGAGAAGACAGGTGGTGAAGGCAGAGATAGAGGAAAGCTTCATTACTTTTTACAAATCTGCTTTTTTCCACGTTTCTAATAATGCAGTGTTGCAGCGCATCTGGTGTCAGTGAGGCATATTACATTTTTGAAGCTGTGTTTAGTAGCCATTCTATTGGTTATTTTACTTTGCCGATGATTTTTGCTACTGAATACCGACGAAGGAGGGCGCTCTGATGTTACATTAGGAGTAATATCCCCTGAAGCCGCTGAAGTTATTATATTTAAACGGAGCTATTCGTTCTGTTTTTACCCCACATAGCTTTCTTTTTCTTAACACTAAATGGATGAAACTTAGAACATAAGGAGACCTGATCTTAGCTCAGTTTGAAAGATTTACAATGAAAGCTTTCTGAAATATGGAGGTGCTAAATTTTAAAACGAACTGGATAGAAATTTTGATCTCAGTACTTTTGGTGCCCGAGATAATAACTTCACCGCTCTCTCTCTCTCTCTCTCTCTCACACATTTTCATTTCGATTCCACACGCTTGGCCAACTCTGGTATTAGTCTGAAAAATGTGCCTTCTTCCGGATTTCAACTTTTAAGATACAAAAACGAATACAATTAAAATATGTCTTTGATATTATTTGTTGGAGGGCACATTCATCTTATAAATAATTTAAATATATTGCAATTTAAATAAATTGTGATTGATGTGCAAATGTAAGAAAAGTTTTGCCAACATAAAGGTATTCTTCGGTTTTTTTATACTTACATTAATTCAATATAAAAGTCAGAGATTTTAAGATTAATTAGTTGCAAGTTAAAAGTTCCCGCTGTAATAGAATTCAAATTTGCCGCGCACATTTTAGATGTAGTACTTGAGTAAGGTCATTTATCAAATGAATAAAATTGTTTATACTCGTATTTTACATAAATCTTTATTATAATTTTATTACAATCCGTTTACTATGACTTGCAGGTGTGTCTGGACTCTAGAGTAAAATCATTCCAGTGCTGGAATTTTCATTTCCCATTTGAATTTTAGTAACCCTGGATTAAATTTAGATTTTGCTAACTCTAAATAAAAATAGTCTCAGCTACACCGACGATTAGAGCCAACACAAGAAAAAAAAACATCAAATGTCTGCTTAAAAATACAAAAACAATTAATAACATGTAAACATGATTTACAACATAAAAGCTTGTTTTAAATTAATTAACCAATTTAACATTATGTTGTTGTTTTTTTCCTTTTAAAAAGACTTTTTTGTTAAAAATTTTAGGAAGCCATAAATGTAATTCACGTGTAACACTTTTGTTTTAGGCCAAAAAAAAAATTAACAACAAAAATCAACAGGAAACAGTCTACAACTTGAACAATAAAGTAACATGTTTAAAAAATTAAAAAAAAAACTTAGTTAAGTTGAAAATTATTTGAACATAAAATAATAAAAATTAACTAAGCGTTAAATTTCATTCTTTTTTTAAACGATTATTTAATAACACGAGTTTTGTTTTATTGGCTGAAATATGAATTAAAGTTTTGTGGCAAGAAAACTTTTTGAAGTGACTTTTTTTACGAAAGTTTACGTTTTTGACGAATCGAGTGAAATGAAAAACAACTTTAAAGAAATAATATTTCATATTTCACACTGAAGGAAATTTGCAGAGAAACGCTGCTCAATATTGGCAGATATCGATTACTGCTGGGGATCAGTTGGTATTTTCGATTGCGAAGTCGCGTTAAAGTGGCTCTGTTTTTGTCGACACAATTTTTTTTTTGGTAATGACTTAAACAAAAATGTTGGAAAAAAAAAACATTTACGATGGAAAAAAAGTAATAAGCGGCAAACAGTTTGAAGTGTTAATGGAGAAACTGAAAATAATACCATTAGTAACAAACTAAAACTATTATTCAAAGTAAAATAAACTTTTTTAGTTAATTTTTATTATTATTATTCGAACTTCATTTGTTTCTATATTTATGATTGATCAGGCTAAAGTTCGTGTCGCTTTGTAAGTCAAATTACATGTAATAATTATAATTATTAGCCTGATTAAATCATAAAAATGGAAACAAATTAAGTTCGATTTCGGTATTGGCATCCCTAGTTCTGAAGTTAAAATTCTCTTCATTTCTCGTCATTTCGAACTTGATCAAAACTGAAAAGATGATTCTTTTCAATACATCAAGTGTTTCCTCCAGGGGTTCTGATAATCCCAGAAAAAAATGTTCCCAACAATTAGTTTGCACAAGCATTGTGCCCAAAACCATAATATGAATGTGGATCGTATGAACAATACGAGTAATATTAACGCCTTCCCCGTTTTAGCAATACTCCCAAATTTTCAGCAAACTGTTGGCTGCACATATTTATTATTGCTTACTGACCTTTGCCCCTTAACCTTTCTTTGAAACTTAAACTGTTCTTTGTTTTCATCATCATTCGATATTTCTCTAGAATCGGACATGAAAAACATTTTCTTACACCAAAATTAACTTAAAATGAAGCAACTAGCACAAAATATGTATGAGAGTAGTCACGAATCTAGCCCACCTAACAAAGAAAACTAAACAACTGTGAGAAAAATTTACTTCATTTATCAATATTAAAACCTTTTAGCTCGACACACTATTCTCTATTCAATGTAAGAACAGTCTAGTTCCTTAAAAGAGCCATCGAGCGCTGACTCCACCTCTTGATTGTTGGCAAATCTTTGACCACTGAGTTATTTTTTTAAATGCGGAAGTCCGAACTTTAATTAATCGATTACGGTCATCGTAATAGTAAGTGTTGGCGTTGGCTGAAGTAGTTCACATGTTGACTACAAAACCGAAGGTCCTGGGTTCGAGCCCGCTTCTGACAGCCATTAAATAACAACACCATACATTTTTTTTGATGTGCATTAGTGTGCCTTTGTATCAGTTGGTATAGGAAAAGTAGAAGTCATGAAAGCATAGACACTGGTCCCTGAATTACTCCCGCTTCAGCGAATACTAATCCTAATGTAACATCAGAGAACCGTACTTCGTCGGTATTAAATAGCAGAATCATCAGCGAAATAAAATAAATAATAAAATATCTACTAAACACACCTTTGATAATTTAATACGCCTCATTGACACCAGAGGCGCTGCAACACTGCATTATAAAAAAATCGTGCTAAGAGCTGTAAGTTGTAAAAAGAATGAAGCTTTCCTCTATCTGTTCCTTCACCACCTGTCTTCTCTATACAGAAAAAAATAGACAAGAATTATGTTCAACAAAACCATGTTATTGAAAAAAAATTTTAATTTCAACAATATTTGTCATTAATTTAATACAATATTTTATCAATACCGCGCATTTTAAAATATCATTTAATTTAATTTTTTTGTGTTGGTGTTTATCTTGCTTGTTGATTGACCCAACGCGGTCATGTGCTATTGTTGTTGTATTTATTGATTGCTCGTGTTGTATACGTGTGAATTCCGACAAGAAGCCGGAAAACGTCGTGGATTGTTTTTTTTTCACTCAACAAAGTTATTTTTAAATTATTTCAACGCAAAGCGCACATGTAGAAGAAACCTAGAAATCATGTTTGCGTGTATTCATTATTTCCGTAATCTAAACGCTTTGCTCTTTAGCTGAGTGGTAAGCACGTTAGTCTATTAGTTAAGAAATTGCAGGTTCGACTCATGCCAAAAATCATTTAGTTTCGAAGGTTGTGTGGAAAAATAACTTTAAAATTTATCAAAAAACCAAATTCTAAATAAGAATTAAAAAAATAAAACAAACAGAAAGACACATTAGAATTTGAAAAACAAATTCATTAAAAATTTTTGTTTTCTGTTAACTCAATTGTGAATAATACAATCATTTTAATTGGAAATAATTGCGTTGATTTTGTTTTCTTATGTTACAAATATGTGTTTGTATTTACAAAAATCGTTGTAGGTGCCTTTTCAAATAATATTTTAATTGTATTAACAAATAAATTAATTGTATTTACAAATCTTTTTTTTCTGTGTATCACTATACCATTTCTAAAGAAGGTAACACCTAGTAATAGTAAAAGGCGTTCATTGCCTGAGTGTTAACTTTTTATTACTAAAAAAAGGGATATGAACTGGTGCATAGTCTTAATAAAACAACGCTTTGTTTTTCGCCAAATTCGCAATTTTTTCTTAAGCGCTGCAATAAGTTAGCAGAATAGTCGCCGTTGATAGTGTTTCCCTCTCAAAGGTAATCAATAGAAATGCTCTCACTTCCATCCCAATCAACAGCCGCCTTAACCTTCCCTGCAGATCGAACTGTCTTCGTTTTCCTTGGACATGATTCTTCTATTACAGTTTAGTGTTTTCACTGTTGCTTTAACTCAGCTGTGAAGCGGTGGTCCCATTTCTAATGCATGTTTTTGGCTTGGCGCAAAAACTCGTCTTGAAACATTGCCAGACTATATTGTAACATCTTCACGACCTTTTTTTCTTTTTGTTATATTGTGAGCGAACGCAACAAACATATTGCGCATAGCTTTCTCATCTTCAACCTTACGCCCAGGAGGCTGCCCTAAAATAATAAAAGTGCCACCACAGTGTTCAGTCAGATCTCAATCCTACTGAATACCTCTGGGGTTATTTAAAAAAAAAAAAAATTAATAAGAAAACATGACTTTACAAGAAAAATAAAATAAAAAAAGTCCTCTTAGAGGAGCGACGAAAAATCGGTCCGGAATGTACTCAAATCTTAGACAAATCTGTACCAGATCGCTTAAAAGAAGTCTTACTGCGCCAACGAAAAGCAATTTGTTTCTAAAGCCACTTTATATACTTTATATAATATGAATATTAGAAATGTCGAATACTTTTTTGTTTGAATTTCTTAACCAATTTTTTATTTGATGAAATTTTTATATTAGTTACTTTAATGATCTCATCTTTTTTATAGAATACAATTTGAAGTTCCTCAATGAAATGCTTTCTAACTTCCTTTTGCAAAATTACACAGTTACTCGTTAAGATAGGATCACACGATTGCCGCAATGCACCAATTATTGCTCCATTTTACATGCCAATCGTGTGATTTCACAATTTTTTGTCTCATACGACAATCAAGAACAATATTGTGGTGATTTGACGCAATCAAATGCAACTCTGGTGCGGCAATCGTGTGAACAGTTGATAGACAACCATGCCCCAATAAAAATGCCAAAAATGCACCAATATCTATCGTGTTCTCGAGCAGCAAACAAAGAAGCCAATACGCGACAAGTACTGTAAACTTCAACTTACTTTATGCATAATTATAATTTATTTGAAACGTTAACATGGAACTGTGATCCAATCTTTAACCCATATGTTTGGCTTTCATTCCTTTAAAAGAACGAAAATCGCCTCTGCTTTGTATATTTAACGAGCACAAAATATACAAAGCAGAGGCAATTTTATTTCTTTTAAACTAATAAAATATTTTCACGTACAAAATTAAAAAGAAAAAAAGTATTTATTTTTAAAAGAAAACTATTTGCACGTAAAATAAAACAAACTAAAAACTACCACGACAGCTGTTTGTTTGTGTTGCCGTAAGTTAGACCAATCGTATGACTAGGATGCGGCAATTATTGCCACAAATTCATTCTTCGAAAATTTGTGGCAATCAAATTTTTATAAAATGGGGCAATCATGTGACTGCAACGTATAGGGTGTTTTTTATTGAGGTATAGAACTTTAAGTTGGCATCACTTTTTTAACTGGCGGCCATTTTGTCAGCTGTCAAGTGATTAATATTTAGTTTGGTTTGCCATTTCATTATGAACAGGTTGACAAAAGAACAACGCTTGCAAACCGTGCAAATTTATTTCGAAAATAATGGTTCAGTTCGCGAAGTTTACCGCAAGCTCCGTCCATTTTATGGTCGACATAATCGTCCATCAGAGCAATTAATTCGGTTAACCGGTCAATTGGCCACCAAGATCGTGTGATTTGACACCATTGGATTATTTTCTTTGGGGATATATGAAGTCGCTCGTCTACGCCAACAAACCAGAAACGTTAGGGGACTTGGAAGCCAACATTCGTGGCGTTATTGCCAACATACGGCCCCATATGCTCGAAAAAGTGGTTGAAAATTGGACCTGTAGAATTGGCTTTATTCGAGCCAGCCGCGGCGGCCACATGCCCGAAATCATATTTAAACGTTAATGACATAAAATTATCCTTCCAATAAAGCCAAATTGATGGACATTAAAACGATTTTCTTGTGTTTTATTTCAATTCGAAGTTCTATACCTCTAAAAAAAACACCCTATATTTGATTGGGGCAATTCTATTATTGTGCACCAATTCACCACAATAAAAATTGTGTCAGATCGGTGTATTTGCGGCAATCGTGTGATCCTCCCTTTATTTATTGATGGAAAAAAAAAAATGTTAGTTTATGTCGAATAGTTTTTTTGACCACTGTACTCGTATATGCATATAAAAAGAACCCTAAATTATTATGAGACAGCCATAAAACAATACTTGAATATGTTTGTATGAACCTATTGATATTACATTAAAAAAGGCCTCTTATAATAAAATCACCAAATCATATTTGGATTAAAAAGTCATCAAATAAAATAAATCACAAATTCTGGCAACGCTGGCAAGAAATATTATCACTCAGTTGTAAGTAATTTCTCAATTTATCTTGATAAATCCCGTCGAACTCCCTATAAATATGTTGATAACTCTGGAATTGACGTATTCAAGACCAAAGCATACACTTACATGCTGAAGCATGCAGACTTACAAACACACATAAATATTTACACACAAACATGCACACACTCTGAAGTATGCATGTACACATGCAAGTTTTTACTTATGTGTGTACAAAATACAATAAGGAAACGTCTGTGACACGAAAAAATAACGTCGACTATAAACTTTTAACCAAAAAAAAGTAAAAAAAAACCAACAGCACATCAAAGGATCGCAATAAAAACTTAAGAACATTATTTAATCTTCACACTATAAAATTAAAAAAGGCGTGTAATGAATACACATAAAAGATACAAAGAATCCATAAAATGTGCAAATAAAAAACAGGAAACACTCGTAGTATTAAAGCTAAAAATGGCTCAAAGGATGTAAAAGAAAATCAAGTGAGCTGAAAGAGGCGGCTTTTATGCAACAGAAAGATGAAGGGTAAAATTGTCATGCGTCGCTATGGGCAAATGGTATTTAATGCATTTTTAAGTAGTTTAAAAGTTTAAACATGTTGAAATTTAAAAACTTCTATGTATATTTGTGTTGATATTTTTTTTCGTAGCGAATTTTTAGCTTTTTAGCTGGAGCAAGAAATATTATTAAAATTGCGCTTTGTCGGCCCAAACGGTTTTTAATTAAGAAAAAACTATGGCACCGATATATGTATGTATGTATGTAACTAAAAGATGAATTGTGGTCTTCCCCTGTATTCTGTAACTGGCTTAAGCTACAGCTAAATTCGATCGCTCAAATGCTGAACAAATGAAAATTAAAAATTTTTGACGATGACATAAAACACTAAAATTTCGGCGCAATAAATTTTTGAGCCAATGCCTGATTTAGCAATGTAACTTTGAAAGTTGCATTCGTAGCCGGAAATCGATAAATTTAATTTTTAGATTTTTAGCGAGTTACAGAATACGGGGTCTGTATCACTTAATTTAATCTAAACTCTGTATGATGCTTTAAGAAGCCAAGTACAGACCCTGAAGATGCCCGTCTCACTTTCCTTTGTAAATTTTTAACTTTGCTGTATGTTCTCGATAACTTCACGAATTCTATTTTTAAGGTCTTGAATCGACTGCGATTTATTAACATAGACCTAGGCTTTTACGTAGCCTCGAAGAAAAATTCTAAAAGTTTAAATCACTGGATATCGGTGGCCAATAGTCTCTTCGATAAATCATAAGCTAAGTAAACTTTGTCCATATTTACACTATGCAAGTCTTATTGCTAAGCTGATTAGTTTGATGGGGAGAGAGACGAGGGGAACAGTAACGTTTCTTTTCCCCTCGTCTCTCTTTCCAAACAAACTAATCAGCTTAGCAATAAGACTTGCATAGTGTAAACTAAGACTTTACAAGCAAACCCTTCTAGTTGAAAATCATACAAAATCATTTATTAAGATAAAAGACGAATCCGCCAGACCAAAAATCGTCCCAAAGAGCAACGCGTTGACGATGGCGAGGTTTTTCAACAATAATTCTTGGATTTTCTGAGCCCTAAATACTACAATTCTGTTTGTTAACGTAGCCGACGAGCTGCCGACGATGATATTTCGGATCATACTACGTTTACACGCATGACTTATTAGTAAATAAAAATATATGTACATTGTTGCCATATAATTGTTTTGTTGCGACTTAAGCGCATTGGCCACACATCAAACTGACGCGTCAAATTCTGATTTGCTTTGGTAGTGTTAGTAGAAAAACTCACACCTATTGTTTGATGTGAGTTTGACGAAAATCAAAACAACTTAGATTTTCACTACCATCGCAGCAGAAATTTGAAGCTAATTTGATCTCTGTGCGCGTAATTACTTCCAATGTAATTTTTGTTTAATTTACGCAACGGCAACGGGTTTGGGTGACGCAGTGTATAATATGAATTGTATGAAAAAATTTCATTTTGAATTTAGGGAAACTTGTGGCAGTTTGCCTGCTTTATGGCGAGTCAAATGTAAACAATATAGTAAGAGAACAGAAAAAAATGAGCGGTACGACATTTTACTTGAAAAATATCATAATGCGGAAAAAAGATTTTGAAAAAAAAATAAAAATTGATGGTATGAATTTGATGTGTTGCTGTGATAGGCAAAACAGAATTTTACCAACACACAAACACAAATTTGGCGCGTCAGTTTGATGTGTGGCCATGCCGGTTTACGCACACACGAAAACTATTCATGTTTACAGCCTGATACTCCGTTCAAAATTTCACGCGAAATGTGGACATACATAATCCATATAAAAAAATTTCACATGAAATATTCATAAAAAATTTTGAAAAACTGGTACTCTGTTCAACTCGTGAAAAATGTACGAAATGTATCTGGCAACATTTTCTTGCAATCTTTCGCGTGCAATATTAGCAGCTGATGTTTTTGTTTACAAAAGTCGATCAATGTTGCATACTTCTAATCAATAAAAGCGATAATTTTTTTGGAAAAAGTATTATGGGCATCAATTGTTACGTGTCAAATTTTCACGCGATATAATCAATTTTGCTGAAAATTTTTCACAACTTCGAACAGAGTACTAGGCTTAACGCAATATTTGCAAATAAAATGTTTGAGGTTGCCACCCTTACAAATTTTTGCTATATGAAAAACAATAAATAGAAAAAATATTGCACAAAAAATATTGATAGAAGCAAATAATAAAATTTATTACCAAGGTTTTGTATATACTATTGCTATGCCGCATAAGCAGTGAGCTAATTTATTTGCAAAATATTTTTATTTGCAAATAGTTGCGCGTACAAACGTAGTAGCAGTCACGACGATGTTAAAAGTTGCATTTGCTAAACAAAAGTATGGGAAAACTTAAAAAAAATTTAATTTTTCAGAGGTAGGACAAGTTCTTATTGGGGGAAATTTTTTCCCTTTGGCAGATTTTTCTTATGTTCAAGCTTAAAAAGTCCATGACTATAAGACATATTTCTGTCAAGTCTCATTGATCTGGGGCCACTCAATAACTTTTCACACGCAATATAAACTAAGATAATTCTGCCAAAATAACCGATTTAATGCAAAGATCTGATAGAAGAAGATGCGAAGTAGTGAAATAAGAGATTAAATTTTAATGGGCGTGCCTCCGCGCAAGATTGTGTATTTTTCAGAGCTCTGGGTGCGTGTTAAGTCTTGTATAAATCGGTAAAGTAGAACCACTTTAAATAAAATATTAAATTTTAATGGCCGTAACTCCGCCCAATATTTTTAAATGGAGAATTGTTCTATTTTAGAGCTCAAGGTGTGTGGTAGGTTTCTTAAAAATCTGTTAAGTAGAACCGCGTAAAATATCACAATAAATTTTCATGGGCGTAACCCCAGCCATTTTTTCATATCTCAAATTGTGTAGTTACAAGAACCAAAGGTGTTTGATAGGTTTCGCAGCAGTCAAATGAGTAGAATATCATAAAATTAAATGAAAAAATTGTGGGCGTGTCTCCGCCCACTTTTTTACAATGGAACCAAAGGTAACCTATACCCTCTCAGACAAAAAAAAGAAGTTTTGCATTCGGTCTAACACCGCGAAAAAAAAAATAGAGACGAACTGATAACCTACTCCTTTTTTTGAAGTCGGTTATAAAAAGTAATGGCCAGCTTTTTAACTCAAACGCTCCTCTGTGTGACATGTCAGTTGTAGAATGCTCAATTCCAAAGATCGACGAGAAATATACCAAGCTGTGTCTTCCACAATACTATGGGCTACAACGGCAATATTCTCAGTTGTTAGTGAGTGACGTGTTCGAGTTGGATTATTCGCACACTAACTTGTCCCAGCAGTTTCGGAATTGCTTGTCCAGAAAGTGGCTTAAAACGAGCCAAAAATTATTAAAATTTGCGGCAATTGTTGAAATGGCGGACTGTTCCACATGAAACGTCTTATTGGAACACCCTGTATATATTTATGTTTTACCTCCTTTAGGAATGTGATAGTCAAGAGAGGACAGATGGTGTGAAGCATATAATATTGAAGCTTAGTTTGCATTGTGCTAAGTTTTATAGCATAATTTCAGCGCCTCTGGTATTGAATAGTCCCATGGCTTTAAACCAAGTAGTAAATTTTGTAGTTGGTTTATTTTGTCGATGATTTACATATTTATAATATTATGCATTAGAGAAGCCCTGTAATATACGTTATCATAGACATTAATGCATATGAGAAACCTTTTGATGTTAATACGACTCTATGTGGCTCGGCATCGAATGCGAGCTCATAGCAACCGTCATTTACTTTGTAGTCAGGGCGGTGACCAAGAGCATTTCCTAAGCAAAGCATTCTTCAACTTAGCCATTGTTATCGATCGTTGATTTGCGGCCCTATTTTATGAGTATATACCAGAACTACGCTTAAATATATACATTAAGCATACTGCGTTGCTACAGCTGCTCCCACCAACTTCAGGGATACGATTTGTTAAAATACAGTAGAAAGAAAGAAAGAAAGTATAAAGCAGTTGTTTAAATACAACTCTTGTAAAAGTGTTTCAACATTTTTGTCCGCTTGTGGGAGATATTTTGAACAATATTTTTTTTAAATTTAGTATCCTCGCCTGGTTATGAGAGTGTCCCTTTGTGGGAATGCATTTTGTGTGGAAAAACTAATGAACATGTTGGATCTACAAAACTTGTCGGGTTATCCTTTATGAGAGATTTCACTGTATCTCAACTTTTAGATATTTGTAAATGATCAGAGAAACCAGAAATATGTATGCTCTAAAAAAAGTGTTTTATGCGCATTCAGTATGCGCTAAATATGCACTAAAAATTCAAAAAATATGCTCTTACAAATAAAATATTGGTTCAATTAATTGTAAATGAAAATATATTTATAACTCAAAAATTCAACAAAATTTTTATAAAAAATAAGACAAAAATAAAATAAACAAAAAAGGAAACAATAAAAAAAATTAACAAAGAATAACTGCCGAATTAAAAACAATAATTTGGGTTTGAAATGCACGTGAAAACAAAATTGCCATACATATTTTGACTAAAGAAAAAAATACAAATGATTTTTTTTTTTTTGATAATCTCGTAAAAATTTAATTTCAATTTCAAAAGAGATCACGATATCAGAATTAAGACCTTAGAACTGTATTTTGTATAAATAAGACAAGATTTTTATTTATAATTTTTATTGCAAAATATTGAACTAGATTTGCAAATAAAAATCGTTGTCTGTCACATCTAAGAAAAGTTTTGTACATTGACAATTTTCCTTGGACGTCTACTCGGGGCAGAGTCCATCGCAAATATGAAAACCAAATTTTTTTTTCATACTAAGGTCCATAATAAGTGCGTAATATAAGTATAGGGTCCGCCATCTGACGTTAGCTCATGTCTGATTTGACAGATAATTAGTTTTATCCTTCCGCTGAACGAATATGATTGTGTATACGCTTGAACAACGCTGGGAAATATTGCCTGCGATCGACTTACAGAAGATGCCGATTTTGCCAAAAAAATCATCTTTTCATATGAAGCTCATTTTGATCTTGGCGGGTATGTAAACAAGCAAAATTGTCGCATTTGGGGCACAGAAAACCCGCACGCATACATTGAAAAGCCGACGCACCCAAAACGAGTCACTGTTTGGTGCGGATTTTGGTCCAGAGGCATAATTGGGCCATTTTTCTCGAAAATGAGCAAGGAGTGGCCGTTACAGTCAATGGCGATCGTTATCGGGCCATGCTGAACGAATTTTTGTTCACAAAAATTAAAGAAAGGATATTGGCAACATTTGGTTTCAACAGGACGGCGCTACGTGCCACACAGCCGAAGCTACACTCGATGTTTTGCGCCCTGTTTTCAAAAAAAAGTTATCTGGCGGACCATATATAAGAAAAATGTATACACTACATGGAACATTGGAAATGATATTTAGATGGCGTAAAATAAAAATAAAAATTTTGGCCAACACATAAGCGTTACAAGCATTTTAAAAAAAATCTATATATTATCAAAAAATTTATTATCATAAAATCATAAATTTTGCTCTATAAGTTCGAAAATAAGGTAGATATATGTGTGTATGACTGAAATATGCAAAATCATGCTTTAAAAGAAGTAAAATATGCAAAAATATGCACTAACAAATCAATGCCAAAATTCATAGAAAGTTCTGAAACGGACAAATATCTTGTCCCCCAAATTAGTACGTCACATAAGAAAAAATATGCAATTGCATATTTGCGGTTTCCTTGGTAATGATTATTTGTGTCGCACTTAAATAAGACGAAGAGACAAACAAAAATTATTGAATTTATCTTTCAGAAAACCTCGAATGGTAATAGCAAAGCTAACCACAAACACTTTCTTTTATATGAATTGTAAGTCCTGGTCTAGATTTGCAATTTTTGCTGCAGCAATTCTTGAATATGTGGGAGATTGTTGAAATAGAAATATATACAATTTGTATTACTCTCTCGCTCTTTCTCATGAAAAAATAAAATGTAGCTGCAACAAAAATTGCAAGTCTGGACTGGGACTATGCAAAGCACATTTATAAAAATTATTAAAGTAGCCAGCAGTTAAATTATTTTCTCAACATTTTATGAGAAGACAAAATCTTCCGCAAACTACAACTTTTCTAAAATTAGAATTAGTGAGAGGAACAAAGTGATTCTAATTGTGAGAGTCTAGTGTAACTAAACGGATTTGGATAGAAAAAATTCAAATAAAATTAAAATCGTTATCTGATTTGTAACAAACTATTGATCAATATCTGTGCATGTTTTAATTCTAACCTCGATTTATATTTTCACAAAACTGTGGGAATCATTGAAAGCTACAACTGTTTCAAGTGACTTGTAATGAAGAAATATATGAACATTTAAACGTATCTATAAATTAATATTCATGAAAGCAAAAAATATATATCACGTTTAAGCTTCCACACTTTTTTTTTTTTTTTTGATAAAAAATCTGTTAAATAAATCTATGAAACTCATTTAAATTCTAAGCACTGTCGAGGCAATATTTTTATTTCTCTCTCACTATCTATACATAAATACATAAAATTACTATAAAATATCGATAAATCAATGAAAGGTACTGAAAACGATACTGTTCATATACATACAAACTAAACAAAAAGCAAAATGGTTTTAAATGATCAACTTTGCAATCCTTTAGTTAATCTTCAAATTGCACAGTGAAACCAATAGCAAACATATACAACAAAAAACAAAAGTCTGCCTCTAATTTTTTTATTTTTTTTAAACAAAGCGAAGCGATTAGCTTCTCTGCAGAGAACACCCAGGGTCTGTGGCGGGAATCTAACCCACGACCTCTGGACTGAGAGGACAGCATCGCTACCACTCAGCCACAGGAGCACCCTTAATCGATATATTTTGTCAAGTAAGAAGTTATTAATAAATCTGAAGGAAATTTACGACTTTCGATACGTACACAGAAAAAAGTATTCACCAATTAATGTTTTCAATTAATAATTTAATTGATTCAATTAAACTTTTAATTGTATTAATTAATTTGAGTGGAAAAACTTAATTGATATTATCAAATTGTTTATAGGTGAAAATTTAATTAATTTTTTAATTAATATTACAAATATTTTAATTAATATTACAAACTCATTCATATTACTTTTTTGTGTGTAGCGAGTGCAGTAAGTTGGCCCCTGATGGTCACAAAAGCCAAAAATTTGGTTCTTATTTTGATTTCTGCCTTTTTAGCGGCCAAAGCTTGCACTTTTCACAAATAAGTTTCAGCTCCACTGTGCGATGTTAACATCTTTAGCAAACAACTCATCAAGTTAGTCCACATCAAAACGAGTATTTTTTCTCACCTTTGGGAGATTTTGTGACTTTGCCAATTTATAGGTTTCTTTGGTTTCTCTTATTTTTTTATTATATTTTCCGCATTATTAATTATGCTAAAGTTTAAATTAAGCAACTAATTTATTTAAGAACTAAAGAACAACAGCCAGCATCTCAAAAAAAAAAAATTAAACGGAATAATTTCCTATTTAAATTTCAATGGGTAGAATTAGTTTTTTTTTATTTAAAGCCAATTCCAATTTCAATTCCACACAAACTGATTGCAAAATTTAGCCAAAATGTTTATCATATGTAAATTGTTTTGATAATAAAAGACTGCGAATAGAAAATTATTTATTAACATATTGTCATAGTTGTCTTTATGTAAGCAAAACAGAAGTGATTAATGAATGCAAAATGCTAAAGTAAACTTTATATTTATAAACTATTTACAGCGATTGGAAAATAATAAATAATTCATGAAATTTTAGTAGAATTCTTAATTAAAAATACTTAAGCTGGCTTTGCACTAGCTGAGTTTTCAGCTCATTCAATCTGAGAAAAAGTGAAGCTCAGGCATATCGATTGCTCGCCGAAGCTTATCTTGAATATGCTCCATCGAATACACATGCCGTGCTTTTAACTTGGAACGTATACGCCGCACAGGCCAGCTAAAAGATTTCGATAAGAAGTTTTGCAAAATCATACGGAAGCATTCCAGCAGCAATTTCCAAAAAAATTTGAAAGCAGAAACATTTAGCCAAAACAATGGAAATTAGCTATTCCACGAGCTGAAATCGAGAGAAGTTGAAATAAAATTTTGCCTTTCAAAAATGGTGTTTAAATTCCATAAAGAGAGTTTGAGTTTCGAGAGAGCTTAAATACATAATACAGCCGTGGAAGCTCATTGAAATCAGATACTCTGGCCATTCAATTAATCGAGTTTGATATAAATTATCAAAATAAGTCTTAGACCATTCTGTCTGATTTATCATCCTCATTTTAAATTTCAATTCTGTTTTAAAAAATAAGCGATGTTTGCCACTGGTAATGCAGCTTTCCATTGGTGAACGAATTTTCAAAATTAGTTGAGCGGCTTGAAAATCCGTACCAAATTTAAAAAACTGGTTCCTAACCGGATGCTGGTAATGTAGCTTGCTGTTGGTTAAAGAGTTTTAAAAATCGGTTAAGCGGTTTGAAAATATAAGAAAACCGGTTCCAAACCGGATAAAAAAATATCATATGTTTGACTCTGGTAATGTAGATTTCTATTGGTAAAAGAACTTTCAAATTCGGTTAAGTGGTTTGGGTGTGAAAGCGTGAAAGAAACAAGCAAACAAACTCACTTTCACATTTATAATATTAGTAAGGATTTCGTAGAAAAAATCAGTGTTTAAATAACTTTACGTGTAGTTTCCACAATGCAAGCAAGCGAGTTATCTAAAAAAAATATATGAAAAGCACTCAAATTTTTGAATGATTCTTATACAAATTTTCTAGACAAGTCGCTTGTTTGCATTGTGGAAACTACACATAAGTCGAAGTAGCAAAAGTCGTAAAATTTTTACTTTTCGCTGCTTTGGGTTCTTCCAACTGTTTAAAATCAACCAATGCTTATGCTTGTGCTTGTGAAAATCAACAACAGTCGCAGTAGAAGCAGAAGCAGCAAATGATTTATGATCAATTGCGCTATACTTTCAACAGTCAAAAGTTTGAATTTGCTGTTGCTTTTAGTTAGTTTTAGTAGTAAAAGCATAAGCAGTCTGAATGCTTTGTAAGTACCAAGCAGTCACAGTAAAAAAAAAACAGAAGCTCTTGCTTTTAGAAGTTTTGTTCAGCCAACTATTTTGTGTTGTTTGTCATGTTTTTCATGTTGTTTTTGAACATCAGACAAGAGGCAAACACAAAAACCTCTTTACTGCGATTGCTTAAAACTTCCAAAAGCAAGAGCTTTTGCTTCTTCGACTGTGACTGTTTGAAACTTCCAAAAGCATATAGACTACTTCTGCTTTTGCTTTTGCTTGCCATACTAACCAACAGCAAACGCAAATCAAATTCAAACTTATCAAATCGTCGACTGCTGAAAGTATTGCGCAATTGGTCATAAATCGTTTTGTAATTTTGCTTTTACTGAAACTGTTGTATTTTTCAAAAGCGAAAGCAGAAGCAAAATCAAATGAAATGAAAATCATTACAGCTTTTTAAACACTGGAAAAAATGCACATGACTTAGACCACTTCCATAATTAAGGGCACCTACGAATATCCAAATTTGCCTTTAGGCAAATATACATGAACTACTTCTCCTCCATGATTAACTGTTGACCACATTGAAAGCATATATTAGAAATCTGCGGTTTTAAGTGATAACAGCATAAGTCGAAAAACAATAGATTCGAGAAAACCCACTTGAACGTTTTTTCGAACAAATCAAAATGCATAAATTAAAATAGTTTTGTCTTAAAGTAAAGCGTGGGCAAATTTGAGATTAGGAAGTAAATTAGCTGTCAAATGATGAAATATCTAGAATTGAGTTGTCATCCTTTGACATTTATTTTGTAAAAGGTTGGGAAATTTTAAAATTGCGAAGATTTACTATCAAAAAAACTGAATTAAAACAACATTTTTCAACAAAATCATCATCTTTAGGGATGAGACCCATTTTCAATTAGGAAGTAATGCAAACACATAAAATTGTCGCATATTTGGCTCACAGAATCTATAAACAGTCCTCGAAAAGCTATTACATCCAAAGAAAGTGACCGTATGGTGCAGTTTTCGGTCAGGCGCTGCCGAAAATGAGATAGGAAACGCCGTCACCGTAAATTCTCTGCGCTAACAAACCGATTTTTTGTGGCCACAATTGACTAATGTTTACATCAGTGAGCCTTGGTTTTACCAAGACGGCACGACAAGCCACACAGCCGGCCAAGTAATTCAAATATACACCTTTTCCACACGCAAAGTTTACTTTGCAAAGCCTTAATTCAGCTGGGAGAAATACAGAAAGAGACGGTACTACTACCTCCGACTTTCACACAGCTGAATTAAGACTTTGCAAAGTAAACTTTGGGTGTGGAAAAGGGGTAATAGTGCACGAGAAATTTCCCGGTCGCGTAATTTCTCAATTGGCCGCCTCGTTTTCGTGATTTAACGCCGCTGGCTTCATCATGGGAATTCGGTGGCTCAAGGACGGGTAATAGGGTAATTTCTGGCTACAAATGGGGGGTAAATATTACTTTTTTTTGAAATGGCAACGGACCCAATTGGGTCTCCGAGTGGACGTGCTTTAATAGCACCACCCTTCCTAACCTAACCTAGATCACTTTTTAAGTCTGATTTTATGTTGAGGTGATCTGTGCTGTTGCCATTCTCTTTTAGCTCTTCTTTTCCCCACATACGAAACGTTCAATACCCGTAGAATAAATTATATTAAACCCAGTCTGCGGATGGGAGCTAGTGGCATGCTCAGCAGCCTGTTTAACATTTTCGTTAAGATGTTCTTAGCTTAGTGTTTTCCATTTAATGGCTACTAAGATATTTTTTGAATCACAGTCAATTAACACGATTGATCATATTCACATATGAGTGAGGTAAATCACTTGTAAGTGGAATACAGATTGTAACGATCGTGGGACAGTGATCGGAGGAGAGATCTAGAGAACCTTCAGCAGATATTAAATCCCTAAGGATATTTTTCATGAGACCAAAATCTATAACAGCCGTAATTTTTTGTATGTTAGTATCCCAGCAAGTGGGCTGGCTCCCCACTCGAAATGACATCCAAGCCCATTTTTGAAATTGTATTAAACAGCGCTCGACCTCTAGGTGTAACAAGACGCGAGCTCCAGTATTTATGTTTTGCATTTTGCCACAAAACAAGATCCAAGCGATTTGTAGAACTTCGGTAAATTAAAATTTGGGAGGTGAGTAAATTGATATCACGAAATTTGCACAAAAATTTTCTACGAAAATATTCGTAGAATATAGGATGTAGTGCTTGAGTCTTGACTTAAATAGAATTGCTGATCCACCGCATGCTCTCCCTCTCGGGTTCTTTGAATCATAAAGAGTGTAACCATTTATTTTAAAGAAGCTTCTCGTAGTCAAATGAGTCTCAGACACCAACATTATATCAAATGCTATACACCGACATGCAAAAAAGCCTATAAAACTTTAGTGTTTCTTTGAAAAACAAGCTACCTCACAAAAGGTGGACTTTTCTGTGGAAATGCCCATAAACGAAATTTGTTAGAGAGGAACTGAGGTTAAACTGAGCATCTCACTTAAATAAAAATAATTATGCAACTTGCATTACTTTTACTAATGAAACGTAATTTCCTTTTAAATAAATAAAACAGCAACTTATTATTCTAAAGTACAAGTGCTGCACTCTTATTGACAGATTATTACAGCATTTCTAATGTAATTATGTGACAGTTACAAGAATCGAAAATGGTCGTTTGCAAGCAAATTCTGTTGCTTTTTAATTTTCAATTTCGGAAATTTACGCAAAGCTATAAAAATAAAAATTTATTATGTATATCATTTATAGGATTTAAAGACAGCATAAGGTGGGATTATAAGGATGCCTTAAGACCAGGCCCATATTGCTTTCTACAAAGAAAAAACAAGCAAATAATAACATTAGCATACAAATTAATAGCGTGTAACGTAATAAAACGTTACAATTTGTAGTTTTTAAAAAGTTCCATTTAAAAATGTTCACTGCATTTCTTATTAAATTGTTTTTGGAACAAATTTTAATTTAATTATGTAAATTTGTTGTTCCGTTTTACATTTCACTTAAGTTCAGTTAAATCTGTGAATATGTAAAGAGAGCACAACAACATTTTAAGTATATTGCATAGGATACATATAAAAAAGGAAAAAAAAACTAAATTAAAATAAAATTAAAATAAATTTGTACTTTTCGGCATATAAACGATGCTTTAATGAGCATTAAAGTAGCATTTAATGCATCAAATAATAAATAGTATTTTAAGCTCATATATTATTTGTGAAGAAGATTTTACAGGAAATGAAATAACCCAGTTGGCAATGTCTTCAAGACATACAAAACAGCTAAAACATTTTGCCAACTAACTGCTGTAATATGCAATGGGCGGCACTGCTAACTTGTCTTCTATTATATAATTATAACGTACTAAGCGACAAAATATTTTCATTATCACTATTTATCCTTTTTAGGGTTCCGTACACCGAAGGTGAAAAGGAACCCTATTGTTTTCGCTACGATTTCAGTCTGTTCGTTACAGGCTGTTTTCTCGAGAACCGTAAGAGCTACGGACCTGAAATTTTGACAGAATATGTAGAACTTTAGCCGCTACATGACAGTTAAAAATTAAAGGGTGTTCCAAGACCAGCAACGAAAATTTTTAAAATCTTATGTAATATATATATAATTATATATAGACACTTGAAATTTGCAAAGTTAGTGTACGTATTTTTATAGAGACAACAACAATTAACACTAAAATTAAAAAAAAACCAAAATTAAAGGGTGTTCTATCAGTAAATGTAATCTTGACTATGTAATTTTGACAACTTGCTGAATCTTGGAAACCGTAAAAGGAAAACTCTTGCAATTTTAAAAAACGCTAAAACTAAAAAATCCCAAAATTATAAAATCGCCAAAGACCGAAAAAAATTGCCCAAATTAAAAAACGCCAAAACCCAAAAAAAAGCGTCAGAACAAAAAAAAATCGCTTAAACTAAAATGATTAGCCAAAAGCAGATAAAAACGTCAAAAACTGAAAACATTTAGAGCTTGCCAGCAAGATGATGCAACTCTCGAACACTATTTGTATCACTTTCCAGCATTCATTCTAATTAGAAGACAAATCTTTCATCCGGAAAACATACCAGATGTAGAATAAGGAAACTATGTTCCTCACCTGACTAAGCTTAATAGGTTTTCATGTTTGTTTTTTATGGGGTATCTCCCCAATATTTTTCATTAAGAGATCACAACATGCTATAAGAGCATAAGTATAATCCCAAGCAAATTTGAAAGTAACACAACCTAACCTATCCTTTTCATTCACAGAAAAAAATACACAAGAATTATGCTGAACAAACCCATGTTATTGAAAAAAATTTTAATTTCAATAATATTTGTCATTAACTTAATACTAGAGATGTGCACGTGAGCGGTTTTTGACTCACGACACGCACGCTCGCGCAGAAAAATATTTTACTCACGCGCTTTCACGCACGAATGATTTTGAAAATTTTCACGATCACTCACGCTCACGTATAAAATATTCTTAATCACGCACGAGGGGTGTATGTATGCAATATGTTTGCAGGCTCATTCTATCTATATGTATGTGCATATATACATATGTATGTACCAGTGATGCCAACTTATCACGTTTTCAGTCACTCTAGCACTTTTTGCAATTACCTTTCAGCCCTTTTAGCCCCTTTTTACTTCTTGCTCGATATGGCTACATTTTAATCTTTGTGAACTTTTTCTTCCTTTGATCTAGCAATATCGACCTTTTACTCACTTTATTTTACTAGCTTGCTTTACAAATTTAAAAAACAAGAAGAATATAGAATAATCTTCTATTTCTTCCATGTTTTTTGTGCTTTGAAATACTCGTATATTCAGTGTAGCCTAAAAACAGTTAATGTATGTTCTTGGAAGAGCGAGAAATCGAAATTTTTTAATAACGATGAATTTTAAATGTATGTACTTATGTATGTAAAACATACATTTGTACATAAACGACTATTTACTTCTCTTTTCACAATGTATGATTAAGAGTTAACATGAACTTTAATTGACAGTTTTTCATACATAACTTGCTGTTAAAGTCTCTGTTAGCTTTTAGTTGTAAATTGTGCAAAAGGGCCATTAATCTGCGTACTTATGTACCTTATATGTAGAAGTGTAATATCTCAAGCTATGTACATATGTGTCGATGTCATGTTAGTGATTTATTTTCTAATAAATTACTTTACAAAAATATGTTTGTTGTTTTGATTTTCAACAGAAACATTTAAAAACTAGTCCCTTTTCGCGCTTACTCGAAAAATTTCACTTTATTTTGTGCTGAACGTATTTTTTCAATTTAGACATTTTTAGTCATATTTTAAAAAGTTTTTACGCGTTTTCAGTCTAGAAAGTTGGCATCACTGGTATGTACATAGATCAGAGCTTGCCACCGAGAGAAACATGAGAGTAATGTATTCGGCTATGTGCATTCATTTGTATAAGAAGCCGATTGATGTTCGGCACTCTTGTGCCACTTTGGGCAGCTCAGACATAGATTGTAGTATTTATTATTATAAGAAAATTTAATATTTTCAATACAGTTATATACCCACGCAGGAGTGTTATCTCGTGAGAGCATGAGAATTCGTGAGTGAGTCTTCACAAAAAACTCACGCACGAGTAATTTTTTTAAGTCACGGTCACGCACTCACACGTGATTAATAAAAAATTTGATCACGAACACACGTGATTCACGCGTGAATCACGCGTGACACGATAAAATCACATGTGCACATCTCTACTTAATACAATGTTATCAATACGGCGTATTTTGAAATATTATTTACGGCCTGGCCCACGATGTCGACAAGAAAGTTTCTTTCGCTTACTTATATTGAAAACAAAAACAAAATAAGAGAATGTAAGTAAGCGAAATAAACTTTCTTGTCGACATCGTGGGCCAGGCCGTTAATTTAATTTATTTGTGTTGGTGTTTATCTTGCTCATTGATTGACACAACGCGGTGATCTGCTATTGTTTTTGTTTATTTTGATTGGTCGTGTTGTATACGTGTGAATGCAGACAAGAAACCGAAAAGCGTCGTTGCTTGTTTCTTTTACTCGACAAAGTTATTTATTAAATTTTATCATAACGCAATGCGCACATGTAGAAGAAGCATAAGAAATCATGTTTTGCGTGTATTCATTATTTGCGTATACAATCACGATTTGCTCTTTAGCTGAGTGGTAAGTAGTGCTTACTTGTACCAAATGTATTTTTGCTGGGTAAGTCTACAGAGATTTTGATGTTTTGATATTTTTGTTGTACACTGGGAGACCAGGAGCTGGTTTACATTTTATGAGAACTGAGGCAAGACCGGAGACATGCATAGAACACCACTTACCCATTTTAACAATAATTAATTGTAATTTCGAGGACAGCCTTCACAAAAAACGCACAATAAGCTACTGTATGCTAACATAAGCATTAATGAGAAATAATTTCTTAGTCGGGCTTAAGTTAATTAATGTGACTTTCTAAAGAAGAGAAGAAAAATTAAATTAGACTTTATTAGCTGTTGGAAATACCGATATTTTTCTGTGCAGCCACGCACTTCATCAGCACCCAAGTCTATCTACTGGGGAAGAGATTGTTATTAACATCAGCTATTTAACGCAAATTTGCAATGAAATGGAATATGAGAAATGTTGTGTATACAATTATTGATTCACCTTTGGTAAATACATTAGTATCCGTTTTTTCATTTTCCATTCAGGTTAGCACGAAGTTATATCACTCTACCTAAGTATGTTTAACTATTCTTGCTTATCTTTTACGATCATCACATTAATTATTTTTACTTATTCGATGTACCGTCGGTACATACATGTAAGTATTAATGTAGTGGATATTATGTTACATTGTTTTTGCTTTCTACAGTTGATTTTACTTTCCAGTATATGAAAGTGTGATTGCCAAGTGAACATATATTTGTCACGTCCCCATGATGATTTAAGTGAGACAATTTTAACGGCCTGGCCCACGATGTCGACAAGAAAGTTTCTTTCACTTACTTACATTGAAAACAAAAACAAGTTCTCTTATTTTGTTTTTGTTTTCAATATAAGTAAGCGAAAGAAACTTTTTTGTCGACATCGTGGGACAGGCCGTAAATTTTTGGTTGAACAAGAATTGAAATTATTGAACTTAAGCCCGACTAAGATATTATTTCTGATTAAAATTCACTATAGTTCAAGTAAACATTTAAAATTGTCTCAATTAGCATTAATGTCTTTTAATTTATTCGTATTCTAGAGGCAAATTGCTCCCTGTATACATTCTTCAAGCATTAATGATCATGCTCGGAATGACAAGCGTTATTATTAGCAAGTTGTCCCTTAAGCATCTTTCAATTAATACTTTGCATTGCGGCAACCTGCGTTCAAATCGTCACATCCGTGAACGTATCGACAATCGTACGAAAACAAATTAAGTGATATGTCAATCATAAACTGAATGGGATTTCAGTACATTCACGTATGTCATAATCCGAAAATGGTGTTTTTACGTGAACGAGTTGTACGTACACGGATGTGACGATTCAACATCTGATTAACCATTCGTGAAACTTATTTGGCGTAAAAATAGAGACATTCTGAAAAATAAATAACAAAATTGGCAACGCTGAATAAATTTATGTGTGTATGTATATGTATAAGTACCCAGTTGGCCACGTCTTTAAGACATCATTGACGACGGTTACAAGACAATGGTAAGTCGTAGAAGACATACTGAAGACAGCTCCATACAAATCGTCGACGAAATTTTCATTCAATTGGAGGCGAGGTCACACAAGGCGAGACGAGTGACAATGTCGCTCAGCTTGTCGTTGACCTTTTCATCGATGACTATATAAAAGACAATACCTCCACATTGCCACTGACTACTATGTAAAATATACAATTTTGAAGTTATTGAAAACAAACCCTGTGACATTGTTGCTCAGATTATCGTCAACAAGGCTTTATTGAATACAAAACGAAGAACATTGTCGCTCAGATTGTCCTCAACAAAGTTCGATTGAAGAAAAGCTAATCGACAAACGACATGTTGTACATTAATTGTCGAAGACAATGTCGTCTATGACGATTTGGCCAAGTGTGTGTGCTTGACTAAGAGAGTATAAACGAACAAAGAAAATGAATTAATAAAATTGAATGAAATTTTCGAGTGGAACGTGCCAATATGTAATATGACATTAAATTTTACTATCAATGTTAATTCGCTGATATGCTTTTCGCCTCCCTTGTCACGTGGAAAATCTTTTTATATCTAAGTATTTAAATGTGTTCTTCTCTAATTTGGAATACACTTTTTTTAATGAAATTCAAATGCGATTTTATATATTGTATATATCGCTCATTTACGCAAACAACGCCATAACTCAAAAAATTGATATTTTTGAGTTAATGATGCAGAATTAATCCGCATATTGTGTAAAAATTTCATAAAAATATCTTGTTATTTTGCTATTGAGAGAAAAATTTTATTTTCTTTTTCTATTAAGTTATGTGTAAATTGAAAACTTTGAGATATAACGTTGTTTAAGTAAATGAGCGATATGTATGTTTATTTACAAGCGGATGTTTAACTTTTCAAAACATACTCTGCATGTACACTTGTCACCAGTTCGAAAAGTGTGTTGATACAAAATTTGCATTTGATTTTTTTAAGTTGGTTTGAGTTTCTTTCAAAAATTTCTATTGAAAAAGCTTTTATAGACTTATTGTTTTTAAATTACTCTGCTCCATATTGTTGGTATTTTAAATGTATGAAACACTTGCTTGCACCGAACTTTCAACAGATGTTTTGACCAAAATCTTTCATAGATCATAAGTATTATATACATATCATAAAGCTAAAATATTGCCAAACTAAAAAAAATTCATTAGTTGTTGTTTCAGCACGTCTAGTCCAAACCGAACAAAAGTGCCACACTAAAAAAATCTCTGAAACTAAAATAAATCTCTAAAAAACAAAAAAATCGCCAAAAAGAACAAAAACGCCAAAACAAAAACAAGCATCAAAACTGAAAAAAACTAACATCAATCGCCAAAACCTAAAAAACGCCGCAAACACAACAAACGCTAAAACTAAAAAAACGCCAAAAAAACGAAAAATCCCAAAAACGAAAAATATTATAAAACTATATATTACAAAGGCTAAAGTTCGTATGGTATTACATACGGAGTGTCCTTTTTTTTTGGTCTTTTCCAAGTGGGCAAAATATTATCATTCTGTAAAGTTTTTCTGGATTTGCGATTTTTTTGGTTTTGGCTCTTTTTTTTGTTCGAGCAGTTGATTGGTTTTTAGAATTTTTAATTTTGGGCCATGTTTTATTACTTCCAGTGACTTTTTCATTTGGACGATTTTTCCGTTTTCAAATTATTCTTTCGTATATAATACTTTTATTTTCTTGTGACTTTCTGCAACTTTTTTAAATATTATTTATCTCCACATCTTCATACAAAAGTCACATCCGAGCTTAATTTTAAAGTTAACACAGACAAAGTGCTGGTGTGTGTAATGCTGCCTGCAATAATGTGGGCTAAAATAAACTCATGCGCTCATCTCTAATTTTGAAACTGCTTTTATTAGTTCTTGTAGTTGCTAAAACACATTCACACACACACTAATGCAAACATTAATGTTATTGTAAAAGTTAAAATCTCTTTTTAACATTTTTCGGAAATTACATTGAAATTTATTGGCACTTTTGGAGAGGAAAACAAACAGGACATGTTCTTTTTTTTTTTTTTTTTTGCGGGAAAAGAACGCAAGTAGCAAACTGTGCAGTAAATAAAGTCAAAATAATTTTATATTGATTTGAATTTAAAAATTCAACGAATACGGCGCTGTTTATAGACAACGTCGCTGCAATAAAATAAAAATTGTAAAATCGTTTATTTTGCCCTTCTACATTGAGTAAATTGAAAAACAAATTGTAACAGGTTACACAAGAGCCATTAAAATTGCAATCAATTTATCGCATGTACATTAATATTCCTATAACCTGAAGTGGGTGGCGCACAAGTTTAATTCTGTTATTAAACATTTTATAAGTAAATGAAAACACAAACCATGAGCTTTAACGACATTTTGTTTAAATGCAGAATTAGAAAATGTTATATCAAATCTATTTGTATAAAAATTAATCCCTTTTCTGGTCACGGCATCACGCTTGAATGTTTGTACCGATACTAGTGTTGTTAATTATTCGTGTTTTATATTTGTTCGAATGAAATTGCATGATTTTTTTCTTGCTCGAACGGACGAATAATTTTGAACTTATGTTCGAATATTCGAACGAACAAGGAATAAAAAAATTTATTCGAATAATTTTAAAAAAGTTTGGAAAAACGACACGCATGTGTATGAGTTTCATTTTTTTATTAACAAACAAAAAATAATTCATTACACAAGAAAAACAAATAGTTTTAATAACAAACTTAGAAATATTATTAAAAACCGAAAGGAAATTAGTTAAAAAAGTTACGTTTTCACACACATTTGCAAAAAAATTTAATATGCCATTGATTTCTTTTAAAATAGTAATTTAAAAACAGCAGATAATCCCACTTTTTAGGATGTACGAGTAGACGGATTTTTTTTTTGTAGAAAAATATATTTCGCAAAGTTTTGATGTTAGTGATACCGTTAAAAAAGCATTAAAAAGATTATCCAGTTTGTGTGTTCTTTTCTTTGATATTTTCAAATATTTTTTAGATTTTTATATTAGTACAGTTTCTTACTTTATTGATACAATTTTTAGATCAGCTAAGAAAACATTGTCAAGTACTTCAGAAATTGCATCTAATACTTCATCGAACTTGAGATTATTTGCGAAATTTTTATTACAAAATAATCTTGAGATCAAAGTATTTGCGTACTCTTTTTTTATTTTTGGAAAGTTTAGGAATAATATTATTTATTTATATACGGGGGCGGTTTGGAAACTTCTTAGCCTAGCACAAAAAGCGCGGTATAAACAGAAAAAAGTTAAGTGTTTTGGAAACTTCCATCTCTGCTATGAACACATGTTAAATTTTGTTTCGATCTGGCAATTCCTTCATATAGAAACAGGTGTTCACAAAAGACGCATCCGCGATTTTTTTATAATGGAAAAATTAGAAATGCGTGGTGTCATTAAATATTTACATAAAAAAGGTTTATCGGGACAAGAAATTCATAATGATATGGTGAATGTGTTAGGTGAAAGTGCTCCTTCATATGCAACAGTAAAAAATTGGGTTGCTGAATTTAAACGTGGTCGTACAAGCATTGAAGATGAACCACGTAGTGGACGTCCAAAAACAGCAACAACAACAGAAATTGTAGCCAAAGTGCATAATATGGTATTAAATGATCGACGAATAAAAGTGCGTGAAATAGCTAATATCATGGGCATCTCAAATGATCGAGTCCATTTAATTTTTCATGAAGAACTACAGATGAAAAAGCTTTCTGCAAGATGGGTGTCGCATTTGTTAACTGTCGACCAAAAACGCATAAGAATGAACATTTCTGAAGCTTGTTTGGATCGTTTTAAGCGAAATAAAGTGGATTTTAAGCGTCGTTTCATAACTGTTGATGAGACATGAATCCACCACTATACTCCAGAGACAAAAGAACAATCCAAACAATGGACTGAAGCTGGAGGAAGTGCCCCAAAGAAGGCAAAAACAATTCAATCGGCTGGTAAGGTTATGGTAACGGTTTTTTGGGACTTCAAAGGTATTTTATTGATTGACTATCTGCAAAAGGGTAAAACAATAAATTCAGAGTACTATTGCAACCTTTTGGATCAATTAAATGTACAAATTTGAGAAAAACGTCCTGGCTTACAACACAAAAAAATTATTTTTCATCAAGACAACGCACCAGCGCACAAGAGTGTTTTAACAATGGCTAAAATCAACGAATTAAAGTACGAGTTGCTTGACCACCCACCTTATTCTCCTGATTTAGCTCCCAGTGACTTTTACCTGTTCCCAAATCTAAAAAAATTCCTTGCTGGCAAGCGTTTTACCTCAAATGAAGATGCAATTACAGTTGTAAACCACTATTTTGAAGACCTTGAGGAAAACTATTTTAATCAAGGGATAGAATTGCTAGAAAAGCGTTGGACTAAGTGTATTGAAGTTTCAGGAGATTATATTGAAAAATAAAAATATTTTTGAAAAACTAACTATTCTCTTTCATTGATAGGCTAAGAAGTTTCCGAACCGCCCTCGTATTTATATATGTATATATGTATATTTGTTTATTTATTTATAACAATAACCAACCGAGCCCATGGGGCTTTTGATTATATCTGTAAAAAAAAGCAGTTATTTTTTACCAGGAATTGTAAGACACCTTCTGATTCCATTAAAAAGGCTTTATCTTTTCAAAGCAAGAAAACAAAAGATGCGTTTAGCGAACGTATACATATCTACAAGCAAAGCTTACACCAGTTTTTTATAATTTGAAGTAATTTGATTACGTAACCTCCTATTTTTAACAAATTTAAATGTTATGAAATGAAAAATACTTTTTATACAAAGTAATTAAGGAAATTGTTCGAATATTCGAATATTCGACAAGAAATCATCGAATAATATTTTCGAATATTCAGATGGCCGAGAAGGTGTGAACGACGAAGAGAGTGCCGGACGCCCGAGCACTTCAACAATAGAGGAAAAAATTTATGAAGTGAAGAAAATGGTATTAACCAATCGTTGAATCACCATTAAAAAAGTTGCTGAGGACCTAGACATATCGATTGGCTCGTGCCATTAGATTTTTATCAATGATTTTGGCATGAGATGGGTCGCCGCGAAATTCGTACCAAAATTGCTCAATTTCGACCAAAAACAGCATGGCATGAATATTGCCAATGAGCTGTTGGACTCTGTCCGCGACGACCCAAATTTGCTAAAGAGGGTCATAACTTTTGACGAATCGTGTTTATGACGTGGAAACCAAAACTTAATCGTCTCAATGGAAGCTGCCGCGCGAACCAAGACCGAAAAAAAAGCGCGCGAAGTTCGGTCGAATGTGAAAGTTTTGCTTACAGTTTTTTTTCGATTGCAGGGGCGTGGTGCATCATGAGTTCTTGCCACAGGGTAGAACGATCAATAAGAAATATTAGCTGCAAGTTATGCACCAGAAACGCCCGGATTTGTGGAAGAACAAAAAATTGGTTTTTGCACCACGATTACGCCCCTGCTCACACATCGTTGCTTGTACGCGACTTTTTGGCCAAAAACAACACACTGATAATGCCGCTGCCACCGTATTTCCCAGATCTGGCCCCCTGTGACTTTTTCTTGTTCCCGAAACTGAAGAGGCCCATGAAAGGACGACGCTACGCTACGATTGACGAGATAACGACGGCATCGAAGGAGGAGCTGAACAAGACAAAAAAATTAGATTTTCAAATGCTTCGAAAATTGGAAAAAACATTGGCATCAGTGCATTTTATCTGAGGAGGATTACTTTGAAGGGTACAAAATAAAGGGTATGCCATCTAACGTTTTTTTTCTTTCAACTAGTGCTTATTTCGTGAATGGTAACACTTAGCTCATGTCTGATTTGACAGATAATTAGTTTTATCCTTCCGCTGAACGAATATGGTTGTGTATACGCTTGAACAACGCTGGGAAATATTGCGACATTACCTTGAAAATCGATTTACAGCAGATGCCGATTTTTCCAAAAAAAATTATATTTTCAGATGAAGCTCATTTCGATCTTGGCGGGTATGTAAACAAGCAAACTTGTCGCATTTGGGGCACAGAAAACCCGCACGCATACATTGAAAAGCCGACGCACCCAAAACGAGTCACTGTTTGGTGCGGATTTTGGTCCAGAGGCATAATTGGGCCAATGAGCAAGGAGTGGCTGTTACAGTCAATGGCGATCGTTATCGGGCCATGGTGAACGAAGTTTTGTTCACAAAAATTGAAGAGGAGGATATTGGCAACATTTTATTTCAACAGGACGGCGCTACGTGCCACACAGCCGAAGCTACACTCGATGTTTTGCGCCGTGTTTTTGAAGATCGCATTATCAGCCGCAGAGCTGATGTCGTTTGGCCACCTCGGAGCTGCGATTTGACACCGTTGGAGTATTATTTGTGGGGTGCCGTCAAAGATAAGTGTTACGCCGACAAGCCAGAGACAATTGACGCTTTAAAGGACAATATTCGTGAAGCCATTGGTGAAATACAGCTGCACTCAATCGATAATGTGCTTAAAAATTGGACCCATCGTGCATGCTACTGCATGGCCAGCCGAGGCAGCCATTTGAATGAAATTATTTTTCATTATTAACCGGAAGGATTGTACTTTCAAATAAAAAAAGAAATTTGAGAAAATATTAAAAAATATTAAGTTTTTTTTATAGCATTTTCAAAAAAAAAAGTTATCTGGCGGACCCTTTAGATATTCATGAATAAATAAATAATTTTTGAAAAAACACAAAATTCGCTATACTTTTTGAACACACCTCGTATGACACCCTTACGATTACAAATTTATATAATGCATAGCATATTTCAGGGATACGTACTGTGCCAAACAAGAACTTGTTCAAAATTTTTATCTCACTACTTTTGATGGCCGATGTTTTAAACAGGAACTTGGCCTTTTTCACATTTATGCTTTTGTGAGCATCTGACTACGTTTTGAAAGGTTGTTTAATAAAGCTTTTTAAACTTAAAATTTCTGTTCTGATATATGTCTATTCATAATGACTGCGCCAGTTGAAAAGGGCAGAGTTACATAAAATAATGGGTTAGAGTGTGATGGGTGCACTATTGTGTCCTTAAAAGGACCCAATAATGTACGAAATTTTGTAAGAGTCCCTGCGTGGAAATATGTAAAATATAGAGTAAATTTTAGTGGGAGTGACCCCGCCTATTTTACTAAAGTCTGCTTAGACGAAGTTCTTTTGAAAACGCAAAATTAAAGGCTAGCATAAGTGCAATGTGCATGCAAAGTTTCAATAGACCAGCTTGTGTTTTAATTTTTAAGATTTTCGGCTTTTCGTGTTGGTAACTTACCTAAGCCTATTTTTTTTTTGCAAAATTTCAGTTCTCTACCGTATAATATAACGTTAACTTTTTATGAACATGATCCTACCTCCCTAATATAACAATCGCTGCTTTCGGATTTTTCCAGTTCGTAACTCACCCCTTAACTTAAATTCTTAATTTCGAGTTTAATGTGCGTTTCCATGCCCCCGATTGAAACTTCCAGGATTTTATATTTTTCGTGGTGATCTCTGATTTATATTTATTTGTGTATCGAATTTAAGCTCTCTAGTGGAAATTCCAGCTTTAAATGTTATGGGTGGTTAAATGTTATGGGTGTTAAAGGTTCCCCTAACTTTTCATTAGCGAATAAATAAAATGTAACAAAAAAATAGCTTTATTATGTAATTCTTTTTATCTAAATTTCGAGTTTACTACGTTCGCTTGTTTGTCTGTTTTACTGTTTATTAGCGCTTTCTTTTTCACATCACTGTGTTCTGTTATCAAGTTGCCACTATCAGAGCTTCAGAATTTCTATTTTCATTTTATTGTCCTGATTTTTATATTATTTTTATGTTTTCTTCTTATATGTATGTATTATATGTACTAACTTCATATTTATTATTGATATTTCTTCAAGGAGGAGGACACACAAACAACAACAAGTAAATATCATTCATTCACTGCGTAATAAATCATTGAGGGGCACACACAGAGAGTGAATATTTTAATATGATTTTATGTGCTTGTGGCTTGCTATGTACTCGTAATTTCCAAATATTTGCTTTCTTTTCTTTTTTTTTGTAACTGTTATTTTATGACTTTCTAAACATTCGTGTTGCATGAATGAAATACTAGAATTAAAGGCGCTCGGCACCTGGTAGCCGTGTTTGCCTGTTTAGTGCAATAAAGTCATTTTATTACTTTGAACTTTTAAATAAAAAATAAGGTTTTCGTGTAGAGATTCCAGACCCAAAGAGACGGTTTCTCATTTTTAGAAAGGTTTTGTATCGCAAACGCATTAAATGCCATTTTTCCTGCTCCAGCCCAGAACGTGGAATAGTTAGTAAAATTATAAAAATGTTTTGTAAGTAACAATAAAGGCAGGCAAGCAGGCAGCAGTGAATTAATTAAGATTTCATTTTACTTTGTTTGCGATTAAATATTATAATGACGGACTGGGGTCAGTACTGGGGTTTGTGACATAGTTTAACATTTTAGACTCTATAAAAGACGCAGTACTAGCCTCTATTTTTTTTTGTATGTTTCACAGTCAATACAACATTTTTTTTATTAATAAAGATTACTTATACTCGTAAACAGGGCAAGTTTTTATGGCATATGCCATTTTTGCCATTACTTCTATTATTTACATAAAAAGCCATTTTTAACGCACCTTGCCATATTATACCTTTTTCTTTTTGTAACCTAGAAGAAATTTGTGTATGTCGGAGCTTTTTATTTTACCGGAATCACACTAGCAATAATTCACAAAATTTTTAAATCAATCTGTTGTATTAGCAATATATAAATCCCTTTTTCACATACAGCATTTATATTTCGTAATTTTTTTCAAATAATTCAGTTTTCGTTATAAAATCTACAATAAACTCCATGTAAGTAACGTTGTATTAAAAAAAAAGAAGGCACATTAAGGCTAAGACTCCATATTCTAAAAAATGGTACGATGAATTCTTGTTGCCCTTTGAAAATTTTCCTTAACATAAGATTGTGTAGGATAGTGCATCCTAGCCCTAATAGTTCATAATTTTGTTCGTTTGCTTAAATACATAATTGTATATATTTATGCCCTAATTCTGTTCGACGATTGTATGGTCTTGTCTATGGACGAAAGAGAGCCGCAGTTGTGATTCTTTAGAACAATTATTATTTATTATCCATGCGAGAAGGTTCATGTATTTGCTTTATGATTTTGTTCTAAACGATATTTTTTCAAATATTTTTCTAACTATTGTATTTTATTTTTATGTTTTAAAAGCAAAGTAATAATATTTTTATTTTTCATTATCAAAGACAACAACCATTTTTGAAGAAAATAATTTAGAGAATTCAAAAACAAGAACTGAAAAATATTTTCAAACATAAACGTCCTAAATCTTCTTACTGAATTAGGGCATTAAAATAAAAATATGTCTCATGGCAAAGGAATTTAATTTGCTTTCATACACACACAAAAATGTATTCACCAATTAATGTTTTCAATTAAGAATTTAATTAATTCAATTAAATTAAAAAAAAAAATTAATTGATATTATCAAATTGTTTATAGGTGAAAATCTAATTAATTTTTTAATTGATCCCAGCAAAAAAAAAAAATCGGAACTAGGTCCAAAGGTTTACCAATTTCATTGCATACCAATCACTACAGGTACTGCATTTAATATTCTAAGGCTGTTGTTTATATAAAAAATTGTTCCAGACAACACTTTAAGCGTATATCATGTGTTAAATTCATTGATGTTTCACCAGAAAGCGAACGACTTGGAATTTAGTTCATCAATGCTGTAACTAATGATTTCTATTATAATTTTTTGCTGTGCATATACTAGTGTTGAGCAAAACTGTGATTTTTTTAATAATGTTGCTCCGTGTGAACGTGATTTCTAAATCGCTGTTTAGCAGTATTTTGTTTGTAGCATTTCTGTTATTTTGACAAAATCTAATAAGAAGAGCAGTTGTGAAATTAAACAGTGACTGTGATCACGGTTTAACACATTTCAGCTCTTCTGCTTTAAAAGTATGTATTAGTATTGGTATTTTGATAAATGCTACTAAGAAGAGCGACAAGAACAAACAATTAGCATCAACCCCAACAGTAAAATTGCAAATACAAAAATGTGAGAGCTATAAATAGTTGCCAAAAAAGACGATTTGACACGATTAGACGATTTTTTCTCGACAAACGGTGAACGTATACAAATATTTATATTCATGTGGTGGCTTTATTCACTGTAAAGTAAGCATGCAAGAGCATTCACAGTTTGTATGAAAGTACTACATTTGCAAAACCTGTTACTTGATAAATTCAGTCACAGTTGTGATTAGTGATTTTTCAATCGCTGTGAAAAAGTAACAGGTTTCGAAAAATAGCTCATCACTAGTATATACACTGAAAGAAAAACACTTTGTAAAGGGAATGAACCCCTTTCATTAATACAACGACAAAGTTCATTAATAAAATGAAACATTATATTATATTGATGCAAATTTCATTAATGGAATGAAACCTTTCTAATGCTTAATATTTTACATTTCGTAGTATCATAAATGTTACGAAATAGTTTTCATTCGGGTAATGAAAAAATCAAATACATGTTTTTATGAAGAATTCATACCAAAAAATAGTTTAAATTGATTAGGTGACATAAAAGAATATTAAACTATCAAACCACAATTGCAATTAATTTAAAGTTGGGGAGATTATAGTTTCGTTGAAACCTAATTGAAATATTTTCGTAACTACAATGAAGAAAACCTCCTGCTGCTGGCTAATAGGCAGTATGCAACCTTTGTAGTCGCAGGTTCAAATTCTGGAGACAAGTCAAGATATATTTTTTTTAATATATATTTATATACGCCAATGTGTATGTCATATTCGAAGGTGGCACAATATATTGGCAATTATCAAAGACTTTTGATTTTTATTGTACAATCAAAGCAATTGTTTAATGTTGCCACCACTATTGTTCAATCTTGTTTACTTTTTCATTGTCCGAAAAAGTGGGCAACATTTTCGTTCAAAGTATTGTGACATTTATTGCATACACAGAAAAAAGTATTCACCAATTAATGTTTTCAATTAAGAATTTAATTGATTAAATTAAATTTTTAATTGTATTAATTAATTTGAGTGGAATAACTTAATTGATATTATTAAATTGTTTATAGGTGAAAATTTAATTAATTCTTTAATTGAGATTACAAATATTACTTTTTTGCTGTGTCAAAACGACAACAATATGTACTACAACATATGAGTATGCAATAATATTGTATAATGGATGGGCTGCTTTTAGGTTCAATATTAGCACAGTTACTGCGTCTGGGAAAACAAAACAAAACTTTCATATTTCAAAAATATACACATAAGCGATCTTCTTTCACTTTCATTTCCACATTCACAAAAAAAAATGCTTCATAAAATTTCGCTGAATTATGTATATTTTTAGGTAAAGTAGGGTTAGGTTAGGAAGGGTGGTACTATAACGCACCTCCACTCGGGGACCCATTTGGGTCCATTGTGATTCCTTTTTATTGACCGTTAAAAGTAATATTTACCCCCAACTTCACCCAGAAGTTACCCTATTATCCCCTCCATTTCAAACTTCTCGATATCAGTAATGCTCTCGTGGAAACGTTTGCTCAGCCATCTAAGCCTATGACAATTGTTCAATTGTTTTAGGTTCCTCTTCATCCCCGCACATACTACAGAAATCTGGAGTGCCAAATTCCCAAAATTTGGTTCTTGCTCTGACCGAGCAGTGACCAGTAAGCTTTCCTATTCATATCCAGTAGCAGTTTGGATGTTCCTGACACAAGTTTTGGACACATAGCCCTCAAGACTCTACAGTCCTCCCTACTTCATCATGAACTGTGGGTCCTGGTCTCTACACAATTACTGAGTTCCGTATAGTAATAACCTATCGGTAATTTCACCGATCTACCACACATTCCCTCATTTAACGCCGACCGTATTCTTGCTAGCTCATCGGCAATTTCAATTTCCTCAACTCTGCTGTGGCCAGTATATTTCTTTAAGTGCACAAAAATTTCTTCTATTTTTTTCTCACTGACATGCCTTCTGCTCATGTCTTTTTATTATATTATTGATATCGTCCAACATTTTGTCTTAACTATAGATCTCCTTCATTGGTTAAGATATACATACATATGTATATTGGATCTTTCCATTCCTTTCTTGTTTACTTAAAAGTGTACGAATGTCGCGTCCGTCGCCTGGGAATTGCGCATATGCAACTACAAATCGATGCCAAATTACTTAAAATTTGATGATTCGAATAAATACTCAAAGCAGTTCAGTTTTATTGTCTTTTTTCCTAGCAATTTGTGGTTATGAGCAGACACAAAACTAAGTGGCGCAATCGTAATCGCTGTATTTGGTTTGAATATCATTTCCGACATTTTCGTTCATTCTAATGTTTGCCGTATGGCGTCAATGATGAATATTGGCCTCCGATGCTTCAAGACTTGCTGGTTTGTAGGCATAAGCCAATGACTTAACATAGCCCCATTAAAAGTAATACTGAGGCGTTAAAGCGCATTAAATTGGCGCCAGAGAAATAAAGTTGACCCCAAATTGATTTTGCGATAAATCAATTGTTAAGCGCGTTGTATGACAAGTTGTGCCGTGTTGTTGGAAACAGATGTGGTTGATGTTTAGCTGATTAACTTTTGGAAACAAAAATTCAGTCGTCAAGGCACGATAGAGCTCGCCATTCACTATAACGGCAGCTTGTTATTATTCAATATGCGCTACAGCAATTGACACACACATTTCTTTGTCTTGTTTGATTGGTTTGAATGAATAAGAGTAAAATTAGTGTGAAAGCGATTAATAACAGCACGAATTACTTGCTCGTTGAGCCGATTATGTTGATGGTAAAATGCACAACGTGCTCTGCTAACTTCGGGAACAGATTTATATGTTTCCAAGCAAATTTCTATAATTTGGAAGCATTGCTTTTGCTTTAAACGTTTAATGATGACCAAGCCTTACACAGAAGAAATTATGCCCAAAAAATTTTCAAACAAATGTTTGTTTGAAATAAAATAAAGTTTCAATAAATATTTCAATTGTGTTTGTCGTTTGTCGGCATTTGCATGCAACACGATCAATGCAAATAAACAACAACAAGAGCACAACAGTGCGTTCCGCCTATCAACAAATAATATAAACACCAACACACTTAGTTATCAAATTATTTCATGCGAAGGCTGTTAAATTTAAATTTTTACAAAATTGTTATCAGAATCCACAAATTTATTTGTAGGTCCGCATTCATACAAAATATTTACTGGTTGAATGAATTTGGCTACTGAAAATTAAATTTAGTTTTTTTCTGAACAGAAAAATCAAACAATAGTTACTGATATCGATAGTTCACATATAACTGAAAAAAAACACCCGCTACATATTTATAATGTACAGTGATCAATAAAAAATATTACACAATAGTATGTACACAGCTCTTCGAATGCAGAGAAGTTTGCTAGAGAGAGAGAGAGAGAGAAAAACTTAATAATAAGTTGTGAGTTTTAAATTATCGAACACTGTACTTCTATAAATGTTCAAACAAATCTGCAAATGCAATCGTACTAACATACTAAAGTTTTTAAACATATTTTAACCTTAAAAGAATTGTCTTGGAGTGCGATTTTTTTTCGAATAGTTCTGCAAGTAATAATTCCTTTAATAATAAGACGCAACTTAAGAATTTTTATGAGTGACTCTGTGTTAATAGCTAAAATGTATACAATATGACATTAAAATAAATTTAATGCTTTTCAATATCACACATTGATACAAGTGATTAATGCGTTTTTGTGCTAAAAACACTTATTTGCACAAATACACATACATTATATTTATGGAATTTATTGAAGAATTATTTATGTCATGAAAAATATGTGATTTCCTATTCGTTGCATAAATATTTTTATATGTATGTATGTACATATATTTTTTTACGACTATCGTTTGATTTATTTTATAGTTTTTAATGCTTTCGAATCATTTTTGTTTCCATTCTTTTACTGCTTTTTCTATTTGAGAATATTTTTTTATTTAACATGCATATACTCGTACATATAATGGCAGTTGCTTATTATATAAAAAAAAAACTTCATGCATATATTCGAAACAATTTCATAGTTGTTTAATGTATCCTGAAAATGATCTTATTAACATTACATGGAAGCAGAAGGAAATAATTTACAGCCACACATCACAACAAGGAGCGTATCGGCAGACCAATTTACAGATTTATAGTAAATAAATTGAAGGAAATTTTTAAAATTAACAGTTGCGAGAATAATAAATTAAAGCTTAAATGGTAAATATTTTTCCATGGGTGCAAGCACATTCTTGTCTGCAATATATCCCTTATTTTTCAAACAAAATATAAAACACTTTTATGCTCAACATTCAAAGACCACTAAAGAATTCGATTTCAAGCTATAAAGTACCTGTACCATACAGGGTGTCTGGTGGCAAATTTATATTTTTAAGTACGATTATTTCAAAAAGCAACAAACGGTGCGGAGGGAAGATGGCGCCGTTGGAATTATCAATTGTGCGGATTTTTTAGTCACGCTGTCGCAGTGGTCGAGTGAGCATCGCGCTGTGGAGACATTTTTTAAGAGTAATGATTCTTACGTAATTGCTCGTCAACAATTTTGTTCAAAGTTCAGCATTCCGCGAATACGTGATGGACCGAGTGTAAATTTAACCCTTTCGTCGGTGCAGAGATTCCCCGCAACTGCTTCGGCTATGAATGTCCCACGGCCAGGGCCCATTTGATCTTTAAGGACTCCCGAAAACATTGAACTGGTTGAAAGCAGTTTACGTGAAAATCCGCGACTTTCAATACGGAAAAGAGCAGCCTCACTGGCACTTCCAAGAGCGATTATTCATGAAATTTTTAAAAAGGATCTGAAGTCGCATCCTTTTAAAATCCAAGTCGTTCAAGAACTGAAAGAAAGTGACTTTGATTCACGCAAGAATTTTTGTGAAACGATGTTGGAGCGTTTTCGCACTGTAAATCTCATTTTTTGGAGCGACGAGGCTCATTTTAAATTAAACGGCCACGTCAACAAGCAAAACTGCCGTTACTGGACTCCAAGAACCCGCAACCCTCGATTGAAACATCAAAAACCATTGCATTGCCCCAGGGTAACTGTTTGGTGTGCCTTATCCACGCATGAGATAATTGGACCATTTTAGTTTCGAAAATTCTAGAGGCCAGGCGACGAATGTCAACGGTGAAAATGATCGACGCATGATTACGGAATTATTTTTGCTAAACCTGCGAGCTCATCCATCGTACTCTTCACACACGTGGTTTCAACAGGATGGGACGACTGCACACAAAGCCAGAGCTTCGATTAATTTGATTCGGGAAAATTTCTCCCAAACACTGATCAGTCGCTTTGGGGACACCCCATTTCCACCGAGGTCGCCCGATCTAACGCCCATGAATTTTTTTGTTATGGGGCTACTTCAAAGTGAGGGTTTATAATACCAATCCCCAATCTTTTGTGGCTTTAAAGGAAAATATTCGTCGAGAAACCAGCTCAATTGAACCAACTTTACTGCAGCGAGTGGCGCAGAACACAAGGTTCTTCTATAGGAGTAAGAGGGTGCTAGGCCAGAAAAACTTGAAAAGGTTGCCTTCCTACCCGTTGGTGCCGGCGCTAATTGACGCCACTGACTCTTAATTGTTTGTAGGCAGTTGAATGCCTAGAAAGCAGATGAATGCTTTCTACGAATCAATAAAAATATGCCAATTTTAGTAGAGCTCAACGAGGAGCTCTTTCGACAGCAGTTTATTGATTGAATTCTCATACAAATAATTGCTGCTTATATACTAATTATGTGAAGAATCTAGATTGTAAAAATGAGTGATCTTATTTCTATTTTGAGTATATTAAAAATATTTACATTTATAATATTCGTGGGAAAATAAAATGTCACTTGATATATTTAAAGTAATAAATTATCTTACCATAAATATTGAAGTGCGCCACAAACAACAACAACCCACGGTATGCTTACCAAGCACATGCATTGCACTGGAATGTCAATACGGTGACCAGCGGTATGCAATTGCTATTGTATGCAGACCCGTAAAACAATGAATACATTCACTGATATGTATGTAAAATAATTAAATCATTGTTTACTACAGCACTGTGTGACAAAAAAAATAACTGTGAAGCATGTGAAAATTGTGGTTCTCAAGGAAAAATTTTTGGCGACCACTGGTGTACCAATTTTCTACTTTGTGTTGATATACGACTATTAAATTGGACTTTCATCATCGTGGAAGTTTAAATACATAGAAAGCGCATAAATAGAACGCAAAAAACATAATGCCGGCAGTTTTTTAACAAAAATTCTTTTAATAAAATATTTAATAACTCAGTAAATTTCTAAGGAACTAATTAACACAAACCTGCGGATTACTCTTAATCAATTCTTTTTTATAAATCAGGTCATGAAAAGTATGGTTCTAGAACAAAAATACTGCCAAGTTAGAAAAGTTTCGAAAAAACAGAAAAAATTTCAATTGGTGAAAAAATACAGACATATGTACAGGGTGTTTTTTTTAGAGGTATAGAACTTCGAATTGAAATAAAACACAAGAAAATCGTTTTAATGTCCATCAATTTGGCTTTATTGGAAGGATAATTTTATGCCATTAACGTTTAAATATGATTTCGGGCATGTGGCCGCCGCGGCTGGCTCGAATAAAGCCAATTCTACAGGTCCAATTTTCAACCACTTTTTCGAGCATATGGGGCCGTATGTTGGCAATAACGCCACGAATGTTGGCTTCCAAGTCCCCTAACGTTTCTGGTTTGTTGGCGTAGACGAGCGACTTCAGCGGATGCGTATTATCACATAGAGTAAACGTAGTGCGAAAACGATCCATGGTTAACCGAATTAATTGCTCTGATGGACGATTATGTCGACCATAAAATGGACGGAGCTTGCGGTAAACTTCGCGAACTGAACCATTATTTTCGAAATAAATTTGCACGATTTGCAAGCATTGTTCTTTTGTCAACCTGTTCATGATGAAATGGCAAACCAAACTAAATATTAATCACTTGACAGCTGACAAAATGGCCGCCAGTTAAAAAAGTGATGCCAACTTAAAGTTCTATACCTCAATAAAAAACAATATATCTGAAATTTACTGAAATATAAGTATATGGTTCAAAAGGTTTAAGTCTCTTCTTTCTGAATCCGCTAACAAATTTGAAATCTGTTGATATTTAACTTAGTGAGAGGATGATAAGTGCAAACGGGTACGAAAAATCGATTTTTTACCCGTAACTCAAGATTTTGGGGGTGTTTGGAAAATTTCAAATACAGATGGTCGTTATGCTCGATAATGCCTAATTAGAAAATTAGTAAGACGTCCCAGCTATTTCGATTTCATTAATTTTTGACACACTATGTAAGAAAAGATGCTAAACTAAAAAATAGCCAAAACCCGAAAAAATGTTACCGGGTACATATTTTTTTTAAGTCGCCATCAGGCCAGATATTCAATTATACTATGTAGGCTAAAGTTCGTGTAGTTTAAGATATGTAGTGTCCGTACGGAATCAATGGTATGCGAGTCAAAGTTGCACTTTATTGAATTTATTAGAGTTAACAAGCTAGAATAATTAGCCATATCGTATTTGATTTGTAGACACATTTCCTCAAAAACATTGTATTTTGAATGGAAATTAAAACCTATTTTCTACAATTCAAGTTTAAAGGGACGATCTAGTTAAGAGCTCTTTAAAATTATTATTGTTAATTTCCATTCATTCTAATAATTTCCGTTCTACGTATCCAATAATAATTTCGTGGTCGTACATCACTCGCCATATGAAAAACCTAAAGGATTAATAAATTTAAACTTCAGGCGATTTTTAATTTAACGTCTAGACTTAGTTAAAAAAAATATGGGAAAAAAATAATCGCACTCCCTAACAGATACACAAATACTAAAACAAGGAGCACATTAAACAGCAGATACTTTTAATTTTCGAGTGGTCAACAAATAATCGATTTTTAAGTCTTTTTTTGTGTTTTTGGTGTTCAGTTCTGTGGAAAAAAGAAAAATGAGGAAAATAAAAAAGGAGTAATGCTGCACATAAAAAGTGTTGAAGCTGTCGTATCACTTCCATTTAACAAAGACAAATATATATACATGCATACTTACGAGTATGTATATGTATAGGGTATTTTTTCTAGAGTGTTACAACTTTGAGTTGACATCACTGCTTTATTTGAGCACCCATTTAACAGCTGATAGTTGCTTTTTGTTGAGTTTGTGTTGAAATTTCATTATCAATCGTCTAACACCAGAGCAACGCTTGCAAATTGTTCGGCGAATGGGCTGAAGCCCAAATTTAAATTGATTTTGAATTTCCATTCAAGATTTTATTTTCCGATGAAGCCCATTTCTGGTTGAATGGGTACGTAAATAAACAGAATTGTCGCATTTGGAGTGAGGAAAGTCCACAAGCTTTTGTCGAAACAACATTACATCCACAGCAAATTGCTGTTGGGTGGGTGCGCTTTATGGGCTGGCGGAGTCATTGACCCATATGTCTTCAAAAGCGATGATGGTCAGAATGTTATTGTCAATGGTAAACGGTATAGGAACATGATTCGAAATTTTTTCGAACCTCAATTATGTGGCATTAATCTTGCTGATATGTGGTTCCAACAGCACTGAGCCACATGTCACACAGCGGCCGCTGCAATTGATTTACTCAAAGCAACTCAAAGTTGTGATACTCTAAAAAAACACGCTTTATGTAAGTGTGTACGTGTGTTGTTGTTGTATGGCCATATGTGCAGTGAATAATAACTGAAGTGTTAAACAAATAAATGACAAACAATGATTTTGATGGCAAAACTGAAGCGAATATGCTTCAGTTTTACTTTACACTTAATAAATAATTTAACTGAAATAAAGAGTTGCACAATTGTAAATTTGAGATTTACTATTTAGGGATTACTATATAGCATCTTCTCGCGACTTTGTTCGTTCTCATCCAGAAAAAACTGAAATTCTCCCTTAAACTATATTTATAGTACAAATTACAAATGCAAAGTTTATCAAAAACAGTAAAAGTACAAAATGTAAAAATTTTACCAATTGCATCCCTTAAACTACTTTGTGTTTTAATCTATGAGTCAAGAAAATTTCATTGAAATCCATTCAGCTGTTTTTGCATTAAAGTGAGAAACATACAAAGTAATTTCTTTTTAAATAGAAAAAAATTATTTTCCTAGACATAAAAATACAAGCTGTCCTGAGTTGGCAAATCATGTTTTAAAATTGTTCAGAGGTTGGCAATTTGTAAAAGGGCGCGTGTAGAAATTTTCCAACACCAAACGACCCGAACACGAATACCAAGATGCCCAACACGACACAACACCAAAAGCACGATATCAAATTGAATAGCAGAAAATCATTTTTTTTTAATTCAAATAGATACATATTTTTTTAAATTTCAGAGCTTTTAACTGAAGAGACCCATACATACCCTCACAACGGCTCACAGTGCTTTCTTCCATAGACAAAAATACAAAAATTATTCATGTCTTATATTGTAATAAAAGTTATGCTGTTCGATGGGTAACATTCAAATTCAAACCAGTTTGAAATAATTTTGACGTCTTAGTTCTTATCGACCCCACCATAGGGGGTAAAAGTCAGTGAATTTTGCGCCTTAGTTACTAAGCAAAAAGTTCAGTTTTGACCGTTTCATTCCAGCAATTGTACGAATAGTAATTTAAATTTTTTGCATTGTACAATGGTAGATGGTGCGGCTGCTAATATCTAAAACAAAACAAATTCTGCGAGTCTGTGTTTTAATTGCAACGCAGTGCCAATGAAAATTAACAACTTTAATTCCTCTAAAAATTCAAATGCGGGTACTCATAAATACCGTCTCTGACTACCTCACTGCTTAATAAAATATTTTCAATGCTTATTGCACATTTCTTAACGAAATCCTTTTAAAATCTGGCGAATTAGTAAGGATAATAGTAAAATGTTTTTTAGAAAAATTAAAAAAAAAAAAAACAAACATGCTTAATAATAGATCAAATTAAGTCTCGGCATGGTAATATCAGAGTAGCAGTCCAAATAACTGGTTTAAAAAAAATAAATAATTGACAATTTTGGTATTATACTTAGAGTGATATCATGTGGCTTGCAAATAAACATAAAATCTTTCAAAGAATTTTTAACAGCGACTAGAAATATGTATTTAATTCATTATGGTTGGTATCATATGCCAAGTACTGTACACAAAATTTTAATTCATGGAAATGATGTTAGCATACCCGTAGTAGGTTAGGAAGGGTGGTGCTATTCCGCACCACCACTCGGACACCCAATTGGGTCCTTTGTGATACCCGTAGTAAGACCATTACAAATTTCCTGTAATTATTTATTTTAAAATTACTAATTAAAATTACCAGTCATAACACACAAAAAGAACATTATAGGCTGGTTGTCGGAAGAAGCGTTAGAAGCCAATCACAAAAATGTGAGAAAGGTGCGGTTATTGCATGCTAACACTTCCTCTCGGATAAACATTCATTTGTTCCTAACCTCAAATCCTTTTTATCTTCAGTCAAAAGTCTATATAAAAAAATATAGACTTTTGAGATATCTCCAAGTATATTCAAATATACTATATCACTAATGATATTAAAATCAGACCTTTAATAACAAAAATTTAAATTTAAAAAAGTTCCTGTGAACTTTGAAACAAAATTTATTAAAAGATTTTAAGTTTTTTAGTTAATGAATTTGTTTCACAAACTTATATGTTATCTTAAAACTTATTTATGAAATGTAAAAAAGAGTATTTTTATTTTGCCGTGAGAGCGAGTGACACCTAAAATACATGTTTTTCTTGCGTAAGAGTGTGTGAAACTGAAACGTATTTAATTCAGTTGTGGGTAATCATGCAAGAATAAATATGTTTTCATAGAAAATTTGAGTGACAGTCACGCTAAGTATATTCTCACCGTGAGTATGCGTGACAGCAAGTCAAAAACAAACACGCGCTCTTCTGTGCTATTAGATTTGTGCAAATATACCAACTTTCGTGATATTATGTTAACTTTTGTAAAAGTTATTACATATTTTCTTTAAAGGATACTTGACAGGACGAAAGGTCCTTTTCGCAGTTACGGTAAAAACTAACTCACAAGATGCGTTTAAGATGGATACAAAAAATTTAAGTTTATATAGTTTTAGTTTGAAAAATATAGCAAACTTAAACATTTTGACTTTTTGGAACATGGACGGTAGGCGTGTCCTTGGTCCGATTTTTTTCAAAACTAAAATTTTTCTTAACTTAGATGAATGTAAATACTGTACCAAATTTGAGAAGCCTAGGTCAACTCCTACTATTTTTTTCCCATCGTTATATGGGAACAAACCACTGTGCGGCGTAGAGATGAGCGATCCTGTGATTTTTTTTAACAATATTACTCCTTGTGAACGTGATTTCTAAATCACTATTCTTTTAAACTATGACTGTGATCACAGTTAAACGTATTTTGTTTAAATAAGTTCTGTTATTTTTAGAAAATCTAATAGCAAGAGTAGCAGTGAAATCAAACAGTGATTGTGATCACGGTGTAACACATTTCAGCTCTTCTGTTTTAAAATTTTGACAAATACTAATAAGAAGTGCGACAAGAACAAACAGCTAGCAATCAACCCCATCAAAATATTGAATATTGCCCTAAAACAGGCCGAGAGATAATACAAAATTGTGAGAGCTATAGTCGTACATGGTTGCCAGAAAAGACGATCTGACACGATCTGAAGATTTTTTCTCGACAAATGCTAAAGGCATAAAAAAAGTTAATGTGTTAGCTTTATTTACAATAAAGTAAGCATACAAGAACATTCACAGTTTGTATGAAAGAACACAGTCACAGTTGTGATTAGTGATTTTTCAATCGCTGTGAAAAAGCAACAGGTTTCGAAATATCGCTCATCTCTAGTGCGGCGCTATAAAATAAGGCCTAAGGAAATAACACCCAAATAAAAAAATTGAGTAAGACCCAATAATATTAAGGAATTTTTAATTGGGCCTTATTTCATTTATTTGGGATTTCTTTCATCTTGAGTTTGGTTTCATTGGGCTTTATTTCATTTATATTGGGATTTTTTCATAAATTTTCTCTTGAGCCTTATTTAATTTTTTTGTTATATTACATTAGGCCTTATTTCATTTCCTTTTTGGGCATTATATCCTTGGCCTTATTTCATAGCGCCCCCTTCAACAAATTTTTCTGGTGTTGCATGTTTGACGATACAAAATATTAAATTTTTTCATTACTGGAAATTCATGCAAACATTTTTTACACTTAAAATCGTTTTGTGTTTTATCGTGTCAGTTTTGTTCAACACGACGCTACGCACGAAATCATATTTTCTGGCAAGAATACTTCGTTTTGAGTTGTGCGTATTCGTGTCACGAAAACATACACCACACGCGCACATCTCTACTCGACACATACTAAAAAATACTTTGCCAGTACTAGTGAAATAGTAGAACTAATATGAAAATATCGAGAAAAAAAGCTTAATTGACACATTTTTGGACCTTTTTTTCTGACGAACATCGATTATTTACGATCGCTAATAGCCGATTTTGGTCAAAAAATTAAGTTCGAAAATTATGTCGCTTAAGCTTTTTTTTTGCGTTTATGGCATGATATGTCCCTTACATTAAAAGTTTTTAAAAATTTTTAATAATTACAAAAGGATATTTCATTTATTGCGGTAAAATAAACAAGGGGGATTACCTTCAACTTTATATGTCGTCACGAAAGTATTCAGCTTTCGGGTGTCTTACTTGCCACTATTTTGTCAAGATACTCGGAATAATAAAAATTATTTCTAATTCTTATAACCATTTCAACTTTAACATATTACAATAATGTCCTTAATAATCTTAATAATTAACTCCATCCTTTAATATTATATTTGAAATTTAAGCTCAAAAGTAGAGTCGTTAGAATTTTAAGGAAAAAGTTGATTGAATGAACATCGTTTAACTTAAGCGGCTATTCCACATGCAAAGGTTTTACTTTGCAAAGTCTTGAGGTTGTAGGAGAAAAGCGAAAAGAACCGTCTTAGAAATTTAAACTTAAAAAGGCAATTACTCATGTAGTACTTTTAATGGCTCCATGAAAAATCGCCCAAAACAAAATCGCATTTTTTTGGGCAATTTTTAATTTTTTTGGGTGATTTTTCATTTTGAAATTTTGGGCGATTTTTCATATGAACAATGTCTTCATGAAAAATCGCCCAAAAAATAAAAAATTAAAAATCACCCATAAAGTTTGTCAAACAAATTTTAAGTAATTTTTCATATGAAAAATCGCCCAAAATTTTTTAAACACTTAAAAATTAAAATGGAAAAAATACACAAAAAAATCAGGCAATCTGAAATCTTTATTAGACAAGAAAACCTTATGAGGAAGATAATCATTATTTGGCTGCGCCGTGTCGGGAAACACCATGGTGGAGAAAATTCTTAAGCCCGGCAGAAGGCCGGCAGTCCAAAAAATCGTTATAGGCAGGAAGCCATTAGTGCAAGAAAACGTTATAGAGCAGGAAAACTTTGCGAGGAAGGAAATCTTTATTAGGCTGCGCCGTGTAGGGAAACACCATGGTGGAGAGAATCCTTAAGCCCGGCCATAGGCCGGCAGTGCAAGAAATCGTTACAAGGCAGGAAAACTTTGCGAGGCAGAAAATCATTATTAGGCTGCGCCATGTCGGGAAACACCATGGTGGAGAAAATCCTTAGGCCGGCCGAAGATTTTCTGCCTCGAAAAGTTTTTATGCCTTATATCGATTTCTTGCACTGCCGGCCTATGGCCGGGCTTAAGGATTTTCTCCACCATGGTGTTTCCCGACACGGCGCAGCCTAATAAAGATTTTCTGCATTGCAATTCAGTAAGAAACGAATATTATTTATGCTTTTCTGCAACTTTTCTTTTTTTTAATATAAAAATGAAATTACTATACCTTTGAATTTTTTTGGTGTTTTTTTAATTTTGGGCGATATTTTATTTTTTTGGGCGATTTTTAATTTTTTTTGGGTGATTTTTCATTTTGAAATTTTGGGCGATTTTTCATTTATTTGGGTGATTTTTCATTTTAAAATTTTGGGCGATTTATCATTTTTATTTTTGGGCGATTTTTCATGGAGCCACTTGTAATTGTCGACTGATATCAATCATTAATCGTGGTGTTTATATAAGAAACGGCGGTAAAAGAAGACACTAGACTTAAAACAGCTGTAAAAGTTCCGTAAAGTATGAAGTATATTGTAGTTAATATAACTAATTAAAATTAAGCCAGAGATATATACAGGTACAGATAATTATATACGTATTTTAATTGGTTTTAGGCATAAATTTCCCCCTTTCGTCCTCCTGGTCCTAATTTTAAAAATTAACATAGTCTATGTGACTTTATAGACGCAGATCTATCTAAGTTCTAAATTTTATTAAAATCGGTTCGAACGTTTCGGAGAGGCAGAAATTCCCCTCTTTCGTTATACTTGTAAGGTAACATTCTCAAATACTCCCGGAGTTTCACAGACTAAGTGCACAAAATTTCATCGCGATCGTATGAGCGGTTTGCCACGCATAAAGTACATACAAACAAACATTAATTTTTATATATGTATGTAGATATATAAGAAAAGAAGAAAAAAAGAAAGAAGAAGAGAAGAAGAAAAGAAGAAGAAGACATAGATGTACGTACATCTGGGCTTCTAAAGCTTACATCGGAATTTAAGATTAAAATGGGGTTGAAATTTTAATAAATTAAATCGGCATTTAAAACCATGAAACTTTTGCTTCTTACGAATATCTGAGAAATTTTATAAGAAACCTTTTATGTTATTTTAATTTCGAACAGTTTTTAGATCCGCGGATCGACTGCTGATTCAACGTGCGAACAAAAAGTATTATTAATAAAATAAAGTATTGGAAGTTGATCTAATTCTAAAATAAGAGAAAATTTTTTAATTATATATATGTACAGGGTGTCCGTCGGGAAGGTATACTACTTTGTTTTGCTGCCATTTTGGTAAAAATTAATCTTGACAGTTCATATTTGGCAGTCGTGAAGTAGACACGTGACAAATTTATTATGAAAAAATATTCGATAAACCAACGTGTTTTAATCGCCAGGATTACAATAGAATTGCTGCAAGACCTCTTTCCACAACAAGTTATTTCAAGAAATGGTGATGTTGATTGGTCTCCACGGTCGCCTGATTTGACTGCTGCGGACTTCTTTTTGTGGGGATATCTGAAAAGCAAGGCTTATGCAAACAAACCAGAAACGCTTGAGCAACTCAAACAAAATATTCGTGATGAAATTAATGAAATACCGCGTGAAATGTGTGAGAATATAATGAAAAATGTGCTCAAAAGGGCTCGCATTTGTGAGGCTAACAGAGGTGGACATTTATCTTATATTGAATTCCATACATTATTGGCGACATTAAATAAAACATTTATCAATATAAGATCCATTCCCTTTCATTTAATCAAACATTATAACCAAACAAAGTAGTATACCTTCCTGGCGGACACCCTGTATATGAAAAAGTTATGAAGTATAGGCTTCTTTCTGCACATTCTATATGCATTCAGAACTTCATACCTTGAGAGATACCAAGCTGGACATCACAAACAAGAATGAAGTGATACCGAAGCAGGTTGGTAAGCGAGAGTTGTGCTCTCTCTCCGTTACCAACCTTCTTCAGGAAATACCATGAAATACTTCCAAGAAAATGGATGGAGGTAACCTCTAAGTTGGCCTGTCTTCACAATGGCACTAAGAATACAAGGGGCATACATCCATGTTTAATATATTTTGTTGCTTTTATTTTATGTATACGTGTAGATGTCGAAATTGATATTTAACCTGTCATAATTTTAACGATTTCACGTACACACTTGTAATTGCGTTTGCAATAATCTTAAGAGGAAGTTTGTAATCCACCAAAAAAAGAATTCCTTAAGACACCCGTACGTATGTACGTTAAAACATTTTTCATGCATTTGAACTGCTTTTCACCTGCCAATCACAAATTTTTTTACTGTCATATACAGTTCCTAAGACTGATGAAAATAAAACATGTTCTTATTGCCAAACATTTTATAATAAATATTAACATGCGTATATTAACATAACGTACATACAAACATACATACTCGTACACAGGCTTGTATGTGGGTGTTTTACACATCGAAAGTTTCTAAGGGATTACACGACAAGTACAAATTTTATATGTGAAATACATGTCACAAACATGCTTGTTAAACATCGTATATATACACACACACACACACACACAAGTGTACTACTAAATGGTATGAGTAAATTAAAGTGAAATGGTACATCTGGGATAACAGCCATTTTGAATGATTCCTAGAAATTGTTTTTGAATAAGAAAAAAATATATATATAAACAATTTCGTAATGGGAAATGGTTTCAATATAATTGAGTACAGACATACATAAATACGCACATACATATATATGTATATAAGAGTATATATTTCTATGCACATAATTAAAATGTTACAAAAAAATTCCTCAGATACTTATGTAAATATGCTAAGAATTTCAAGAAGTATTTATTATGTTTAAATTTTATAAATTTCAATTGAAGCAAATAACAAGAAATGGGAAAAATTGTGTATTTGAAATAAGTTTAACTTTTCACCACGTTTTTTTATAATGTGCCCAAAATATGACAAGAAAAGAATGTGATTAATGATGTAAAAATTAAATTTGTAACTACACAAGTAAAATGTACGCGTTCACACAGGGCGACACTGATTTCATTGCACATTATGCCTCATTATTAAATTCTGAACCAGAATTGCTTCGAAACTAAATTAAAATGTCTTTCTACACAGAAAAAAATTTAAAGGTAAATCTAACCAGTACCCATGTTCTGTAACTTTGGTGAGAACTGCTCGCGTCGAAAAGATGTGAAACAAAATATTCCATCGTTTCTCGCAAAGTGAGAAAATAGTGTGTCTGTTAGTCATGTCGAAAAGTATCAAAAGTGATTACGTTATTACGTTAGAAATGCCAAAATATAACAGTCGAAGCCGACGTGATATCGCAGACGTTGTGAACCTTTATCACAAATGTCGTGGGCGGCGACCAAAATTTACTAAAATTTAAAAATTTTCAACGACGGCGGCGAAAATATAACAGACGGCTGTACCAAATAATGTGTAGTGCGACTTTAATGTTTATTGTTTACTTTGAAAATTTGCTTATTTTTATGGTTTAGCAATTGTCTATATGCATTTCGTTCCTGCTTTTGGAACTCGTCAGTAGACTTCAACCCAAAAAATTTTTGAATTAAGACTCTTAATACTATATTGAGAATCACAGTATACAAACATAATAAGTTTGAAAGCTTCAAACAAAAATTTTTACAAAACAAGCATATTTATTCGATTGTCTATCTATTTTATTTTCCACTACCTTTTTACCATTAGCTGCCACATTGTTTACTAAATATTTTCCAATAAAACAAAAAATAAAAATAGCTTTGTGGTGTAATTAACTGATTATTAAAACAAAATTGTTGAAGTGGTACATATAAAGAGTTAATGCCATCAAATTGTCTTCTACGAAGACATATGGTTTTTTCTTTTTGTTGCTTAGAAATTCGCATAGTTTTCTAAAATTATAAAAGCAAAATAGTTAACAATGAAAAAATCACTTTAAAAAACAAAATACTAATCTTTTCCGTGTTATTATCCATCGCACTGGGCTTTTTTAATATATTTTTTAATTTTGAAATTTCTCACCGAGTTTTTATTTGTGAGTGAATTTGACAGTTCAAAGCGAGAACTTTTCTCGCAAAAGTTTTACAGACACACTTTTTCTGTAAATTGGCGAATAATTTATTTACGTGACAGCTGTTACTCGCCAAAAAAAGTTACAGACACAGTTTAGTGAGAAAAGCAGCTGTTTGTTTCAATTTATTGCATTTTTGTTTCATTTCACACATTTCAAGCGAAAACTTTCTCGACGCGGGAGTTACAGAACATGGGTACAGTTTCGACGACTAACATTATGCACCTAGTAGCAAAAATGGGGGTGGCGTTGGCTGAAATAGTTGGCACGTTGACAACAAAACCGAGGGTCCCGGGTTCGAGCCCGGGCTCCGACAATCATTAAATTATAACACCACGCACCACGTGCGTTACTCTCCCTTTGCATCAGTTGTTGTAGGAAAGTTCAAGTGATGAAGGCATAGCATAGTTACTAGTCACTGAACTATACCGACTTCATTCACCAGATGCTAATTCTAATGTAACATCAGAGCGCCTGCCTTGGTTGGTATTGTGTAGTAGAATCATCGGAGAAGTAAAATAACTAATAAGATCGCTACCAAGCACAGCTTTCAAAATATAATACGCCTCATTGACACCAGAGGCGCTGCAACGCAGCATTATTAAAAACAAGTATAAAAAATCAGAGTTGTAAGCTACTGAAGCTTTTCTCTATCTCTTCCTTTACCAATTGTCTTCTCTATCACTATCCCTTTCCTAAGGAAAGTAACACCTAGTAAGAGAAGTAGCCATTGATTGCTTGAGTGTAACTTTTCTTAAAAAAAAACATAAAAAATTAATTAAACTGACCAATGTAAAGCAGTTAAAAGCAATAGAGTAATAATAAAATCATACTTTTATTAATAAGATTCATTATCCTTATAAATTAGGCATTTCCAACTAAGGGGTATTCCAATGGGGGGCTACCCCATTTTACCAGTTGTCATGATTCCAGCTGTAACTACGTGACAGAAGACAAGTAAAAATTTTGCCATTAATAAAAATTAAAAATTGATACATACTTAAATTGAATGGAACTATAATGAATTTTAAGAAGGAATAATTTTTTAATCAGTATCCAGTTTAATATTTTAAATTCTTATAGAATGATATATTTCTCTTTATTCACGTAATTTTCTACAGATTATAATAAAAATGGGGGAACGCACAGGGGTTGGTCTGTATTCGGTGCCTGGTCTATATCTTGGAAACGAATATTCGTATTTCTTTCAGACTGCCGAATGAATTTAGCGTTTTCCAAGATCTTGGCAATCCTCAGAGCCACAGAGGTAGTGGCCAGCAATGTGGCTGAAGGTGAGAAGGTAAACTTCTACGTCGACAGCCAGGCAGCGCTAAAAGCTTTGAAAGGACACTATGTCAAATCGAAACTTGTTAGTGACTGTAAGAGAGCCCTCAACTTGCGTATGGACAAATATAGTGTCAGACTATGTTGCGGTCCTGGTCACAGCTGTGTTGAGGGAAATTAAATTGCCGGAGGGCTGGCAAGAATATGGTGGGCATTAGGTGAGGGAATGTCAGACAGGTTGGTGAAATTACCGATAGGTCATTACTATAGGGAGCTCAGTAATTGGGTAGAAAGCAGGACCAACAGCTCATGGCGAAGTAGTGAGGTTTGTAGAGTCTCGAGGGTAAGCTAGTAATCTCCTGTCACTTTCCTTCCTCAATGCCTCCTAACCGGGCTGCCAAGCGATGAGTAAATCCAATTTACTATCTTCGGTTGCAGACCCTGTTCCTTCCTATGGAGTTCCTGCATGCTTTCTTTAGCCTTTCCTGTGTGTTTTTTTTGCCAAGAAAGCTTGCTATCAACAGTGGCCCTATAGGTATCCCAGTTAGTATATGTATATATATGTATATGGGTATATGTATATGGGTCACGCCTTTCTCCTGCAAAATTAAAACTGAATGATATCCTACTGTGGTCTGAAACAGTACAGTATTTATCTACCATCCAGTTCTCTACCAGGTTTCTATCTCTGTTATTAGTGTTATGTCTATAACCTCTGCCTATCCCTATTCCTGAACGCGGGTACATTACCCTTCTTACAAATAAACATATTGCTAGAAGTAATAAAATCAAACACTAACTCATCTCTTTTATTAATGTTGCTGCTCTTCACTGACAATGATGTGCATTAGCGTCGCAGCTGAGTACCAATACAACTCCTCAGCTTCTGCACGCCAGTCCACGGTGGATCAACAGCATCATAGGGCATATAAGCCGATGCAAGAATAATTTCCTGCTTATCCCTGGCCCCTCCAATAACGACTGTTAGGTCTACCTTACTGAAAGAATTAAACAAAGTTAATCTTTGCTCATCCCTTGCTAAAATGCAAATTCTTACATTATTCTCTGTGACAGGAGCATACAATGTATGGCCCGTGACTCTTAACCCACAAACCCTATTTTTATTGGTCCAGGGTTCTTGTATAAGAGTCCCATATACTTGCGACCTATTGACGTGTATTACTAATTCAGCCGACTTAGCAAATCTAAGTCTGGCAGTCCCCAAGCCGAACTTCACAACACCCCTCAACAACTGCAGCCTCTTAAGAGATCCCTGAGCTACGGCAAACCGAAGTTCTTTACCCGCGTTCTCTCTACAATTCATTGAGGCCAAATACTTCCATTGGTTTGTCCTGAGAGGCGACTTCTGTGCTGCCAGTACCAACGGTATGGTTTCCATCAATCTAACGGGTGGTGGAAACCACGCTGTCACCACTGCCCGGAGAGGCAGATCTGAGGCTGAAATTACTTCCAGATTCGTCTCCGGGCGAAGTTTGCCACAGCTATCAACGACGGTTTTAAGGATATCAAATGATTTCTTATTACAGCAGTTGACAATTTTGACTCCCCTCGCCCAGTCCGCACCATGGAATTGTAATTCCTCCTCCTTTTCTACCCCTCTTGGCCAATTTCATCGATGAGCCTACCTTCAACCAGTTCCCACAGTTCAGGATTGCTCCTCCCATCTGGATTATTCCTATCTATGACAGCCGCTCGAAGGTCACCTTCCTGACTCGCCAACTTCTTCACCTTTTTTGACGTAGAGGGTATGTCATCGCCAGATCTCGCTCTCTTCGATGATTTCTTTCGGGAGTCCCTAAGAGAACTAGCTGGTTTGACAGCCTTGTCCTTAAAACCTGACTGTGTCTTGTCATCCTCAACCATCGAGGACCTAAACGCCTTGGCAAACAAGGCACTGCTAGACTCTTTTGCTGCTATCTTATTTCTGAAGCTGAATGTTCTCGTCGATATATCCCCTTCACTCTTGCGAGGTATAGCCTAGACTCCGTCGACACTCACATCCTTCTCCAAAGAAGATGATCTAGCCAGCAGAACACTAACAGGGCCATAAATTATTTCCAACTTATTAACGTCCTGCCTGTGCTTCCTGACCAGATGTCTCTCCTTTGCCGTATACAGCTTCGGATCTCTCTTTGCCATCTTTTCCAGAAAGTCCAGAGATTTCTTAGTGCCGCTCTTTGCTTTATACAATTTTGTCCGACCATTCTTGCGCATATTTCCTGACAAAGCGTCCTGTCGGACAATTTTATTTGACGAAGAAAAATGCCCTCCCTTACCTACTTGGTTAATTATCTGCTTAGATCCAGAGTCTAAGAGATCCGCCCCTGAAATTTGACGGCTAGTTGAAATCAGTGTGATTTCCCTCTCGTCGTCCGACCACAGTGACAGATCTCCCAGCTTCTCACTGACCTCTGCAGCTAAGTCAACCGATGGAGCATTGAGTTCATCACCTCCCTCCACTTCATTGAGTAACGACTCTACTGCTTGAGCAAATTCTCATGCACGAGAGTCAGCAACTTATCGTCTGTGGAGTCAACGTAACCACAGCTTGCACTTAAGCCACCACATCACAACAAGATAGTTATCCAAATTAGCTTAAGTACTTAAAGATATTAACAACAAAAATTTTATTTATGCTATCTACAACATTTTGTATCCTTGAGTTGAGCTTATAAGATACAAGAATAAAAGATAGGCATTAAAAATTAAATATAATTTCTTCAATAATAGCGCAATAAGTATTAAGTATAATCGTCTTATACTAAATAATAAAGATGCTTGCAAACATTCGGTCGTGACGAATCTAACAAATGTTAAATGTTAAATTTATTAAATGTATTTCCTGAGTAGAAAACTTTTGGTAAATTTAAACTTTCGGCATTTTTTTAAGTGTCTTTAACCTTTTAGTTACTCGTATAAAGTACACAAGTGCTTTATAAAATGTCAGTTAGAGCATGATTTCACTGGAAAATAGATCTGCAGAAGCGCTAACATGAACTGGTGCTACAGCAGGGCTGCGTGGACATAGCCATTGGGGTATTTCATTTCTAAACTTCACGCCAATAAACAGGCTTCCTTGGCACTTTTGAAAGAAAATATCCCTCTTAAGTCGATCATATAGTTTCTTAGAAGTGTAAGTCGATTTCCCTTTATACCAATGCTCTGTAAAAGTGAGAGTCCTATTGTCTTGAAATCCCTGACTTCAAACCCCCAGTTGTGCCTACGGGAGATTTCCTTTCATATTAGTACAATAAATTGGTCCGTTATACAGATATAAAGCGTGCTTTTTTAGAGTGTCACAACTTTGAGTTGGCATCACTGCTTTATTTCAGCACTCATTTAACAGCTGATTATTGCTTTTTGTTCAGTTTGCTTTGAAATTTCATTATGAATCGACTTACACCAGAGCAACGCATGCAAATTGTTGAAATTTGTAATCAAAATAATTGTTCTATTCTTCCATTTTATGGCGTACGAGTACATAACTCTGGTTGAGTGGGTACTTAAATAAACAGAATTGTCGCATTTGGAGTGAGGAGAATCCACAATCTTTTGTCGAAACACCATTACATCCACAGAAAGTTACTGTTTGGTGCGCTTTGTGGGCTGGCGGAGTCCTTGGCCCATAAGTCTTCAAAACCGATGATGGTCAGAATGTTACTGTCAATGGTGAACACTATAAGAACACGATTCGACATTTTTTCGTACCTCAATTACGTGGAATTAATCTTGCTGATATTGGTTCCAACAGGACGGAGCCACGTGCCACACCGCAGGCGCTATAATTGATTTACTCAAAGAAATTTTTTATAAGAAAATAATTTCACATAAAGGCCTAATTAATTGGCCACCAAGATCGTGTGATTGGATTTGGGGTTATGTTAAGTCACTTGTCTACGTCGATAAACCACAAACAATTGAACACCTGGAAATCGACATTCGAAGAGTTGCGAAAAGTTGTTGAAAATTGGTGTTCCAGAAATCATATTTAAACATTAATTTCATTAAATTTTCTTTCCACTAAAGCCCGTTTCATTGATATAAAAAATATATTTCCTTATTTTAATATGATTTAAACTTGAGTTACTCTATAAAAAACACGCTTTACTAGCTTTACAATCGACATGGTATATTTTTTCTGGTTGGTTTGTTTGCATGTCAGCTGATGTTTAGCAGTTATAAATTGGCCACTTCCTATGTCTTTGCCAAGTTGAAGTGTTTGGTCCTTTTCAAGCGAAATGTTAAAATTTGAGGACCAGTCATGTGGGTAGTTTTGTATCACTTCCTTTATTGCTAAGACATCTCTAGCCTTCGCGAAAACCCTTTGGATATCTCCGACCTCGACTGTAGGATTTTGTTTTTAGTTGCAGAAATAATGATTCCATTTGTCATAAGATTAATAGAATGTAATAAAAGTAAAGCTTATTATTACCACGCAATAGATTTTCTTACATAAATTTTGCTTTTTATCTCTTTGTACTCCATTAGTTTCAATTCTATTCCATTCCATTACATTCAGTTGTAAAAACAAAAATAATAAATGATTAATTACAAATACAAATCAATAAAATAATAGTAAAAAGTATCAATATTAATTTCAGTATATTACATAAGTACAAACGCAAAATGATTTAAATTCCAAGACATTAGGGAAGATTTTTTTTATTGTCGCACCGTTCGATTGAGTTGAAGTTGCTGCGTGAAGCATTTACGTGCAAGAATGAAAAATGTATCAAATAAACTGGAAAGTCTTACGATTCTATTGCAAACACTACACAGCAGCATTTATGTATGTGTGCGTATCATAAACACGTGTCAGTCATCATTTATCAAGACTTACTACCGTTGCAAAAGAAAATCTATTTCATACACTTAAAAAAAATGATTATTGGTATTATTAATTTTAATCAATCGAACCACAGTGGTCTGGTGGACGATTGTGGCATTTTTGCGTAGCCACAGGAAGATGTTAAGAAATAAATATATTTTGGGTTCAAGGCAGACATTCACAGAAGCGTATTACATAAACACTTGAAATACTCTTAAAACGTTAATTACTCTGGCGGAAAATAATAAGATATGAAATTAGGTTTTAACTAGGTTCTGTAGAGATGGCAGTTACAATATCGGACTCACTTGGACCTTTTGATATATTGTGACACCACGAAGACAATCATTGTTTCTGGATAATAATATATGCCACTGAGTCCTGCGATGCAGACTATTGAACTGCTTTGCCATTTCATTGATAGTTGATCCTCAGTCCAGTGCTATTATTTTTCTCCAAAGTGGCGATTTTAAGGCTCAATTATTAGTATATAAGTTAATCACAGTCATGAAAGTAGGTAAGGTTAGCAGGCTGCTGGTAAGGAAGGGTGAAATTTAGCGTCCTGCTCACTTGGGTCCAATACAATTTTCCCTTTGTGTTACCTGTGAGTTGCAGAGAAGATAGTGAGAGGGAGTGATAGTGAAGGGATAGTGATAGAGAAGACAGGTGGTGAAGGAAGAGCTAGAAGAAAGCTTCACTCTTTCACAACTCTGCTGCTTTGCACGTTCTTAATAATGCAGGTTGCAGCGTCTCTGGTGTCAGTGAGGCGTATGAAATTTTGAAGCTGTGTTTAGTAGCCATTTGATTAGCCATTTTACTTTGCCGATGAGAAAGGAGGGCTATCTGATACTTATATGCCTTCATCACGAACTTTTCCTACAACAACTGATACAAAGGGGCACTAATGCAAATCAGAAAAATGCGTGCTGAGAGCGGGCCTGAACCCAGGACTTTTGGTTTTGTAGTCAACGTGCTAACAACACCCTCGTAAAAATAACCTGCAACATTAACCAACATGCTAGAATATTGATAACAAGAATTTCTGCAAGTTAAACACTGCAATAGTCCGGAAGTCACTACTCAAATCAACAATCTAATGTACTTGAATATACTCCGTAAACCACACTCTTTCTAAAATTTGGAATCAGCAATACCTTTTCCTTTACCTGGTGGTTATGCAGACGTGTAATGTTCAACTCACCATCCCCAATCTTAGATATCCACGTATTAATTATTTTGTAGTGGCGGATATTATTTCCGCTTAATATCTCCTAGCCTACAAAATACAATTCAGGTGTATGAGCATGCCCAATCCCTCGGTGGAATTACTCCAAAGAGTAAGTAACTTTTGTACTTACTCTCTTTCTCTAAGCCACATCATCAAACGATGACCCTATATGTTCATAAGAATCAGTGAATTATTTTTCAGGTCAAACCTTAATTTTTTTCAATGGATTTCTTGCAGATTTAAAATGGAATTGTCACTTACTTTTTTCTCTCTAGAGTGATTATTTAAAATTTATACTAGAAGTTCAGAGTAAAAACAATATATTTTGCAGGGATAGATACTCTTTTCTTCCTAATGTTAAGAGTAATGGCTCGAGAACCAGATATCTTGCACATCCTACGACAGAGACCTTAATGGCGGTTTGTTGGAATTAACAAAACGCGTTCGCTTCTCAGCCCATTTATATAGGTATACGAGAAATTCTTTAATGGTGGTGCTCTTTACAAAAGAGAGACCATTTTCCCTGACAACTATTGCCACATCATTACCATAAGCAACAACTTTGCACCCAGGTGGTTCTAGGAATGGCAGTGGAGGATTTAGAGTAAAATTTTACAAAAGAAGAGAAAGAACTCCGCCATATGGGGTTCCTCTATTTGCAAAGTGGGTCATCTTATAAAACCGAGATTTTCTTACGATGTAGTAGATGAGTGATATTTATATGTGCGAGTACAGCAGAATGTCCCATTACAGACACCCCCTTCAACGACTTATAACAAAAGCATTACAATCGCTCCCCCTTGAAAGGTCTCTCTTATGAGCGGATGCAGACACACGATTGACGAAAACAAGTTCTCTTGGACGTACATTTCGTTTTTTTCCGATTTTTTATGCCGTAATTTACAAAGAAGCATTTTAAATAAGACTTTTCTTAAAAACAAGGCTCGGTTTATCATAGTTGAATGTGAGCATGGTAAATATTTTCCCTCTCACATAATGTTTTCAATCTAACGTTTTCTGAAGGCAGGGTTTACTTTTTGACAAACAAGAACGTTCGACAGCATCTGATGTTGATTTTTAGCGTGAAAATGAGGTGCCATTAAAGTAACTTAAAAGATTTTTATTATGTCGATCATGATTTGTCAGTTGGGAAATCTCCTTTAGACTTACGAGTACCATTAAAAGAAGAAACTTCTGAAAATCAAGAAATTTCTGATGACTCAAGTAATGAAATTGAACATTTATATCTTCAAGAAGTAAGAAATAATATCTTAACATATGAAGAGGGATGATAACATTGACAATACCTAAATACGCCAAACTAGGATGGAGGAATACTTATTTTTATTTTAGTTTTTTATTTTTTTAACAAACACAACTTGCGAAGCGATTAGCTTGTCTGCGGGAAAGTACCCAGGGTCTATGGCGGGAATCTAACCCACAGCGTCTGGACTGACATGCCGACACTCAGCCACAGGAGCACCCTATTAATTGAAATGACGCATAAAACTCATAAATAGTCATAAAACATTTTAAATATTAACGGTCTAATTCTTAAAAATATTTTAGGTTTATTACAGATTTATTTGACAAATTTCACCTCAAATATCAGCGCTTAATAAACCTGCAATACTTTTTATGTTAGTGGCAGTTATTAAATATGCAATAAATTTTATAATATTTTCATATTAACCCCAATTGAATTGTTTATATTTTTATTTTATTTTTAAGTTTTTTTAAATAAAAACTAACTGTAATAGGTAAATTTTAACTGATATAAATTTTTAGTTTTTTCTAGACCGGACAACCTTCTTGCACGAACACAATTCAACGGTGTACGCTTAAGAGAGATTCCACTTTATATTAAATATACATATTTTATTCTCTCCGCTACACTGTGCCAAGTTTACACTATTTTATGTATTTATATACACATAATACATACATACATACACATGTGAGTAACACAAAATTAATACCAACGAATCCGTTACAGAAGTACGTATTAAAATACAATACATTCATATCTCTGTGCACAAATACTTATACATAGTTGTATATGTATGTATGTGTGTATGTGTTTGTTTCCAATAAACAATTTACTATCTGAAACTAATAAAAATGTATTAAAATTGATTTTAGTAATAATCTTTAAGTCCGTTGGTGATTATATGTCTCGTTATAGTCAATTTGTGCCGTTTCATCAACAAAGCACACAAACACACATACACATATCCAACATTAACAAGCACAGGCCGATATAAAGACATTTAGAGGACAATGCCGCTGTCATTATGAATGAAACAAAGTGGGTGGTATACGAAAAATATCCCAAATGAAATTCTGCTTAAATCCACAAGCAGAAAAAAAAGAAACTTGAACAAAAAGGAATATAATCCAAAATTATTTATTACAATCAATAATACAAAATATCCAAAATATGAACCATTTAAGACCCGTATACACACACACACACACACACGCACAAGCATGAGTATGTTTGTGGGTAGAGGAAAGCTTGACCATGATCTTGACCACCCAGCGGGAAAAAGAAGGAGTACGGATGCCTTCTAAAAGGCCTCGCTCCATCCCATATTCATATCTTTTTTACACACTTTGTTATTGCGAGGTAGGCCTTCCGTTCTCGCTTCTTTAACAGATATTCTAAAAGGCCTTCGAATGAATGGCTCTTTAAGGGCCTTCCAGAGAATGGCTGTTAAAAGGCCTTCAAATAAAGGTGATATTGAAAGACGTTTAATAAAGGTTTTCAACTGCAGGGGCAGTGTTGAAATACAAGTAAAATAGTTGTGCAAATATATTTTTTATATTAATATAAAATATTTTCCCAACTGTTTTACTTGTATTACAGCACTTTTAAGTTTTGAGAAACAGATCCGAGGTATTCAATATACACATCCATACATATAGTGCTTTGACGTTTATTTTGTGATCAAAAGGGTCGAATATATTGAAAGGAAACTTCTGAAAATAACAAGAAGCCACATAGTATACATAATATTGATCGACCAAAACAACTGTCTTATTCAACGTACAAAACTAAACTAAAATGATTTACGCTTTGTTTCCTTAGGTCCAAATTCACAGTATATAGTTAACTAACGCCCGTGGCTTAACTAACAATTTTTCTTATCATTTTCATTGGTTAAACCACCTTCATTAGTTAACCAAAGACTGTGAATTTGGGCCTTAATCACTCTGTATTTGGTATTTTTATATGCAATTTTGTTTCTTTCTTTGCCAAAAAAAAGCAAAACAAAATATTTTACTCCTTCTGTTCTCCCTTCTTATAGAAGGGAATGTGGAATGTGTATCCCATCGTTTTTTACTAAAGAGCCGAAGTCTTTTATGTGGCCTTCTTCAGAAGTTACATAAGAATGTTAACTGAGTCAAAAACATGAATTCGTTTGCTTTTGTTTTGGCAAATAAAACAAAACAAAAATGTTACTGCTTCTTTTCTCCCTTCTCATAGAAGGGAATGTGTACCTTATCTTTTATGCGGAAAAACCGAGGCCTTCTATAAGGCATTCTTTAGCAGTTTTATAAGAATGGTAATTGAGTCGAACAATTGATGAGCAGGCTTTTAATAAGGCCTGAAGTAAGAAGGTCTTCTTAGTTTTACCGCTGGGCAGTATCTTCGAAGTGTGTATTTAGTATATCGATGGTCACAAGTAGAAAGGCCCTAACTCAAATAATTGTAACATTACAGGAGAAGGTAAAAACATAATAATAAACAGTACAAGTGCTTGTACAACTGCTTTGTAAAACTGCTTGTAAAAGTGTTATTTTTTACACTATTGCCATACATTTTTGTGACGAGGTGTATTTGTGTGAAATGTATTGGAATCACTGGAAGACTCAATTTCGTGTTAATACGAGTTAGGGCCTTTCTACTTGTGACCATCAATATGTATGTACATACATACATATGTATGTATTCATGCTTATGGAAGTTGTGTTCTTAGTAAATAAATAGTTTTTATCTGCTTTTATATCATTTATATGAAATTTTCTTCTAACGTATTTGTTTGCCTTATTTCTATTACTCTATAATTATTTTCTTTCTGTTTATGAATATGTGATATTTATCAAATAAATTGGTAACATAAATGTCAGTTATGAGTGGAAAAAAGTATTTATTTTGCAAATTATTGTTGTAGGTACATAAATAAATGTGCGTGCAGTTATCGCTTACCAGCAGCAGCTTCTAATCACATTGGAAAACTTTCTTTTTATCTGTTTTCTTTATATATATATTCAAACTTATACTTTGATGAATTAAGTCATTTATAAGATTTATGATTATTGATTTTATAGTTAAATGCATGATGTCCTTGGTAAACATGCCACTGCTTTACTTTGGGATCACGCACCCTGGCAGAGAGACAGTTTCTTATCACGCACGTGCATGCATAGAAAAATCTTATACATACGAGTACATATTTATAAAAAAGAAAATCTGATATCAATTAGCAATAATAAAGGCAATTACTAATATTTTATTAGCACAAAAAATTTGCTGCATAAAGCCCAGACCATTCCAATAAGGTAGATTGGTGTTGAAATAGAGTAAAACAAACTGTGAAAATTGTAAGTTATTGACAAATTATTATAAAGGGTGGGCTAATTTAAGATTGGGAAGTAAATTGGCTTAAAAATACAAATATTTTTTTTTTAATTCAGTTTTATTGATATTAATGTAAAGAAGAAATATGGGAATCAATAATGGAATATGATGTCGGGCAAATGTCTACCAATGGCACGTCTGCTCTTTTCACAAAATTTTGAACCACATTTTGCAACAAAGCTTCGCTTATCTCGTCAATGCAGCGCCGAATTTCATCTTTCAGAGTGTGAGTTGTTTGTTCACGTAAACCTGGTCCAGAGAAAATAATCTAGCGGCGTTAAATCATAAGAACGAGGAGGCCAATTGGCATTGCCAAATCGAGAAATTACGCGACCGGGAAAATTCTCAAGCAATAAAAAAAACTGAATTGTTTAGTCTTGCTGAAACCAAAGTTCACTAATGTCATAAATATAAGCACTGCTGCTGTTGCGCAGCAGGAACGATATTGTTATGAGCTAATTTTCTTTCGAAGGTGACTTAATAGGGATTATATGTACATAGTTTCTATTCAAGTAAATCTGAGCAGACACTTGGAAATTTTTTACATCTCATACAAATCAAATCCTTAAGTAAAGTATGAGTTGCTGCCTAAAATATCAGTCATCTAAATCCTTAAGTGACCTGCTAAATTTAAGAAAACATCATAGAATTATATTCCTTGAGAACTTCTTTGCATTTGCTTAGGAATCATATAAAATCGTTTTGTGAACTCTTGTCTAACACAATGTAACAGGAAAAAAACAGATAACCATATGCGGACAGCACTACATGATAAAAGACCAAAAAAAAAAGACCCTTGTCTCCCAGTTTTTCCCCAAGTCATGCACTTTTCCTTTTATGGGCCCCCAAAGATTTTGGGGCCTCGGTGTCATTTTTGCATTTACTCAGGCTCATATCTGGCAAACCGTTCAGAAATTTGATTTACTCTCGGAGGCAAAGTTGTAGCTCTTGTCATAAAGAACAAAAATTGTGAATGTATAAAATCAAAAAAATTCATCTTCAAGATCAAAATTGCAATAAACTTTAAAAAATTAAATTTTTTTCCGTTCAAAATTCAAGGAAAAAATCAGCTACCAAAATGTACCTAAATTTACACAAATTCGACTTTTTTATCTTTTTTTCCACAGTTTAGGTCCATACGTAGCAAACCCTTCAAAATTCAAGGAAACAATCAAAACCAAAATGTACTTAAGATCTCAATAAATAACTTTCTAGAGCATATGAAGTTCCTAGGAATGATGCTTAACACCGTTTTGGTAGCGTTTCGGTAGCCGCAAGAGTGACCAATTTCCCGAAAAGTTTTTAACTTCATTTGTTTGAAAACGGTGTTAAGAATCATCCCTAAGAAGTTAATATGTTCTAGGAAGTTGTTTATTGAAATCTTAGGTATATTTTTGTAGTTGATTGTTTCCTTGAATTTTGAACGGTTTGCTACCTATGGACCTGAACAGGGGAAGAAAGGTAAAAAAAAATCGAATTTTTTTTATTTTTTTGCGATTTTGATCTTGAAGATGAAGTTGTTTTGATTTTATATGTTTTCAATTTTTGTTCTTTTCGACAAGAGCTACAACTTTGGCTCAGAGAGTAAATCAAAATTCCAAACGGTTTGTAGGATATGAGCCTGAAAAAATTCAAAAATGACACCGGGTCCCCAAATCTTTGGGGGCCCATAAAAAGAAAAGTCCCTGACTTGGGACAAAACTGGGAGTTATGGGTCTTTTTTTTTGGTATTTTATCATGTTATGGTGTCCGTATATGATTAAATTTTTATGACTTAAAAAATTACACACAGTGTAATATAACAATAGTTTTAAATTAAAAATTGTTTATCTCATCCCAATCGCAGATTTTTAGTGGAATTAACACTTGATATTTTTAATTAAAATTAGAAATTCTTCTTTCCATTGAAATGCGTGCAAGTAATAAATAATTAAATCGCTTTTAATTTAATCCACGCCAACAACTGTAAAAATAAATAAAAGGAAAATCGTCTATTAAGAAAAATATTCTATATTATTTTCTCATAAAGACAAACCATGTTTGTAACTGCTTAACTGACGGTTACATTTCTAGTATATAAATTTTAATTTCATACATGTGTTCATTAGGAAAAGTACACAACTAATTAACAAAAAACAATTCACATACATAAATATTAAACATTAAATACACACTACAATCAAGCAACTGAAAATGGCAGCAAAAAATCTGGAAAAAATATGAACAAAAATGAGGCGTAAAAGCTGAAGGAAAATATAGCAGATACATTTGGAGCTAACCAACGAACATTTGGTGTGAAAAGTAAAATGGTGGCACCATAAATTTGCGCTGCAAGTAACGTGTCCTCCAAAAAGTCTCTATAAAGGCCATGACACACTAGCCTACACAATCGCACGATCTACAAAAAAATACACCCTGATCTGATCTTTAGTAAATTTTCATACACATAATTCTCAATAATCGCACGACTGTGTAAGATAGTGTATCACGGCCTTAAATAACAAAAATATATTTCATTCTTGAATGAATTACTTCAACATTCAGTTCAGGTTCTTTCAAGTGAAAAATTAACAATTTCTAAATTGTCGTCTTACTTCTTTCATCCTTCGGTTTAATATTTCTGTCTACTTTTAAATTTTTGTCTGCTTGCGTGTTTCTGTTCTTGAGCTGATAAAAATAATATATAAATGTGAAACTCCATACCCTTTTAAAAGCTTTTTTTAAGATATTTCTTTGCCTATTTTTTAAATAAAAACACGAATCGCTATTTTAATTAAATTTAATATTTTCCAAACTACTCTAACATAAAAAAAATTAAATTATATTAATAGGGCATTTACACCTGAACAAAATTTAGCAGATTTTAATTAAAACCTTTACGAAAATCTATATCGTTTACACCAAGTTTTTTTTTTTTACATTTATCAAGACTTTTTTTATCAAAAGCAAAAACCCATTAATTGAAAAATTTCCAAAACTTCAACCAAACAACTGCAATGGAACCAATTCTCACACCTTTTTAAGCAGGCCGTAGCTAATTCACTCATCTTTTATATAAATATGTTGTATACGGTAGTAAAAACAAAATTAAAATATTAGATTTTGAATAGATTTCCAACAAATTTACTGACAAATTAGATATAATTTTGTATGGGAAATCTAGTAAAAAGCAGCTAGATTTAGTTCAAAATCTCGTAATTACTAGATTTCGAGACAAAGTAAAGACCATATAAATTAAATTTCAAATTAATATGAAAATCTTTAAATATAAATATTTCCAAAAAGAGTTAGAAAATTCATTCTGAAAAGTGTGTGACGTTCAGAAAGATGCAAGAACGAAGTATTCAAACTATATACGAGGGTATGTCATTAACTCAGTGAATTTTTGAAGAAATACAGGTTTTTATATAAAAAGATATTTTATTTCTCAATATAGTCTACTTTGAGTTCTATACGCTTAGCTCAATGTTTTTTTCAATTTGTGTATCCCTTCCGAAAAATATGATTTGTCAAGGTCATCAAAATATGAATCCGTTTGTGAGATGATTCGTTGTTGGAGCTTTCCGCCTAGCCATTTCTTCAAGTTTGGGAGCAAGAAATAGTCATTTGCGGCTAAATGTAGTGAATAGGGAACAATTCGTAGCATAATTCATGGATTAATGCCATAGAAACTGCTCAAGCGTTTGTAGTCGATTGTGGAAAGCTTTCTCATGCCCAAGGGATCATTTAATTGAAACCACTGAGTCATGTGAGATGCCTATGTCTTCCACAATATCTCTAACTTTCAATCTCCGATCGGCTAAAACCATATCGTGAATTTTAGCTTAGCCTTGGTTTGATTGATGGTTTGTTTAGCAAAAAATAATGCTTAATGAACACATAAAGTTTACTTTTTTTAATTTTCTTCTCAAAACGCGCGGTAGTTTGCTTTTAACAGCGGCCAAACATAAACTAAGTGACGCAGATTGTGTGCAATATTAGACAGGAGTCAACTGACACTTGCCTGTTGACTGTAAAATGGTATTCACGGGAAACCGAATCGTTCAAGAAATAGTTCTTAGTTAAGTAAAGTTAATCTTAAATAAGATAAGATTAGATTAGGTTATGTCAGATTAGGTTAATCTAACTTATATTATGTTGTCTAAGGTTCGGTTAAGGTAGTTTGGATATGATTAGGTAGGCTCGGTTGGGTGATTATGGGTTTGATTAAGCACTCTTGAACTACCTAAGCTTAAACTCGGCTACCCTAGATAAGGTTGAAATCTACACAGAATCTTTCTCAGCTCTCAAAATATGGACTCTTGGCATTTTCCTGAGATGGCACAGATCCTGAAACAAGCTGTCACTTAGACATCTATATAAACCAAAGTTTCTTGATCGTGGAATTCCAACACTGTTTTCAAAGCATTATTCTTGGGCGTTAGATTAGCCATTATCTGGTATTACCATGCAGATTGCTAATATTAAGGCAATGCCTGAAAGAGGAGACATTAACTAACCTAAAAATTACGGACCAATCGTAATTGCACTTTAAGCAATGATGGAAATTATATTAAGTGACCATCTTGTCTTGTCAGGTGAAGAGAGGACATAATTTGAAGTATTAAATTATTAAGCTATTAAGCTGTTGCAGCGCCTCTAGTATTAAGTAGCAGCAATACTTTAAGCTATATATCCATTTTATGTTATTTTACTTATATGAGGACTCATCGACGAAGTAGGGCGCTGTGATAAACACTAATGCATATCACAAATATCCATGATGACGATGTTACTGAGTCTGGCCAGGTTTGAACTCGGCCTCTTGAAGACCGTCATTTGCTTTCTAGTCACCGTACCCATTATAAAATATTATAACGCTTCTTTAACACAAATACTCAGCTGCATTTTGGCAATATTTTATGTGTTTAGGAACTTTCTTTTTATTAAATAATTATATAATATAATAATTTGTTTACTGGGTTATAGCGACAATATCAACTATTTTGCCAGAGATGTATACATTTTTACAACGAAATAACAAAAGGCCACGTTTAAAAGAAATGTGTATTAAAACCAAATGCCAAAACTCTACAATGCGTAACAAAAATACGTAAAAACAAATAACAACAACATAATAAATAAAAAACCAAAAATAATAAAGCGGATATGCGAACATGTTAGTAACAATTCTAACCAAAAAAAAGGGGTTGAGTTTGTAGTATGAAGAATAAAAACTGACATGGAAACGGAAACAATGTTGCATGGTTTCATACACATTTCACTTTTTTTGTGTTTGTTTGTTTCGGAATTCTTTCTTACTTTAAGCTTCAGATTAAATAGCACACTGGTATTAAATATTCCGCAATACAAAACGGAAAAGCGATTGCAGAGAAATAAGGAAAAAATAAGAAATTAACATACCAAAATATTTAGACATTCTTTTAAAAGATTTTATCTACCACACACACGGCTTAAAACAGATACTATTTAGACGTACATATGTACGTGTCTGTACACCTGTAAGAAAATCTTTGTAATTGAGCAAATTTTGAGAAAAAATATAATCGTAGTCGGTTCTATTATTATGCACACAAGTAACAAAAACTTTTAGGAATTAATAAGATGTGGTGAGGCCAAATATTTTTCTCTATATTTTAAGTGTTGCAAATTCTTAAAGAGCAAAGCTGCTAAAACCTTCACCTATTAAATTCAACCGCTACTGTAGTGGGTTACCCCAGAAAAAAATAAATCTTGAAAGTTTAAAAATAAGCCCCAAATGCACGAACGCATATTCATAGTCGAAACAAAGTATACTTTAAAAGTTTAAAACCGGTATTTTGTATGACAATACTGGTTTTAAATTTTTAGAGTGTGCGTTGTTTTGACTAAAAATGCGATATGTGGTCTTCATCAACGGGATCAAATCAACATTTAACGATTTTCACTTTGTGCAAGCAAACAATATATGTACAGTGGCCATATCTACCCACTGTAGAAATCTTAAATCATTTTCTAAAAAGTACAGTACACCAAAAGTGAAAAGGAACCCTATTGTTTTCGCTACGCTGTCCGTCTGTCTGTTCGTCCGCCGCTACAAAAGCAAATACATGAGAGTTAAAAATTAAAGGGTGTTCCAAAACGAGCAACGAACAATTTTAAAATCCCAAGTAGTTATATAGACAATTAAAATTTGTAAAGTTAGTTATTTTTATACAGACTACAACAATTGACACTAAAATTTACAAAAATCTAAATTAAAGGATGTTCCATCAGTTAATGTAATTTTTACTGTGTAATTTTGACAACTTGCTGTATCTTGGAAACCGTAAGAGACAAATTTTCAAAACGGTAAAACTAAGAAATCCCAAAATTATAAAATCGTCAAACCGAAAAAAATCGCCAAAAACTAAGAAAAAAAATCACCAAAACGCAAATGTGCGCCAAACTAAATAAAATCTCTAACGCTAAAATAAATCGCCAGAAAGCGAAAATACCGCCAAAATTAAAAAAAAATCGCCAAAATGAAAATAGTCGCCGAAATTAAAAAAACAACTCGTCAAATCGAAAAAAATCGCGACAAAACTTAAAAAAGTCGCTAAAACTAAAATAAATCGCCAAAAATCCAAAAATTCGCCAAAAAAGCAAAAAAATTTCAAAAATTAAAAAAAAAACGCAGAAAATAAAAAAAAGCCAAGACTAAAAAAATCACCGAAAACCGAAAAATGCTAAACTATATATTATATAGGTTAAAGTTCGTATAGTATTACATTTGTAGTATAAGTACGGAGAGTAAGTCGCACTTTACTGAATTTATTTATATAAGAGTATGTACGATTATTAAATCGACAGTTTTTCGCTCTTTAGAGGAAGAAGTGCTCCAGATTGAAATCGGCTATTCTGAACTTGTTCTTGTTTGTTTTCTTTTGCACAAGGCTGTCTTTCTTTAACCTAGAATTTGCTGCTTCGATTTGGTTTGTTGATTGAATCAGTGCAATAACCCAGCAAAAAATCACACACCATCAGAACTTCTTGCATATAATGACTTACTTTTCTGATTGCAAAATTTCAAATCTGATTGCAAAATTTCAAATCAAAATAAAAGAATAAAATTATGTACAAGTTGATAAATGAGTGGAATGATTGATTCTTTTAGATTTAATAGATTACGTGAATATGTTGCCAAATAAAAAACATAAGTACTTTTCAATAATCGACTATTTTAGTCTCAGCTTTTTTTAAAATTATTAAGATGGTAATTCAGTAGGGAATAGCTTGCACCAAAAATGCTTAATTCCAAACCCAATTACCTTTTTTGAAATATTTTGCTGGGAAGCTTTGGTGGGTGGTGTAGTAATGGCAGCGAAATGTTTAGTTTAAGAAACTAGTTCAAGGAAAAGTTCGTACTCGGCCTTTTCCGAATATGTATTGTTAGCAGAAATTTAGGAGTCCCTTTAAGTTATTCTGAAAAAAGTGAAAAAAAACGTTTCCGTAATTTTTGCACATAAAAAGTGCACGAAGAAATAACTTTTTGGCATAACATGTTTACAAGATTTGTTTCGTAGACTCTGAAGTACATTTTTGTTATATACGAGTATAGCTATGCTCTATCACTGAGTCTGAATTAGCTGTTGGCCAAAAGCTGATCTCACCATTTTTTGAGGGTGCAGTGATTGTCAAAATCTTTGGAGGCTCATAAAAAAAAATTGATCAGTAAAATTGCCTTTCGTACTATCGAAGCTATACTGTCAGGACCGTGTGGACTTTTCGCTGTTGCACAGTGTAATCAATTCCGCGTATTTTATGAAAAAGATAAGAAGTAGTCCACACAGGAAAACAGATGTATTTTAAATTATTTGCAAGTCTGCACAAAGATAGACAGATATACTTTTATAGCGATCACCATCATTGACAAAATACTGCATGCCGCTATCAACTTATAAGAAATATCAAATCCCCCAGTTTTTGTTTTATAAAAAATTATGAAATATTCAAAAGATTTTTGGTGAAGCGTTCCCATGTAAAAACGTTCAATAGAATACTGATTTATTGGCACTCGCCAAAAAATTTGGTAACATACATAAGCCTTCATAGTTCTGGGTGGTTATTCGAAAGAAAAATCATCCACAAAAATATACATATTTTTGGTGATTTATGATTTTCTTGAAACTTGGCATTTGTTGATTATAAACAAATATCCTAAATTTATAAATGATAAATGAGACAAATTCGATGAAATGCCACATTTGTTTGACCAAAATTTTTCACCAATTATTTGTGTAGTTTTTAAGATTACATCAGTTCTTAATTTAATTGTCTGTTCTTTGGAGCTCTACAGCTGCGACTAAGAAATGTATTCAAGCCATTGAGGGTAATTCAATATTTAAATGTTCCACCTTTAGTGTGTGTTTTTGTGCTTAAACTGTTGTAATTCAACTTATTAGTTTTTATGGGCTTGTGCATTTTTTTTTTTTTTTGTGTGTGTTAATTGGTGTACATCGCAGACTTTGTCGTTTACTGTTACAATAGTATGAGTCAATGTATTGTACTTTAACATGAAACCGTGTTACAATTCTTTTGAAAGCACCCTACTAATCCCGAGAATATAATTTAGGTTGAACAACGATTTTGTGTTTTCTTGTAATTAATTCTCAATATATTTATTTTGATTTTATTTTGAACTCCAACGTGTTTGTTTAAAAAGTTAAGTATTTTTATGCAAACAAATATTAAATTATCAATATACGAGGTGTGTTCAAAAAGTATGGCGAATTTTCAATTTTCGCGGGTTATGTATATTCGAATTTTGATTTTTTTTTGTGAGGTTATGTTGGTAGTCATGTCTCTCACTTATACCGACAATTTCGGCCATGTTGAATATTCAGTTTATTGTTGGCAGCTGCTTTGCTTGCACGTGTTTTGGCTCGTCTTCGATTTTTACCTTGGTTCGTGCGGCAGAAACGAGTAGACTTGAATGAATGAATTAATGTATTATGTCAAACGAGAAGCATATCTATTATACCCCTTGCCAGATGCTAGAGCACCTCATCTAGACCTACTACTGCTGGGAAGTTGCCAATCCTCCGATAGGTGCTTGCCCAATTGGCTATATCTTCTGTGGCGTAACGCTTCAAAGTCCTTCAGGATATGCTCTGGAGTTTCATCGTCGTAATCACGGAATCTGCAGAGGCTGTTACTCTCAATGCCAAGTCTGTGAGGTGTTTTCTCAGATGATGATTTTACGCCAGGACATCGGTATGAAACCGTACAAAATACAGCTGCTGCAAAAACTGAGGTCACGTAACGTACCACAGCGTCGTTTGTTTGGTGAATGAGCCTTAGGAAAGCTGGTGAATATCCATTTTAATATCGACAAATTGTCTTCAACCAAGAAGCTAATTTTTGGCACAATGGTTACGATAAGCAACAGAATTACCAAATTTGGTGTCAAGAGCAGCCAAGGCACTCTGGAAAATGCATTGTTTGGTGCGGTTTTGTGAGACGGCGGCCTCTTTGTACCGCCGTTCTTCAAGAACTATGAAAACCGTAACATTACAGTCAATGGAGCAAAGTAACGTGCTATGATTATCGACTTTTTTTAACCAAAATGCAAGAATGAGACATGACTAATGTGTGGTTTCAATAAGACGGTGGCACATTCTACACGGCATGCGATACCATGAATCTATTGAGAGGCGAGTTTGGTGAGCAATTAATCTAAATTTTTGCAGCAGTTCATTGGGCATGCGATTTGACACCACTACACTATTTTTTTATGTATACCTGAAGTATCTCGTATCCAGGGATACTTGTAGTCCAGCCTGCAAGCCAGCACTACAGCTGCGATTGGTGAGATACCGGCCGAAATGCAGGACCGTGGGCAAAATTTATATGAAATATCGTTTAAAAAGTAAAATGCAGGTATTCATTTATCACCTCAAATAAATATTTCATTCAGTTTTGCAAATTTTCTGTGCTGTTTTCAATTTTCAAGAACCAAACAGTTAAATAATTAGCTTTCATAAGCAGAAATAAGTTCCTTATGCATGGAAAACTAAATTTTTTTTACAAATACTGGTAACAACGACATAGGATGTTTTAGATTTTCAGTGTTATCGCAAGCTTCCGAGAAAGTGCCGCAGAACTCCTGGGATTTTGAGTCTAGTTTTTGGAATCTCCACTATGATTTGTGATAGTGATAGCGAAAATGTCTCTGCTAACTAATTAGTTATATTATAATATAATAAATGCGAAAGTAAATTTATTGTTTGTTTGTTGCGCTTTAACGGCTAAGCCACGGATGCAATTTTGATAAAATACATGTTTTTTTTAAACTTAGGAGCACGAGGGTAAGTAGGGGAAATTTCTGCCTCTCAGAAACTACCTAACCTATTTTGATGAAATTCAAATCAAATAGATAGATCTGAGTCCAAATTAGGACATAGGCTATAAATTTATCCAAAAATAGGACCACGAGGGGAGATAGGGGAAGCTCTTTCCTTTTTGAATCTATCTATCCGATTCTTTGAAACTTTCTACCCAATTTTGATGAAATTTAAAACATGGACAGATCTGAGTTTGGAAGGACACAAATGCTATATACTCGTATTTTATCAAAAATAAGCCCACTAGGGGGAAAGGGGCAATTTCTAAGGTAAGTAAAACGTAATTAACTACGTTCCTGCCCGGTATCGCATGACATCGCGCGTAATTTTTTTTTAATGTTTATGGTTTTACTTTTGACATTTCAAATTCGAAATGTCAATTATAAACTAATTTTTAGTGCACATGATGTCATCTTGTGATATCGCAGTAGTGTTTACTAGTAACATTTTTATATCTTTCATTGTATGGCATTGAGTCACAAATTAAAATCATAATAGCGCAATTCACCATCTTGTGGAAATTGCCTTGCATATACTCGTACGATTTGCAAAGTGGTAAAGCATATCTGTGTGGATGTACGAGTCACGTACAGAGCAACCGGCTGGATCGATTTTGATTTATTTATTTTTTTTTTTTTTTTGAAAGATGACTTTTACGAAATTGTTCTTAGCTATTTTTGAAGAAAATCGGTCCAACCGTGTGTTTACGTCGGGGGATCTTAAAATTTTTAATTTTTTTATTTATACTAACACTATACATATAAATACTCTTGTATGTATATGTACATATATGTACAACACTTAAAACCATAGTTTATATTTACCTTACATATGCCACATTGATATACAAACTTCCAACTGAAAATAAATAAAATAAATATATGTATACAAGAGATTTATTATTCGACATATTGTCATAATTATACTATAAGTGAAATTTATTTGCTGGTGGTTAAGCGATGTCTATATGCATTTCATTGTTGCTTTAACAAATCGTCAGTAGACTTCAAAATGTGTGGTTGAAGTCTACTGACGATTTGTTAAAGCAAAATTTGAAATGCATATAGACATCGCTTAACCACCAGCAAATAAATTTCACTTATAAATATATGTATTTTAAAAATTTATTTATTTATTAGTTTTTCAATATTTTTTTTTTATTTACGTATGTAAATATGTATATCGTCACCTAAAATGCCAAATCACGTATCATCAAAATATTAAAAATTTATTTTTTTTTTATTGATTACGATTCACTACATCATATTACATATGTGTACAAAAGTTTGCAGGTCTTATATGTATAAAAAATACCAAATTTATAAGCAAAATTCAAAATAACGTATCATCCATCACTCATACGAATTTAAAAATCTAGAGAACATTTATTTTCCTATTTTGAATTGAAGTAAGCATTTTATATTCAATTTAATTTTATCTTAGTTTTAGTACAAAGTTTTTATCATTCTGAAAATTTTTTCAAAAGTGGAAGAAAAAGCAAAAAAGTGTTGTGAAATCAATAAAATGTGTACGTTTTGGCGTACGAACCAAGAGGAGTTACATATTACAAAACTAATATTAAGGATGACTGTCAGCTTCTTCTACAAAGGAATACCAGAATTTCTGGAAGTCAGCAACCTGAGCAGTTGCATTTGCAAAGGATTACCATTTCCAAAAAGAAAGATCTAAAATCTTTGCTTCCAGCAGGCTGTTATTTCTTCTATGATACTATAACTTTTGCGTAAGAGTCTGAACACAATGCGAGGTCTGATCAAAAATAAACCGTTATTTTCAAATTTCGTGACTTAAGTATGTTCGATTTCGAGCTGGTGCGTTATCATGGTGCAAAATCCATGATTGCTTTTCCACAATTCTGTTGACGAATTGCTTCGCGCAAACGGCGCATAACTTCAAGGTAGTATTCCTTATTGATCGTAAGACCTTGTGGAAAGAATTCATGATGCACCACGTCATTGCAATCGAAGAAAACAGTGAGCAAAACCTTCACATTTGACCGAACTTGACGTGATTTTTTAGGTCTTGGCTCTTCTGGACGCTTCCATTGAGATGATTGGGCTTTGGTTTCAATGTCATAGCCATACACCCATGAGTGGTCACCAGTTATGACCTCTTTGAGGAAATCTGGATCGTCGTTGACGATGCTCAACAGCTCCTGAGTGATGTCCATGCGACGTTGTTTTTGCTAAAAATTTAGTAAAAAATCGAAGAGCACACCAAAACACGACTAACCTTTTTATCTGTCAAAAACAAACTGACAATCCAAAATGGCTGATATTGCCAACATATATAACTGACATGTGTACCAACATAACAGAAAAAAAAATGAGAAAATCGAACATACGTAACTCACAAAATTAGAAAATAACGGTTATTTTTTGATCAGACCTCGTATAACGATAATTTATTGCGGTGCGGTTTTCATACGATTTTGAAGTAAAAAAACGCAGTGCGGAACGGCATAATATTAAAATCTATTTTATTTTCATTGCGGACTATTTTATTGTGTCAATTTTTGGCTCTCTTTCTCTTTTTGATGTTGCCATAGTTTTTGAATAATTGGCTATGTTCACAACATTATTGTAAACAAAAAACATGATGGCTTAAATTTTTTTATTTACTGCCTATTTACTGCCATTACAAAATATTTAACACAAACAGTAAATTTTGTAGAAAATTTTATAAAAATGTATGAACAAATAAATTAATAAAAATGTAAACAAACAATGACAAGTATTCCCGTCACCGTCTTCCGTTTTATTATGTTTATTTTTCTCTACCGCAACGAGAAATCGCACCGCACCGCAAACATTGCGTTCAGACTCTAACTAGTAAATTAATAGCTGACTATCAACTTATTTTTTCTTAATATATTAAAATACTTTTTCCTTGTTGTCCTTATAAAAGTTAAAGAAATTCGTTATTTTTTTTCCATTAGTAGTGTCAACATAGTATTCAAATGTAAAAACTCCCACGAAATTTTCAATTCCTAAGTATGTAATTAAATTAATTACTTATTTCAATTAAAATATATTGATAGAGGAAAATAAATTAATATTTTATTAAGATCCCTGCAGGAAATGGTACTGACGCCGCTAGACTAGTCACGTGACTAGTCAAGTGATAGGGACCAGTCCGACTTGTAACACTTTTAATGAAGCGGACGAGCCACTTTTACATGGGGATGACCTAGGATGGGGTTAATTGATACTTTGTACGCACCTTGTGACTTGTCACTGATCTGTCTTATGGGGGCCTATTCGGTGTAGAATAATATAAATTATATATAAATGTCATTCCGAAATTTAACCGTAACAATGAACACTTCACTTATAAGTTTCTTTAGTGCTACAAATGCATGACATTTTATTTTTAAACAGATTTTTTTTTTTAGAGATTTGAACAGACAACATACGGCATGACAGGCTTGCACACTACCCACTCGACTACAAGGGCACTCGTATTTCAAAAGTATAAATACTATTTAGGCTTGGGTTAATATCCAATTATAGTTATTAGAGGGGACAATTAAAATTATATTTATACTATTTGATAGGTCCCGTATACAACCACATCGAACTTGTTCAGTGCCTCTTACCACAATGCCAAACCGATTCCCAATTAAATTGATTAAAGAACAAGACATACATCACGAAAATGGTGAAATGATACTTTTTTCATCACATACTATTTCCTACTTTTGGCAACACTCCCATTTTCTCAAGTTATAGGACGAGTACGTTTGGACCAATTTCCTGCAGTGATATTACAAGAATTCTTTTTTAAGGTAGAATTAGTTTGTACGTGCTGTTCCGTTCTGAATCAGCTGTTTTGTTTCTGTTCAATTGAAAGTCTGTATGTGTGGTTGTTTTTCCTTTTTCGTTCTGTTCTGTTACGGACAAATCTGTAGAAAATAGAATTCAACGTTAAGTGACAGCCAAAAGTGTGTATGTATTAGTTTGTTGTGATAATTTGTATACAACTGAAATCAGTTCTATAGGTTGCCAGCTGATTCCTTGCACAGAAAAAGTAATTGCAAAATATTTTATACGGAAAAGAACGGCACAGAACGACAACGAAAAGTAAAAACTAATGTGGCCTTTACTCTTTTTTTCAGTGTTGCTAAGCTTTTTACAATGTATTAACCTTTGTAATGCCTTTTAGTCTAGAAATTTAAAATTGTCGTAAAAAAAACAGCTGCCGTAAATCCCAATTAACTTACGAAGTAAGTTATGATAAACTAAATTGAAAATTTAGAATGTGCTGAAATTAAAACCGCTTCTACTGAAACTTTATGATAAAATACAGCTTTCACTGCAGGGTATTTGAAATTCGCCCGAGCAGCATGCCATTTTTAGTTTTTTTTTCTGAAGGCCTGAGTGAAACTTTGTTTCATTTTAACATGATTATTTCTTTTTTCTGTTTGTGGCATCTCGACAACTGACATGTACATGTACGTGTGTATGTATGTATCTATGTATATGAATTACTGACTGGTAGGTTGCATGAATATGTTGTTACTACATTATTTGCCTTTATTTTTGTGTAAACTGTCTACATTGTCATGTTTTGTAATTTTTTTTAGAAATTGCTGTTTGTTAGTTTCTATATTTTTTCTTTCTTTTTTTATTAAGGGGTCAATTTTCACATAAGAATATGAACCAAGCAGAAGTGCCCAAAATAAATGTTCTGTAAAGAAGTCTGTATTTTTTCTTTTATCTAAGGGAAAAAAACTGAATAATAAATACGGAAGTACTTTGATATGGCAGATAAGAGTTACATTTCTTATCAAAACCTAATACTGACTCGTTATGCCACAAAAAATATTGTTAATATGTACTTTGGTTTAGTGGTTGCGAGTAATTTAATCAGCCGTGCCGAATTTTATTTAGCCACAGAAAATGGTATAAGCCAATAAATTTTTTCGACTCCTGGCATATTTGCTAGAATTGCTAGAAAAGTATTATGAGGTCGGCATTGCCAAGACCAGATGATTAAAAAGGAAGTTGAAAAAATTCTCGAAAAAAAGGAAGTACAAAAAATTAACCAGCAAATCAAATTCTTAATAAAAATCAATTATTTATGCGACAGTGTTGTATGTTTTTTTCTAAGTCCTTAGCATAATTTATATGTATGAATAAAATTGCTTAACCACCCTCTGTGGTGATTTTCAAAAAGATAATAATAATAAAAAATTAAAATAAAGAAACATTTATTTTTATATGTATACAACCTGGAAAACCTAGACTGACAACACTGATTTCAGTATTTATATAAGTTAAGGACGCGTTTAAATCTGCTACACGTGTACCCAAAAAAGCGTAACCTCTAATTACTAATGAAAAACTGGGCTCAATTTGTCACATCCGTGATCGTATCGACAATCGTACGAAAACGAATTAAGTGATAAGTCAATCGTATAAGCTGAATAGGATTTCAGTACGTTCACGCATGTCATAATCCGAAAATTGTGTTTCTACGTGACGAGTTGTTTGATTCAGACATGTATTTATTAAGTTAAACAGTTTCAAACAATTTTGTAGAATCCAACATGATTGAAAACTGTTTAAATCAACAAATACATGTCTGAATCAAACAGTTTTTAATTAGTAATTAGTGGTTACGCTTTTTTGGGCACATGTGTGCCAAATGTAAGCTCCGCCTTACACTCACTCGATAATGGCTATAAATTTTGAAAACAATTTATTTAAAAACTACAAAAAATTGTGATTTTTTAGCAAGTTTCTTTTTTGCAACACTGTGATTGGCAACTCAGCTGTTTTCGTGTATCATGTTTCCGTTAAACATGTTCAGTTTGGTCTATAATTTATCCATGAATCGACTTATAAATGAACAACGCTTGCAGATTATTAAATTTTATTATCAAAATTCATGCTCGGTTAAGAAAGTGCATGCGTGCATTTCCTTCATTTCATGGTCAGTTTGGGCGACTTTCTGAGTGAATAAATTCCGCACCAAAATTTCACTATTGAACATTAAACCACCAGGGCATACGTAGAGTGCGGACAGAGGAAAACATCGCAGCTATATCAGCCAGTGTTGTTGATGACCGTGAATTATCGATTCGGCGCCATTCGCAGCAATTGGGTCTCTGTTACTTTTTTTTTTGCCCAAAATAGAAGAGCTGGACTTAGCTGACATGTTGCTTCAGCAAGACGGTGCCACATACCATACATCACGCGAAACCGTACCGAACCGATGGCCCAATTGAGAGGCGAGTTCGGTGGAGAGTTTATTTCACGTTTGGGGCCGGTCAATTGGTCGCCTAGATCGTGCGATTTAACGCCTTTAGACTGGCTTTTGTGGGACTATGTTGGGACTCATATCTATAGGGACAATCCCGCAACGGTTGAAGCACTGGAAAGCAATAGTAAAGAATTTATTCGTGAGATAACGGCCGATATGTTAGCGAGAGTATGCCAAAATTGCACCCTTCGTATGAACATTTGAGGCGTAGCCGTTATCAACATTTATAGGAAGTCATCTTTAAGTATTGAATTGTATATTTCTTTAAATTTTATGTTTTTTTTTTCTTAAAAAAAAAACACCCCTTATGATCAAACGATACACGGCGATATCAAAGGTGGTTAATATTTTCATATACGCCTATATCACATCATTATTTGGAACTTATTGAATGTTCAAAATTCTAAACAATTGCTGTTGATTTCAACTCCTGCGTCTCTACTTGGTGTAACGATTTTTCTGGGCTTATGTTATGTTATTTTGAAAGAATGGGTAATCAGTACAGGCCCAATCCATTATGGATTACACTCATGCTGAGTTTCCACTGCGAGTTGAATCATATGCTTCGCTTTCTCAATCATGTTTATGAATCATGCCGTTTACACTGTGCATTCGTGCTTCGTTTGGCACTTTATTTTATATATATTCACACATACAAATACAAATACACATATACCTATTCGGATAAACAGCCGATAAACTGCGATAAAAGTTAGAGAATGTACCCATTTCACGTGCTTCGCAAGTAGATTCATATTGAATCTACTTGATTCGCTCTCATAATTTTGCATGGCGAAGCAAGTTGAATCGCTCATGATTGGGGTGTGAAGCATACATACAGAGCAAAGCACGTATAGTGGAAAATACACAGAGAAAACAGATTCATTGAGACAACCGAATTTGTTGCCAATCGAATTTTGGTGGTTGCACCAACTATCATCGAATTCTGGTATAACGACTGCAATTTTCTTATGGCACCAATATATTTTTAACTATAACCATTAACACAATAGTTGCAGCAACAGAAAAAATTTGTTAACAGTATGGAATTTGAAATAAAAGTTATTCTTGCTACCGAAAATATGGTTAATATGACTAAAACAAGATCATTATTGGTACCTGTGAAAGAAAAATTGGCTTTACTTGCAAATAAGAATACACAATTTTAAAAATTTATTATTTGACATATTGCCATAAGTTTATTTTAATTGAAATTTATTTCTTGGTGGTTAAGCATGGCATTATGCATTTCTTCAACTACAAATTATGAACAGCCACAAACCTCTTATCTTATGCACATACTTTCAAAAACCATTTGAGAATTCACAAATCATACTATAAGTGAAATTTATTTGCTGGTGATTAAGCGATGTCTATATGCATTTCATTGTCGCCCCAACAAACCGTCAGTAGACTCCAACCACACATTTTGAACAGTCACAAACCTCTTATCTTATGCACAGACTTTCATAAACTATTTGAGAATTCACAAATAATAATATTTTTGAAAATCACAAAAGCAAAATAAGCGTAGTAGGCTTAGTAACTTATACAAAACCCAGCAAATAATTTTTATTCGATATGAATCTATTTTATTTTTCTACACCTTTATACAATTAGAAATCCATTGGATAACAATAAAAGTATTTATAAGGCAAAATGAAAAATAATATTTTAATGAAACATTCAAGAGATTTATTATTCGACATATTGTCATAATCATACTATAAGTGAAATTTATTTGCTGGTGATTAAGCGATGTCTATATGCTGGGTTTTGTATAAGTTACTAAGCCTACTATGCTTATTTTTCTTTTGTGATTTTCAAAAATATTAATATTTGTGAATTCTCAAATAGTTTATGAAAGTCTGTGCATAAGATAAGAGGTTTGTGACTGTTCAAAATGTGTGGTTGGAGTCTACTGACGGTTTGTTGGGGCGACAATGAAATGCATATAGACATCGCTTAATCACCAGCAAATAAATTTCACTTATAGTATGATTATGATAATATGTCGAATAATAAATCTCTTGAATAATTCACAAATCATAATATTTTTGAAAGTCACAAAAGTTAATTTTTAATTTGCTGCTATAAACTCTGATAGTAAAATTAACCTCTACACGCAAAGAAAAAATATGGTTGAGGTAACCATAATCAGACAGCAACATACTATGTTTGAATTATATGGTTGCAGTCAAATCATATTATTGTCAATAGAAAAGGAAAGTCTTAGTAATATTATTATCTGAGTTAATAATAATATTACCTACAATAACAATTAACTTTGTTACACCTAATCTTAGTATTGTTCAAAGTTATCACATTTTGGTTAAATATGAAAATACTATTATTAGATGTTACTAAAATAAAATTAAGACTAACCATACCATATTCTAATATTATAATAATATTGTTAAATACGACCATAGTATTATTCTATATAATAATAATATTTTGTTTTTTAACCACATATTGGTAGATCTTTTGCTTAAACCAGCTGTGCGTCAAAACCGAAATAAATATAAAATAATATTGTTCAAATAAAATGTATATATGTATGTGCACGTGTACTTACACAAATCTGTGCGTATACACGAATGCAGCCACGCATATATAAAGAAAAATATGTATGTATATATATTTTTATTCATCTATCCTCTTGTTTATACTTCATTTATTTATTTATTTAGCACTACGCGTGCACTACCGATAGCTTACAAACGAAACACTGAACTGACAGAAGATATTTATGAAAAAGACTAAATATAGTATAGTTTTGGATAGCATTATATTGTTATTTACATCATATTATTTTTGCATAATAATACAAATTATGTTGCAGTCATAAATTTTTAACAAAACTATATTGTTAAATTCTAACCATATCACACTTTTTATGAATATAATAATGTAATTTTTAAATTCAAACATCAGATTGTTTATCGTAACGCAATTAATATTTAAAATAAAAATAACTTGTTTTCAATTACCCCACTTTTGTTTGGAAGAACATAATATTATTTTCTCAACCATGCTGCAACCATATCTTTTCTTTGCTTGTAATTAGTTGCAACAACTGATAGAAAGTGTTTATTTTAAAATTATTATAAAACGACAATTTTTTAGTTGCCAATACCAATTCTGAATATTTTATTCGGTTGTGCTAATCATTTAGTCAATTAGTCATGACAAAAGCATACGGTCGATTGATCCAATCAATTTAAGAATTGTCAGAATGATATGTTTATTACAATTATGGCAATGAATATGGATTGTTTTTTGGATTAATAGAAATTTGATAGCGTAAACCGAAATATAGTTTATGCAAATGGTATATCATTGGCCTAACCTGATGATAGAGTTGCCGATAGAAGCTATAATATAAGATGACGCTACAATGTACTAGAAACCACCGCCTGTGATTTCTTATGTGATCGCTCAAGACATGTCAGAGTGCGAGCGAAGCTAGATGCGACTGTGTGTGCTACAAAGCAGGCTGCACTCAATCAAAAAGGTACATAAATACAACGAAAAAATTCGTTGATTCACCTAAGGAACAAGTTCATTGCATTCAACGTATGCCAATCATTGGCTTGTTGAATTCAACGTACCAGTTCGTTAAATTTAAGAATCTATACGTTGAAGCCTTACGTAAATTCATTAAACCTATATATTGAACTTATTCCTTGACCTAACGTATTTATACTTTGAATTTAATGAAATAGTTCCTAGAATCTAAAGAACCTATTCTTTGGCCCAATTCATTGATTTTTATGAATTTATTCCTTGACCCAATGCACCTATACATTCAAAATTTCACTTTTAATAAATATAATAATAGTCAAGTTCATATTAAATTGAGTATTTTATTTCAAAATTCATATTATAAGAAATAATTTACATATACTCGTATATGCATATTAGTGTTGAGCGAAATTGTGATTTTTTAACAATGTTGCTCCTTGTGAACGTGATTTCTAAATCGCTGTTCTTTTAAACTGTGCTTGTGATCACAGTTTAGCAGTATTTTGTTTGTAGCAGTTCTGTTATTTTGACAAAATCTAATAAGAAGAGCAGTTGTGAAATTAAACAGTGACTGTGATCACGGTTTAACACATTTCAGCTCTTCTGCTTTAAAAGTATGTATTAGTATTGGTATTTTGATAAATGCTACTAAGAAGAGCGACAAGAACAAACAATTAGCATCAACCCCAACAGTAAAATTGCAAATACAAAAATGTGAGAGCTATAAATAGTTGCCAAAAAAGACGATTTGACACGATTAGACGATTTTTTCTCGACAAACGGTGAACGTATACAAATATTTATATTCATGTGGTGGCTTTATTTACTGTAAAGTAAGCATGCAAGAGCATTCACAGTTTGTATGAAAGAACTACATTTGCAAAACCTGTTACTTGATAAATTCAGTCACAGTTGTGATTAGTGATTTTTCAATCGCTGTGAAAAACTAACAGGTTTCAAAAAATAGCTCATCACTAATGCATATATATGTAAGTATGTGCGCACATAAAAAAATTGGTTTACTAAATTATTATATTATTATTAAATAAAAATTATTAAAGCTTTATAAAGGGTTAATATGGAAATCTGTTTTATAATATAATAAAGCCTTAATAATTTTTATAAATTAGACTGTTAATTTATAATTCATGTATAAATTTTAAAATGCAGTTGTTAGTTTAAAATAAAACAAACTTATATTTTTGGATGCTCTCCGACTCATACAAATTATTCAATATTTCTTTCAAAGCTTTATCTTTGAAGTTGTTCTCTTCGCGAATTGCTCCGGCCAGTTAAAGAAAACTCCTTCACGTTTCCCAAAAGCAACGCCAAAGTTTTTGTCAATCTGAAATATATAGGGTGTTTTTTTAGAGGTATAGAACTTCGAATTGAAATAAAACACAAGAAAATCGTTTTAATGTCCATCAATTTGGCTTTATTGGAAGGATAATTTTATGCCATTAACGTTTAAATATGATTTCGGGCATGTGGCCGCCGCGGCTGGCTCGAATAAAGCCAATTCTACAGGTCCAATTTTCAACCACTTTTTCGAGCATATGGGGCCGTATGTTGGCAATAACGCCACGAATGTTGGCTTCCAAGTCCCCTAACGTTTCTGGTTTGTTGGCGTAGACGAGCGACTTCAGCGGATGCGTATTATCACATAGAGTAAACGTAGTGCGAAAACGATCCATGGTTAACCGAATTAATTGCTCTGTCGACCATAAAATGGACGGAGCTTGCGGTAAACTTCGCGAACTGAACCATTATTTTCGAAATAAATTTGCACGATTTGCAAGCGTTGTTCTTTTGTCAACCTGTTCATGATGAAATGGCAAACCAAACTAAATATTAATCACTTGACAGCTGACAAAATGGCCGCCAGTTAAAAAAGTGATGCCAACTTAAAGTTCTATACCTCAATAAAAAACACCCTATACTTATAAATATTTATTTTGCAATAAATACTAAAGTATAAAACAGTAAAGATTTATATACTCGTACTCACATATCGAAATCTACTCGGTTTCTTATACTCGGTCCATCTGTTAAAAACTTCGGCTAAAGTGGAAGCTTGGTTTACTTCATTAATTCTGAAATTGCTGCATGCCTGCTAAGTGCTACTGAATGCCACTGCACTCAAATTGTCGTATCTGAGGCTTCTAATGCAAACCTCTGCGTTGGTTACTTTGAAGCAATTCAGCAAGTTTCTGATATTCAGGATATTATACAATTATATATCTGTTTGCAATGAAAATGAATTATAATCACTTCTTATTATTAACTTACTTTTTGGCACTTTTTTATTTCAAACTTTCTTTTTTAATTGCGCAAAAACTTATTTCTTAAACGAAGAACAATAACTGATTGCTTTGTGTTTATTTTTTCTTTTTAGTATGTTTCTTTTCTCGTTATAAAAAAAGGAACTAGTACGTGGAATTGAACCAAGTAAAACAAAAATTCAGATGGTGGTTCCTTCAATCAAAGTACTCGTTCATTGAATAAAACATTTTCTAATTGTTCTTGAAGTCTAATTTAACGTACATTACTTAAAATCAATGAACGGGTTCCTTGGATCAAAGTACACTTTCTTGATATTTGCTAAACTTTTTTCTTTTATTTATATGAGAATGAACGTGTTCCTTAAATTCAACGTATTGTACGTTAAATCAAGAAACTAGTTCGTTGTTAAATTCAACGAATAATATCAAGGAATGGTTTCAACGTTCAGTTCATATCTACATAAAATATTACGTTGAATTTCAAGTAATATTTTTTTGAAACAACGTATAGTACGTTGAATTTCAATGAATTTAAATCAATGAATGCGAGTTCGTTGAATTTATGTGAAACTGTTTTTTCAGTGTGTTTAATGGTTTGTAGCACGTTGTAGCTTCTTCCCGTTTTTTTTTCTCATGGCATTTTTCTTTTTTCTTTTTTGTATGATGTTTTTGTATAACATTTTTTATCGTTCCTTTTTTGACGCAAAAATATATTGAAAGTATGTACATACACATGAATTAATCCATTCTTCATACAAGAGCTCTTATAAAACACTAAAAAATTAATATCAACAAAAGAAATCGCTTTGTTCAATGAAGCGTTCAGTCTGGCGCCTTCTACCATGATGTAGCACAAACTATTATCGCTTCCATCTTTGCTTCACTTTTAGCGGTCACTTTGTCATCAGCTTTATAATCTTGCATTATATTGTGCGCTCTATTGAGAAATAATGGGTGGAGTTCCCAATAAAGAAACCATAAACCTATAAAACGTAGTAAGGTTAAGAATCTAGTTTCTTCAAGATATTTTCTTAAATTTCTCTCTCCAACCTGACTCCCCAAGATATTTTGGTATATTTCCCAGACAGAAGATATGAATCCTGATTTGACTGAATGCTGGAGAGTGGCATCAGTACCGCTCGAGAGTTTCATAATCTATCTGGCAAGCTTCATGCATCTTTTGACTATTTGGGTTTCCCCAGAGAATTTTGGTCGACCATAAAATAGTAGAGTTCTGCCAATCTCTTGCGTGTTGCTCTATAGCCCATTGTTTTATTTAGTTCGTTTTTGAATTTTGTAAAAGGTTTGGAGCGTGATGACTCCAACTTTTCCGATGTATCGATGGAAACAATGTCTTTAGAATTCTGCTTGAGTTTATCTCACAGAGCGCTTCGAGATTGAATTTTATGATTTCTTAAGACTTCTATAACTTTTCTTTTATGCGTAAGGTTGATAGTCTATTGTCAATTTCCTTTAGTCATTTAATACATTCCGTAATAGTCGTCTGATATCTTCTTTCAGACTGATATCAAGACTGGTTCGGCAGGCGAAAGGATTTAAGTATATTTCAACTCATGTTGTGAAATTCGATAGCCGATAGGTTTCGAATTTTTATATAAGGTCGTGTAAATGATAGTTCCGGAGTTATTTTCTATTATTGTTGCTCTCTCTCTCTCTCTCTCATTATACACTTTTAGATTATATGGTGATGCAGTTACTTTGGAAATATCTAATTAGAATTTTATCACATATGGCAGTGGTAACATGGCCTCTGGTTAAAATATGTAATATATTCTGATATTTGGTTGTATGTTCTCTTGTTCAACGACTACGACTACTGATAATTGCTGAAGATTAATTATTATTATTATTAATTTCTGATAACTATCGATCATCGTCTGAAGCTGAGATCATCATATTTGAGTATACATATACGAGTAATTCTGAAAAGTATTGAATACTCAAGTATGATGATCTCAGCTCCATAATGATATGATGAAAGATGAAAGGCTGAATAATGAAATAATGACAGATGAAATGATGCAGCCGCTGTATTTCTTTATTAGAATTTATACTCAGGACATGCATCCTGCACATAGAATGCATTATGCTAAATTTAGGAAAATATGTTACTAGAAGAAGAATATAGGGAGTAGAGTTTGTTTTGTGGATATTCAGTTTCCATCTTGCTATATCGAAGGTGAAGAGAGAGAGAGAGAGTGAGAGATGAGACCTCTGCAGGGAGTTTTTTCTACATACAAACGTTGAGATTAAAAAACCAATTCTTTCTGCAATACGTAGTGTGATTTACTGAAAAATCGACCACAAATAGATGAACTCTTAATATATTAATAATAATAATAATAATAGAAATATCCAGAATTCGAGAACGAGTCTTGATTTTATTAGACTTATTTCATTAAAGTAGCGATAGAACAACAAAAAGTGCCCATATCGATGCTTTAATGAGTTAATAGAGTTGTATACCCTAATATCGCCGACAGGATTCTTCACACTGTTTCGTGCGTCCTAGAAATTTATTTTTAAGCACCATCCCACATAAAAGAGTTGTACTTAATGTTCAGCAGGATGTCGGATTATTTCTTAGATCGTTTCAAAAATTCGAATCACTTTAATGCTTCTTTTAAGACTTGGGAAATGAATTTCCATATATATTTGATATCAAGAGCTTTTACTTCCCTAATGTTTACAGTAACCATAATTACGGATGAAATATCAATACCACCCAGTGGAAAAACTCAGAAGACCTTCTTGGTGATGGCCTTATTAAAGGCTTGCTTCGGAATTTTTTTGATGTAATTACTATTTTTATCTAACTGCTAAAGAATGCCTCATAAAAGGCCTTGACTTTTTCCACACTCCCTTCTTTGAGAAGGGGGAATAGAAGGAGTAGCATGTTTTTTTTTTAACTAAACCAAAAGCAAATCTCTGGCGAAAGAAGCAAGAAGAGAAGGCCTACCCCGCAATGACAACGTGTGTAAATTAGATATGGGTATGTAAAGGAGAAGGAGTATAGAGGCCGTGCAGAGGGCACTCTTACTCCTTATTGTTCCTGCTGGGCAGTAGAAAATCTATGTGGGTCTTGCGGGCGTTGAATTCGACCCTATTCCACCGCCAGATTAATGCGATTCCGGTATTAAGCTTTAGTAATAATTTATCTTTTAAACTCAACCTCCGATAGGCTTGGTCTATTGCAGAATAAGAACGAATAGCAAATGCTGCTACTATCAGTGAAATATCTGATATAATTGGAAGTTGAATATAGAAGGTCATGTAGAAGTATAAGAAAAAGGGCAGACAAGATCCCATCTATGACAAATCTTATGCTGAAACTTTAAGGAGGCTCGATAAAAATCTAAAAAAGCTATAAGCCACACAAGATGCAGTGCGATAAAGGGCACTAGGCCACACTCTATCAAACGCTTTGAAGATATCTAGAGCTATCACCTAACTCTGGCCGAAATGGTGAATTGTATACCTCAGAGCAATTACATCAAATTTAAGCAGAACATATTGCGCTTGGGTGGCAATTTTCAGCCCTTTTTGGAAACTTATTATACATTAGCAATCTTCTAACATATTGGAACCAACCTGTTAAAGAACCAAAGACTGTTAAACATTAGACCTGTTAGTGTCGAAGAATACTGCCTGAAGAACAGTGCAGACAGTTCTTTGGATAATACGGCGTTTCCATATAACGCATTGAAATTTCGTAAAAATAGTTTTCTATGCTCTAAATATCTGAAGGCTTTATGACCTCGGCTTATTCCTCATGTGATTGTAGTCGTGGTATTAAAAATCTGCCCTTAGAGACCTCTTTTAAATAAATAAGCAGCGCCATTTCTCCACTAAGCTGCATACTGCCCAACGGTGGTGAAAGCTTACTTCAGCCCTCGAAGTTTTTTATTGATTCATGCGCTGTCGTAAAAGAATCCCTTTTTAATTAGACTTAATAAGGAAATTAATTTGTTTACCCTACCATGCCTTATGTGTTCGAATTTATCAGGATCATAACAAATTAAAGTAATTAAGGTGCGTAAATAAATTATATATTAAATATATTTTCTTTACGGGCCATTAAAGTTTGCTTATCATTTGGAGTTGAAACAAAAATATGTTCACATTTAGTATGGTCAACGATGACGGAAGTTCCAATTAGCCTGAGGTCACAAACACTACAAATTTTAGATTTTTAATTTAGTTTGGAATTGTTTAACTGAAATATTAAAGAAGTTGCGTGTGGAAAATTTTTACACCAAAAATTTATTTCAAATATATTGTGCTCTTAAAATTAACTTTTAAATAAACCATTTCTAGCCAATTGCAATTGTACTATAAATTATTGACTAGATTTTCCAACTATTTTGACATTATTCGGGGTTAAAAGTATACGAGTACATTTTTTTGTACTGCTGATAATAATAATAATAAATATTTACTCTATTTTCCAACTACTTTTAATTCAACTGAATTGAATATTTCTACGCTGGTGTTAGAAAATACTTAAAGGGTGTGGTAAAATACAGGCAAAATTTGAAATTAAGAAAAAATAACATTTTTAGCGGGTTCTAGATCGCATCGCATTTTCAAGATTGTTAAATAGTTTAAAAACAATGCAAGTTCTCCTTCGTAGGGTTCGCACACGGAAAAAATTTAAATATGTTAATTTTATTAATAACCGATTAAATGGAGTTTATGGTTTACAATGGCGGCCAAGAGACGCCATTTTGTAAATACGAGAAAAATAAAAAGTAAGTAAGTTTGTAATGTGTTATTTAACTAATTAATTATGATAAGCTTAAAATATTTTATTTATTATTATTTTTAAAAAGATGAACCAACTTATATTTATTTTAACCCGTCTAATTCGAATCTGAGGTTTGTTTGGCTCATTCATTGACAAAAAGTGCAAAACCAGCACTTTTTCTCGATTTTTAACGGGATTTAGCAATTTACTCAAAACCCTGTGTGTTAAAGAGCCAAAATAACACAGATTCGGATTTAGCGCATTGAAATACTTATAGATAAGTGGGTCTGGTCAAATTTACAAACCAGTTTTGTTCACCTTGTATGAGGGCTACTAATATAAATAGGCGGACCATGCCTATTTTCTCTACAAAGCTTCATTTATGTATAGACATTATCCATACCAAATTTAATTCCGATATCTACTCCGGCACGAGAGTGTTATTAATGTTGGACAGCTAAAAGTGCTAAAAGTCACACTGTGCTGCGTGTGAACCATTTCAGGCGTAGACGTGGTCAAAATTTACATGAATTCATCTTTTAGCATTGAATTATATAGATCGTTCTAACGGCTCAAATAAAGATTTCATACATTTCTCTAATTTTTTTTATAAATCAAATCCGAAAGCTGTTAAAAAAAATCACCCTTTACATATCTTGCTAATTTTACATTACACTAGAAATCCTGGTCACCCTTTATACTTACATACATTTCTGTAATTTGTATTTTGTGGCATTTTCTTTCAAATTACACATACTCGTACATTTTAATAAATAATTTAACAATAATTACTAATCAAGTGCGTGTTAGTCAACAATATTCTTTTAATTTCCTTTATATGAAAGTCTCAGTGTTTCGTGCGTCTAATTTTTATTTTATTTTTTTCATTAAGGTATTCTTATATTTTCTGAATGAATAAATATTTTAAGTCAGTATGCTCAATGTTTTCATGAGTTGTTGCAAGAAAAACTTTAAACAAAAATTATATGCGAGAGTCACTATTATCCAAGTACATATTATACTTTTTAACCTTTCAACTGAACTCCTCAATGGCCCGTTTGCAAACGAAAAGTGTGTATTTGTGCGTTTTGAAAATTTATTTCATGAAACTCTTTTTGTATGGTAAAAAAAGGGTAGAGTTGAAAATGGTTGAGCAAAAAAAAATCAATATAAATCTTTGAAGTATTCTGCACAATTTCTTTGCATCTCACAGCAAAAGTTTTATGAAAAAAATTCATGTAATAATCATAGAGTACTGCACAGGAATGACTCTTCTTGTGCAAATCTTAAAATCTCTCTTGTGATAAAACCGAACTTTCACAAACATGGAAAACACGTTAGCGAACAAGAATATGCATATTATACTCGTATATAAATATCATGTCACAAACATTCAACCACCACTCGTACGTCGATGAAGCGCAAGAAAAATATTCACTGTCCATGAGTGTGCAGGAGAATCCGAGGCAGTCGATCATAACTTTGAAAATTTTGCCTAGTGATTTGGTACTGCACCCGTACAAGATTCAACTGAGCCACGTGTTAGGAAGGTAAGCTAAACGTAGACAACAATGTGTGTTCGCTGTTGAAAGCTGGCCGCAATTTCCATCTCTAGAGCTGACGCCCATGTCCGAATAAATGGATGCGTCATCAAACAGAAAAGTTCAGTTTGCTCATGATACCTTTTCACACGAAATGCAAGAGCATGAAGTTTGGACTAATTTTGTGATATGTGCCATTAATTATGAAAGTGGTCTAAGTCATATAATTCTTTGGTCGCTATATTTAGTAGATTACATTTGAATAAACCAAAATATATTTTTATATTATGCAACAATTTAATTAAGACTTGTACTAGTCTCGATCAATATAAATTTATTTAATATTTCTTAAATATTTATTGAAGTTTTTTTAAGATTTATTTAATATTTCGAGGCAAAAATGCATATGACTTATACCACTTTCATAATTAAGGGTACATATGTAATTTTGAAAACGACGTTGGCCAGTTCATAATCGCCAACAGCGAGCGTTAAAGGTCGATTATTGGGCAGAATTGGATGATATGGACACCATCGTTGCAAAGTGTTAACAGTGTTATATTGGTACCCTAATCTATACGATAGGCCTCGTTTCAAAATACTGGAATTCTCATGGACGATAGATAACTCACTTTTTTATAGGAATACACCGACTTTAAATTCACAATTGACGGGTCTTCGCGCTCTTCTGAAAAGTACAAATTTACATACTGGATAGTTTGACATGGTAGGGACGATATTGTTCACAACTAGTCATCATATTGCCAAAAATCGGAGTATGCATTGATGACCTTTTGTAATCACCTTTATCATTGTTTTTTTTTAATTTTTCTGATGTTGGCATGGCAATCCAGTGCCACATATGATAAGTTCATGTAATGGTTGACTTTGTAGTAATTCACAGTGTCATTATGACAAAGACGAAGACACTTTTCATAATATTGGTGTCAAATTACATCAGCACTAACAGACCAACCTAAATTACGACGCAAAGCGTTGTCTGGCTGTCAAAATTTCTCATGCCCCTACAAAATGTATGAAACTAAATCGAAATAACGCGGCGTCAACGGAAAATCCAATTTTGACAGCACGTAAAGAAGTGAAGTTGGCTGCAAAAGTATTGTTGTTTTTGTTAAGTAATGTAACTTTAGCTACTTTCAGGTCAATTTAGCGCTTTTATTTTTATTTCTTATTTCTATTTAGAGTTCTTTATTAATCAAAGTGAGTAAACATTACTGTTTCTGGCGCACTGTTAACGCTCTAATTTAGGTTACTCATTTCAGCGTAAAAGCTAAGCGTTAAATTACGTTGCAATTTGCGTCGCAATTTAGGTTGGTCTGTTAGGCGCTGACAGCGAAGAAATCACGTTGCTCGAAAACAGTGCTCGGCGAAGTTTGTGTATGTGTATACACGCATTGTTGAGAAATAACAACATTAATCACTCTAGCTTATGTAAGGAACACAACTGGGACGAGTGACGAATTTTTCGGCATAAAAAGTAAAACACATTTATGATTATGAAAATGAACACAACACCGCCGTCGAGCGAAATTCGTCGTGCGTGACAAACTCTCTGATAGATTTATTTCTATTTTTTACGCCGACGAACGACGAAAAAAAATTTGCCCTCTCTCTCTCTCCTTGCACAGACAATAACCAACCAGTGTTAAAAATATGCATTACGTAATCGATGATATCAGTAATACTTAGTAGCAGTCAGTGGTGATTAGTTCGCACATTTTGCTATTTAGATTTAACATAAAAGTGTCATAGGAGGCGTAAGTGGTGCGCTCTCGCTTACAAAGTAAGCCACAATGTCAGTGCGTGTCACTAGCATTGCAAGTACATCGACGGCGGAGTTGTAAGCGAGCATGGTATTAGGTTTAGCCTAAAAGTGGACCAGTATTTTAATTTTGATTTATAACAATTTGTTTGTTTTAGACAATAACAGAATCCCTGCTTTTACATCGTAATGGAAGTTATTAGTAACACATGATATATCAGATTACACGTACATTACAATCCAAGTACTTAGATTGCTCGCTTACGATGTTATACTGACGTCATTGATTATAATCGAAGTACTTCGCCTAATTTCCCGCTGGGCAACTTCATCAATTATTAGAGCAGAGTTCGCTGAGTAAACTCGTCGTTATTGTGCTTCATACGACGAATTTCCCGTCAAATCTAGCGATTTTTAAGTACATTTTGAGGGAAAAATTATGATTTAGCTCTTAGCGGGAATTCTAGCGATTTTTTGTGCATCAAAATTGCTTTGTTGGAAAAAAGTTGGCAACAGTGTCTTAGCATTACACATTGTGTGTATCGCATACTGTTAAGAATCAGCGTTGTCAGAGAAAAAAATTTGTTCCAACAATAAAAAAATATGTGTGATGACAATTTACTAAATTTTTTTATTTTCTGAAAATTATTTTGCCACGTTCGTTGCCACGCATGAAAAAACACGACGTACAAAGGCGCTTTCAGGCATATAGGTATTTTAATTATTTTGAGAAAATTTCCTACAAAAAGATACTTTTACCCACCATTAATTACATTGACGTAACAACAACAAAAGATGCCTTTCTTTATACACATAACTTGAGTGTTTTTTCAGACCATAATAAAATCAAGTTTGCTTTTAGAGATTTAAAATTTAAAATTAAGGGAATGAAACGAAATTTCACTGGCAACACCGGTTCGTGGTGAGAGTGCAGCTCACACAATGTAAAATGTAATGTAAGGTTGCGGACCACTGCTCTAGAATCTTATTAAAGCGGAAAAACAGGAGAGAGAAATAAATCGATATGTAGGGGGGAGAGAATTAGGTAATTCCCTCTTAGCGGACGACGAGGTAGTACAGATAAGACATATGACTGCTGTCCACGGCTCGCCAACCAGCCAATTCGGTTGGTTTTTCTTTCGGTATCAGACTCAAATTTTTGCTAATAGTGCCCGCTAGATCACAAGAGTTGTGTTAATAAATGTGTGAAAACAGTGTCCAAAAACTACAAAATTCCGAGCTATCGAAAAGCGCTAGAATTAAATGGAATAAAAACAGCGATATATGAAAAAAATATTGTTTTTCTATACGTGTTTGCACTAGTGTTGAGTCATGCTGTGATTTTTTAATAATGTTGCTCCTTGTGAACGTGATTTCTAAATCACTATTCTTTTAAACTGTGACTCTGATCACAGTTTCGCAGTATTTTGTTTGTAACAGTTCTGTTATTTTGACAAACTCTAATAAGAAGAGCAGCAGTGAAATTAAACAGTGACTGTGTTTGACACAGTTTAACACATTTCAGCTTTCTGCTTTAAAAATATTTATTAGTATTGGTATTTTGATGAATACTAATAATAAGAGCGACAAGAACAAACAATTAGCATTCAACCATGGTAAAATTATACAAGGTACTTGCACAACTACAACAAAATTACAGCACCAAAAAACACACGCATTTTGTTGGTAGAAACAAACGGATAATTGTGAGAAACAGATGTCTTTTGTTTTTAAAAACAGCAATCACAGGGTAACTAAAGCACTATTGCAGACCCGGCATTCATACATGATTATAGTCATACGTGTTTAATACACAGTGTGCAATTTGTACTCTCATATGTGGGCGATGTAATGAGATTCATGTATAATCTGTGTGTACTTTGGATTCTATTTTTATTTATTTTGGTTTTAATTTTAACTCACACAAAAGATGTTTAGTACAATTTTCTTCAATGTGTAATTGGAGGCACAGCCATGTGCAAATTCATTGGCAACACTGTAATCATTTCATTCACACACATACACTAACATTTTTGCAGCTTGTGAACAAAGTTTGACAACTTTCTGCATTGTATACATTAACAGGCTGGGCTTGTGCATGTACCTTGTATAATTTTACCATGCATTCAACCCCATCCAAATACTGAGATTGCCGTATAAGAGGCAGAGAGACAATAAAATTGCAAATACAAAAATCGGAGAGCTATACATAGTTGCCAGAAAAGACGATTTTACACGATTTGACGAATTTTTTCTCGACAAACGATGAAGGTATAAAAAAATTCATGTGGTAGCTTCATTTTCTGTAAAGTACGCATACAAGAACATTCACAGTTTGTATAAAAGTACTATATTTGCAAAACCTGTTACTTGACAAATTCAGTCACAGCTGTGATTAGTGATTTTTCAATCGATGTGAAAAAAAATCGCTCATCTCTAGTCTGCACCATAGCTACTCTACATATTGCATTGCTCTACTGCATAATAATGGAGAATTTTTGAAATCGCTTGAATACACAATTATTTCCGCTTTGTGATAAAAAAAAGGTTACACTAATTTTAAGTTTGCTTATATTTTCTATTTAATTTCAAAATTGCAGATTTCTATATCGAAAGCCTATTATTAAGCACATGGCAATTAGGAATTTTAATTAGAGATTTTTAATATTTCAAACTGATGCTCCAATGCATTGATATCACTATATTTGAACAAGTGCAGCTAAAATTACATCGAAATTCAACAAATACGAATTTAATTGGCATGAATGGTTTGATGTTACATTTCATTATATTTTCCCAATACATTTTATATTCAATCTTTTCAAATTTTCAAACGCATATGTGTAGATACGTACGTACATACATATTGTGAAAAAATAAGTTTAAATATAGTGAGGATGACATTTGAATGCATAAAATGCATGCATGCATGATTTTATTTAACATTTTCGTACAATTCTATGTATGAATATCAATTGCAACATTATTATAAATTGTTAGTGGTTATTTTTTTTTTTTTTTTGCTTTATTTCAATTTAGTTTGTTAGATTTTCTTCTTTTGGGGTTTTATGCTCTCGTGATGCTTGTTGTGTTTATTATTTTGGATTTTTGCCAAAGCACGCATTTGTTGCACGCCATTAGCATAAATTGTTTCAGTTTCTATATGTTACTGAAATATTATGGTGTATACGAGTATGTATCTACAAATTTCGTGTATGTTGTTGTTCTTGTAGTGAATTTAAATGTACGGCGTACATTGTACGCAAACACATTTGTATAAATATATGTATGCTTGTACACATTTATCTGAAATTTTGTTATGTTTTCAAATTAATCTTACGTATTAATTAGGGTATACAATCGGTTAAACGTTAATCGGTTAACCGCTTAATTGCTATCCGATTAAGTCAAAATTCGCAATTTTCGACCAACAGTTAAACCGCTTAGTCCGGTCGAGTAACAGATTAATCGTTTAAACAAAATTTAATATTAATTGTAGTATTTCAATATATTTTTTATGAAACAAACAATTGTTTCTTTTCATATACAAAAGGTATATCAGAAGATATCTCATATAAAAAAGGAAGTATGAGTGTTGAGTTTTCTATGTCAATTTTGATTAAAAAATAATAAAAATCATTTAAAACCTAAGAAGATCTCTTTAATACATTAAACAATCTAAAAATCTAACGATCTAACTTATGTACTTGTTTTTTCTTATTAATACAAATCGCTCACTTACTCAAACAAATTCATAACTCTAAAAAAATAGTTCGCCAGAAAACGAGTATAAAGTTTTCAACTTACACACAACTTAATGGAAATGTCAAGAGTTGAGTAACCAAGATATTTGTATAAAATTTTTTCACAATATGAAAAACAATCTGACAATTAATTTTGCATCATTAACTCAAAAATTCCATTTTTTGAGTTATGCTGTTTTTTGAGTAAATGAGCGATGTATATGTGTAAAAAAAAATAACGAATAATTTATGTATTTTTAATTATTGAAACTTCCCAGAAAAAAAAAAGACAATCAGCACGACGTTGCTACGATGGTCTCCGGGTACAACTAAGACCAGCACAACATCTGTTTACCAAGATTTTAATGAACTCATAACATTAACATGATAACGCCGAATGACCGTCCTCCGACTCTTGTTTTCAATGTTGTCACAATACTCTAAATACAAATTTATAAGGTTATCACAATGGAAATTTCCCAACTTAAGTCAAATTTTTGTATTTACTGTGTTGTAGCGGTATAGAATTATTGTTCCCATCAAGCACCACCTGTTAGTAGACTACTGTCAAATTTTGAGTAAAGGCTCAGTTAGCCGACCATAATGTAATGTAACTGTAATGTAGAAAACAGCTGATCGATATTTTTATATGAAAAGTAGGTTATGTTACATTACATCTCTATAACCATTTTCATTACTTTTCACATAACAATATCAATCAGCTGTTTCCTACTGTTGCAGTTACATTACATTACAGTCGGATAACTGAGCCTTTAGTGTCATCATTTACTTTGCGTTTAACAGCTGTTCAAAACATACAACCTCGTATATTTTTCTAAAAATGGAAAAAACTGAATTTCAAGTGCTCATTAAACATAATTTTTTGCGAAAAAAAACCGTCAATCAAACCAAGAAAAAGCTCGATTAATACTCTGGGGACTCTGCACCATCTATTTCAATGGTAAAAAAGTGGTTTACTGACTTTCGTTGTGGTCGCACAAGTACAAATGACGCTGAACGTTCTGGACGGCCAATTGAGGTCAGTACACCCGAAAATGTCGAAAAAATCCACGATATGGTGTTTGCCGATCGAAGAGTAAAAAAGCGGGAGATTGTTGATGGCATAGGCATTTCATATGGCAGTGTGGTTTCGATTTTAAGTGTATACAAGATGGGTGCGCGTTTGCCCTCAATTGACCATAAACGTAAACGTGTGACAACTTCAAAGGATTGTTTGGAGTTGTTTAACCGCAATCCGAATGAGCTTTTGCGGCGTTTTGTAACTGTGGATGAAACATGGATCCATTACTTTACTCCGGAGACCAAGCAGACTGCTTGGGTTTCTCCGGGTGAACCTGCTCCAAAGAAGGCCAAGGTTAGTTTGTCGGCCAATAAGGTGATGGCAACAGTTTTGTGGGATGCATGGGGGATAATCCACATCGATTACCTTCCAAAGGGAAACACAATAAACGGCGAATATTATGCTAACTTATTAGACCGATTTAATGAGGATTTAAGAAAAAAACGATCCCATATGGCTAAGTAAAAAGTTTTTTTTTTCATCAAGATAGTGCACGTGTGCAGTCTCAATGGCAAAACTTTATGAATTGGGCTACAAATTCGTATCTCATCCGCCATATTCTCCGGATTTAGCAGCTAGTGACTACTTTCCATTTCCAAACCTAAAGAAATGACTCGGTGGAAAGAGATTTAGCTCCAACGATGAAATTATTGACGAAATAAATGCATATTTTAAGGACCTTGCAAAATCCTATTTTTTGGAAGGGATACAAAAACTCTAGAAACGTTGGCCTAAGTGTATTGAGTTAAAAGGAGATTATGTTGAAAAATAAATTTTTGTTTTGCAAAAAAAAACTGTGTTTCATTCAAAAAGTCACGGACTTATTGATCTGTCCTCATATATACAGTGTTGTAGTGGTACAGGATTACCATGAACGCGGTATTGGTAAACCTTAAGTCATATTTTTGTGTTTATAGTACTGTGGTGGTACAAAAATTTTTGCAGAGTCCTAATTTTGTATTTACAGTGTTGTGGTGGAACAAATTTTTTGCGCAAAGTCACAATTTCTGCCTGATGTGCTTTGCTACCCCCATCGTCCTTAAAATTTACCCCCATCGTCTTTTAAATTTAATTTACATCGATTTGAAAGTGTCATAAGGAAATGAAATTAGGTACATAGTCTATGTCTTCCTCTAAATTTCACTAAAATCGATTTCCGAGTTTCGGAGGATCAGGACTCATCCCCTGCCCCCTTACTTGTCTAAATTTTAAGAAGGTACATAGAGTATGTCTAATTCTAAGCGAAGGTGTGTGTATCTTAATTTTAAATTTCACCAAACTCGAGTTGAGACTCAGAAATTATCCCCTTTAATTCCTCCTGTTCCTAGTTCAGAAAATGTTTATGGTCATTTTGTGACTTTTTAGACGCAGATTCCGAATTTCATTAAAATCGAGTTGAATGTTTTGGAAGGACAGAAATTTCCCCCTATCGCCCTCCTGGTCCCACTGTAAAAAAAATTATATCCAATTTCATCGCGATAGGATAAGCGGTTGAGCTGTGCATAAAGGACATACAGACAAACATTCATTTTCATATAAAGGGTGATTTTTTAAGAGTTTTCGGCTTAGATTTATAAAAAAACACATAAAATTTAGAGAAATAAATGAAATTAGTGATTTTTATGGCAATTGTTACAATTTAATCTTAAAATTTGTCAACGCACTTATGATCCCAAATTATTATTTTACTTATTAAGTAAAATATTTTTCCTTATTAAAAATTTATTGAAATTGATTATTGAGGCGTTTAGCTGGATCCTATGCGCATTTCACTGTTGCTAATGCAGATCATCAGGGAACCTTTGCCCAAAACTTACTTTACCATTAAAGATGATTTCTTGTAAATGTTGACCACGGATACGCCCGAAATGCGCTGGAACCAATTTTGGCATACTCTCGCCAAAATATCGGCCAGTATCTCAAGAATAAATATAGACATGAACCTCAACATAGCTCCGCAATAAATAGTCTAAAGGCGTTAAATCACACGATCTAGGCGGCCAATTGACCGTCCAGAAACATGAAATTAACTGTTCACCGAACTCGCTTCTTAATTGGGCCATTGTTTCGCGTGCTGTGTGACATGTGGCACCGTCAGCTCTTCCATTTTGGACAAACCAAAGAAGTAACAGAGGGCCAATTGCAGCGAATGGCGCCTAAACTATAATTCACGGTCATCAACAACACTGGCGGATTCAGCTGCGATGCTTTCCTGTGTCCGCGCTCTACGTATGCGTGCTGGTGGTTTAATGTTCAATAATGCAATTTTTGGTGCGCCTCAGAAAGTCGCCCAAACTGACAATGAAATGAAAGAAGTGCACGATACAATTTCTTAACCGAGCATGAATTTTGATAATAAAATTCAATAATATGCAAGCGTGGTTCGTTTGTAAGACGACTCATTGTTAAATTATAAACCAAGCTGCACATGTTTAACAGTAACATTATACACGAAAACAGCTGAGTTGCCAAAAACAGTGTTGCCAAAAAGAAAATTGCTAAAAAATCATCATTTATATAGATTAACAAATCTATAAAAATTAGTTAATTTTAATTATTATTGTTCAAACTTCATTTGTTTCTATATTTATGATTTGATCAGGCTAAAGTTCGTATGGCTTTGTAAGCCAAATTACATGTGATAATTGTTAATGACATCAAAGTTAGTTGTAAATATTCTGATGAACACTTAGTATAACGGAACAACTAAGTGTTTGTCAAAATATTTATAACTAACTTTGGTGTTATTTGTTCATTAATAATTATCACATGTAATTTGGCTTACAAAGCGAATCGAAATTTAGCCTGATCAAATCATAAACATAAAAATTGTTTTTAATCGGTAAAGCGATTAATCCAAAACTAAGCAATTATTAACCGATTAAACCAAAAGCTCGATTAAGCAATTCAAACAAGAACCCGATTAATTGAATACCCTGTTATGTATTAATACAAAACAAATAGATTATGAATACCACTGTAAAAATTACCCTCCTCATAGCTGTGAGGTGGAAAAAGTTGGAAAAAACAATGCCTACGAGAGAACACAAAAATAAAAAATATATGCACCGTCATCAATGTTTTGGTCATTGACGCAGAGAACATGTGTGTCTTCGTTTTTAAGGTGAAAAAGTCGTAAACAATAATAATAAAAATGTGATTTTATCTAAAAATATTAATATGACGCTTATATGTACATACAAATCTGACAACATATGTATGTAAGTATTTTTAAATATTATATCCACTGCTAGGGAATATGACAATATAATAGATTTTCCAAAATCACTTATTATAAACCCATTTTTGCCATACAAAATTTCTTATTCCTTAAAATCGGCTTTATAATTTAGGGTTTATTTCGGACGATATCACATTACCAGCTGAATTGAATTAAATATTTAGCACGTTTAAATAAAAAGAAACTGAGCTTTTTTTCGATTTTAAGCATGGAATTGGAAAAAAATTAAAAAAAAAATGTCAGAACTACTCTTTAAATATATCGCGCATTCAGTTCAATAGTGTTATAACTCAAAACATTAATTTTTTGTACCATCATCTCCTGAGAGAAGAATATTTGTTCATGCCTTCATTGAGTTGTATGTAAATTGAAAACTTTATACGTGTTTTCTGCAAAACTAATTTTTTTGAGTTATAACAGTATTGAACTGAATGTGCGATATGTACGCACTAGAGGCCAGTGATGGCAACTTTTTTGGCTCTAAAGGCACATCAAAATTTAAAAAAAGCACTAAAAATCGTAATTTTGAGGTCTAAAAAGCGGAAAAAGCACTAATGTGTAAAACGAGTGAATATCCAATCGATTGAAGTTTAATAATGTTTAATATTATATAATGATATTTAATAGTATCAGCTTTAATGAAATACGATTATACCAGACGAAAAAATAAGTACATAGAGTTTTTATTAAAGCAATTTTAAGAAATACCAACGCTCAAAATTTGGCGTTTTGAGTCTTCAAAAAACACTAAAAATAGTGCCAAAAGCACCAAGATGGCATCGCTGCTAGAGACCTGCGTAAACAGTTTTGAAGTGTAAATATGTCTTGTTTTTTAAATGCATTCTCATGCCCAAGGTATATCAAACCGGTACACGCATCAGGCATATTGCTCATCCGCTGATTTTTTGTTTACACGTTTATAACGAAGAATTCATTTGACAATTACTTTTATGCCTTGTTTGATGCAAACAATTTTTTGACAATTAGTTTGTAACACTATGTGAGAAGCACCGAGTTGCACCTATTGCGTGTACCTGTATTTAATGTGCCTTGCTCATGCCTGTATTATACTAAACCAGTGATGTCATAAATAAAACTATAGTTGTATGTGTGAGAAAAGTTGTCTCATTCGTCTCCGAAGTACATAGAAAACAAAAATGTTTGGACAAATGCAGTTTAATAAAGCAGCTCAAAAAAAATAATAATAAAAAGGGGCCTATACGGTAGAAAATTAAAATATAAGAGAAAAAAGTTTAAAAAAAAGTTCGCGCCGACCCATATTTTCCGAGTTATGAGGCTCTGAACTTTTCATTGGAAACTGTGAAAAATCTCAAAAAATTAATTTTTAAATAGCTTATCTGAGAGAATCGTGGAAAATAAGAAACAAAATTAATGAAAAAAATTTGCTGCGACCCATATTTCCCGAGTTTTTGGTCTTAAAAGTTTAGATAGAAAGTGCAGTTTAGTGAAACTGCTCCAAAAAAAAAATCAAAATATCTTTTTAATACTTATTCATTACTTTCTTTAAAGTTTTGTAACATAAAACACGTTGAATGTCGTGAAAAGCATTGGTGACCATAGAATGTTTTTCCCATACCACTTCTTTTCTTTCACTGTACCTCGTACAAAGAATTTAGCATACGCGCTACGCATGTGTTATCGTCGCTCGCTCATTGACGAAAATAAAGGTAGAGGTCCATAGCTCGCTTTTTGCGCGTTATGCTTTACACGCGTTTCATCCTCTTGTTTCATTCTATACTTTGTTCACGTTGAGTTACATGCACTGCTTTTCATGCGCCATTTTATTTTTGTTTTGATGAGCTGTGTGCGTTTGTTTATAAATACTTATAAAGAAAAAATGGGTAGTGAAATCGAGTTTTTAAAAGAATTTGTGGAGTTAGTCGTAAAAGTAATCGATAACTAATATGCAAAATTTGTTACTGAGAAAAGTGTGGTGAAAAGTTAATTAAAATACATCGCATTAATGAAAATATTCACATATTTTATTAAACAAGTTTTTGTTTTTTTTTTACTAAGAAATTTTTTTTATTGAAAAAAAAAGAAAAAAATTATCCACGGCAAAATAATATTTATCGATAACGTAAAAAATAAAGTATTATTTAACATCTTTAGCATTCAAGAACAGCTGACTTTGTTTCATGGTGCTTGTAACGCGTACAAAAGTAGAAAGTAGACCTACTTTTTGCTTTGAACGCGCCTACGCGTTCTGCGCTTTTTGCAATGTAACTTGTCACATACTATTACATTGATTATACTTTTTTGACAGATGCATAGAAAGCGTAACGCGCAAAAAGCGAGCTATGGACCTCTACCTTTATAAGTGGTCTTTTGCAGGGGTCTAGTACGCACCTTTAATGTTATAAGCGCAATTTTTTATAATTAATATGTATTTTCTTTTCATCACGAGAAGGAGCGTGACTAGAATATTTGTGTAAAATTTTGTTTTTTTTTTTTAAATAATATTTTGAAACTTTTTTGCATTTTTAATTTTTGTTTCAAATCCGTTACCATAACCATTTGATGGCTCTCATTTTAAATTTACAACAGTCTTGCCATTGTTGTTTATTCTTAACTAATTTAGAATACTGTTGTATATTAGAGATGGTGAAATTAAGCTTTCTTCATGTTTCAGCCAATTGCAATTGATGTGTAAAATGAGGCGACGCGCTGTCATGTTCTCATTAGCTTACGTATTTTGTTTGTTTGTTTTTATTTATGCTTTAATGTCTGCGTTCTTAGAAAGCCTTGTAAATATTGCTGGTAGATTTGCCATAACAACGCAGATAATTGTACCACAGAATAAAGTCATCTTTTTATAATAAAATAGGAATAGCAATTGTGATTGAAACAGTTTGGGTTTTATGTTACGAACATCTAAAACTATGTACTTGCAGTATTGTCAGATCTGGCAATGTGCTGCCAATAAACTCGCTATCAAAAATTGTCATACGGTTGTATAAAATGTGTCAGAAAATCTTACAATTTATTGCCAAACTGTTGTATGACAATAAACATATCTGACAAAATCGTTGCTCGAAAAATTTGTCAGTTCACACGGTTTTCATATGCAAAAAATTGTCAGAACTGTTGTTATGCATTGCCAGACTCAAAGCATTTGTTAGAAATTTTTAAATATCAGTGTTTGCTGTTGCTTTTGTAAATGTAAAAAGTAAAAACGCAAAATATTATGGACCATACAGCAACAATTGCAATGATTTTGGCTGCATATGTTTTATTATATTTTTGCACTTTCCTTTTTCTTTAGAAAGAATTCCCTTACAATGACGCCATTGTCAGATGCATAAACTTCGCACATTTGACAATATTAGAAAGTCTGACAAATATCTGTCAATAATTTTACAGTGTGTTCACGCGATGTTAGATGTATGACAATTTGTTGTCAGCTGCTAGTCTTGCAATGAACTGATAGAGATTCTTCTCGCAACGACGTCAGACAAAAATTGCCAGTTCACACGGTTATAAGAAATTTTTAACATATTTTACTCGAAAGATCTGGCAACCTTATGTAAAGGATGGGCAAATTTAAGATTGGGACGTAAATAGGCCTAAAAACACACATTTTTGACAAAGCACGTCGGCAGACGTCTGCTCTTTCACAAAATTTTAAACCACATTTTGCAACAAAGCTTGACTTATCTCGTCAATGCAGCGCTGAATTTCATCTTTCAGAGCGTCAGTTGTTTGTGGTTTGTGCCCGTAAGCCCGGTCTTTCAAATGGCCCAAGAGAAAATAATGCAGCGGCGTTAAATCACAAGAACGTGGCGGCCAATTGACATTGCCAAATCGAGAAATTACGCGACCGGGAAATTTCTCATGCAATAACTGAATTGTTTGGCCGCCTGTGTGGCTTGTGGCGCCGTCTTGCTGAAACCAAAGGCCACTGATGTCAACATTAGCCAATTGTGGCCACTAAAATCTGTTATCATCGTTTGGTAGCGCAGAGAATTCCCGGTGACAGTGACATTTTCGAAAAAATACGCTCCGATGATGCCGCCTGCGCACAAACCGCACCAAACGGTCACTTTCTTTGGAGGTAATGGCTTTTCGGGGACTGTTTGAGAATTTTGTGAGCCCCATATGCGACAATTTTGTATGTTTACCATAACCGCCTCATTGAAAATGGGCATCATCACTAAAAATGATTTTATTAAAAAATGCATTGTTTTCGTTCAGTTTTATTTTTATAGTAAATTTTCACAATTTAAATCCTTTTTTCAAGAGTGTAGCGTTCCATGGTTAAAATTTCCTAGCTTTTTACTAAATATATCACTCTCTGCTGAACTAGGACCTATTTGGACCTGATTTGCCAAGAAAAACATAAAGATTTTTGACTGCAAAAAATAAAACCCGATATAAAAGCCTTTCTGATTAAAATTAAGCCTGACATAAGCATTTTTGTACAATACATGTGCTTATAATACTATTGTGGTTTATTTATTTATTTCCAAAATTTTTTTCCTTATACTATCTTATTTTTTTTCTCATATAAAAATTTACTGACAAAACATGTGATAGTTCTGTAAATGTACGGTTGGGGCGAATCTTACACACACTTCATCCAATATTCTTAATTTAATTTACTTAATTTTATATTATTTGATTTTTTTCTAATTTCTTTTTATTAGATTCTTACTGACATGATTTCATTCCAGCAATTTTAGACGCTGCATATAAAAGTGTGTATATTGTTGGCTAGAACAGCAATGGCCTATTACGTTTTGAATAAATATCATATAATTTTATGAATATTGCCCATGCATATATTTATGTGAATGTATGTATATATGCATATTCCTTTTACCCAGTTGACCAAGACTTTCGTTATTGATATCGATTTCGCATATATCTCGAGCATTTATAGTGTAAAACTATCAAAAATTAATCGAAAAAAGTTCACTAGTCGCACAGTTTTGTCCATAAAAAATATTCGATTTCGAAGTTTCACTAGCAATATCAAAAGTGAGACAATATCGAACTAATTTCGATAGCGCAAAAAGGCAGCAGAAAAAGTAAAAAGTAATTTTATTTATTTATTTATACCTTAACTTACGCTGCAGGATTTGAACATGGTACTTCCATTTTAACAGACTAGCACACATCCACTCGGCTACCGTCACACATTCGAAAAACTATCGAGAGAAGTTCGAAGCTCGAAGCTTTAGCGAACATTAAAATTTTCTTAGATTTGCGAACAAATATCGAACAATTTTGTTTCGAAATTTCTGCGCTTTAGTAAGCATTCGTTTTTATCGAATCGCAGGTCAAATGGGCAATAATACGATTATCAGTGTATTTTTACACATGTACGTGTGTGTGTGTTAGCGTAACAGTTATTAATGTAGTAGTAGTTAATTTTTATTTGTAGCCGTGATATGAATTTCCTGGTCAAAAAGTGCGTGATGTTTTATACTTCAAATGTTATTTGAGTACATCAACATCAGAATCATCATAACAAAGAGAGAAAAAAACAGTCATCATCATCAAGATTTTTATGCGTCATCATTAAAAACATCAAAACTTGCTTTAATACAACGCAATATGTTTGTTTTGCACAAATTTATAAAATTTATAGAAGTGATATAGGGGCACAAAAGTTTTTTACATTTTATACTAATATTTATCTATATGGGAATTTGCACATTAAAGTTCGCTTCCACTGCATCAAGCCACTTAGCAGTAATTCCTAATTAAAAGCATGTATTCACTCACATATGTAAGTGTATGATACAGTAATTTCCGCTTAAATGAGTCTTACGCAAGCGGGTAAACACTTTGTGCATTACTTTAGTAATTGATTTACTAAACCAATTGCATACTTGTTTTAATTAAAGGTAAATCAAATAACCGGAGGTCAGTTAACCGGAAACTACTGTATGCAGTGTAAGATTTGATTGGTTGGTTTACGTGGCTAGATTGCTTCTAGATTGAAGCAATCAATTAGAATCGTGAGATTCCATTTTGATAGATACCACTTTAGTCATCCAAATCCCATCTAACGAAAAATGTGAAAAAGTAAAAGTATATTTTCCCAGAAATTTATATCGCGTGCAATGCCGGGCACTTGTAGAGAAGGTGAGAAACTGTCTCTTCTGGGAATATATTATAGAAAAGACCCAACCGCGAGTTGTTTTTAAAACTTTAATTTATTACATTGAGCAAAAAATGACATTGCAAAATCGATCACGAATACAGTCGTAATAACAATGCAACGTTGTCTCATGTTTTTAACAATGTACACCGGAAAAAAATCTGCAATTAACACCAAAAATCAATTATAAAGTCATGGAGTCAATTAAACTTTTGTTTAAATATTTAATTTAATTAAAAGTTTAATTAACTCAATAAAATTTTTAATAGATTTCTTTTTTTTTTTTTAATTGTTGTTAATAATTGTTATTGCAGGAAACTTTGTTTCTGTGTACGTGCACAAATCAACAACATCTACTCGTCAGTTTGTATGAAAAATTCAAAGTTTTTTGCTTTTTGACAACAGACGTTAACAAATTGAAACCGAATGTGGTTCAATTAACACCATTTACATGGTTAAATTATACGCCAACGCAAAGTTTTTAGTTCGACTTGTTTTCTTTAACTTTTGATGCTATTTTTCGGAATGCTTCGTTGCTTATTAAAACAATTTAAAACAAATTGAGAGCCAACTCCACAATCGGTATAGTATCAACACAACACCGGTATGGTGTCAACTCCGTACAAGCGTAGTGTCATAGTGTAAACATTCGTTTTTATTTTAACAACTCATTGTTACCAATGTTTCGTTTCCGAATTGACGCTGTACACAACTTCCAGGAATTAAAATTTTAATTTGAACTTTTACATTGACTGGCATAAATAACACTAGAGTTTGAAGTTAAATTATTTTATTCCCTTACATAAATCTTGATAAATTCTTTTTTATCAAACTTAATTCAAGGGATTGGAAGTTGCAAAGTTTACTTTGCAAAGTCTTGAGTTTATGGGAGAGAAGGGAAAAGAGCTCAAATTTTCATTTCCCTTCTCTTCAACAAACTCAAGACTTTGTAAAAGTACATACCTACATACATACATACACACAGAAAAATTTCAACTTTAAATCTAAGTAAACAAGGTTAATTTAATATTTTTCGGCACTTATTTTGCTTCATATGTGTTTCATGTTAATCTAACATGATTTATAGTAATTTTCAAAGAAAATTTTTCCTTTTGAAATAACTTTATTTCAGTTTGATTCAACATTTACGTACTGTACTGTTAAAATCAAAATGAAGAATCATCTTGAATCAAAGTTATTTCAAGTTGAAACATTAATTTAATTGATTGTAGTAATTGTATTTTATTAATTATTTGAGAAAAATGTTTGTTTGTTTTTGTGTGGCTTCTCCGGCCAAGATTTGAACTCGGAAGCTCATCGCGTAGTAGTCAATGCGTTTACCCCTGCAGCCTCAACAACCTTGGCTAATCTTTAGATACACACTCAATATATACCATTATGAATATAATTTTAATTCAACATTATTTAATTAATATTTTAACCTACAATTTATTTGAAAAGTTTTATTTAAAAAAAAATGCAAAATATTTTGACTTGTCATCAGGATTCGAACCTACGATCCCCTGACTACAAGACAAGTACACTGCATACCAGCTAGCAGTACCCAGTAAAAAAATTGCTTCAAATAAACCAGGTTTCTACTATGGGAGAATAAAGGTAGAGCTGACAAACCAGCTGATATTGCTGCTGATTTTTGTATGGCGAGTTCCCGGTTTGGAGTACTACATTTTTTACTCACAAAAACGCTTTATTTTATGTAATAAAACATTCAAATATAGCAGTTATTAAAAGTGATATTTAAAGGATTAATAATATAAACGTATTTACATATAGACATATAAAGCACTTTTCAAGATGTTTCATTGGAGCTTTCTAGCTTTAAAACCTTGCATTGTTGTAGCGCTATTAAATTATTTTTCTATAGTTTGCTTCAAATATGTTGACTGCTTCTAAACAGCTCATATTTTAAATTTATTTCTATTGCCTTATTGCTTCAAAAAACATGAAAATTATTTACTGGGTAGTTTGTCGGCTGTTTATAAACATAAAAAAAACAACAACATTACAAAAACAACTCACACAACTAAGTACAAGTGTATTGCAGCTATGAACAAAGCAAATAAGCACCAACACTTTTAAAAAACACATTATTTCTTTCAAATTTAAATCAAAATTTTTGCATGGTGATTTTACTTTGGTATTTTTTTCTGTGTGTACACATGTAGCTACTGTGATGAGATCAACCTGTGGACATTCCGCTGACGACAAAAATATGGTGGACAAACTCTTTTTATCACTTTTATGATATGGGTATCTAGGGTTGCCATCCGTCCTCTTTTTCCCGGACACCGTCCTCTTTTTTAGGGCGTCCGGAGTGGTCCTACTTCTTTTTTAGGTATTGTCCGGGGATGTCCTACTTTTTACACTTATATTTTTGAAGCTGCTTAAGTATTTTCAAGGCTTATTTTTCTACTTAATAACAATTGAGAGGAGTTTTATATAACAACGAGCTACAGCATAAGATTATCTAACTCGTATGAAATGCAAAGTAGATCTTTAAACTGAAGACTACAATGTTAGTTCACAAAACTACTCGAAAGGGAGCATAGATCGAAATCCCAAAAATTATAGATTTACTTGGTATTGAGTCTAAATGAAAGATATTTTGATACTGAAACATTCTGTTTATCTTCAATTGCTTGATCTTCGATAAATAAAAAACGAATATTTCAATTGCAGTCTACTACTTCTATATCAAAAACTGGTGTTATTGAGTAAGTTGGCCTGAATGTAGCTTTATGTTCTGTAACTAAGTATTGATAACACTGTCAACCTTAAACCTCATAGAAGTTCTGCTAAGTCCACCAAAAATTAGGTTTTGAGCCCTTGTCCAGACCAGGCGCGGATCCTGGCTAAGCTTTTGGAGGGGGAAATTTTTTGGTGACATTTTTTTATGTTTAGTAATTTGTAGTAATTTATTTTGCTACATATATAGGGTGTTTTTTATTGAGGTATAGAAATTTAAGTTGGCATCACTTTTTTAACTGGCGGCCATTTTGTCAGCTGTCAAGTGATTAATATTTAGTTTGGTTTCCCATTTCATCATGAACAGGTTGACAAAAGAACAACGCTTGCAAATCGTGCAAATTTATTTCGAAAATAATGGTTCAGTTCGCGAAGTTTACCGCAAGCTCCGTCCATTTTATGGTCGACATAATCGTCCATCAGAGCAATTAATTCGGTTAACCATGGATTGGCCACCAAGATCGTGTGATTTGACACCATTGGATTATTTTCTTTGGGGATATGTGAAGTCGCTCGTCTACGCCAACAAACCAGAAACGTTAGGGGACTTGGAAGCCAACATTCGTGGCGTTATTGCCAACATACGGCCCCATATGCTCGAAAAAGTGGTTGAAAATTGGACCTGTAGAATTGGCTTTATTCGAGCCAGCCACGGCGGCCACATGCCCGAAATCATATTTAAACGTTAATGGCATAAAATTATCCTTCCAATAAAGCCAAATTGATGGACATTAAAACGATTTTCTTGTATTTTATTTCAATTCGAAGTTCTATACCTCTAAAAAAACACCCTTTACATATGTATTCCATATCACATTTAAATGTTTCACCAGTTTTTCGATTAGAAAATATATACTCGTACATACCGTCGTTGGCTCAGTCAGCAAACTTTGGAAGTCCACTTTATATAAAAATTTAGATTTTCAGCATGGCAACCTGTCTTAAAAAGGAGGAAGCACCTAATCTTAAGCGGCGATGTAGTGTAATGAAATACTCAGCAAAAATATTTTCCATACGTATCTACTACAGGTCCTTATTCCATTCCATACTCAATTTGAAGGTATAAATCATTCAAAACGTAAAATAATTTTTAGTATTAACTTCTTAATTTCTACAATAAGTATTCGAGTAGCTTCTGACTTTTATTATAGAATGCATAACAGTTACGATCCCTGATTAAAAATGCAAATGCATGTTTTTGCCTTAACGCTGCACAGTGGGTGATTAAAAAAAAAATTAAATAATTCTGTAGTTTCAAAACGGGCCGTACGATTGTTATAAAATTTCATACAGGGTTGGAGGTGATAGAGCTTAAATTTGGAATTCGAATGAAGTCTACTACATTTATGGGATTTCGCTTACATTTTAGGAAATATTCGAGAAAAAATTAAAATTTTGTTCATTGTTCTGCTAATTTTGTCCGATTTGCAAAAGGAAACCTTTATGGATTTCGTATTATGACATACGTGAACGTGAACGTGAACGTGAACTTACAATTGTCGATACGATCACGGATGTGACGATTTGAGCCCTGGTATAACTTTTTTATTTAATCAGTGTTTAAAAAACTGCTCTATTTTTAATTTTCTTTGATTTTGCATCGGCTTTTGCTTTGGAAAAATACAACAGTTTTAGTCAAAAATGAAAATAAAACAGTTTTAGTAAAAAGTGCAAATGAAAAAAAAGAAAAAAAAGACAGTCACAGTCGAATCAGAAGCAGCACAAAACGTTTTATGGACAATTGCACAGAACTTTCAACAGCCGAAGAGTTGAAAGTTTGCACAGAGAAAATAGTGCCTAATAAATGCCTCATAAAATAGAGCAAAATTAATAAGATATCTGTATGGTTTTTTTCCAATAAGGAAATCTTATTAATTTAAGAATTAAAACCTTTTTGAAAAAATTAAGAAGATATCTCGTAATTTTTATTAGGTTATCTCATTGATTTTTTCAAAAAAGTTTTATTCTTGTTTTTATTAGGCGACTTAATAAAAAAATAAAATTAGTGTTTTTTGTGGGAATTGTTACAATTTAAGTTTAAATTTTTTTTAACGCACTATAGTAATCCCAAATTATTATTTTACTTATTAAGTAAAATATTTTTTTTAATCAGAAATAATTTCTTCAGTTCAGTAATTTCAATTCTTATTGAATGAAATATTTTTATTAATTAATGTGAGTTTCTAAAGAAGAGAAAAAAAATTAAATTAGACTAGAAGCTGGGGGAAATACATATGTATTATATTATACATATGTATTTTTATTAAAAATATTTTTTTAATAAAAATACATTGAAATTGATTATTGAGGGGCTTAGCTAAAAAAAATTAATAATCATATAGGAGCCTAATGAAAACAATAAGGAATACCTTTTTGAAAAAATCAATAAGGCAACCTAATGAAATCAATAAGGAAAATATTAAAAAAAATCAATAAGGCAACCTAATGAAATCAATAAGAAATCCCTATAGTTTACAATTTATAAGAAAACCTAATAGAATTAAGAAGTTTTTCTATATGAATTGTTTTTTTCGGTTCCAAAAATAAGGGAAATTGAGTAAAAAAAAGTGTGAATAACAAGATTTCTACTTGATTTTATGTGTTTTTCTTATTTATAAAATTAATAAGATTTACCACATAAAAATAATAAGAAGTCTCTATGGAAAAATCTTCGCTTCTCTCTGCTGGGATACCCCTTAACCTAAAAACGTTTCACAGAGAAAATCTTCTTGATTCTATTAGGCAGTTTTTTCTCTGTGTGGTTTTGAATAGACTTGTATCACACTCTTTCAGTAGTTCATTTTAGAAACAAACCTATGATCAAATTCATTTAAGTTACACGGCTTTGATCATCGGTTTGTGTCAAAAACGAGCTACTGAGAGAGTTCCATACAAGTCTAGCTTTGATTTGTTTATGCTTTCGGTTACTATCATGCTTTAAGAAGATGTAAGCAATCGCAGTTAAGTGTTTTTTGTTTTTGCTTCTTGTATGATATGCAAAAACAACAACATACACGTGACAAACATCCCAAAGTAATAGACTGAACCTTCAGAACTTTTAAAAGCAAGGGATATTGCTTTTTCGACTGAGACTGTTTGCTACTTATAAAAGCATATAGACTGCTTGCGAAAGTAAACAAAAGCAACATCAAATCAAACTTTGGTACGACTGTGACTGTTTTTTTTTTCATTTGCACAAACAAGCATTGGTTCATATACTTTTGTACTTCGACTCAGTGTTGTCAGATACGGCGATATCTCGCCAAACGTGGCGACAAAAATTTGTTTTTGGCGATGAAAATTTTGAAATGGCGATTGGCGATTTACTTGGCGATATTTGTGGCTATATTTTTACGATTTCAATAAAATAAGAGTAATGTTAAAAACATTAAATTTTTTTGATAAGGAATTTGTATCAATATAAAATATTTCAAAATATTATAAATGTTGTAACTCTATATCTCAAACAAAATTTTCTGAAATTCAAGAAGTTTTAAAGAAAATAATAGACCACAAAATCTCAGTTGGTGTTTATCAACACAGTAGGCAAAACTTCCTTTTATAAATTGGAACCAACATTTTGATAATGAAGCACAAAAAGCCTGCACGAGTTCTCACCTAAAATGCATGATTACGACAACGTTGCTGCTAGTACTTATCCCTTCAGTTTTATCACAAGATTTAAATATTAATGTTGATTTTGGTGTTTAAGTTCAATTTAACCTATTTAGATTTATCTTTTGGAATAAGTTATTTCTAAGTATTTGTTATACACCAGTATTTATATGTTAATGTAAAAACTTCTTAATTTTTCTTATACAATATACCTAATTTTTATGTTTTGCGATACATGTTACGTACTGAATTTAAAATTTAACAATATTTGTAATTTAATTACAAAATAAATATATATATTTTTTAGCTAATATTTAATGTTTTATTATATTGGCGATATTTGGCTATATTAGACGAGTAATTTGGCGAGGAGGCTGAAAATAAATCTGACAACACTGCTTCGACTAAGTTATTTAAAAACTGCTTTTATTGCATCATAATATTTATAACACCTTATAGCACACTTAATTCCACCACTTTCACCTTGTACTAAAACATAGTACCTATCCCACCACTTTATTTACTAACCCAATTGAACATCATACTACTCAACATACTTAGTTATATTAAAATCCCCCACACTCACATAATAAGAGAAATACTCTAAAAATAATAACAACAGCAACAAGTGCAATCAGCCCAGAATGTTATTAAAATTATTCTTTCGGTGTTACAGACTTACCTACATACATATGGTGATACATGATGCAGACATACTATGTACATACATACATATGTATGTACATAAATATTTGCCAAGCCGTTTTTCTTTGATATTTCGGCACTTTTTCTGTATTATTTTGAACACTTTTCAACAATAAATTTACACATTTATGAACTTTAACAACCTCTTAATAATGTAATGCACTTTTTATTACATAAACTTCTCTTAAAACATATGTAGCTAACTTTAATAATCGCGTTTCACTTATGTACACGTGCTTTCTGTGCGAATACAATAAGAAGACTGATAAAAGTAAAAGGAGCAATGAAAAGGGTTACCAGGCATTGATACGGCAAGAAAGTGTTATAATTAATTGGGATGAGCCGGGTAACACTATAAATTAGGTTGTTTTTTTTGTTGCTAAAAATGCAAAAATGATATAGATACATATGTATGTCCTCATATACTTAAACAACGTCATAACTCCAAAAAATAGTTTGCCAGACAACGAGTTGAAAGTTTTGAATTTACACACAACTTAATGGAAAAAGAAAATTAAATTTTTCTCTTAAGAGCCAACAAGAGCCAAAAAGATCTTTTTCTGAAACTTTTACACAATATGACCAGGGGTATGAGGATTAATTATGTATCATTAGATCAAAAATTAAATTTTTTGAGTTTCAGTAAGCGAGCGATGTGCATGGGTATATAGAAACATGAGTTTTTACTCTCTAGAGAAATGTGTGTGAATAAAGGAGGGTACTGTTCCCAATTTTTTTTATATAATTCAAACAATTTAAGCTATCAAAATTACATTCGATGTTCTTATTTTTATAATAGCAAAATTTAAATCTACCATAAACATACATACATATCAACATATATATCAAAATACATACAATATCTGTTTTTATATTTGAATGCTATGGACTCCTATGCCAGTGAACAAACTTTTGCTAGAAATTTTCTAATATACATAGAAATTTTTGATGGTGTGGAAGGAACAATTCGCTGGAACATGTGTTATTTTAACCCTAGATTGGTTGCATTCGTCAGAACGACGAACACTCTTTTTATGTTATCTTCCCAACAAAAAATTTCAAAAAAGCTAATCGGGTTTGGAAAGAAGCAGTTTTTGTGGAAGCTCTTCCCTACTGGACTATTAACTTTATGATTTTAACCCTAGAAAGATAATCTGAGTAAAATTTACGCATACTCTTTAAAAATATTGTAATTTCTCTTTATTTATAATGAATTCACATTTGTACTCTTTAGATATTTCACTCGTTGATTAGAACTTTCATGAGACACACATGTCGCTGCTGTTGGCATTGCTATTTTTGAAATATAAGGGGTATATGAGTCAAAATTACGCCTGATTATCTTTAGAGTGACTTTCAAAATTTTTATTTTTATGAACATTTGTTTTGGTTGTTTTTTCATAACCACTTATTGTGCATAAATTGTTCAATTTTATATACAAGCTTTTTAATTTTCGATAACCTGACTGCAAAAAAAACCGCACGGCGGAATTAGGATGAAGATGGTATCCTAGCAGCCCTTTTAGAGACTGATGACGAAATGACTTGTGAAAAAACGGATAGCGAGATAGAAAACCACTAGAGCGAAGATGATGTACAGAGCGACATTGAAGAAGCTTTCAAATATGTAGAGACCGAAGAACAGCCGAAGTCTATCGCAGGCGAGTACATAGCAACCAGCTTCGTTGTTAGCATCTCTCTGTCACAGAGAGCTATAAAGGAAAGAATAGACATTGTTGGTTGTTATCGAAATCAAGCAGATGCGGGATCCTGCACGGATGTGTCGCAATATGCATGATCCTCTTTCATGCTTCAACAAATTTTGAGTTGGCGAGTTAATTATGAAAATCGAAAAATAGACTAATGCCGAGATATCTTTGAAAATAAGTAAATCTGTGACAAGCGCTGTGTTTCGGGATACGTGCGAAATTGAAATTCGCGCTTTGATTGAGATTTTGGTAATGACATCAGTGAGAATGGACTTGATAATATTGACATCTGCCTAAGTTGTGTCTGACTAATTTCATAAAATCTTTACATACGTATTTTATTAAAAATACTTTGTTTATTTAGTATATCCATTGAAATGACTGACTATAAGCCAAAAACCGGGTGATAAGTTTTCAAAGATATATGATCTTTAAGTTTTGTTAATTACTGAAGTTGTTCTTTTGTTTTTGTTTTTTCTGATCATAAATATGTATTTACATATTTAAAACTCAGATATACTTACTTCAGTTATCAACATTAGTTTATTTTAAATTAATCAACAAAATGCCACAATTTAGCCTTCCAAAAAGCATGTGAAAATTTTACGCATGATTATCTTTAACGTATGTTAGAATATGATTATCTTTCTAGGGTTAACAAGGCGTGAGACTAAAATAATTGGTTCTTCAGAACTACTTAAATAATAACAATATATGAAAACAGAAAGAATCATTCTTCTCATCAATCAATTTCTACATATTTTTTTTAAATTTTATGTTATGTGGTTTGTAAGCGAGTAATGAAATTTGGCAATTAGAAAAGTAAGTCATTATATGGAGGTAGTTCGGATGGTTATATCAAATTTTTTGATTATTAATACAATAATCGGTGTTAATATAATAATTTGTTAAAAAAACTGAATTAAAAATGTTATTTTAAATTTCTGATTTGATAAATATACTTTTTTGTAAATAAAAATTAAGATAAAATTATGGATTTGCTGCACAGGTATTGAATTTGTTTTTAATTTTTCTTCTAAAGCCTAGATCCCACTATCGCCACAATGTGCCGATTTTGGTCTTCTCAATGAAATAAATGCATAAGTATTAAGTTAAATTGGCCATATCTTTCAACTGATTGAAATATAAGGTCATAATTGCCCCACACTGCGTACCATCAGTTCAAGATTTGTCACACTTTCAGATCCATACATAAGTGTTTGACTGTACTTATTCAGCAAAACATAAAATTTTTGCTTTACTTATATTTATTTAATAGAAATGATAAACAAAATCCCTACTTGCTGGTAATATGCTGAACGAATGAATGAATTAGTTCCTGTTACTGTATGTATTTTATGCACAAGTTAAATTTTTTTATATATTTGTTTAATAAAACACCAAAATGTGAACAAAATATACAAAGTCATTATCAAAAGTGTATACTAGAATTACTAAAACTTTCTAGTGACTATCTGTCTCCAATGTCTTCATATTGTCCCTAAAGAACTATCTAATTAGTAGTACTTACGTCAGTAGTTGCTTTTCAATGACACGAACATGTTAAATGTGTATAGCCAAAAGCATTGTCTGGGGTATAACTACTCAGTGGTACTGGGGACAAAGTTAATAGTGAATCAGTACTGATTCCCTAGTGAGATTATGTTATGTACATATATCGTACACAAATATATATGTACACATATGTACATATATATTTGTGTACGATGGTACAATATATTGTAATGGTCTCGCTTACGTTAGTGCTTCTTTTGACGCAAGTGCTATAATTTTTTGATAAATTTTATCATTTATTCTTAAATTAATTCGTATTGTAAGAAGTTTATTTTCCATTAAGTTGTGTGTAAATTGAAAACTTTCAACTCGTTGTCTGGCAAACTATTTTTTGGAGTTATGACGTTGTTTAAGTATATGAGGACAACATACATATGTATCTATACCATTTTTGCATTTTTAGCAACTTGCATACTACAATAACCTAATTTATAGTGTTACCCGGCTCATCCCAATTAATCAAAGCATATTTATATAAAGTATATGCAGGTCTACAACAACTAAGAAAGTACAAAAACAACAGGCGATTTGTTTGTGTAAGAATAATGGATGAATGTCAAAAACAGATGGATACAACCAGACCTGGGCAACTTACATTACTTTTGCATAAGCACTGATTAAAAAACAAAAATTTTAGTGCAAATTTAAATTTGATGCTTGTAGTGCAATATTTTTTTTACTTAAATAAACTCTCTTAAAAGTAAGGGATTAATATTGCATTAGCAACTAATCGCATGACAAAAAATACACTAATTTTGTGTTGCCACTAATCACATCATGAAGTAATGCAATATTATTGCACTATCACATATTCTACACAGTAAAATTGAATAAAACGTGAAAATAGTTTTAGGAGATAGCACAAATAAAAAATATAAAATACACTAAATTTCATTGAGGGCACTTTGATAAGTACGTACATACAAATTAACGAAAAAAAACTGTCAATATAAATACAAACTAGATTACAGAACCAATTTAAAAAAAATTAAAAAGTTTCATACTTCAATTACGTTGCATCTCGAGCTTATTTGAAAAACCGTGCAATTGACAAAAGATCAGAACTTAGGTTTTCGTTTATTGTAAAGTTATATCTTAAAAAATGGTGATTTTATAAACGAAAAATTCTACCGCTTGAAAGAATTTCATCAAGTTTTGTCTTTCTCTCGAAAAATTATGAAAAACGTAGTGATATGATTTTTCGTCTTGGATGACGATATGTACATAGGAAAAAATTTACATATTTATGTATGTACGTATGTTTTTATGTATGTACACATTTACTTTGTATTTTGCACTATATGTTTCACTGATAATGCAATAATACTATTCATAATGTGTTTAGTGGTGCAAAAAATAGTGCACTAAAAGTAACAATGCAATGTTGATGAATGTCTTTGTAGGGATTTTAGTAAAATGCAAAAAAAAATTGCACTAATATTATTAAAATTAGTGCTAATGTAATAAATTTGCATTTGCATTGATTTGGTTTATTGTGAAAAAATGGTCAATGCATTTGCTTATTTAATGCAGTAGTCCCAGATCTGCATACAACAAAAAGAAAATGTATGGATAGATAAAACCAAAGTAAGTTTATTAATTGATAAACCTTTAATATGTGAAATAAGTATAATAAAGAATATGTATTTTAATAATTAAATATAATTATTTTTAAATGTTTTGCAACACATTTTTTAAGTAAAAATTTATTTAAACTTTTTCACATACGTTTTCAGTATACACAATTGAGTATAACAAAGCAAAACAAAATAAAATGGCGTACAAAAATTGTAAAAAACTTTTGACATTCAGGCATTCACACTACACGAGAAAAAAATTAATCACCTGAGTTCTTGCATATACTTTATATAAATTTACTTTGCAATTAATTATAACACTTTCTTGCCTTATCAATGGCTGGTAACCCTTTTCATTGCTCCTTTTACTTTTATCGGTCTTCTTATTGTATTCGCACAGAAAGCACATGTACATAAGTGAAACGCGCGTATTAAAGTTAGCTACATATGTTTTAAGAGAAGTTTATGTAATAAAAAGTGCATCACATTATTAAGAGGTGTTTAAAGTTCATAAATGTGTAAATTTATTGTTGAAAAGTGTTCAAAATAATACAGAAAAAGTGCCGAAATATCCAAGAAAAACGGCTTGGCAAATATGTATGTACATACATACATATGTATGTATGTACATAGTACGTCTGCATCATGTATCACCATATGTATGTAGGTAAGTCTGTAACACCGAAAGAATAATTTTAATAACATTCTGGGCTGATTGCACTTGTTGCTGTTGTTATTATTTTTAGAGTATTTCTCTTATTATGTGGGTGTGGGGGATTTTAATATAACTAAGTATGTTGAGTAGTATGATGTTCAATTGGGTTAGTAAATAAAGTGGTGGGATAGGTACTATGTTTTAGTACAAGGTGAAAGTGGTAGAATTAAGTGTGTTCTAAGGTGTTAAAAGCGTTATAATGGCACGAGTATACAAGTATTCCAGTTTCATAATTAAAATATGTATATCGATGGCTTAATATAAAAAGGGCGTAACTAGACTTTTTTTAAATTGCTTTTTTAACGTCTTATGCTAGCGAACGTATAATTGCATTCTCCTGAAAGAACTTAGTACTTTACAGTTTAAAATAAAGTACTTTAGTTTAGTTTTTATTCAGTTTTTTTCGTTCTACTATAAAATATCGAGAATTCAAGTTACGCCTTTCTTATTTTAAGTCCTCGATATGTACTTTCATTAGGGCATGACTAATTTTTAACCGACTAAAGCAGGAGGTATCAACTTATCTGCACTTTTTATCTGTATTTGTTCATAACTCCATTTTAAAAATTTGTATTTTTTGTCTCAAAGGTTTGTATTTGCACTCGTTACTAAAAAAGAGTGGGCTGGAATACGCCCATTAAATTTTTTTAATTTGGTTTAATATAATTTTACTTATAGCGTCGCTTATACTATGTTCACACTTATGGTCTTAAACGTGGTTAAGGCAAGTGTTTTAAAATACTAAACACTACCGTTCACATAACATTTGAGATTTTTAAGGTTGACGTTTTGTCAGTAAATTATTGTATTTGTAAAAAATTGCGAACAATTATGCTTTTTTATTGGTTTATTGTTTTCAAACAACAAATGTTTTTGTAAATAATTGAGAATTTTTTAAATAACTACTTGTTTACCAACTAATTTTTCACTTGCCGCCAATTAATAATAACACAAAGTTGCCAGAGTTACCAAAAAACGGACATGAACATACTCCATTTTCGTGTTTAAGGAAGCGTTTAAATCTTAAACACTTCATTTGAGATGCTTAACAAAACAAGTCAATGGATGGTAAAACATCTCAAAATCGTCTTGTTTAAGCTCTTAAACACGAATGAAGCGTTAAACAGGTAAGTGTGAACATGGTATAAGGAAACTAAGCACACACCTTGACCTTTCGTAATGACGCAGCCTCAAACTTTAAAAAAATGGGCGGATTAAAGCCCATTAAAATTCAATATATGTATTGTAAGGATGGGTAGATAACTCCAAAATAAAACACGACCGATCGTTCAAAAGCATCTACTGAAGTGCCTATCAATGGCGTCAAAAGTACTTACAAAGCTTGTTTTAGCTAACTCTGGCGCTGCTAGATTAAATAAATAAAACGTTTATACAAACAAATAAATACATCATAAAATATGTTATGACAACTCGGCCAATCCTGCATGGAACTCGTCCTCGAGTTATTCGTCCAGTGACGTTGGGGAAGGGTCATCATCATAAGCTTTGTCAATATCTGGGAGAGAACACACCACGGTTTCATCTTGTTACTAGAAGCTACAGTTGAAAATTTCCTCTGATTGCATTGAGCATCTTCGATGTCTTGAGAGTTTCTTGAAGTAATAGTTTTTAAATCCACTTAAAAGTATTCCTACATTGACCCCCGAAATCAATAAAGAACCAATTATCGCTACTGGAGAAAGTTTGTTGAAATTTCCTCAATATCTAAGAAGGCCCTAAAGTGTATTCACTTACAGAAATTGATTTCTGTATTAAATTAACCAGCTCATGTAGAGCCGATTTGGTCCACTTTTTCAACCGTCCTTACTAAGGTTTTCAGAAGAAAGTCTAATAGACTTATCGTCCTGAAGTCCTTCGGTGTGTCTGAGAGCTTTCACCAACCTTCCAAATGAACACTGCTTTCATTTCTTTCCACTTACTAGGAATCGGAATATGACTCAGTGGGACACAACTGGTGTTAGTCTTCAATAGCGTAGGAGCTACGAGATTCAATACGTGTTTTAATTCGGCCGGTATAACATCGTTGATTCCTGAAGATTAATAAGGTTTAACGCTCTTCAATTTGGATTAAGGTCTGCACTTTAACTATATCAAATATGTTTTTCCAAAAAATTGTTTAATGATCAGATGTCAGAATTTTAGAATGAAAATTACTCAAAAGGTTAGTGTGGAAGGCTTTTAGAGACCCCACATTAGATTTAGTCCCATCTTAATATTCTTCAAGTACCAATTTTTTCATGCCAGAAACTTCTGAAATATTATTAATGTTTTCACAAGACCTCTTCCATAATGTTCCGTTACAACTTTTCTTAAAAAAAAACCGACCCATCGACCCAATTTTACAACATATTATTCTATAGGCTTCCGCACTTTGAAAATTGATCGCGGCCATATTGCCGAAGTGACATCGGTCAAATAAGTTGTGATTTATTCAGTCAGTTTTGCAAAAACATCGTAGATGAATACGGCCGTTGAACAACAAGTGTGAATTATAAATTATATATATAAAATTCTTAAGTCACGGTGTTTGTAATTGAACTCTTCCGAAACGGTTTGAGTAATTTTTATAAAATTTTTTATGTGTATTCAGTAAGTCTGAGAATATGTCGTAATCTATTTTTCACACCCCTTAATGGACTGTGTCACGCCCATACAAACGAAATATCTTACATCTGGAAAGCAATAGGAGTCAGAGTATTAAAATTTGTTAAGGAATCTTTTAAGAGAAGGGTGCGAAGTCATTTAAAATATTGGTGAATAGAACTGGGGAAGAGGCTCCCCCCTCCAAAAAAATAATTAATAATAATCTTATACCTTGAAAGCTATAGGAGTCAGAGTATTAAAATTTTGTATGGAATCTTTTAAGAGCAGGGTGCGCGGTAATTTAAAATATTGGTGAATAGAACCGGGGAAGGGGCACCCCCCATACAAAGTAATTAATCTTAATCTTATATCTTAAAATCTATCATAGCAAGAGTCTTCAAATTTGGTATGAGTTAATTTGAAAACATTTAATATAAGTATAAATTATAAAAAATTTAAAACAATAAATGTTTGATGTTTTTTTATTTTTATATTCCGTCGCCATTCACAGACTCTCTGCATCTATCACTCATATACCACTTCCTCAAACAATTACAATGAGTAAGTTATTATTTTCTACCCTAGAAACTCCCTAGATATAATTGATGTAGCAAAACAACGTTTGGCGCACCAGCTAGTTGTTTTATAAAAATAATTCTGCCAAAAAAACCGACTTCAATGCAAATATCTCATGGATAATTTTCCAAAAAAAAATTATGGGATATAAAATTAAATTTTAATTGGTGTGACTCCGCCGATTTTGTAAATGCAAGATTTTGTATTTTTCACAGCTCAGTCAGGGTGCGTGTTAAGTTTTGTAAAAATCGGTACAATAGAATTACTTAAAATAACATATCAAATTTTAATGGGCGTGACTCAGCCCATTTTTTTAAATGGAATATTGTGTCTATTCTTGAGCTCAAGGGGTGTGATAAGTTTCGTAAAAACTGGTTAAGTAGAACCACGTGAAATATAATAATAAATATTAATAGGCGTAGCCCCGGCCATTTTTTCAACTTGGAAATTGTGTAATTACAAGAACTAAAGGAGGTTTCGCAGCAATCAAATAAGTAGAATAACATAAAATCAAATAAAAAAAAATTTGTGGGCGTGTACTCTCCCAAATTTTTTACAATGAGACAAAAAAAAATTTACAATCGGTCTAATATGAACCGAGCTATGAAATGACACTGCAAAAAAAAATAGGGACGAATTGATGACCTAGGAGGTCATCAATTCGTCCCTATTTTTTGAAGTCGGTTAAAAATTAGTCTTCCGTTCAAGTAAAGTTCTACGGTCACAAGCGCTATAATTCAATGCGATGATTTACACTGGCATAACTTGGCAGCTTGTGGGCGAATTCGGTGAAAATAATGGTTTTGTGGTTAACATAATTTTTCAACCAGCTACAAACCCGCATTAGCGGCACCAAACAAACACACACGCAACTTAAAAAACAACAAATGTTAAAATAATACGAAAAACACTAACACACACAAAGCTGTGTATACATATACATTTTATGCCAGATGAGTTAGTCTCGTGTAATTTGGAAAAGAAGCAAAATTGTGCGGCTTAAAAATTGTTATCGTGTAAATTACCTCAATGATTAGCAACTTTTTTTCGCGTCAAAGACACGGCGGCAATCTGAAGTCCTTGTCGTCTGCCATGGAGGTGGTTTGAACTGGTCATTTTGGATGGACGCTAATTAGCGAACAATTTATTTTATTTCAATTTAAAGTAAATTTAATGAAAGTCTTTATAATAAATCTACAAGTGCCACCCTAATGTCAAAAGAACATGTGACATATGTCTTCCTTAAAGAATATACATACGTATGTATGTTTACTTCAAGTTTGAAAACTTGCTGAGTATCTGCTAAAGTCTCCCACTCTTTTCTTGGGTCTTTGTGCTTTTACAACTCCGGCGTAAATTTACTTTTAAGAACCGAACAATACCGCCAACAATAACTACAAAATGTCACTGCAAGATATTTGTAACACCTTTGTGCCGTAGGAGAGTTCTTACTCATATGGATTTTCAACATACAAACTCACATACCGACACTTCATACTCGTACATACATATTTTCCTCAATTCACTAGAAATAAATATTTTCTTTGTGGTTTTCTTTCATTTTCAGTGTGTGTGTGTGTGTGTGTGTACTCGTATGTGAGGAATTTGAGACAAATCTAATGTGCTTAATTTGATTTGTAGCACTGTCACATACCACATCAGAAACATAAAACACATGTGTTTAACAATTTCCATTTCATGTCACCATTTCATGTTTGGATTGCTTCCTTACTCTTCTTCTTCTGTGCTGCCTTCCCACTAAATGTCTATGCCACACTTGGTTTGGCATTTCGTTAAAATTGTATTGCGTTTTGTTTTATATATTTGGATTTATTTAGTTTTTTCATGTCTTTTTTTTTCATTAGATTTTCACCCGTTGTATATTTGTTTTGTTGTTCTTTCGTTTTGTTGTAAGGTTTCAAAATTCCCATCACGTTTTTCACGTGGCAAAACAGAATGGTTCTTTTTGTTTCGTGTTGCCAAAAATATATACTCGTAATGCGAAATATCTCTCTAAATTACACTTGTGGTATCCACAAGCATATTTTCATATGAATGCCTGTTTTTGTTTTATAATACATTGCGGTATTTTCTTTATTTATAATTTGTACGTTCGTATCCTTAGAGCCAGCCGTACACTCAATTATTTAAGGTGAGTGTGGTGGGGACATATTGTTAAATAACTTCAGGTAGGTTGAGTTTTTGCTAGAAGTATTTTTCAGTACGCAGGAATTTCCAAAAGATTAAAAATCGAAAAATATCTTTTACATAATTTTAGTTTGTGTTTACTTTAGCAAATTGTGGTTTCCAAAAAAAAAAACAAAAAAAAAATGTCGCACAAAAAATATGCATGCGGTTTTCGTTTGCCAACATAAATTCAGTTTATTGACGAATCTAACAACAAACTTATACTTAATTATACGGCAGTAAAAGGGTTAAGGACCATTAAAAGAGCACAGCCCGAAAACAAATGGGTTTTTGAACTAAGTTTTTACTATACATAGTTACAAAATAATAGATTTGATGGCTTAAAATTTACCTAAAATTTGGATTAGAATTATTTTGCTACGGGTAGGCAGTTTATAAAAAAATGTTTTTTCATTTACAATTTTCAAGGAAAATTTTTAATTGCTTGAACTTTATTGTTGCCAGCAAATCACCACTTAAGAGAACTAATTTACGAGTGTATGGGATTGAAACGTTTCTTGACTTAACAAAAAACAAACTCAAATAGTGTAGAACTCAATGGTTTCATCTCGGAAATACTTACGAGATTTTATTGCTGTTCAAATGTTTAAAATTCAACGAGAGCAACGAGAGTTCAAATTTATAGCAGAACTAATTTATTTGAAGCACTATTTTATTTAAAGACTTTAGTTTATGAAGTCGCACCATACAGTATTTATTACCAATTAAAAATACCAAAAAAAAAATATACAATTTTTTTAAACCATTATGGCGCGATTATGGATGGCAACTGAACTTAGTTCGTTAGTTTAAAAAAATATATATATTTATCATAAAATTAATTAGTTCAGTCAAATTAGTTTTCGATGAAGAGGAGGAAGTAAAAACTGTGGCATGTACTCGTATAAGACGGCACTTAAGGCTCAGTTAGCCGACTGTAATGCAATGTAACTGTAATGTAGGAAACAGCTGATCGATATTTTTATATGAAAAATAGGTTACGTTACATTACATCTCTATAACCATTTTCATTACCTTCCCCATAACAATATCGATCAGCTGTTTCCTACTGTTGCGGTTACATTACATTACAGTCGGCTAACTGAGCCTTTAAGAAACAATTAAATTCTTTCGAATCACCGTGTGTAAAAGTTATTGGTTCACATAATTTAATTAGGCCCAAGACAAATACAAAATACATTTTGGAAGTTATTGCATCATGAAATGTTCGAATTTATTGATATTTTTTGGAATTAATTTAATTTTTTTTATTATGCAAAAAAATACACTTAATTTGAAAACTTACAAAAAAGTAAATTACGGCCCCTAAGCCGGTTAATTTATTATACCTCTCACCAAAAATGGTAGAGGTTATAAAGGGTGTTTTTTTTTATAGAGCGACACAAGTTTAAATCATAATAAAACAAGGAAATATATTTTTAATATCAATGAAACGGATTTATTGGAAAGAAAATTTGATGAAATTATTGTTTAAATATGATTTCTGCCATGTAACCGCCACGTTTGGCGCGTAGAAGGCGCAATCTGGAACACCAATTTTCAACAACTTTTCGCAGCATTTGCGGACGTATTTCGCCGATAACTCTTCGAATGTTGATTTCCAGGTGTTAAATTGTTTGTGGTTTATCGACGTAGACAAGTGACTTAACATAACTTCAAAGAAAATAATCCAATGGGGTTAAATCACACGATCTTGGTGGCCAATTAATTGGGCCATTACGTGAAATTATTTCTTCATCAAACTTTTCTTTGAGTAAATCAATTGTAACGCCCACTGTGTGGCATGTGGCTCCAATCCTTTCATAGCAGCAAGATTAATTCCACGTAATTGAGGTACGAAAAAATTCGAATCGTGTTCCTATAACATTCACCATTGACAGTAACATTCTGGCCATCATCGTTTTTGAAGACGTATGGGCCAATGACCAAACAGTAATTTTCTGTGTTTCGACAAAAGCTTCTGCATTCTCCTCACTCCAAGTGCGACAACTCTGCTTATATACGTACCCATTCAACCAGAAATGGGCTTCATCGGAAAATTTTTAATGAAGAAGTGCACGATAAGTTCGACGAATAGAACAATTATTTTGATTAAAAATTTCATTAATTTGCACACGTTGCTCTGGTGTAAGTCGATTCGTAATGAAATTAAAAAAAAGCAACTATCAGCTGCTAAATGGGTGCTCAAATAAAGCAGTGATGCCAACTCAAAGTTGTGACACTGTAATAAAAACGCTTTATATAGGTTTGTCATTCCTTGTATAATTTTCACAATATTAATATGCGACACATAACGTATATACATTATACTATTATGGGTTCTTATGCATAGGGACGACGAATAAGAGATGTCCGTCCGTCCGTCTATCTATGCGTCTGTCCGTCTGTCTTTACGTGAAATTGGTTTTCTGAAGCTGCCATAAAATCTAGAGACTTCGGTCTTGAGCTGATGTATCAAAAATGGTCCTAAATAAATTGGTATTGAAAATCAGCCAAATCGAAAAGACGGTTTCAGAGCTGGAAAATGTAAAGTAATTTTTTTTTTAATAAACATATTTTACATTTCAATAAGCATTAAACTAGTATTAAAAATATAAAAAAAATCAAAAAGACGATTTCAGAGTTGGAAAATTTTAACTTATTTTGTTATATAAAAATAACCTACTAGAGCTAATTTTTTCTTTTCCTCTATAAATTTAACATGTTTTCTATTTTGGAGAAAAAATATTGCTAAGAAATCAAAAAAAAAAAAATTAAAAAAAATAAAACTTAATTTTAAATTAGCAATTTCTTTTTAGTATATAAGAAAATTCTGCCAAGAAAACCGACTTAAATGCAAAGATTTGATAGAACGTTTTCGAAAAAAATTTATGGGACCAAACTGGCAGTAAGCTTTTTTAAACATAAACAAAATTGGAAAATCTGATGGTTAAGAAGTACGCGAAATATAAAATTAAATTTTAATGGGCTTGTTTCCGTCCATTTTTGCAAATGGAAGATTGCGTATATTGTAGAGCTCAAGGTGTGTGGTTAGTTTTGTAAAAATCGGTTAGGTAGAAAAACATGAAATATAATAAAACATTTTAATGGGCGTAGCCCCACCCATTTTTTCAACTTTAAAATTGTGTAATTACAAGAATTAATTGTGTTTGCTAGATTCTCGCAGCAATCAAATAAGTAGAATATCATCAAATCAAATAAAAAAAATTTGTGAGCGCGTCTCTGCCCACTTTTTTTTTTGCAATGGGACCAATTGGAAGCTATACTCAGACAAAAAAAGAATTTTTACAATCGGTCAAAAATGTATCAAGTTATGAAGTAACAATTTAACAAAAAAAAAAAATACAGACGAATTAATAACCTCCTCCTTTTTTTGAAGTCGGTTAAAAATAATTAGTTATTAACCCTTATAGCCACCTTTAGAGGGCATGATGGCATCAGGACTGCTTGAAAAGGCTTCACACGCTGAGCAAGTAAGCTGATGGTGTTTTGATCATTTTATACGTTCCTACAGAACGGATCATATGGAGAACTCCACCGTGCTTAAGCATTAAGTCCAATTTTCAAGCTTGCCACCAACATGCTCTTGATAAACCAACATCTTTTACACTGGTGTTAAAACTTATATACTGTGTTTTTTATATGGTTTATATTCAAGTTAATTTTTTTAATATCCAAAGACATTGAGCATATTCGCGCTTTTCACAAAATGTAAAAACAGAAAAAATAGGTTTAAATTTGCCAAAGATTTGAGACACAAAAATTTACCCATATGTGGTAGGCTTTAAAAAAAATTTAATTTTCTCTATATATTATTTTTATAGCTATGCTATTTATGTCACGATACAGGAGCTAGGACGTGACTTTCGTAACAAAAGCAATCGACACTAACTGCAGTTATAAATTTATTTTTGTTTTGATTTCTTTAGAATTAAACCCAGAGTACGAAAATAAACGAAACAAATTGTTTGATTTTGTTTTGTTTCGTTTTTTGAAATGAGTGAAACAAAAACATGAGCACTAACCAGAGTACACAGCCGTCCACAAACAATACACTAATTTAATCCTGCGCCGATAGAAGAAAAAGTAATGGGAAATAAATGGAAACGTTTTGAAATATTTGCGGCAAATTTGTCATCATCATAAAATATAATTTTATTGCATTATTTTGTTGTTTGTTTTGTATATGTAGCTAAGCAGCATAGCTATAACCGGGTGTCCTAGGCACCTCTCTTCTTTTTTTGCAAGAAGAGCTTATCGATTCAAAATGGTTTAAATGAATTTAAGCGAACTCACTAACATTTTTTCAAATTAGCGCCAAAATGAATACACCAAACATATTCTCAGGCACAAAATCTCTTAAACGCAAATTTCATCAATAGTTGTCGAATTTGAGGGTACAATCGAATTGTTACAGAGTAAAACTTTTAAATAAACTTTAAATTTAATAAACCATTATTATGCGTGTGCGCTTCACAACTTAGAAACGTTTGATTGCATACGTTCATTTGTTCATAATCTTCTTGGCACGGACTTCGCACACCAATTTAGTGAATTTTTGAATTTTCGAATTTCTTCAAACAATTCGAAAGTTTCTCTGTTGTTTGTTAATAAATTATACAAAGCTAAAATTAAATATCATTAAAGTAAATAGAGTTCATGAATGCATATTATTTAATATTTATTTGGTTTAATTAGTTAGCATCTTACTAAAAAAACAAACAAACAAACAAACAACTTTTAAATGAAACTGTAACGAATGTTTATTATGTTTGCATTCTTGTAGGTTATTATATTGAAGACATTGTTTGTTTTCTACTTTCTCACTTGTTCTAAATAATGTGTCTCTAGACAAATTGTTTTGTCGATGTCTCCGTATCAAGGCTGTTTTGTCGAATGCAACTTTGAATATTTAATGGCGAATAAAGATTTATAGATTTGTCAGTTTCTTAAACAGTTTTATTGTTTTCAAAACACATGCCAAATAACATTTAACAATAGATAAATAAAAGACACAAAACCAAACTTATTCAAATAAGGAGTTGAATCTCCATCTGCAAGCACAAACACCTTTAAAAAGAAGAAAAACATTCAAGATATTCAAGATTCAAAATATTCAAATCTAAAAAAAAACAAGTTGATAAATAGCCAAAAATTTGTTTTCTTATTTATTTGTTTGCCTGTTAGTCAGTGACTAGAGATTTATAAGCAGGCGTGTTTGAACTTCCAGCACAGGCTTGTCATTTCATCTGAAATTTCTAAAATTGAACACAATACAGTCACACAATATTGCGTATACAGTGTCAAATCTTCTATAAGCTTCTAGCAAAGTTTTTTTTATTTAAATGTAAATATCAGTGTAAATGGTTAAGTAAAAATTGAATGAGAACTCTTGGTGTTGTTAGTTCTTAGGATAAATTTATTTCTTGCTGGAAGCCAAGGTGATGATCTGCGCAATTGCAGATCAGTTCAAAATTTGTGGTGTCTGTCTGTTTTATAAATATCATCTGCTAATCAAAATCTTTTATCCCAAGCTTCAAGTTCAATAAAAAGTTTTAAGTTTTTCTTTAACATGCAAATTTCTCATTTCTTTAGAGATCCCACTGAATAATAAATAAAAATTTTACAAAACTAAAGCCACAGCAATAAATTTTAATCAGAGATATTGTTCTTTTCTAAATGTACTGGCAACATTTTTTGCTATTTTCAAAGCGCTGGAAATAAAGTTAATGTTTTAAAGGCGTGAATTTCTAAGAATTAAGGAACACATCATTTAATTAATCTCCGCCTAATCGATTTTTCAGCAACTAATATTAACAACACCTACGGAAATTTCCTTTTGATTGATTTATTTTTTTTTTTGTAGAAAATATGATTTGTGAAGCAATTTACCAGGTAAAGAAATTATTTGTGTGTTACTCTTTCAATTGGTTGACTAATGGACTTGCATCAGCGTTACCGTTGTAAAATTTCAAAAAGTGGCACAAAAAGGAGATTTTTAAAAAAAAGTGGCACCAAAAAGCGGATTTTAAGAAAAAAAGTGGCAGCCTTATAAATAAGAAAAATTAAAACAAATCTGCTCATTTTTAAAAACATCAAGAATAAAAATTAGGTTTTGCATGTTTAAATACTAAAATATACTATTTTTGTGATACAATAAAGCCACAAAATGTAAAAAAAAATTCATATAATAAAAAATTACTTACTCACAGATTAACCGAAATAACAAATTTTTAAATATTTTGTAGTATTATAGCGTTTTTTGTGTGTGTTTAAGTACTTGTTTCGTCTCAAATATAAAATTTTTCACACAAACAAAGAAGTATGTTCAGTGATTCTCACCTAAGTAAAACTTCAAAATCTTTGGAAGTGGCTATAAATAGTTTATTAAAGACTCTGCTACTCTAGTTAAACTAGAGCAAATTGTTAAGTTTTAAGGATTAGATTTACCCCTAGTTTTTAACTTCAGAATTAAGTACGTAATTAGCTCATTTTTATTTAAAATTAAGTTGTAATTAAATACGATTTAATTTTTTCAGTGGTTAATTAAAGTTCTTATTAAATTACGTTGAAAGTACGGTAGCACTGCACCCAGTATTATGAAAGGCTTTTCAAACAACAGCTGTTTAACATAAATAAGAAAGTTTTTTTAAGCATTTTTCTATTTATTTATTCCATGATATAAAACTACGAATTGTATATGTTATATATTTATGAAAATTAAAGGAAATTCTTTCTAGTACGACCACATGATGTCTCAATACGACCAGATGATGTTCATGTGTATGTTTTCAATAAATACACACACGCATAAAATTTAAATAACACTTAATTACACAAGTTTGGGCATTTAATTATTATTTAATTATGCACTCAAAAACATAATTTCGTATTTAATTAGAACTTAAAAATAATTACAATTTGATTACCAACTGAAAAAATGGGCATTAATGAAAGACGAATTAAATTATTTTATACCTGCACTTTGAAATATTTTCTTCAAGCAGCAGTGTTTTAAAGTACAAAAAAGTAAACTAAGAAATTCAGAAATAAACTGTTTTGCAGAATGTTCGTCGTTGACCTCTGCCAGTATGGGTCAGATTATGACCCGCCAACAGAAGGAACTATCGACAATAATACAAGAAATGTTTTAACAAAATTAATTAATAAAAAAAATAAATAAATAAAACAGGACTAGAATGTCATAATGAAAATTTTTATATGCTTAGAGAAATCCAGGAAAAAAACTAAGAAACTAAATGATCTGTATTATAGATTACTTTCAATTTCCTTAACATCTACGATTAGTCAGGTTTTATCAAAACTAATTCACTTAAATCCTAAGCACTTAAACCAAATTATTTTTCCGAGAGATTGTGTTAGAAGATCTCTTTAAACTGTTGAAGTACTAATATTTTTATGATTTTTTTTTGGTTGATTTAGTTTAAGAATTCTGAGGTGTGTTTTTTTTTAAATTAAATTAACCGATTAAGCTAGAACCTTGATTAATGAATCGATCGATTAGTTAAAATTTGTGTGTACATATTTATATTTACATATCCCTACAGACAGAGGTATAGGAATATAAGCATGCGTGGGCGTATTAATTATTCGAAAGATATGCATAAGCTGATCACGCATGACAAAAAAAAAGATTTCGTATAAGCTTGCTTACATATTGATATATTGAAACAGCACAACTTTTATATTAATAAAACCGAAAGTACAAAAATGTATATCTTCATTCAGTAAAAAGTATCAAAAAGTGGCAAAATTTAGAAAAAGTATCAAACTTGGGTGCATTTTGTAAAGGTAGCACAATAGTATCCAAGCAGTAAAAAAAGTGGCAAATTGCAACTTTAGTAGCACCAACGGTAACGCTGACTTGCATGACATTTTTAATTAATTTAGCGTGTAAACCAATGAAGTAGGAACTACTGTAATTTCTTAAATGAGAGAGAAAAACTATTTGATTGAGAGCAATGAATACCTAATACTATTACTAGGTGTTACCTTCTTTAGAAAAGAGATGGCGAGAGAGAAGATAGGTGGTGAAGGAAGAGATATAAAGAGGAAAGCTTCAGTCTTTTGCAACTCTGCTTTTTGCACGTTATTAATAATTCAGTGTACAGCGCCTCTGGCTTCAATAAATCACATTAAATTGTTGAAGCTGTGTTCAGTAGCCAATTAATTGGTTATTTTACTTCGCCGATGATTCTGCTACACAATACCGACGAAGGAGGGCTCTCTGATGTAACATTAGAATTACTATCCGCTGAAGCCTTTGTAGTTCGCTGACCAGTGTATATGCCTTCATCACTTGAACTTTCCTACAACAACTGATTCAAGGGACCACTAATGCACATGAGAAAAATGCGTGGTGTTGTTATTTAAGTGACTGTCAGAGACCGGGCTCGAACTGAGGACCTTCAGTTTTGTAGTCAACGTGCTAACTACTTCAGCCAATGCCACCCTCAAGAGTACACTTCAACCCCAAAGGTTTTAAAATTAGCTAACCAACCTCGTATGTTTATAGTAAGACTCTTAATACTTTATTGAGAATTACAATATACAAACATAATAAGCTTAAAAGCCTCAAACAAAAATCTTTAGATAACAAGCATCTTTTTTTTATTTTATTTTTCCACCACCTCAATAACGTATTAAGAGTCTTCCTATAAACATACGAAATTCGTTTGCTAAATTAAAAATCTTTTGGGTTGAAGTCTACTGATGAGTTCCATAAGTGTGAACGAAATGCATATAGACAATGCTAAACCGAAAAAAACAAGCAAAAGTTTCAAATAAAATAAAGACTTTACCCCATGTTCATAAAAAAATTCAAATTAATTTGAAATCCATTTTAGGAAAATTTTCTATCAAAATTTTTAAATAAAATACATTTCAAATTCATTTTAAATTTTATGAATATGGGGGCTTATGTTTAAGAAATATATACACACAAAAAAGTAATATGAATAATTTTGTAATATCAATTAAAATATTTGTAATATCAATTAAAAAATTAATTAAATTTTCACCTATAAACAATTTGATAATATTAATTAAGTTTTTCCACTCAAATTAATTAATACAATTAAAAATTTAATTTAATGAATTAAATTCTTAATTGAAAACATTAATTGGTGAATGCTTTTTTCTGTGTACACTTCGGTATTTCTTGCATGTATATACTCGTAATAATACCAAACTATATTTATTTATTCCACTTACGGCCCTTTTCACAATGTGCAATTAAAGGCTAATAGGGACTTTAACGGAAAGTTTTGTATGAAGAACTTGCAGTTAAAGTTCAGGTTAACTCCTAATCATACATTTTGAAAATTTACGTTAAAAAAAAATAAAAATGTCTGTTGTGTTTTTAAATTTTTAATAAAAACTTTCTAGCTTGCTAAATTTATACATTTATTAATATTCTCAATAATGTTTTGCAAGTTTTTGTATAAGTTTGCGATTATAAAATTCTTTTGTTTTTTTCGAAAATTTTTTAAGTTGAAGTCTACTGATGAATTGTGAAATTTATTTCGATAAGCTGAACTAACGACAAAAATACAGGTATTAAATAAAATCTTTTGGAAAAAAATAGTTTTGTTAAAGCAATATATCTTAATTCACTTATCTAAAGATGAAGGGCACTTAAGCTTCTTAACAGCCGAACAAATTTTGCTTTGCAAACAAGGCAATAAATTTGAAACACTTTTTTAAATTAAAACAATAGACTGATGAGAAGAAGAATCTTTTCAAAAAATGCAAATGTTATTGTGTCAGGCGGTGCCAAGTAGTAAATTGGATTGAATATGAATGTACAGCTTGGATGAAAAAAAAAGAATTATATAACAAGTTTAATCATGTCGCAACAATTAGCTCAACAAAGTAGCAACACAAAAACTGATTAAGAATGAATTATGACATTACTGAAGGCGAAAATTTATGCTTGATGGCTGGAAAGTTGCTTGCATTAATTTGTATACAAATAAAAATTAAGCACATAGACAGCAAAATATTATTCTGAAAGCCTGTTAAAAGTGGGTGTGTACCCAGAAATACCACTTAATCCAACTTTTTTTTATCTTGTTTTGAACTCTTGAATAAACTCTTGAATAAACGATAAACAAGCAAATAAATTGCTGATTATAATCTAATCATGGTGTTGTTAACCTGTTTAATTTTTTCAAACTGTTTTATTATTATTTTTTTTTACTTTGGACATTTGTCTTAGTCATTGTTTTATATATACATATGTATATGATTGTTTCTGTAGCTTTTTCAAAAGCTTCAATTTGAAGTGAATCTTAGAAAGCATTGCAAACGCATTACTGTGAAAGCAAATAGTCACTTCGTTATTAATTAACCAAAAGTAACAGTTAATGTGATATAGTTTGTGATTATTTCTTTATTTATTATTTTTATTTTTAATTTTGTCTGGTGCCATCCATTAAATCATACACTGATATTGTTAATTACACTGTGATGTTAATCAATTTTAGTAAAATCGCCCTAATGGTGAAGTTGGCAAACACTATTGACGAAAGGTTGCTTAAAAGCTGAAATAAATTGTTTTATTCTCATCGTAAAAAAAATACCACTGACCAAAATAGCCCATGAGATACTTATCTTAACAACTAGTGTAATCATTCATGTTCCTCGACATCCCTTATTGGAAAATATATCCCTTTTATTAATATTACCATTATTGCATAATGAAAACGTGAGGAGGGATCGTAAGTACGGCTGAGTTTACATCTGGCATTTCTTGTGTGCCATGTGCCCAAAAAAACGTAACCACTAATTACTAATGAAAAACTGTTTGATTCAGACATGTATTTATGGATTAAAAACTGTTTCCAATCATGTTGGATTCTATAAAATTGTCTATTAGTTATGTATGAAACTGTTTAACTTAATAAATACGTGTGTGAATCAAACAGTTTTTTATTAGTAATTAGTGGCTACGCTTTTTTACGCATGTGTGGCACATGGCACACCTATGTAAACCCAGATCAACTAAGTTTGATCGTCCGAATCTGAGCGTCAACACAACTTTCACACAACCCAAGGCAACTGCAAATTCAATCGTTACTTAAGTAATGAATGGCAATACCAATTGTAAGAGTTCGGCTGTTTCTTAGACAACAAAACTGAGTTGAATTGAGAACCACATTCGCACTCTCGATAACAAGAACTCAATCACATGAAGTACTCGCGAAATTTTCTTTTTGAAATAATTAACATCAAAAATTATAAAAATCATTTTTAAGAAAATTAAAAAACATTATGCTTAATTTATATTTGTATTTCCAAACTTTAGAATTGTTTTTCAGAAATTTCAACTTGGGTTGTAATCTTTTATGCCAACGCTCATGACAAATGGTTATTTTGTCACTTAGAGCGTTATTCGCGGTAAGGAACATACGAGTAAAATGCTAATCTCATTCCAGCTAAATAAAGTTGACAATTTTTCTTTATTTGCTTCATCAACCGACTCACAGTGAGGATTTTGACAAAAAATTAAAACAATTCTGAGGTTTCTAAACGGGACATCCGATTGTTATAAAATTTCGTGCAGCATTTGAAGAGGTGTTAAGTCTGGAATTTGGACTATGTATCTTTAAAGGGGGCGGTGCCACAAAGCCCCAGAGTGGGCAACCTCGGGTTAATTAAAACTTCAAATCTATGCCAAGCTGATGAAATAGACTTTTTGCTAGTGGCTTTTTCTATCCAAGAGCTAAAAAAAAATCTTGTACATTATGAATTTTAAAAAATATTTGAGAAAAAAAATTAAAATTTTAACGTTTTTTTTTTAACGTTCATTGTTCTGCTAAAAGAGAACTCAAATCTTGTTCGATTTGGAAAAGGAAACTCATTATAGATTAAAAAAAAAACTCAAAGAACAAAAAAAAAAGGAAAAAATCATATATGTATATAAAAATTTTAATATTAAAAAAAAATTTAATATCAAAAACACAATTTAAAAAAAAACCATTTTCACCGTTTTTTTTAAAGGAAAAATTGGCTCAATTATTTCGCTATTATAAAAAAAATTGCAAAAATACCAACCCCTTATTTAAACTTCTTTAAGAGGTCATACTAAAAGAAATATTACGAAGAAATTTTCTGCTCAAAATTTTTTGGTACTGAATTACACACAAAAAAGTAATATGAATGACTTTGTAATATTAATTAAAATATTTGTAATATTAATTAAAAAATTAATTAATTTTTCACCTATAAACAATTTGATAATATCAATTAAGTTTTTCCACTCAAATTAATTAATACAATTAAAAATTTAATTAAATCAATTAAATAATTAATTGAAAACATTAATTGTGAATACTTTTTTCAGTGTAACCAGATCATTTCGAAAAAACGCTGTTTTTGTTATAAATATCAAATTTTAGGAAGTTTTTCTCGAATTTCAAAGCTGCTGTGGAAATACAGCAAAAATACTGAAAAATCCCATTTTTGGGATTTTTAGAAATTTATTTGAGAATTGCCGGGAACTCGAAAGCAAATTCTATTTTGTATATTTTTTGTGTTAATTGCATAATTTTTCACCTAAAAGAGAATAATCAGCCGAAAACATTGATAAATGAGAATTTTATAACATTACTTTGTGTAAGACCACTGTCTTCTCGGGAAACCCTTCATATATTGTAAACAGATGAAGATAATTATAAAAAAAATTAATACATATTTTTCTTTTGATATCATATGACGCATTACTGGAAAACAAAGAAATATTTTACTATCTTCTATTAAAATTACTGAACAGAGATTAAGCGCTAAAGTGTCAACTGTACTGGAAAATATAGTATCGCGGATTACTTCACGTTTTACGTCAGAGCAGTTGGAAAAAATAAATAGTTACAAAAGATAAACTTTAAATTGGGGGTGTGAAGGTGCGTCATTGCTTTTAGAATATAGTTAAATAAGTAACCACAAGTCAGTCATCTCAACATAAAAGTTTGTTTATTGGGGATTCGAAAAAATGCTGTTGGTAACTCTGCATCAACAGGTTTTGAGGATATTTGGATTAACTCAACCCCTTTATCGAATTTTTTTTAGGCCAATTAGCTTCGGATATAAGAAGAAGTAGAATTGAAGTATTCTTCTTTGGTAAATTTTAATGAATAAGAAATATAATGTTTAGAACCTATTTCAGTTGAGATAGAGAATTATTCCTTCAATACATTAAAATTAACTATGATTGATGAAAAAGTTGGTAATGCAATAACAAACGCAACATCTGATTGTAATTGTTCCATATGTGGAGAAAATAAATCCCATTTGTCTGAAGAGAGAACAACAAATGATGTAGCATAAGGAATCACAAATCATGGAAATCTGTATTTCCGACGATTTTTTAAATATTATGACGAAAGCTCAAAAATTACTGGAATTATTTCGGAACTGTTGTAAATACTAGCGACCTCAAAAGAGCAATTTTAATATTTCCATCATTTGTTAGAAAATTTCAAAAAGTCTTTTTTTTTTTTTGTCTGAAAGGGATACTTGCTATTTGGCCCAATTGTCCAAAAATTGGATATAGCTCCACGCACTAAAAATACTGCTTTTTATACGATTCCCACGAAACTTGGCACTTGTCTAGTTCACATTACAACGTTTAAAGATGTGGGCGTAACCATGCCCATTACAATTTAATATACTATTTGATTGGCACATACATGGGCTCTTCACAAGGGGCGCGGACAATCCTTTTAAATATTTTTCTTGTACACAGAAAAAATTATTCCCAAAAAAATTTTCCAACATACGTTTGTTTGAAATAAACTTTAGTTTCACTAAATATTTTTTACTGTTCCAGTAAATATTTTGTTCCAATATTGTTTTAAGCAAAAAAAAAATAAAATAAAATAAAACAGTATGTAGTAAAAAATTGCAGTTCATCCAATGAATGTAAAGTAACATTTTTAACAAAATTGTTAAGAGAAGATTTCTATTTCAATATAGAAAAAAATTGCATACTGTACAAAAGAGTTATTAGTTTTATTTTCTTTTCAATTTAAGTAAAAATATTTGTTGAATCAAATAATGTGTTGATTGGAAAAATTAGAGTTTTTTTTCAAACAAATTATTACTTAATTTTACATTTAAAAATTTCTTTGTAGAACCTGAACTGAGAAAAATGTATATTTGATTCGGAAAAATTCGTGTTTGAATTGGAAAATGAGTTTTTCCTGTATATTTTTATGTTTTCATCCAATCATTTGCTAAGCTTTGCAGATATGTAGTTTAGGCTCTTCAAATCGCATAATATCGCATTTGCCTAAGTGGGCGTGACCATGCCTTTTAAAATTAAGTATTATATTTTAGGTTCTTTCACCTAATCGATTTTTACAAAGCTTGGCAAACACCTTAGATTCTTAAAATGCCACAATCATGTGTTCTGAAAAGTGGGCGAGACCACGCCTATAAAAACTTAACGTCGTCTGTTAAATTTAATTGACTCCTACGAAACTTGTTTTATTTACTAGGCTCTTGCTGTGATACAAATTTGACATAAAAGTATATCGCCCGTGTTACCAGATTTAATTTTTAGCCATTTCAGCAAGTCATTCTTAAGAAACTACATTTTCATTACTTCCAAAAAAATCAATATTTTTAATACGCTGATAACACTGTGCAACAGTGAAGAATCCACAAGGTCCTGACATTATAGGTTCGATAGTACTACCAAAGAGTCTGGCGATTTTGGTGACGAATTTTTTTTTCATGGGCCTCCCAAAGATTTCGAAAATCACTGCACCTTCAAAAAATGGTGTCATCAGTTAGCGCTTAGCTTTATATAACAATAATGTAGCTAAGAGCCTACCAGAAGAAACTTGTTAACATTTTATGCCAAAGAAATTATTTCTTCGTGCACTTTTTAACCGACTTCAAAAAAAGTAGAAGGTGATCAATTCGTCTCTATATTTTTTTGGCGGTATTACTTCATAACTCGGCACATTTTAGACCGATTGTAATTTTTTTTTGTCTGAGAGGGTATATATTCCCTTTGGTAACATAGTAAAAAAGTGGGCGGGGATACGCCCACAAATATTTTTTATTTAATTTTATGATATTCTACTTATTTGATTGCTGAGAAACATATCAATCACCTGTATCTAGTTCTGGTAATCACACAACTTGAAAGTTCAAAAATGGGCGGGGTTACGCCCATTAAAATTTATTGTAATATATCACGCGGTTCTACTTAACCTATTTTTACGAAATTTGCCACACACCTAGAGCTCTAAAATAGAATAATAGAAATATGGGCGGAGTCACGCCCACTAAAATTCAATATTTTATTTTAAATGGTTCTACTTTACCGATTTTTACAAGACTTAACACGCACCCTGAGCTCTGTAGAAAACACAATCTTGCATTTAAAAACTGGGCGGAGGTGCGCCCATTCAAATTTAATTTTATATTTCACGTACTTCTTCTTATCTTCTTCTATTAGATCTTTGCATGAAAGTCGGTTTATTTCGGCAGAATTATGGCGCTGTATAATTGAAACAGAAAATAAGTGCATGAAACAAACACTAAATTTTATTCCAACTTTGTTTCGGATAGAATAACTCTTTTCTCTGCGAAAAACTGGAGACAAATTAAAACATTCGATACCGATCAAAACTTGAAAATATTTCCATATAAACTGTATTTAATTAGTTTATAATTTTGTGCGATATGGATTGCCTTAATTTGCCTCTAGAATACTGCGAACTTGTTTTTGGAAAGTTGAAACCGAATGAAATTAAAATTCGCTTATTGCAGACACTTTATTAATAAACTCTTTAGCCATTTACGAAATATGAAACCGTTAAAGCTATTTGTTGCCCAAATGTATTCTCTACTGCCATAAAATACATACACACATATTAATGCGTTAATTTTAATGTCTAGTGGCGCCATTTACCAATATTTTATTGTCTATATTGCTGTGCTATATGGTTTTTAGCAGCAAACTAACTTCACTCATGTGTCCATTGGGTGCTTTCTTTCTTTTATATATATATTTTTTTATAAAGATTTAAGTGATTATTTAATTTTGTATTCTATTTCATTTACACAGATTTAGTCTGCATTTGTTATGTTAATTTATTTTATTTTTGCACTGTGTTGAAATGTAAAGTATGTATATTAAATCTCTTCACATATTCAGTAATAAAAAACGCTATTTAATATAAATAAAATATTGAACTGAAAAGGTTCCGTTTGTGCTGATGTTTTCTGTGAAGTAAAAAAAATATTGCATGGTTTTTGGATAAAATAATTTCTTCGTTTTTGTGTTTTAAAAATAAATAAGATTAAGGAGATTAATTTGAATAAAACAAGGAGTGTACTCTTTTTCTAACTCATAAAATTCTTAATTACTTCGGCTTATAATATTTGTTTAAAATTGATCAGCTGTGTGTAGAGAGCAATATTATTCTTCTTTTCTTTTACGAGAGATGCCAGACTTTTTCTTTGCGCAAGTTTGCCCCTATAGTCACAAAATCAGCTGTTTCACAATTAAATTAAAATATTACCACACACATTTGTAGTATGTATATGTAAATATTTATTAAAAATTAAGTGTAAAAGATTTCATTTATATTTATATTTAGCTGAGCCCGGCAAACGTTGTCTTACCCTCAATTATTTTATTTATTTTTAACCACAAATTAATCCACACAGTGGTCGCTTGTTGGGTCAAAAACTAAACCATAGCCTAGAGGATATTGACCCGAACTTGTGTTGAAAATTTCAGCTCCACAGCTTTTATAGTTCAACCATAGTATATATATATATATATATATATATATATATATACTTGCCGATGTGCTTTGTTACCCCTCTCCCAATTACAAGAAAAATTCTAGTAAACCTTTTCCATAAGCAATTAAAATTTTGAAAATCGGTACACAAACGACAAAGTTATGTGATCATCCATTTTTTTGTAGGCACATTTCGCCACCCTCATTTAACAAAAAATGTACAGCCCAATCATAAAAAAAAATTCCGCACGAGTTTTCTCACTTTTCCCTTTTCTCCTATCATGACTTTGTATTTCCCCTTTTTTTTACCAAATGCGGGAATAAAAAACTTCCCGGGAAAAAAGCAGGTATTATGAACGCAGCTGAATTTGCTTTTTCCACTAAAAATATTTCTCTTGCAAAACAGAAGGGAGTTTGCATAAAAACATGGTTAATACTCCATTAAAACAAAATTTATATACATAAACTTGTAAAAATATAAATAATTCCCAAATAAACTTTTTTTACATATTTTTTCAAGTTGGTGAATTTTAATAATTTTTTTTTGCTCTCTCACTCAAAAAAAAAGGGAGAAACAAAATGTCAACAAACAAGCAAAAAAACAACGAGCTTCATAATGCGGTGATGCCACGTATTACCCTTTTTTCTTCCCAAGAAATTTATGATTGGAGGAATGTTTTCTCGAGAAAATTATTTTCCGTGAGAAATGAATTCCGAGGGAATATTCATGATTGGGCTGGTATTGTTCCTCTTCCATATGAGAAAAGAATTTTGAAAATAGATCCACATATGATGCAGTTATTTGATATTCCTTTTTTATAGGCAGACACTTTGCTTCCTCCCCCCCCCCCCCCCCCCCAATTTCAAAAATAATTTAGTGGACATAAGAAAAAAGAATTTTGGATGCCAAAATTATTTGATTACTAATTTTCTATTGCCTCCCAATAGACCTCTTTCATATGCAAACAATTTTTGAATATTGGTCGACAAATGACGAAATTATTTTTTTTAGTTAATTACTAAGGCGGGCAATTTGCGACACCCTCTCCCCCCCCCCCCCCCAAGAAAAAATTGTGAACTTTTTCATTTGCAAAAAAAAAAAAAAAATTTGTGCGGAGTTATGCTCGTTAATGTTATAAAATCTTTAAATACTCGTACTATGTATAAGGAGTAACATAATTTAAAAAAGTGGATTGAAAAGAGGGCGTGGTTGTAAAAAAGTAGCCTATAATTCATGCCAGAGTCCAAGGTAAATGTTGTGAAAATTTCAGGAAGTTCGGTTTAGAGGTTTGGTCTCCTATAAGCTACAAAAAAAAAAAAAACAAACACACATTCGGTGTTAAATATCTGTGGAAATAAGGAAATAGTGCTTAAGTCATAGTTTACTGTTTTGCAGAAGAATACTTTTAAGCATTCAGGTCGACTTTCAGAAATTTATTTCTTTTACAGTTAAATAACTTCCTGAAAAATCATACAAAACACATTGAGCTTTTGACCAGGGGTACTTTCGAATATGCAAATTACGTAACTAACATGAACTCAAAATTAGCTTATCTCGACTTAAGCACATTTTTCCTTTTTGCAGATTTAAAGCTTACAAGACAGCAAATAGTATATATAAACTCCTTAAGCATAATTATATGTTTAAAATCAAGTCTTTAAGTATGAAGTATTTTTTCTCCAAGTACTTATTGACTTTTTGCGTGAAGTTAAAGGACCCCTTTCAGTTCAATTTTATTTACCCTTCTGTAAGTAACCAGCATAATTGTTAGCTCCCTTTTGGTTGGAAATTTGTAACAGCAGTTAATGAAGAGACTCTTTCCAAATGCTTTGAATATGTATTTGTGTGTCGACTTGGCTTTTGTATCAACTTTTGGATTTAATTAATTATTACTGTAATAAAAATTTCTTGCCTTTTTATTACTTAGTTTAGATTCCCAAAGTAATAAAATTAATTTTTCTAAAACCCACATAAAATACAGTTTTTATATTTTCTATCGATAATTATAAGTAAATTAATTCTTTTAATACAAAATATCATTGCCAGCTCTTATCGAGTGAAGGCAAGATATGTACGATAAACAACAGAAGTTACAGAAGTTTATCATAAAACCGTATAATTTAAAGGTGTTTATGACTGGTTAACGACTTCAGTGTTTATCAACCGGGAACCGGGGGTCACCTTCAGGCCTACTTTAAGCTTCACATTAAGTTTGTGCACTTTGAAGAGACTTAACTGGTTTTTGTTTATTCTTCCTATTTCGTGAAGCGCGTGTAACTAATGATTAATTTTAAGACTGCATAAATTTAATATGATAATTCTATTTTTATTAGTTTTAGTTTGCATTATACAAATTGAATAAATTTGTTTTCAAATATACATTTAGGTAATAAAAAAATTATGTGAATATTTATAATTAGTTATTTTTATTTTTAAAAAGAACACGCAGGCGATGGCTCCTACTAATGTCATGCATGATTCGTACCAGAACTATAAAAATTCTAGTTATAGAGTTTATTCCACATACTAAAAATTGTGTTTAATACACGCAATGCAAGTCACTTTGTCCAACAGAGGTTTTGAACTAAAATAAACTAGAAATAGACACAAGTCAGGGTAAAAAGTGAATTAAATGGGTTTAATTCGAATATCAACGAACAAGTTCACAAATAACTTGTTATATATTCGCAATGGTTTTCTACCTATAAAGTATACACCCAGAGAAAAAACAGCTTAAAATCAATAAAACCATATTGAATTAATTAATGAAGAAATATTAACTTATAGTATTTATTTATTAATTTTATTTATTTTTAAGTACATATTTCAATATACATTTTCTATTAAAGTGAAAATTATAGAATTAATGTGACGCGTTCTCATTTTTAACTTGCCGCTTTCCCCTGAGTGTACTGATTATACTTATATGTCAAAAAGTCAGCGAAGTTTGATAATTCGTTTGACAGTTAACCCCTGCGTAAGTTCTCTCGGTATTAAACCATTACATTCTCTTTCAAAGTAATATACAATGTTCAAAGTTCTTTTGTCGAAATTCCCGTTATATGGCTGCCTTAAAGTTCCAGTTAACAAAAAGTAGTCTGATAATTTGAATTTGATTTGTGAATGCTTCAGTTTTATGAGAAACTGTCCGACTTGGTTCCTGATGGCTTCCGCTGTGCTGCCTGAGAGTTTGAAAAGTACAGACAAAATTTTATTTCATCATCTGACTTACTTATTCTTAAATCCAACTGATTTTTTTAACCGACTTCAAAAAAAGAGAGGAGGTTATTAATCAATTCGTCCTTTTTTTTGACATTGTTTCTTCATAACTCGCAACATTTTAGGCCGATTGTAAAAATCCTTCTTTTTTGTCTGAGAAGGTATAGCTTCAAATTGGTCCAATTGTAAAAAAAAAACTGGACGTTGACACGCCCACAAATTTTTTAAATTTGATTTTATGATATTCTACTTATTTGATTGCTGCGAAAACTGGTAAACACCTTTCGCTGTTGTAATTACAAACTTTTAAAATTGAAAAAAAAGGCGGTGCTACGCCCATTAAAATTTATTATTATATTTCATGCGGTTCTACCAGACCGATTCTAGCGAAATTTAACTTACATCTTGAGCTCTGCAAAATACACAAAATTCCATTAAGAAATAGGCGGAGTCACTCCCATTAAAATTTAATATTTTATTTTAAGCGATTCTACTTTACCGTTTTTGACAAAACTTAGCACACACCCTGAACTCTAAAAAAACACACAATCTTGCATTTAAAAAATACACAATCTTGTATTTAAGAAAAATTAAGACAAGTGTTTACATAAACATATAAACACTGGAGTACAAAAAATACTTAAAAGTAACTTATTCCAAAAGATCAATCCAAATAGGATAAATTGAACTTGAGCACCAAGATAAAATTATTATAATATTTAAATATTGTGATAAAACTGAAACAACATTTACTTTAATGTGTATTTAAGTACACATAGCATATCCTTGAAGTGGTAAGTACCCCAGCAGCACGTCGTATTCATACACTCTAGGCGAGAACTCGTGCAGGCTTTTTGGTACTTCATTATCAAAATGTTGGTTCTAATTAATATATAGAAGAAAATTTTCCCCACTGTGTGTCATAAACACCAAATGAGATTTTGTGGGCCATATTTTTTTAAACTTCTTGAATGTCAGAAAATTTTGTTTGAGATAAAGAGTCACAACATTAAGAATTTCATGCCCGAAATATTTTGTTTTAGAAAAAATTCCTTACAAAAAAATTTCATATTTTTAACATTATTCTATTTTATTGAAATCGTAATACAGTTGCGCTCGGGAAAACGTTAACTAATTAAAACCGCGAGTGTTGACGTTTAACAAATTGTTGACGTTTATGAATGTAGAAACTTTTAATAAAAAACATATTGATAGTGTGCTTTAAAACGTTTTTATTGACTATAAACTAAAACGAAACATAAACAAATACAAAGAAAGAACAAAAAAGGCTTTCAGCGTATCTAAAACTAAAGGAACACATTTTAAAAGAGATCACATTTCACATACATACTTATGCATCTAAAAAAAATCTGTTATTTTTTCTGTTGTTTTTTCCTTTCCAATACTTGGAGGAGAGCTTTCTCTCGTAAACGTCTTAATACATTTAGGTCATTTTGCTCAACATTCTCGTAGTGAGCCCAATCCAAAGCCCTGTTAAATATTTCGACAGCTTCGTTTGGTTTTATTGTCTGTACATTTGTACTCGTATCTAAATCGTTGTCATCATTATCGGTCACTTCTAACTCCTCAATTTCGCACGAATTAGAAACATTACCCAGTAGAACATCTTCATTCCACTTCTGAATGGATGGTACTGTATAGTCAACCTTAGAAAAATGTATAAAGTTACTGGTCGTGTCGTTAAAATAATTTTAAAAAGCGACAAAACTGAGGGTTTATTTCGTAAAGCAGATCAACTGCGAGCTCCATTTGTTGTTGCAGTTCCGAGTTTATTTTTTCTTTCAATATGCTTAGCGGAATATCTTCCTCCAGATCTGTCTCATTTTCCGTGAAACGCAAAACAGTTTGCCAGCATTTTGCCATTGTATCTTTGCTAACTTTATTCCATGCGGCTTCTAAAAGCATAACACAATCCCTTAATGTAACAGCTTTCATCGAATCTACTAGATCTGATTTTTTTGCTGCTACCATGGCTAGAAGACTGTTTCTATAATACAGCTTCGTTATTTTAATTGCGTTTTGATCCATTGGTTGGATAAGTGGGGTTACATTCGGAGGAAAAAACATTTTAAAAGAAAATCTGTTACCTAAAATTAGAAAATCTTAGCTATTAAGAGCGATATTTATTCTGCAGCAGAACAGATATTAACCTGTGGCACAAAGGATTTGTGAAACCAATCGTAGAAAATAGCTGATGTCATCCATGAGGACTTGGAACTGTTGTACTCAGTTGGGCAGTTAAAATTTTTGCCTTCCCAATCACCAACAATTTAAGCTTATGATTTCCGGAAGCATTAGCACAACATAAAAAAGTAACGCGTTGTTTTTCTGTCTTTACGCCCGGAGCAGTCCTTTCGGCACTTGATACGTAAGACTTTTCTGGCAAAATTTTCCAGAATAAGCCAGATTCATCAGCATTGTACAATTGATCATGGCATAGACCCATTTCTTCAATTTTTTGTTTTAGTTTGATTTTAAATGGTTCGACCAGCAAAGGCTGCGAAGATAGCTTTTCTCCAGTTATTTTAAGCAGGCGAACCCCAAATCTTTTTTAAAACCTTGCAACCATCCATCATTCCTTTTATTTTACTTTTAGATGAATCTCTTTAGACTTTTGTTTGAGCGCTAATGCATTAACCGGATAATGCCTTTCTCTCTGCTTAGCAAACCATTGATACAGGCGCTTTTCCATTTTCGGCAACTCTGATGCTCTTAAAGTCTTTCTTTTTCCCGGCCCGGAAAGTGTGTTATTAAAACAGTCCAAAATTTTATTTTTTTTCATTTTTATCTTGCTAATTGCTGGTTTTGAGATACCATATTGCTTTGCTAAAGCTACCGCACTTGCACCCTTTTCTAATAAATCCAAAATATTTGCCTTTTCTTGTAATTTAAGCACTTTCGGTTGTTTTGAACACATTTTGGTAATGTGATACTTACGAGAACAAAAAAGCAACTGAACATAAAAAAGACAACACATAGAGATGCAATTTCTTTTCTATTCTACATACTTATAAGGGGAATACCTAAATTCTGAACTAATTTCATAAAATAAATGTGTGTGTGTGATCAAAACTGTGTATTTTAACTGTTGCTTAATTCAAAATTGTGATTTATTTAAAGTTGACGTTTTAGAGCTTTGTGGTTTGGTTGTTTGGTTGACGTTTTAGAGTAGACAATGTAAAAAATTAAGGGTTGACGTTTTGGTATGTTGCGTAAACTAGTGTTGACGTTTTCCCGAGTGCACTGTATAATATAAATATAGCCAAAAATATCGCCAAGGAGTTCAAATATCGCCAAGTAAATCGCCAATCGCCATTTCAAAATTTTCATCGCCAAAAACAAATTTTCGTCGCCACGTTTGACATCTCGTCAAACGTCATATCTGACAACACTGATGACAGCCAAAATCATTAAATTTGGCTCTTAAAATCTTTAATCAAGTGTTCTATGATTGTTTTAGAAAGGCCGAATTTTTGACAGCAATTTGGCTTGATTTAAATATGAAAGGCTATACTGAGCGTCAGATTTGAAGAAAAACTATAATTTATTTAAATTTCTTCAGCAATATCCTGAAAAATTTGCCTATACGAGTATAAGTAGCAAACTATCTAACCATGTTTTAAATTTTCTGTTTCATTTTTATAAATTTGTATAACTGGTTAAAACATAAATCATGGCATATATTCCATTTGAGTTTGTGTATATGATTTATTACCAAATGAATTACGATTGTCAGACCGAAAGAACACAGCAAAAAGCACCAACAACACAAAGAAGAAAAAAAAACACAAAATGAATTGAAACAACGATGACATAAGCCCGGCTAACTTTTCATTTATTTTTAAGGGGGCTACACAAAAATAAATAGTTGTTGTTAAACTATTTATATTAAAATAAAAAACGAGAAAAAAAACAGAATTGCAAAAAACTTAAAACAACAACAAAAAACATATGACTGTTATTCGAGCAGATAAAGTAAAAACATGAAATGCAAAAAAAAATATGTCCAAGTGAATGCCAACAACAAAATGCAACTAAAAACTTAAATTGCATGAAAAGTTTAAAACATGCAATTTTATTTTTAATATTTTATTTGTTGTTGCAAAATTTTTTCTCCTTTCTGCAAAATTTTATTTATTTATTTATTTATTTATACATATTATACAAAGTAAATTTGCATAATATGGTTGCACAAATATGGGCGGAGTAACTAGACCATATGCCCAAGATGTTATTAACAGTATTTTAAAAAAGGTTTTGTGACTGACTGTACACGACCTATGCCTTCACATAGGAAGTAGCAACGTGGTTGTTAAAGAAATTCCACAGAAGAACCGCAAGAATATACGGTTATCCGTGGCAGATCAGTCAACCAGAGCGAGCGAGACGCAAAACTCTCGAAGGCCAATAAACAACAGTGGCCTGCTTGCACTTAAGGGATAATTGCCAACGACGCTTGATGTTGACTCGCCCAGAGCTGCTTTACGACTCTTTCTGCAAAATGTTTAATAATGTTTCTTTGTATTGTACTAACAAATTCGTTTTATAAAGACAACGTAAGTCCAAAAGATTAACTACAAATAAATTATATTTAAACGAAAAACTGAGATTAATATCAAAGTGTAAATTATTATGAACATATTTCAAACAATAATTTCGTATGTAGCAATATTTGTAGATTGCCTACATGCAACTTGCAGCAGCAAACAACACATTAGCACACTGAAAAAAAAAACAAGTAAGAGTGTTATATTCGGCTCTGCCGAATCTTACATACCCTTCATCGACGTACGTATGTATGTATATGTAGTATACAGACACATACATAAGTCCATACATACATATTTGATTTGCGAAAAAATTTATAATTTTTTGTATTTTATTTTCGATATTAGCAATACTTGAATATTTTATTCTGCACTCCGTACTTAAGAAAAATTTTACATTCACCCATTACATTGCAGTTGTCAACATCGACATCACGTCAATACAATACCAAAAAATTGGAGCTTGTTTACCGTGCTGCTATTTAATAACCCTAAAATGGTCTTAGTATTGTACCTCCATATCAAGTAAACTAACTTGTTTTATATTTTCCCGTATTTAATAATCTTTGATGTTGCAAAACTGTTTAGTGTCTCAATTTAAACATCCCACTGCAAATGGGATATATCGCGGTATTATATAAATGGTTTATTGCTAAAGAATTTTTTCGATTTTGTTCAGTAGAAAAGAACGGTTTCAGGGAAATGAAATGGAACATTTACGTTAATTTAGTTTATAGTTATGACTGTTCTTTAGTAATAAATTTTATTTTTATCTCCATTTACTAAAAATTAATAAGAACTCGTTACAAGCTGTCCACTAAAGACCATCGAGAGCACCATGGTACAAACCTTCGATTATACTTAAATAAGATAGCTATATAAAAATTGAACAAATATAAAAAAAAACTTGAGTAAAGATTTTCCTAAAATATGAAATATGTTTAACTGAAAAAAAAAAATATTTTTGATTATTTTTTTACAAAGTTTTTTTCTAATTGCCAACCCTGGAACCATTATTTTGATTTTTCTGGTTTTTAATACTAATTTATTTCTTTCCAAAATAAAGAATATATTTAAATACCAAAGAAATAATTAGTTTTATTTAATTAGTTTTATGTACCAGAAAAAGTTTAAGTTTTCCAGGTCTGCAGCATTGTTTTTAATTTTCCTAATATTTTATTTGAAACTATTTCTTTCTAAAACATAAAGTATATTTAATATGTAAACAAAAAGAAAAAATTATTTGACCTAGTTACTTTTATATAAAAAAAAATAATTTTCCAACCCTGAATTCATCCTTTTATATTTTTTTGACTCTTTATGCCAATATAGTTCCTTGAAAATATATATGTAAAATATGTTAAGTGTACACAGAAAAAAGGGAATAAGGAAGAAACTAGTTTTATTTAGTTTAAAAAAAGTTAAAATTTTCCAGCTCTGGAGCTGTGATTTTAATTTTTTTTTATTCCCAATACCAGACTTTTCTTTCAAAATCATAATTATATTTAATTTATAAAGAAGAAGAAAAAAATTAATTAGACCCAGTTACTTTTATATATCACAAAAAGTGTAAGTTGCCCAACCCTGGAATTAGCCTTTTATATTTTTCTGATTTCTTACACCAATAGATTTCTTTTAAGAATATAAGATATGTTTAATTTATAGAGAAAAAGGAAAAATTAGTTTTATTAGCTTAATTTTATATAACAAAAGAATTAAAGTTTTCCACCCCTGGAAGCGTCTTTTTGATTGTTTTGATTTTTAATACCAGTTTTATTCGTACTGAAATATAAAATAAGTTTATTTAAAATAAAAGACAAAAAAAAATACTTTTAGCTGGTCCTAGTTTACACTATGCAAGTCTTATTGTAAGCTGATTAGTTTGAGGGAGAGAGAGACGTGGGGAACAGAAACGTTTCTTTTCCCCTTGTCTCTCTACCCTAACAAACTAATCAGCTTAAGACTTGTATAGTGTAAACTTGGACCTAGTTTAAGTTTTTCCAGCTCTGAAACCGTCTGCTTGGTTTTGCTGATTTTCAATACCAATATATTTTCGACCATTTTTGATACACCAGTCTAAGACCGAAGTCTCTACCTATTCCGCAAGCTTCGGAAAACGAATTTCACGTACATCAGACGGACAGACGGACATTGCTTATTCGTCTTTCCTATTCATAAGAACCCAGACTATATATGTATATACTTTATGGGTTGTATATTCATATTGTGGAAATTACGCACGGAATGACAAACCATTTTTACCATTTTTGGTGAAGGGTATATTAAACACTCCAAGCACCCTGCCAGTCAGCCATTGAGTCAAAAAACACGAATGCATGCACTTATGTACTTGCACAGTTACTTGTTGGGTTGCTTTTTTTTCTCCTTCTTCTTCTTCTTGTTAGTAGCATGACAAACGGAAATGACAGCTTTAATTGATTACTAGTAGTTGTAGTAGTCATTTTATATATTTTAAAATTTATTTTTCTTTGGTAGCAGCACAAGTGAATGAACATTAAATGTGTGATTGGAGTGTGTGCGTGCATTTAAGCGAGTTGCCAACAGCCAGCCAGCCTACACTAACATTATGGGAATAAAATCAACGAAGTAAGAAAATGCGAAACGAATATGTGTTTCCTCACTGGTTTGTCTGATCTAAATCTATTATTTATTTTCTAAAGCTGCACTGCAATTCTTACAAGTGTTGATTTACAAATACTTGCACCACAGCCATGGCAACCAGCACCAGCATTTACCATAAATTAATTTTTTTTTATATTGACATGCATCTAATGATTTTATGTATCTATAGATTTCATCTAGATACATGTGCTACATAAGCCAGTACCAAAAAAATGTTTTTCTCTTAAATTTAATTAAACTTGGTCTGTGGTCTTATAGTTTTTCTCTACATTTTTGATTTGAAGTTTTGCTTTCTAAGATGTTTGTTATTGAATAAATAATGAAATTAAAAATAAATAAAATTTCTTCCATTCAATTTCAATAAAATTAACAATAACAAATTTTTTTTCCGTAAGAATAAAAGTGTTTTTTTTTTAAATAAAATTTATAAGCTAATAAACGGGGACCCCACAAATATGTGAATGAAAATATAATTATAACTCAAAAATTTAACCACATTTTCATATGAAATAAGACGAAAATAAAATAAACCAAAAAAGGAAAAAAATTAAAAAACCAACAAAGAATAAATGCTGAATCAAAATAATAATTTGGGTTTGAAGTGTACGTTAAAACAAAACTCCCATAAAAATTTAACCTCAACTTCAAAAGATACCACGATACCAGAATTAAAACTGTAGAACTGTAAGATAGACAAGCTTTTTCTATATAATTTTTATTACAATTAACAACAAAATATTACCCTAGATTTTCAAATAAAAATCGTTCCCTGTGGCATCTAAATAAAAATTCCTTCACAAATATCAAAACCAAATTTTTATTGAAAATAACGTTTTTAATAACTGCGTAATAGATATAAGAAAAATTTACACTGTATGCGAAAAATTGGAAGTGAGATATAGATCATTAAAAATAATTTTTTTACCAACAGATAAAATAAAAAATTCTATAAATTATCAAAATATGCCTTAAAATCAAAAATTTTGCTTTATAAGTTCGAAAATAAGGTAAAAATATGCGCGTATGACTGAAATATGCAAAAACATGCTTTAAAAGAGATAAAATAAGCAAAAAATATGCACTAACAAATCGATGCAAAAATTCATAAAAAGTTCTGAAACGGATAAATAACTTACCCCCGCATTAATACGTCACACCAGATAAAACATGCAATTGCATATTTGCGGTTTCCCTGCTAATAAGTTAGAATGTTATGAGTTTTTACTTAAAAGCACTACAACAAATAAATCTAATAATTGAGGTACCCAGCAAATATTGATCTGCCTTCTGATAATATTTCCCCCTTATTATGCATGTTTTTGCCGCCATCGACATCACTTCGAGCGTGCCGTTACATAAAGTCAACAAAAGCATTGTGTTGACGTCGACATGTTATCGATAATTTTTATAAAAAACTAGATATTACCCTCGACTTCGTCTGCGTAGAATTTAAAAAAAGTATGATTGATAAGTTCGCAGAGTTTACTGAAACTTAATCTCATTCTTCTTCTTTATGGAAAGATTTTTTGTGTTCTTAAATTTTTTTTATGCTGTTTAATTTTAAATTATTTTTGTGTGTTTTATTTTTTTACTTGCTAATCGACTTCAAAACAGTTAGAGGTTATAAAATCATTGTTATTTATTTATTTTTTTAAATCTGTTCCACCAAAACTTCGCTATACTAATAGAACGAAGTGGATGGAGACCTTCGACAATATCATATTGTTCCGAAGGCTGGTGATGAAGCTGTGGCGGCCTGCGAGAGCATGTTGTTCCGTTCTGCTAGTAGTTGTCATTATGAGTTACAATTGTCTCCAATGCAAATTGTTCCCTAAATTTTATAACATGTGATGTGGGTTATAGAACAACATTAACCTTAGTCTAACCGCATCATGAACAGAGTTCCCACCAATTCCCAAAGCAATTTTGCGAAATCCCAAAAATGGAATTTTTTCAGTATTTTTGCTGTATTCATATTATTTTTCACCGACGTAGATAATATTTTTGGAAATATTTAAGAACATATAAAGTACGAATGTGGCGTAATAGTTGTTTCTGGTTCGAGCTTTGGAATTCGATAAAAAATTGCCTTAAATTTTATATTTATAACAAAAACAGCGCTATTTCCAAACGATCTGTTTTCTTCAATAACAAAAATGTTTAACGAAAATTTTCTTTGTAATATTTTTTTATTGATATACATATTTGCAAACTTTATTTTTATAACAGGGAAGTAATTAGCCCACTTTTTTCCTGCAAAAAACGCCGATAAATTGACTTTTTTCAAAATTTTTATTTAAATTTCATATAACTTTTGACTTAATTGTGCTTTTGATACCAAATATTTTTAAATAAAAAAAATTTTACTTTTTCCTTTTTCCGTAGCCGAACAGTGGACCAAAGTGGGTAAAAAAGTTAAAATTTTATTTTTTTACGCGAATATTTCCCAAACTATAAGCGGAAACCCATAAATGTAGCAGCTTTTGATAGCTCATATATAAAAAAATCTACTTGCAAAATATATTTTTTATCACATGAAAAACATCAGCTTGCCATCGGTTTGAATTTTTCAGTAAGCCCAGGTAGCCTATTTTGAGGTACTATGGCTTCGCCCTCTTTAAAGATACATAGTCCAAATGCCAGACTTAAGCTCTGTAGAACCTCCTGAAATGCTGTATGAAATTTTATAATAATCGCACTACCCGTTTAAGAACTGCTGAATTATGTGAATTTTTTTTTTATCAAAATCCCCCGTTAAAAAATGCAAATATTTTTTATCCAAAAACCTGTTTTTAATTATTGCGCCTTTAAAATACATATATATTGTTTATAAAAATTATATACTTTGTAAGCTAATTGTATAAAAGGTGCACTTTTGCAAAAACCACCTTGGAGCATAAATGTTACATTTGTGAACCCACAGTCACCGCACAATGGCAAATATTTCCTTTGGTTTTCGAAACAGAATATTAATTCATCTTAAGAATTATTATTTTTTTTAAACAAAGATAAGATAACCAATTTTGGTAGTATATATGTACTTGTCTATGGCATTTAAATTTTCCACACAAATGGGAATATTGTAATAACACAATCTCGCTGTAGTAAAAGTGGGCGTTGTATCTCTCATTTGAATTTGAGTCTATATGTCTACATTGGGCTCTTGTAAGGGTAAAAAAAGAGATAAGTGCACGCCTGTTTAAATGCAACACAATATATTACTTACTTTCGCCCAAAGGATTCCACTAAAATTTAACACCCTTTGCAATGAAAAAGGGCGTGGCCGCGCGTGTCCAAGTTTAATATAACAGTTTGCGTACTTTTATTTGATCCATACCAGGTACATTTTCAAATGTATCAAGCTTTTGCTATGAAATAAGCAAGTGGAAAAGGAGGGATTATCGCAGTTACGACCAATTTTGTATTTCATTTAGTTCATGATATGGAAAAATGCTGTATCTCTTGGCTAAGTTTATGAGGGTTACTTTGCGGAAAAAATCGCTCTACACTTGCAAGGCGTAAGCCTAGTTTCTCTAAGCAGATGTAGCGACCACAAGTTTTATTCGGAGTTTACTCTAGGTTGAATTTTGCAAGAATTACCTTAGTACTAAATTTATTCTATTCATTTTACATACATATATTTACATCATTTGGCAATCAGATTACCATTTCAGAAGATATAAATTTATATATTTTTTTTGCCTTATTAACCAGTGTGCTGCAAGGCAGCACTAAACTCTTCTTAAAAATAATCATTGCCAAATAGTTTAATAAACTTGAACTTTTCCTTTCCTCCACCTTAAACTTATTTATTAATAAGCCGTAATATATAATATTTCCCATCTGATTTATGCATGATTTAATGTGAACATTTTTCATAAGGCATACAAAAGGGTTGTCACCATCTCTCCATAAATTACATACACTTAATAACAAGTTTGTATTTTCTTTCATTTTAATGATTCCTTCAAAAGATAAATCAATTTACAAAACAGTTATAGCAGCATAAGGAAACTATTCATTTCTCATGAGTGAGCTGCACTGCTTGAGAGAAACGATATTAAATAAAAAACGAATAAAATTGATTTATTAATAAAAGTAACACCCCATTTAAACGGTACACAAGATCTGTACATATGTATTGTCTGTTGTTGCATGTTATTAACAAAATATTAAATAAAATAAAAATGATTATTATTGTAATGGAAAATGAAATTAATCTTCGCTTTAGTTTCAACACTTTTCCCCATTGAACCCAAGCAAGCACACAAAAACACACAAACTACCTAAGCACATGCATAAATACATATGTATGTATGAATGTATGTATGTACATGGGTGTATGTATTCGTATAATAAAGAAAAGCGGAAATGCATGGAAAACCCAGTTAAATACTCGAACACACATTTATGCATGATTGAGTGAGCAAAATAGCAATAAATAATATTTAATTTTTATTTATTGTTGGAAAATTGCACAAACAGGGAGAAAAAAAGAATCACAACAGTGAAAAATAATTATGATTTTATTTCAATGTTTTTCTCTTTTATTTATTTTTTTTCCCAAATATGTTTATACCCTGCAGGAAATGCGAATAGTAAATTTTTATAGATTTAGTAGTGACACTGTCAGTAGTACTACTGACCAGGTGTACCCCACCTAATGTAATCATCTATTGACATTTAACCTTAGCTTGTCATTGAAAATCTACCAGTAGACTGAAGCACTAACGATTAAATAGTTCTTTGGGGATCACATGGAAACATTAACACCAAATTTTCACTAGTAAATTTTAGGGGCTCTAGTCTACAATATCGATATTTCCTCGCTCGATGTCAATAGTCAGATTGTAGTGATTTACTAGTGATATTGTTAACATTACTACTGATTAGGTGTAACCCAGCCAATGTAATAGCCTATTGACATATAACACAGGGTTGTCATTGAAAATCTACCAGTACGCTTTAGCACTATTCTTTTACAACCTCGTCAGCAATTTTGTAAGGTTTGGGGGCAACAAACTTAAGCACGTACATACATACTCGTATGTATTTTTTTAACATTATTTAACTGCATAATAAAAGATAGAAACCAACTATTGACACGTTCATTGACAGTGTCACCAGAAATACACTAGAACTGTTGTCTCTAACGTATTTCTACTCGCGCATAAAATGAAAGTTGTCGACATTTCAACTATAGTGGTTCTAGGCGAACTAGAAGGTATATACATACATACCCAGCGGCAACAAGAAGGAGTAAGGATGCTTTCTGGAAGGCCTGTATACTCCTTCTTTTGGATGTATATACAAGGCCTGCTCACTCCATTTCATATTCATATCTTTCTACACGCGTTGCCATTGCGGGGCAGGTCTTCTGTTCTTGCTTCTTTCGCCAGAGATTCTGTAAGGCATTCAAATGAATGGATTTTGCTTTTGCTTTGGTAAAACCACCAAACAAAACATGTTACTTCTTCTCTTCTCCCTTGTTACAGAAGGGAGTGTGGAATGTCTATTTTAGTCAAGGCCTTTTATGAGGCAATTCTTATCAGTTGGATAATAATATTAATTCAATAAAAAAAATGCCTAAACAGGCCTTTAATGAGGCCGGCACCAAGAAGGTCTTCTGAGTTTTCCCGCTGGGTATGTATGTATGTATGCATGCATGCACACAAGTACACACTAATGTAGCTTTGAATGTATGGAGATTTCATTTAACGATGACGTAGTGTTACTCCTTTAGAATGCATGGTGAGTTTAACAACCCTCAAGTACAAGATTTTATAGAATATACAAAGAGAACTCAATAGCAGCAGCTTCATGCCAAACAGCGGCCTGCCTCCTTTAGAGAAATAACCACAAACAATGTCTGTCATTGTTTTTAATTTTCTCATTAAAAAGCGCTACACATTGTAGCGTGATTGTTGACAACATTTCTCTAGAAATTACAACAGATGTGAATTACAATAACCCAATCCTTTTCTACGTAATAATTGATCAAAATTATTTTCAAATATTTAAGGATTTTATATGAAATGCAAATTTCTTTTATTTAAATGTACTTAACAGATTCGCGAATCTCGACTTGAAACAACATGTCATTATTACAAATAAAATATGCCAACGTATTTACCATGATGATTTCGGAATAATCGAAACCCAAGAGCACTGAAAGAAAAATTATTCGTTCAGTCTACGAAACGGTTCTATTTAATGTTTTTAATGCAACAATTCATGAAATTTTCTATTATTAAAATGATCTTAAGGAGTTCTTTAAACCTTAAATTATTCCGTTGCAATGATGACAGTATTTACTATTGTGGTTTGCTGTCAATGAACGCAATTCTTATGTGTTTTGACAGGAACGGATGGAAGATAGTTGCATATGCGGATGACGTGGTTTTACTGGTAACGGGAAAGTTTATTCCCAAGTCATGCAGTCGGCGTTAGACAATCTATCCTCCTAGTAGAAAGTTTTGTTCTTCCCAGGATGGGAGGGGTAGAGCTGAGACTAGCGGAGGGAGCGAAATATCTGGGTGCTTTTCTAGATAGCAAGGGCTCAATGGCTACTATACATGCAGGAACTACATAGGAAGGAACTGTAAACTGAATTTATACATCGGTTGTGTGACCGGTTATTTCCTATGGTTATGTGTAATGGTGGGAGGCATTGATAAAGGAGATTACTTCCTAAGGTCCTGAGGTATGCATCGCTGGGCATCACGGGTGCTCAGAGGAGCACACCTCAGGCTGCTTTGAATTTCATTCTTCATCTAGTTCCTATAGTGGACCTAGTAGTGAGAACGATGACAAGAAGTCTCGTTAGACTCTTAGAAGCAGATTTGGTGAGGACAGTAAGAAGAAATTGTATAATGGTATGAGATTTGGAGAAGTGTCGAGATTCGTGTGAAGTTTGGTAGATCAGTCTTAAATGAGAACAGTTTCAGTGATCAGACATCCGTAACCCCTGGGTTCACGGACTATAAGGTCGCTGAAATTGATTTTGATAGAACACACTTACTTGTAATTCCGGATATGGGCTAATGGGACAAATCCGTTAAGCTATATGAAGGTATTGCGGTCTTTACAGACGGGTCAAAAATGGGGGAATGCACAGGGGCTGGTGTCTATATCTTGGGAACGAACATTCATAGTTCTTTCAGACTGCCCAATGAATGCAGCTTTTTCCAAGCTGAGATCTTCGCGATCTTGAGGGCCACGGAACTGGTGGCCAGGAATGTAGCTGAAGGTGGGAAGGTAACTTTCTACGTCGACAGCCAGGCAGCGCTAAAAGATTTGATGGGACACTATGTCAAATCAAAACTTGCTAGTGGTGACTGTAAGGAGAGCTCTCAACTTGCTTATAGACAAATATAGTGTCAGACTACTTTGGGTTCCTGGTCACAGCAGTGTTAGGGAAATGAATTTGCCCATGAGCTGGCAAGATAAGGGTCGGTATTAGATGAGGGATTGAGTCACAAACCGGTGAAATTGTCGATAGGTCATTAGTACAGGGAACTTAGTAAGTGGGTAGAAAGCAGGACCAATAGTTCATGGCGAAGTAGGGAGGATTGTAGAGTCTCAAAGGGCTTGTGGCCAAAACTTGACTCAGGAAAATCCAAACTGCTACTGGAATGAATAGGAAGGCGATGCGAATTGTGATAGGAGTGTTGACTGGTCACTGCTCGGTCAGAGCAAAACCAGCATATGGGCCGGGATGAACATATTATCTGTCACGCTGCAACGTCATAAGCTTAGATGGCTGAACAGACGTTTCCATGAGAGCATTACTGATATCGGAAAGTGCAAACTATACGATATCAGGGGCTTCATCATGGGAATTCAGTGGAATACGGTCACTTCTTGGTACAAAAGAGGGGGGGGGGGTGTAAATATTATTTTTAATTTTAGACGCAACTGGTTGTACGAGTGGAGATGCGTTTTAGCACCACCCAAACCTAATCAAACCTAAGATGTCAATCGAAAGCAGGTTTAATAACATTATCAGTCAGAGCGGCCATCAGAAGGTTGTGATGGGTGTGACATTACAAGTTTTAGTCTTTATTATTATTACTTATACCTAATTTACATTAAGCATTTTTTTTTTTTCATGAAATAAGTTGCATACAAATTTTTAGTTTGTCCGTAGGAGGCCTGGAGAAGCAACTCAGATCAAAAAAGTTGCCAAAACTGCTTGAGAGATTCAGCAAATAAAAAAAGTTTTGGGCAACAAAATTCTTGAAAGTTTATAAAAAAATGCTTAATGTAAATTAGGTATTATAATATATTCTGTAATAGGATAGAATATATTCTGAAAATCTTTCGTAGAACGCACGTGTAAGTTCAATATTTATTGCCTGGAAAAGTACATTTTACTTAAAAAAAAACTTTTTTGTAAATGTGCCGGGTGCGACCTCTTTATTGACTAATAGGAAATAAGAATTTTACTTATTATTTATTCACACTATTGCAGGCAGCAAAATTCTTCAGACGCACAGAGGAGTAGTTCACCCAAAAAGCTGGCCAAAAAGGCAAAACTGAATTTAAAGAAATATTAAGAACTAAGTACGCAGCTCGATAGACAACAATATTATTTTACTATATTGTAAATTTTGAAGACTTTTAGTTGCGATTTGTAGCTCTGAGACCCTGCTAAAGTCAGGAAGTGAAGAAAATTATATTATATTTAGGGCCATTTTCACAATGAATAAAAGTATAATTTAAGAAATTTAAAACTAGGATTTCAATACAAAATACTGGTTTTAAATTCTTAAAGTTTACTTTTGTATCGTTGTGAAAATTACCCTCAAATGTTTTTTCGGTTTCTAGATGTTTATATGAAATTTTTTTGCGGCTAAACGAATAAAGGTTAAACAATGATTTTTTTGTTTCACTGAAAGGTTTGATCAAAAGCTATTAAAAAAAAAAAATTAAAAATATGTTGAATATTCATGTTGAAACAATTCGTTCAAAAGCTAAAAAAAAAATTATACACTTTTTTTGCAAAAAAAAAGAAAAGGTTTTTAAAAGTGAGGTTAGCATCTCTACGAATTATGTTTAATACCACAATAAAATTTGGAATCTCTAATTTTAGAAACAACGATTTTTTTTAAATTTTCACATTTCTTCTAGTTTTGCTCATCAGGCACTTTTTCTTATACATTTATATCGTCATAAAAGTTTATGTATTTTGAATTATTGATTTCAACTGTTATTCACATCACTTTTAACACTTCACAATGTGAATACCTGCCTATAATTATAAATTTGAAAAATTCTTTATTGTCGATAATAGTTATAAGGGAATGTCCCACACATCGCCATAAAAGAGATTTTTATATACCTGCTCTTTAAAACATTATTTGTTAAAAAAATAAATGTACGTACTTAATAAGAATAATTTTTAAAAGCATTAATCAAAATAAAATCATAATAAAAAAATAAGATTACAAAAAATTAATATAGTTACATAAAAAATACATGGGCACCCAGGTAACAGGCTACCATCCAATTAACGCATAAAAGCATGCGCTTGAAAATACTTACAAAGTGTTACTGCCCGCAATTTTTATCAGAACCGTTTTGTAACTTCGAGAGTCAACATGGAACAAGTTTCCACAAGATTACAACTATTCCAAATAGTGAAGAAATCTAATGCTGGAACCATTGACGAGAAATTGGATTTTTTGGTCAGAAAATTGAGCGAAATTTCAAAATGTCAAGGAGATGGGGACATATTAGCACTGAAGCAGTGTTTTACAAATTTCAAAAATTGTTTCAAAAGATATTGGCTTTCGGCACAACGAAGTCTGTCAAGCATGAGTTTAAACCTTTAAAATCAACATTTGTTAATTGAGTTTCACGATTTATACCGTTTTTTATTCCTTAGGAATGTATCTTTTAGAAAAATTTTAAAAATTTAAACTTTTTGTTTCTTATAATTTTTTTATTGCATTTTGAAAACAAAAAATTTGACGAATTTTGCAGGAAAATTTTTTTTCGCCATTAAATTTTTAATAACTCCGAAATGTGTTTGGCCAGTTGAAGCAGAATTTTCCGGTGCATCTTCTGATTTTCCTCCTATTAAAATCGGAGGACCCGTCTTCAAGTTATGACAAAATATATTAGGCAACCCAACGATTTAGGGGGTGAAATATGCCACGCCTTTAAAAGAAAGTCCTTACGTACTAGAGAAAAACGGAAAACAGATTTGAATTAAGGGCATAAAAATCCATATAGTCCACATGTTTTTTTTTGTTGCGCAGTGTAATTTTTTCAAAATCTGCCACTAGACTTTTTATATCATACTACACTTAAAACTATCAAAAAACTAATACTTTTAATTCAAAAAACACGTTTAATAGTTTTGGCCAGCTTTTTAGGCCAAATACTCCTCTGTGAGACGAGTATATTGTAAAGAAATTTTTGTTTAATTGAGATAAATATAGTAGAAAATACATTTGCTCTTTTAAATTTGTGAATTTTTTGAATCTTGGTTATTCTCTTCAACTTCAGCCTACTTCCGTAGTCTGTCGATGTACGAGTATAAAGAACTCGAATATTATTCAATATGAGTTTAGCATGGCCACTAGCACCAAAATCCAAGTTACTCGTAAATACTTCTAATTCCAAATTGTCCGATGTTAAATATTACTTTCAGATCAACCTTTCTTTTGAGATCGCTTATGATAAGTTTTGTAGCTATGCTATTTATGGGGTGATACACGTGATTTTTGTTAAAAAAGTAATCCACACTATTACAGTTATAAATTTATTTTTGTTTTGATTTCTTTGTACTTAAAATCAGAGTACGAACGAAAGAAATTGTTTGATTTTGTTTTCTGTCGTTCTTTGAAGTGACTGAAGCAAAGAGAAAACAAAAACAAACAAAAACAATGAGAACGATTGCTCAATTTGTTTCATCATACAATATAATTTTATTGCATTGTTATTTAACACATTAAGTTTGTTTTATATAGCCAAGCAGCATAGCTACAACCAGGTGTCCTAAGACACCTCTCTTCTTTTTTGAAATTAATGATTCTTTATTCAGCATAATTTTCTTATCAGCTCATATTTTTTATATTTTGTCTAAGTTTATTCTCTTGCCAGACGACATATTGCCTATAAGTAGAATCATGGCACATTCACCAGCTGGTGGCTTATTTATGAAGGAAAAATTTATGTTTTATATACGTTTTTTTTTTGCGTGTTGGTGTAGAGCGTTAATAGCTCTACATTTTGTAAAAGATAGAAAAAAATCGATTAGCATGGCTCTAAAGCACAAGTTGTATTGCTTGGTGAGTTAATGTGACAAGAGGCGAAAATGCCCATATTCTAATGGTATACTCGTATTTCAATTCCACCCCGCTCTTAAAAATTCCTGAGTCGTATAATTTTTGTTAAGTAACTGTTAAACATTTACCAATGATTTAATTTTAGGGTGAAATTAAACAAATAAAAAGATAAAAACAACTCAAACGAATGAAACTATAGACATTCGATATTCGATCTTCGCTGGGTATCGAACATCGAAAATCTAATGTTAAATTCATGATTCATCAGCATCGAAAATCTCGCTGCGCAACGAATTTTCTATCGTACCGAATAAAGCTTTCGATCAAGTATTTTAATATGAAAAATTGTTAACAATCTAAGTGTCAAACAATGTTTGTTTTTAAGTACACAAACACAAATTGAATTGAATTTTTTGTCGATTTTATTCACAATAACGATATTCTTTGCAATGCTCGTCATAATACCAAATAAAAATTCGTTCGACTACAGTCGAAGATCGAAAGAAAATCAATTGAAAACTGAGAAAGTTTCAATAAATTATGTTATGTAATTTAATAAGTAAAATAATTAGATGTACATACAAAAAAGTAATATGAATGAGTTTGTAATATTAATTAAAATATTTGTAATATTAATTAAAAAATTAATTAAATTTTCACCTATAAACAATTTGATAATATCAATTAAGTTTTTCCACTCAAATTAATTAATACAATTAAAAATTTAATCAATTAAATTATTAATTGAAAACATTAATTGGTGAATAATTTTTTCTGTGTACGTAAAAAAAATATTTTCCAATCAACACCTTTTATTAAAAAAAATAAAATAAAATAAAAAAATAATTGAAAATAAGTTGTGTCAATTAAATTTTTAATAAATTAAAGTTTAAATTAAATAATAACTGACGCAGTTAAATTTTTAATTCATTTATAATCAATGAAATCTTCAAACAATACTTTAATGGACTCAATTCAAATTTTTATGGAATCTTTGTTAAAGGTGTTAATTAAAGAAATATTTTTTCTGTGTGTTCCATTTGACTATGGAAACAGTTCCATTACATTCATGACACCATTAATCGATGACGTGCATATGAACAATGAAATATTTTTCACTGATCCAATGCAGAGCTGCTTCATTAGTGCACTTTCATTTAACAACAATTTTCAATGATGCAATACAAGAATGCATTGCCTCAATAAAGGATTTTCTTTCAGTGTGGCAAAATAACATTTATGTACACATGTAGACAACCTTAGGACCACACCCTGTAATAATGCACTTATTACTCACTTGTCCACTGCAAGCGACCTTTTAATTGCGCTTCTATGATTTTGTAATGCAGTATGTGCTAAAATTTATTTAATACAACACTTCAGTGTTCAAGCATCATTTTAACTTTTGCTTTGCATTGTGTAATGATGTTGTGTTCCATTGATGTTTTAATTCACGCACCCAACTCGCTGATGCTTTTCGCAAAACTTCAAAGTTTCACACAGTTTTCGGCAGCATCAATGGACGCTGCGTCCATTGATGCTGCCATCAGTCTGTCAGTCATAAAAATTATTTTCTTCTTAAAGTAGCCTTTTTCTTGTTTTGTTACATTAACACACAAACATGTGCATATAGTATGTATGTGTGTATGTATGTTTGTGCGTTTGCATTTATGCACCCTGTAGTTTTATTAATGTTTCATTTTATTTATTTGTTTAATTTTTTTGACATTCATGTGTGGTTGTCACACGATATGGTGTTGACGCTAATGTTTCGTATGCAACGGCACATGACTCCATTTCATTTGAAAGTGTTGCTTGTTGTTAGTGTGGCTGATAATAAAGGGGTGCTTTTTTTCTGCCACAGTTAAATTTTGTGTCACTGTTGTCAAGCCAAAAAATATTACCTATATTACCATACGTTTAGTTTATAGTCACCATCAATAACAATGTGCAGAAAAATGTGTAATTTTAAGAGGCAATCAGAAAAGTTCTAATAATTTTTAAGGTAAAACATAATTGTAAAACGAATTATGAGATTTTAAAGAAAATCCACTAAATACTGGGTGTCTGGTGGCAAATTTATATTTTAAATACGATTGTTTCAAAAAGCAATAAACGGTGCGGAGGGAGGGTGACGCCGTTGGAATTATCGATTGTGCGGATTTGTTGGTCACGATGTCGCAGTGGTCGAGTGAGCATCGCGCGTTCGCTGTGGAGACATTTTTTAAGAGTAATGATTCTTACGTAATTGCTCGTCGACCATTTTGTTCTCGCCGAATACGTGATGGACCGAGTGTAAATTTAATTCGTTCGTGGGTGCAGAGATTCCACGCAACTGCTTCGGCTATGAATGTCCCACGGCCAGGGCCCAGTCGATCTTTAATGACTCCCGAAAACATTAAACTGGTTGAAAGCAGTTTACGTGAAAATGCACGACTTGCAATACGGAAAAAAAGCAGCCTCACTGGGACTTCCTAGAGCGATTATTCATGAAATTTTAAAAAAGGATCTGAAGTTCCATCCTTTTAAAATTCAAATCGTTCAAGAAATGAAATAAAGTGACTTTGCAAAAATTTTTGTAAAACGATGTTGGAGCGTTTTCGCACTGAGCGTAAATCCCATTTTTTGGAGCGACGATGTTTATTTTCACTTAGCTAACCAGCCACGTCAACAAGCAAAACTGCCGTTACTGGTGTCCAAGAACACGCAACCCTCAATTCAAACATTAAAAACCATTGCATTGCTCCAAGGTAACTGTTTGGTGTGCCCTATCCACGCATGAGATAATTGGACCTTTTTTTCGAAAATTCTCGAGGCCAGACGACGAATGTCAACGGAGAAAATTATCGACGCAATGCGAGCGATGCAAGATCATCCATCGTACTCTTCACACACGTGGTTTCAACAGGATGGGGCGACTGCACACAGCCAGAGCTTCGATAAATTTCCTTCGGGAAAATTTCCCCCAAAAACTGATCAGTCGCTTTTGGGACATCCCATGGCCACCGAGGTCGCTCTCATTCAAAGAGAGGGTTTATAACGAAAATTCCCAATCTCTTGTGGCTTTCAAGGAAAACATTCGTCGATAAATCAGCTCAATTGAACCAAGTTTACTGCAGCGAGTGGTGCAGAACACAAGGCTTCGTTTTGAAAAGTGTATTCAACTCGACGGAAGACATCTGGATGACAGAATCTTTAAAAAATAAAATCCGCATTTCCATTCTATCGTTCAATGCTCTTAATAAAATTTTGTGTCAATTATTACGTGTTTTATTTAAGTTTGATAATATAAATCTGCTACCAGACATCCTGTACATACATGTGTACTCGTATATCTGTGGCAATAAGGAAAAAGTGCTTAAGTCATATTTGACTGTTTTGCAGGAGAGCGCTTTTCAGCCTTCAAGTCGATTTTCAGATATTTATTTCTTTTACAGTTAAATTGGGAAATTCTCTGTTAACCTTTATTTTTTTAAGCAAACGCCATTCTACACAGTGTAAATAGTACATTTAAGTTGAAATAAACCAAAGTATAGCCTAAATGAAGCTGTTATTCCAAATGATATTAGAAGTCTAAGACACATAAGCCGCAAATCATTTTGCTATAACTTCTTGAAAAACCGCACGAATTAATTGAGATTTTGTCCAGGGGTATTTTCAAATATACAAATTACGGAGGTACCATTAATTTAAAATCAGCTTACCTCGACTTAAACATTTTTTTCCTTTTTGCCACATATAGAAGGCGAGTGGTCATCTTGGCATCACAATAAACAATATCGCTTCATACTTCACAGTGATATTACTCCATTGAAGTGTTAAGTTATAAAAAGTTTATACACACACAAGCATACACGAACATATACACAAACATGTGTGCATCCATCGCCGTAAAAATAGTCAGAATAGATTTCCACGACATTGAGATCTAAGGAAATCTATTTTTTTTTTAAATCGGAGTAAGGTGAGTAACCTCCTCTATTTGATGGCGGAAAGTAGAAAATTGTTGAATCGTGGAATTTGCCTCTAAATTTAATCCCGATTTTTGAGACCAACAGCTCATTAGCAATATTCATGCGATGCTTTTTGGTCGAAATTGAGCGATTTTGGTACGAATTTTGCCCGACCCGTCTCATGCCCAAATCATTGATAAAATTCGAATGGTACGAGCCAATCGATATGTCTAGGTCCTCAGCAACTTCTCCAATAGCGATTCGACGATTGGCTAATACTATTTTCTTCACTTCATCAATTTTTTCCTCTATTGTTGAAGTACTCGGGCGTCCGGCACTCTCTTCGTCGTTCACATCTTCTCTACCTTCTGAGAACATTTTGTACCACCGATAAACGTTGCTCCGGTCCAAGCCAGCTTCTCCGTATGCCACAGTCAACATTCAAAATGCATCTTATGTGCACTTAATTTCGTTTTTCACACTAAATTTCATACAGGTTCTTTGTTCCATTTTTTTAATAGGCAAAAATTGAAGACGAGCCAAAACAAGTGCTTGCAAAGTAGCTGTCAAAATGACCGAAATTGTCAATTTGCAAAATCGAAATGAAGTCAGTAACTTCCTCTATTTGCAATAAATAGATAGGGGTATGAATGTTAAGGCATAACTATTTTCGAAGGCTTTTTGCAATTTTTGCCATCCTACTAAACAAGTTTAGTACTAAACAAATTTTTTAGAAATTTCTACAAAATTACCTCGACGCTTAAATTGGATTTGTTCGAAGAAGAATATTTATATTATTTAGAAGACTTTTCCATTTACTTTGATCAAAATGAAGTTGTCCATAATGTTGGTAATCGTACGATACATAGTACAGTGATGGTCGGCTTTATAGCAAAAAATTGTGGAAAACAAACAAATTTTGTGTAACAAATTAAATAAATCTAAATATTTTATGTAAATTAGAATAAATGCTTTCGAAAATACTTAAAGTAAAATAGTTTGTGTAGGAAAATATGATTAGTGTTACAGAAGATCTTAAATTGATTTTGTGTTGAAAAATCTGTAGATTCTATACCTGCGTTTAGTCACTAGAAGAAAAATTTTACAAAACCTTTATGCAGAAAGTTATTGTGCCAATAACATGACGGCATTATCCGATTCGGAATGAGATGATTCAACAAATAGTATACGCAAGTAAATATATATATATATATATATATATGTGTGACATCATTCGGATTTATACCTTTGTAAGAACATTGAAAAAATTGCATGAATAAATACAGTAATACAAATTTCAAAGTTAGGTTTATTTCGAAAGCAATCGGTGTCAATCCACCGATAGTCAAAATTCTACTCCGTCCTCTGTTTGTTAAATGGAAAAATTGGCTAAGTCCATTTCAATTTTCATTGCTAAGTCAAGGCGTTTAACGCTTGATTTGTTTTGTTCATTTTAATTTAAAACTTGAAAAAAAAATTCATGTTAATTTGTAGCAAAACAGTTAATAAATTTTTTGCGAAATAATAATTTTTAATTGCAATAGTTTATATTATATATTTATCATGCAAAAGAATTTATTTTATCAGACTTGGATTCAATACAACTATTTGAAAAACATGCAAAACTTTATAACTAAACAAGCTTCTGAAATTAACAAAAATTTGGTTTCCTTTTCGGTTATAGGGCTTTTTAAGCGATAATTTCTGAACATATAAAATATTACTCTGCCCTTACCGTATATTTTTTTTCCTCTAAATTTCTCCAAACGTGTATAGTTTTCTTTGATTTCCTCATTTAGTAAGTGATCTTCATTTTCTCTAAAATCTATTCGGCTTGCCATTAATTATTAATTAATTTACATCAAACTTTGTTACATTTGTACTTGTAACCAATGAAGTACTTGTAACCAATATTTCATAAATCTCTAATAATCATCACCAGCATTTTTTGGATATTAATAATACCTCTTTGTGATGTTCTGTTCATTTTATTTAATTTTCATAATAAATTCGGCATAACGAGTTCAAAATCATTTGACAATGATAGTCCAATAAGACGTTTCATTTTAACAAATGTCTGACTCAATTTGTAACAGATGACAGGTGAAACCTTCACCATTAACAAAAACGTAAATATATATTTGAAAAAGGCATCGAAATGATTAAAATTCACAAGGAAAATGGTGAAAATTTCGGAGGAGAAGTTAGTAAAACTAGACCACAGAAAAAAATATTCCTACAATGGACAACTTTATTTGAAAATTAAGCAAATAATCATTTAAAAATTTAATTGAATCAATTAAACTTTATAATTAATTAAATTTTTAAGCAAAAGTTTAATTGACTTAAATAAATATTTAATTAATTTTAGATTTTATATTCAATTAAAGTTGTTTGTTGCAGGAATTTTTTTTTTTATGTGGCACAACTTGGTAATGTGAAGAATCCAACTATTGCACGTCGCTGCAGCCCATTTTATTGAGGAAAACCTTGGTTTGTACATTTCTTGTCTATCTTAAGAATTGGACATTCTATAAGATACACTAATACACTACACCATATTTTGTAAAAGTATTTAAGTCTTAAGGACTTAAAATTTTAGTTAATATTTTCACCTTAAATGCAAACGGACGTAAGTACACATAAATTTGAAATCGAGTTTTTGATTGATTGTGGTTCATTTTATCAAACTACATACATGTTTACGCAAATATGTAGACATCTGCGAGCAAAAGTGACGACTTTCTTAAAGAAATTCAAACGGACGTAAGTACGAATGCATCTATTTCTTATTGCCAAAAACGTAACTAACATAAAAGCTTAAATATATACAAAAAGTATATAAATGGTTAAAAACATATAAGTGCATTAATTATCTGCTGTCACTAAATATGAGAACACCGCTGTATGAATGTGATTTGTTGGACGACTTTATTCAATGGCTTCCTTTATGCTGATGATGATGATGATGATGATGATGCTGCTGCTGATGGTGCCGTAGTTGGTTGTTTATTATTTGCCATACGATGTACGATGCAGTTGTTGTTGCTGTTGTTTGTAAAAAATACACACATTTTCATTTTACCAACAATACGAGTACCTCCTCACAGATTTATGACTTGGCAACAACAAGATTTGTTTGATGTTATTTTATACAAATGTGAATGTTTATTTGTTTGCATCTACGAATTCATGTATGCGTACAAATGCTTGTGAATAGATTGGATTTTCTTTGTAAAATCAAATGGAAAACAAACCAAGTTGTGTTCAAATACCCCATACATACAATGCCTGCATACGTAAACGTTTAGAAAGTTTCTTGTTTGTATGAAATGTTATGTACGTATTTCTTATTGTTGCTAAGAGGCAAACAACAGCATGAGTATTCAAAATGTTAGCAGTGAGTTCAAGACTTGCATGTTGCAATGATACCAGTGCAATTAGTGACAGTGTTGTTTTTTTTGTTCTTTTTCTTCCTCTCTTTTTGCTTATTCACAAAGATACAGTTGGGCATTGCATTTGCTTTATGATTGAGAATTTACGATTATTGTGTTGCGCTATTTTAGCAGCAACAAATTTCAAATATTATTCTTTTATTGGCTGTTTAACATTATTTATGCCATCTATCTTCATTGTGCTTTCCAAATGCATACAGTTGACTGAAATCACTCAATTGCTAAAAAAAATATATATAAAGAGGGAAACAAGCATTAATTTAATTTAAGTGAACTGTGATATTTTTGCTTGAAGTCGACAATTGGCCTAAATAAATGTGAAAATTTGTTTGGAAAATGCTTAGACATGAGCGTGTGTTAAATAATTTGCCATGATTTTTGCAGTGGAAAATTTTCATTTACATACACACTTAAATTAGTGAAGGTTTTATTTAACAAAATTGGAAAGAAATGAAAGCAGTTTTTTAAATATAGAAGGGCAAACTTTAATGTTTACTTTCATGAAAGTTAAGTTTAATTATGAGGAACTTTATCGCTAAACTTAAATAATGAACATTATTTTTATTAACGAGTTTTGTTTTTGACGGGACGGCGCGAACGCCATTGTTGTTATGATACTTCCTAAATAAAGACGTCCAATAGTCTTCAATATGATGTTGGTTCAGTATGAAGGGTTGCATATCAGATACATTGATTTTTAGATAGATTTAGTTCAAGCAATACCGTACAGTTTATATTGCATATAACTGAATTGGTGTGTTATCAAGCATAATCCAGGTCCACGAGCCGGTCGTCCAAACGTTAAGTTATGTTGAGTAGAAGTGAAGATAGTGAAAAATTTTACCGGACTCCTACGTCTACGCTTATGGGGCAACGGACTAAGCCCTCATGCAAGATGCGATATTTGGCCTTATCTTATAATGATTTAGTGAGATTTATGACACCGTAAAGCGTTTCATATCGCCATAGTGTGTAAAATTCTTCAGCAAAATCAATAGTTACAAGGTACAGAGGCAATATCCACTCTACCGACTGTTCAGTGATTACCGTCAAACAATTGACATTGTCTATACATGACTTGTTTATATCAATGCCGCCAATAAATAGAGAAAAGTGATATCTCAAGTGACATTCTAAGCCCCCTGGTATTGACATTATATCAGCTACATTACTTAAATTCAATTCAAACACAAGAGCTCAACTCCCATATAACGTCACAAATTATTTTTGGAGCACTAACTAACTGCACGACGTTCTAAAAGAACAAACTAAATTCCTAGAGCAAACCACCTTACTGGCATTTAATATAATAAACAACAGACTATTCGTAGTGAGCATGCATGATTCAGACCAAACAAGTCATGTATAGACCATGTCAATTGTTTGACGGTAATCACTGAACAGTCGGTAGAGTGGATATCGCCTCTGTACCTTGTAACTATTGATTTTGCTGAAGAAATTTACACCCTATGGCGATATGAAACGCTTTACGGTGTCATAAATCTCACCAAATCATTATAAGATAAGGCCAAGTGTCGCATCTTGCATGAGGGCTTAGTCCGTTGCCTCACAAGCGTAAACGTAGGAGTACGGTAAAATTGTCCACTATCTCGAATTCTACTCAACATAACTTAACGTTTGGACGACCGGCTCGTGGACCTGGCTTACGTTTGATAACACACCAATTCAGTTATATGCAATATAAACTGTACGGTATTGCTTGAACTAAATCTATGTATCTAAAAATCAACGTAACTGATATGCAACCCTTCATACTGAACCAACATCATATTGAAGACTATTGGACGTCTTTATTTAGGAAGTATCATAACAACAAAGGCGTTCGGGCCATCCCGTCAAAAACAAAAAGAGGATGACGTTGGCTTTAGTTGTTAGCACATTGTCTACAAAACAGAAGTTCCTTGGTTCGAGCCCGGTATCCGACAGTCATTAAATAACAAGCGCACGCATTTTTCTGATTTGCATTAGATTTATTTTGTTTCAGTTGTTATAGGAAAGTTCATGTGATGAAGGCATAGTCACTGGTCACTGAACTACACCGGCTTTAGCAGACACTAATCCTACTGTAACATCAGAGCGCCCTCCTTCGTCGGTATTGTGTAGCAAAATTATCGGCGAAATAAAATAACCAATAAAATGGCTACTACTACACAGCTTTAAAAAAAATTAATACGCCTCGTTGACACCAGAGGCGCTGCAACTCTGCATTATAACATGCAAAACGGAGAGTTGTAAAAATAATGAAGCTTTTCTCTATCTCTTCCTGCAACACCTGTCTTCTCTAACACTATCGCTTTCCTAAAGAAGTTATTAGTAAAAGTGGGCATTCATTGCCTGAGTGTTACTTCTCTTTACACAAAAAAAAGTGTTGGCACGAAAAAGGATGTGAGAAATCAGATGAATAAAGAAACATTTTAAAATGGAATCAGATTCCATTGCGTATCAAAATATAAATATTGAATAGTTGCGTAAAATCGTTTGCTTTGTACGTTTGCGAATATGTGGACGCAACAAAAACTGATTTGAATGTCATGCAGACGTTCACAAACCGCTGTTTGCGTTGGATATTATGTAATTTCTAGCCGCATATATTATATAATAACAGTCAAGGAACTACAGAAGCGCCGATATCACTTGAGATCAGGAGACGAAATGGAATCACACCGACATAGTCAAAGAATCAAGCCACCAGCACAGTCATAGACAATTGGACATCGACACATTAAAGATCAATGGATGGATTGTAATAAAAAGCTTTGCTGCAGATACAAGAATGGAACACGATCGTAGAGACCGTATGTTCCTTGTAAGGAATAAAAGCAAATTCTATATATATAATTAAAGAAGTGTAGGTTCCACAGGATAATCACTATAAACTTTCAAAGTTAGAAATTGTCTACTGGAGGACCCTTTCGAAGCCACAAATATGATAAATTTTTTCACGTTTTACCGATCTTTCCAATAGCATTTATATAAAGCAAAAGCTTTTTCCGTGAAGATGCTATGATGTGCAATGGGCTGTAGATTTTCAATGTGGTTTTAATAAATTTTATGAATTGTGCAATATTCATTAGAAAAAAAAACAAACTCTTAAAAATTTGCAAGCTTATGCCATTTTAAAGACGTCAAAGATGGAGTTTCACATGACAGAAAATCATTCAGTCAAGATAAACATATATCTTATTTAATATAATGAAAAGAAAAAACAAGCTATTTTTCACTAGCAATTGAAGTATTACAATGCAGCCCTTTAAATGATATTAACCATAAAATAAATGCACCCTGCATCAACTACACAATTGCACTGCAGTGTTTTGATAATAGAAATAAATAAATAAAAAATCTTTTTACATTAAACAAAACAACTGCTAGAGATGAGCGCGCAGATTGTCGTGAATGGGAGTAATAATTTCCTTCCCATCGCAGTAACTCTAAAAACTAAGCGTAAGAGTGGGAGCAGATGAGGTGACATTTCATATTATTCATTTCTTAATTAGAACATTTTGAAAGCGTGTTCCTAATACTAGTACCGCTTCTTGTTTCTTTTATGTGTGAACGACTCAGAGTTTAGAGAGTTACATTTTTTGAACTTTGAAGACATCATTAAATCAAGCTTCTGGAACCGAACATCTGATATAAAACGAGCTTATTCTGACTACAATTTTGCAGCCCTAAGTTTATTAAAAATATAATGGCGCATAACCATAGTCAAAACAAAGTGTACTTTTAAGTATTTAAAACCAGTATTACCATACAAAATACTGGTTTTAAATTCTTAAAGTATACTTTGTTTTGACTATGGTTATGCGCCAATGTCTTTACCACATTCATTTGCAAATGGCGTAAGAATAAAACAAAACTTCGAAGTCCTTTGGATATTTATGCAACAAGTTAAATGAGTTTTTTAATTTATTTTATAATTTTTCAAATATCCGATTTCTTTTCCAATTTATTTTTTATTATTTGCACATAACTATGAAGAATTTTGAAAATTTTTTAACGCACTAATAATCCCAAATTATTATTTTACTTATTAAGTAAAATGTTTTTTTTTTTTTATTAAAAATACATTGAAATTGATTATTAAGTAGTTTAGCTGGATCCTATGCGCATTTCACTAATGCTAATGCAGATCATCAGGGAACCTTTACCCAAAAATTTCTTAGAACAACTAGAGTTATTATGCTAAACTTTCATTTAAACAAATGAGAAGCTCAACAAATAACAAAGTTGAAACAAGAACTCAATAATCAAGATGTTTTTTATTTTCTTACTTTACCGTTGCTACATTGGCTGACTTTTTTTCAGCTTCAAATTGTAGTTGTAAGAGTATGTAAAAAGAAAATAAATGTAAATAACAACAACAGCTATTCCAGAATAGAGTGTTGCCACACAAGTATTTTTTTTTTGACCGGTTGCAGTCAAGTTAATAATTAGTTAAAAAAAATTTTAAACTTAAATTGTAACAATTCCCATAAAAACGCTAATGAAGAATTTTTATTTGTTTGTTGGTTATAAGCATTTCGTATCTCCTTAACCCTTTAGTCCCAACTGGGATTATATGTCCCTGCAATGTTCCTTTTTTGTACGCTCTATATTCTAATGTCTAATGTATCTCAATAAAGTTTGAAGCATTATCTGTGGTGTAAAATAAATAAACATGTTTTGTATTATACCGGTAGGTCATTTGTGCGCCATTATTCTCCTGGAGACGTCCTTTCTCTCGCTGTCCGAGACATCATTTTATAAATACAGCGTTTTTATTCACAATTTTATACAATAACAAAAAATGAGCAATATAATATTGTTTTTAACATTCTGCAGCAAGCAAATTTTCAAACGTTAAAATGCCAGAAGTCTTTTTTTATTTTATTGGACATATTGTTCCAATAATATTTTTGAGTGGGATTTATTATCCCAATATGGGTTACAAATACAAGTTTTGTTTTTTTGTGCGTGCAGGTGGAAAGGACGGTATTGTCGAATAAGAAAATCGTCGAGCTAACGTTAGGAGATAATAAAAGCGAAAATTATGGTACTAATTTCAGTGACTCCGAATCCAATTTTACTAGATCAGGTGACAAGGAAGAATATAAAGGGTCCCCCATCTAACGCTTTTTTTTCAACTAGTGCTTATTTCGTGAATGGTACCACTTAGCTCATGTCTGATTTGACAGATAATTAGTTTTATCCTTCCGCTGAACGAATACGGTTGTGTATACGCTTGAACAACGCTGGGAAATATTGCCTGCGATCGACTTACAGAAGATGCCGATTTTTCCAAAAAAAATCATATTTTCAGATGAAGCTCATTTTGATCTTGGCGGGTGTGTAAACAAGCAAAATTATCGCATTTGGGGCACAGAAAACCCGCACGCATACATTGAAAAGCCGACACACCCAAAACGAGTCACTGTTTGGTGCGGATTTTGTATAATTGGGTCAATGAAAAAGAAGTGGCCGTTACAGTCAATGGCGATCGTTATCGGGCTATGTTGAACGAATTTTTGTTCACAAAAATTGAAGAGAAGGATATTGGCAACATTTGGTTTCAACAGGACGGCGCTAAGTGCCACACAGCCGAAGCTACAGTCGATGTTTTGCGCCCTGTTTTCAAAAAAAAGTTATCTGGTGGACCCTTTAGTATAACCGACCAATATGATCAATCTGGTGATTACTGCTGCTGACGTTACTGACGTCAATTCGGTTACCCTTTATGCAGCTACGCTACTTGCAAATTATCTAAATTGGATCGTTGACAAAGTAAATTTCAAGTAAGTGCTGATGGTTTGTCGGCTGCAAGAAGGAAGTATTGTGCAAGTCCAAACGCCACCAAACAAAGTTGCTCAACTGCTGAGAAATCAAAAGGATGGCATCATCAATAAGCATGTGAACTGTCCTTGGTCATATACGACTAAAATCGGATGATGGTCGATTTGTGTGAAAGCTCAACAAGCTACAAAGTGCATACTCCTATTGACTGAAAACGTGATAGCGAAGGGAGCAAGAAACCTGTCGGACAGCAAATCGCGACTTCGTTGCATTCGAAGCACTCCCATAGGAAAGGAGACATGAACAAATCCCTGTTTTGAACGATTTCCTCAATAAAATCATTTTTTATATTTTTATATTTTTACCTTAAATTTGTAGTGTTCATTATTATTTTGTTTATATTCATTTATTTACTTATTACTTTTAAACTTACAATAATTCTGCGTTCTAAAAATAGAACAAAATTAAAATGTGAATAAAAAAAATTTAAATTCGTCAAGCGATTTTTACTACCTTCAGCCTTATTGGGATATCATGTCCCACCGTAAAAACGTATTGTACTTATACATTCCAGGATAAGCGTAAGCATATTCGACTTCTCATGTACGAGGTGTGTTCAAAAAGCACCGCGAATTTTGTGTTTTTTCAAAAATTATTTATTTATTCAGGAATATCTATTTTGTCCCCTTCAAAGTAGTCCCCTTCAGATATAATGCACTTATGCCAACGTTATTTCCAATCTTCGAAGCACTTCAAAAAATTATTTTTTTTTATATTTTTCAGCTCCTCCTTCGATGCCGTCTTTATCTCGTCAATCGTAGCGTAGCGTCGTCCTTTCATGGGCCTCTTCAGTTTCGGGAACAAGAAAAATTCACAGGGGGCCAGATCTGGGGAATGTGGTGGCTGCGGCATCATTAGTGTGTTGTTTTTGGCCAAAAAGTCGCGTACAAGGAACGATGTGTGAGCAGGGGCGTTATCGTGGTGTAAAAGTAAATTCTTGTTCTTCCACAAATCCAGGCGTTTCTAATGGATTTCTTCGCTTAAATTGCGCATAACTTGCAGGTAACATTCCTTATTGACCGTTCTACCCTGTGCCAAGAACTGTAAGTAAAACTTTCACATTCGACCGAACTTGGCGCGCTTTTTTCGGTCTTGGTTCGTGCGGCAGCTTCCCTTGAGATGATTGACTTTTGGTTTTCATGTTATAATCATAAACCCACGGTTCGTCACCAGTTATGACCCTTTGTAGCAAATTTGACTCGTCGCGGACAGAGTACAACAGCTCATTAGCAATGTTCATGCGATGCTGTTTTCGGTCGAAATTAAGCAATTTTGGTACGAATTTCGCGGCGACCCGTCTAATGTCCAAATCATTGATATAAATCGAATGGCACGAGCCAATCGATATGTCTAGGTCCTCAGCAACTTCTCTAATGGTGATTCGACGATTGGCCAATACCATTCTCTTCACTTCATCAGTTATTTCGTCTGTTGGAGAACATTTTGTACCACCGATAAACGTTGCTTCGGTTCAAGGTAGCTTCTCTGTATGACACAGTCAACATTTGCAATGCATCCGTGCACTTAACTTAGTTTTTCATACAAAATTTAATACAGGTTCTTTGTTCCATTTTTTTAAACTGAACATTCAAAATGGCTGAAATTGTCAGTATAAGTGAGAGAGAGGAGTATCAACATGATGCCACAAAAAAAAAATCAAAATTCGAATATACATAACCCGCGAAAATTTAAAATTCGCTCTACCTTTTGAACACACCTCATATATCCAACGTCTTATAGTTGTGCCTAATAAATAAATTTTCAGTCAAAACTGAAAAAAACTACCAGATTTCGTGAAAAAACTCACGGGTGAAAGGGTTAAGAAAAATTGGTTTCCACACGCAAAAGCCGCCAAACTCATCAGGAGACTTCAACCAATGTGGCAGCTAATTATAAAAAGGTAATGAGGAACTAAAAATTGATTCAAAATCGAAGACGTTAGCTTGTCAAGATTTTTGCTTGAAGATTTTAGGCCTATTCTGCCGCATTCATAAAAAAATAGTTTTGGTTTACAAAAGATTTACAAAACAAATTTTGTATGGAAATTTATTTCTTTTTAAGTTTTGAATATAACCTATTACATATTGATTAAGGCCATGATTCACTATCCTACACAATCGCGCGATCTACGAAAAAATACAACCCTGATCTAATGAATTGTTTTTGTCTTTTGAAAATGTTCATAGACTCCATCATACCAGGGCTGTATTTTCTCAAAAATCGCACGATCGTGTAGGCTAGTGTATCACGGCCTTAAGTCGTTCTGTAAACATGAAGTTTTTTACCTTATTCTGATCAGTTTCTTAAGCATATTCATAAAAATTCATAAGCTTGTATTCATAAAAAAGTAAAATGTGCTTGAAAGTTATTTTAAGAAAATGTGTTCTAAAAAATTTAAATAAAATACATTTTAAACCGATTTTAAATTTTATGAATATGGTTTAGTGAAAAAATATTTATGTTAAACATGTACTTCATCCAAATTTATGTAAATTTTTTGAATAAAATAACAAAAAAGTTGTTTTAAAAATTGCCTTGAAGATTTTAAAAATAAAATGCTGATTTGGCAGTTTTTTTTGTGAATAATTTTTAAATTTTGCAGATTTCATCCTCAGAAATACTAACAACACTGCTTACCAGCTTATATCTTCCCCGTGAAAGAATATGATGAACAAATACTCACTTTGCCATCTTTGAATGAGACAACAAAAGAAAAATATGTAGTGGCAAACGCTATATATATATTAAATGTAAAACATCATATCCTTGTTTATGCCCTTGGCAACAAGTTGAAAAACAAGCAGAAACTAAAATAACAAAGTTACCCAAGCAACCGTCCAGACAACAACGTGGCCGTTGTGCAATTACTTGTAAAAAGGCAAATCACCATATTTCGTTCTGCCTTGTTTATTATAAAGTGGAACTATTTATTTAGATTTGGGTTTTGTATTTTACTCAAGCAAACTTAGTGCACTGTTTATGATTTCAATACTTTTAATAGTCTTGAGAAAGCATTTGATTTTTGAAAACCTTAGCTAGTTTATATGCGCACTATAATGTTCAAGAAAAAGTTACCCAAAAATTTTACTCAATAAATAATTATAAATTTTGAGCAAAAGCTGCAATAATAACTTCACACTGACAATTATATTATGTACAACAACAATTTGCATAAAAATCAGCCGAAAACTTTCATTCTTAACAATTGCAACAACAAGAGTAAATTTTACAATTAAAATCGGTTAGATTAACCTACGAGATTCTTCTCTGTGTAAAACGTACATAACAATTACTCAAATTCGTTATAATTCGTTTTTTAAACATTTCTATATATTCCTGGAAAAACTGTTCAGTGGTCACTCCGCTACAAATCAACCATACATTTGTTTATTTTAAATATGAATCTCTTTGTTGTTTTCTTATTGTTGTTTCTTCTTCTTTTTTTATTGTTTACTTTACCATTGATTTGTTGAAAATTGTTTTTTTACCATACAAACTTGAAAATAACTCCAAAAACAGCAACTATTAAATAAAATATATAAATAAAGGGTGATTTTTTAGCAACTTTCTTTTTGGCAGCACTGCTTTTGACAAATCAGCTGTTTTTGTGTATCATGTTACTTTTAGGCCCAAATTCACAGTCATTAGTTAACTAATATCAATAGTTTAACCACTAATATTTGATTCACATCTCTTTGTTTACCATTAGTAAAACCACCAAATGTCATTGGTTAACAAATAGTTAGACAACAGCTGCTTCGTTGTATACTTTTTAGTATTTTTGTTTTGTGAAAATTTTTAGACACATTTCACACACACGTTGTCAAGCACCTTCTTTGTATTTAGCTGTAACACATTCTTTGTTTTATTTTCTATTATATTTTAGTTTTTCCGAACTAATTTTAGCACTAATTCAATATCTTGGACCGTAAAGTTAGACGAGCGAGCACTGTTTTGTCCATTTTTAAGAAATAATAAAACAAATGTAAACAAAAACCATATGCTATAGCAGAGCTGCCAATAGTAAAACTTAATAATTTGACAGGGTTAACATTCTTTGCTCATATTAAGAACTTTAGCTAAACAATGCACTGTGAATATGAAGTATTAATTAAACAATAGTTATCATTTTAGTTTACTAATAGTTAACTAATGACTGTAAATTTGGCCCTTAAACATTTTCAGTTTGGTGTCTAATTTAAGCATGAATCGACCTATAAATGAACAAGGCTTGCAGATTATTAAATTTTATTATCAAAATTCATGATCGGCTAAGAAAGTGCATGCGTGCACTTCTTCCATTTTATGATCAGTTTGGCGACCTTTTGAGGCGCATATTCGGAATGTTGTGACTAAATTTCACACCAAAATTACATAAATGAACATTAAACCATCAACACGCTTACGAAGAGTGCGGACAGCGGAAAATATCGCAGCTGTATCCGCCAGTGTTGTTGATGACCGTAATTTATCGATTCGGCACCATTCGCAGCAATTGGGTCTCTGTTACTTTTTTTGTTTGGCTCAAAATGAAAAAGCTGGACTTGGCTGACATGTGGTTTCAGCAAGACGGTGCCACATATCACACAGCACGCGAAACAATGACCCTATTGAGAAGCGGGTTCGGTTAACAGTTTATTTCAAGTTTGGGGACCTTCAATTGGTCGCCTAGATCGTGCTATTTAATGCCTTTAGGCTATTTTTTGTGAAACTATGTTAAGACTCATGTCAAAAGAGACAAGCCCGCATCGGTTGACGCATTGGAAGACAATATTGAAGAATTTGTTCGTGAGATATACTGGCATCTGGAGAAATTATGCCATTTCAGTCACATCCTCGGTCAAAACTTACATGAAATCATCTTTAAACATTGAGTTGTATAATCGTTCTACCAACTCAAATATAGTAAATATCATATACATTTCTCGTTTATTTATCTGTTTTTTTTTTTTAATCAAATGCGAAAGTTCTTAACACATCACCCTGTATAAAACGATGGCTTCGTGCACGTGAACTTCAAAAATTTATTTGTTTTATGTATGTTAAATAAATGTTAAAGTTGTTGCCATTTGATTCCTTTTATTTCCCCATCGCTTTTGTTTATTTTTTATTTTAGTTATTTTAATAGTTATTTTTTCAACTAAAATGGGAAACAATCATTTACATTGAAAAATTCCTTAAGCACTTTATTAAAAATTATTTAAATATGCGCTTTACCAGCGAACATTTTGTGGTGATGTATAACACAACTTCCCTTTTTACGATTTCATTATACATTAAAGTAACACAAACTTTGTTTTTATTATGTCTGTTGGGTTCTTTCGAGGCAAGATATTGCAAAAAAATAAATAAACAAAAGTAACGCAAACACGTTGTACATATTGTAGGAAATTTACTATCGATCAAATGCTCGATGCAGTTGTTGTCTACAACAAAATAACTATTTTCTTTCATGAAGCAATTCCTATTTTAAATTTAAATAAAACATAGAGTGTGGGATATATCATTGAATTTTTTATTCGTTTGAAAGTCTTCTCGATGCCATTCTGCATGGCATATAAATAAAATCGTCTAAATGTCTGGCTGGTACGCCTTTCTAAATGTCTACTTTGAAAAATTTTAAAATTTTCTGGTACCTGATTGAGCTGCCTTGGAATAAGCAGACGAAGACAAATTCATAATCGGGTTTTGTACATAAATAAACCAGCGTTACCATGTTAGCTAAGTTCTTATATTATTAATTTTATTCCAAACTGCTTTTATATGCAAAGCAAGCAAGATAAACGTTAAGTTTGTGTTGAATCAACTACTTGCATTCATTTAATTAATTTTTGAGCTCTCATCGAATTTTAAACATTTGACTAAGAGATAAAGTGTGTTTTTTTTTAGAGTGTCACAACTTTGAGTTGGCATCACTGCTTTATTTCAGCACCCATTTAACAGCTGATAGTTGCTTTTTGTTTGGTTTGCTTTGAAATTGCATTATGAGAGGACTTACACAAGAGAATGGGCTGAGGCATAAATTGATATTGATTTTGAATTTCCATTCAAAATTTTATTTTCCATGAAGCCTGGTTGAATGGTTACGTAAATAAGCAGAATTGTCGCATTTGGAATTAGGAGAATCCACAGAAAATTATTTTTATTATTTATTTAATTTTAAATTTAAATTTAATTCAATTCAATTCTTTATTTGTATACAACATATGTGGTATATGAAATTACAACAGTTTTCTTAAACAGTTTACGAAGATTTATACTTTTCTACCTAAAAATTAAATAACAATTATTTAACGAGTATATTTTTCTTTGTTGATTCCACATGGTGTACACTTAAATGGCGAGTAAGACACAGAATCACATTATCGTTACCGCAAACGAATAATTATATCGATAAATATTACGATATTCGGTTCTCACTGTTACTGGATAGCAAAGTCTATATATTTTCGTTACATTTATTATAGTTAGACGATAATCGTAATTAAAGTTGCACAACCAGGTGGAGCGGGTTTGTTCTATTGTTTATTATTTACATTACAATTCGAAAGCATTTGCTTGCGTTTTGTAGTACAGAGTAGACTTCTTGAACTAGATATGAGCGCGTGTCTATTTTATTCATTACATATTTAACATGTGCGCTAAAAATTTTCGCAACACGACACTGCACAACACGTACGAAATAAACTTTAATAGTAAACGATATTTTTTTTTTATACATATTCCATTATATATATATGCTTGTTTAATTTCACAACTTTAAGCCTAAGAGACCCTCACAATACCAAAAAATTTGCTTGTTGATCGGGTTTGACGATACAAAACATAATAATAATTTTTTTTTCGTGTTTTATTGTGTCAATTTTGCTCAACACGGCACGACCTCTCCACGCACAAAATAAGATTTACGAACACTATGTATTGAGCTGTGCGTGTTGCTGTCAAGATAAAACGTGACACACGAGCAGCGTTACCGTTTGTGCGACTAAAGTGGCAATTTTACACTTTTTTGAAGCCTTGCCACTTTTTAAAAAATCTCCTTTTTTGCCACTTTTTTTTATAAATAAATACTTTATAATTTAACAATAGTTTCGGCTTGAGGTCATCCGTGCGAAATGAAAATCCAAACATTCCAAAGGTCAACTATACGTTAAATTATCTAAGTACTTAATATTTACATAAGTATATGAATTTGCTTCTTTGTATCTTCTAAATAATTGTTGTTTAGTTTTAATGTTAATTATTATTATATTTTATTTTATTATTTTACGGCTTTTATAAATGAACTGATTGTTTTCTGTTATGCTTTTGTTAATTTTTACTAAATTCCAATGTTTTGTTCAAAATAAATGCCTTTATGAAAACGTTGCGACTTTTTTTTTCAAAATCCCCTTTTTTGTGCCACTTTTTGAAATTTCTCAACGGTAACGCTGCACACGACCATCTCTACACGAAACACATTAATGGAACTCGAGACGTATACGACATACGAAGTAAACAAAGATATATATTAAGTATACGTCGTGAGAAAAAATTTACATTCCCAGTATTAACCAGATTTTGGATTAACTAAGTAAAAATAAGACATATAAGAATTAATTGGGTGTTTCCCGCTTATTTTAATAAAATTTTGTAGGCTAAATAACAAACGCAAAATCAATTATATTTCAAAACTAACGACACTTTTTTTAACAACCATTGCTGGTTTGAATATACTCGTACATGTAGCGCTCCCTTATTGAAACCGATACATTTCTTAAAAAAAATGTTTGGAGTTAATAATGCAAAATTGTTATATCATATTCAAACATTTAATATATACCTCTTTTATATTTTAATATGTATATATTTTCATTGAGTTGTACGTAACTTGAAAACTAAAGACTTATTTTCTCAAAACTATCTTTTTCGAGTTATTTTCTACAGAACTATCGTTTTCGAGTTATGCCTCGATATATAGTATACACATGGATAAATAAAAGTTGTCTTAAATTTTAAGGTGAAACTCAGGCGGAAACGTTAATTTTTTCTAGATTAAAATAAATAAAAAATAATTAAATAAAAAAAATACGAAGTTAATTTTACCGCATTATAAATAAGTATATATATATTTACAATAACTCCATTTTATATTTCACAAGGAAAATTTCTTAGGTTATCTAGCGTGGTATTTCCTTTAAATTTGTATAATGTTATTTTCTAGTGGTTTTCATGCCACAAAGTAAGTAATTTGTAAAGGAATTATTATATAAAATTGTAACATTAATTGTAAATTTATAGGAATTTTAATATAAGAAGCATTAGCGAGGCAATTACCTCTTTCAACAGGACCGGTGGCAAAATAACCAGAAATACGTTTTACCAGGGACACTATTTAAATGAAATTACATTGTGAATAGTTTAAATCAATTTGAAAATTTTCTATTCAAATTGTATTTTTATGTAAAGGCTTCAATAAAACCCTTTTTATTAAAAATGCCTTTTTCACATAAAAGGTGATAAAGTGTGTGGGACTCTTTATTCTACACAATCGAGCGACTTTTGAGGAAATGCAACCAAAGCAAAGCAAAGGCAATAACAATTCATTAAATCAGGGTTGTATTTTTTCGTAAGTCGTGTGATTATGCAGCATAGTGAATACCAGCCTAAATAGACTAAAATGTTCAATAATAATGCTACATGGTAATATTCTACTTTTTAGGGTTCCGTACACCAAATGTGAAAAGGAACCCTATTGCTTTCGCTACGATGTCCGTCTGTCCGTCACAGGCTGTTTTCTAGAGAACCGTATGAGCTACGCATCAGAAATTTTGATAGAACTTGGGCCGCTACAATAACAAATATATGAGAGTTAAAGGATGTTCCAAAACGAGCAACGAAAAATGCTAAAATCCTATGCAATATACATAAAATTATATGTTTACACTTGAAATGTTCAAAATTAGTGTATTTCTATACAGACTACAACAATTGACACTTAAATTAAAAAAAAAAAATTAAAATTAAAGGATATTCTATTAGTTAATGTAATTGTGAAAACTTGCTGCATCTTGCAAACCGTAAGAGGAAAACTCTTGAAGTTTTCAAAAATGCTAAAAAATTCCAAAATTATAAAATCGTCAAACCGAAAAAAATTGCCAAAAACCGAGAAAACGCCAAAACGAAAAATAGCTCCAAACTAAAGAATCTCTAAAACTAAAATAAATTGTCAAAAACTGAAAAAATCGCCAAAATGGAAAAAAACGCTAAACACCGAAAAAATCGCCAAAACGAAAAAGGCGCCATAAAAAAAATTGCCAAAACGAAAAAAACACTACAAACCCAAAAAAATCGCTAAAACTAAAAAAACGCCAAAAAAACCGCAGAAATCTCAAAAACGAAAAAAAATTCAAAGTAATATATATCTAGCGTCCGTACGAAGCCCTTCGTGTGCAAGTTGAACTATTAAGAAGAATTGATAATTCTCTTGTTAAAATAAATGGTTCGGTTATGGATGGCAACGAACTGCTGTTGCAATGTCAACTGTCAAAGAGCCATAAACTTCACGTAAACGTTACACGCAAATCTGTATAACAACGAATTTTTCAACTAGTGTAGTTCACTCAAAACATAAGTATACACTGTTTTAGAACATTGTATTAAGTTGTTTATTATTTTTTTCTTCTTGCGGTACCAGCGCCCGAAAACGAATTTGTTTTGTTAAAAAAGTGGGCACAAAATTTGATTTAAACATTTTAAACAAATTTTAAATTTAATGAAAAATCTTACCCCCTAATTCTTTTTCTATATTTTAGTGCAAAACCATCTGATACACACACATCTAGCGTTCAAATGTTTCGGGGCAGGTGCGGTACGCTTGCATAAGTGTTTGGCTAAACAAGCTTTTAGTTTGTAAAAAATAAATGGATAGAAGTTTTACAACCGCTCGATATATGTAAGTACGTTCAAATATTTCTTTTTCCCAGCAAATAAGATATTTGTATTCTCCCCGATTCTGACTATTTTCGCGATGATAAGCGTATGAATGTATGTGTATATGTGTGTGTGTGTGTTTGCTGAGTGTGTGTTTACGTCGCCCAACTTAAGAACGGGTGAACGGACCGGAAGAAAATTTGCCACATTCGAGAGATAAGCTCTCTTAGATGTCGTAAGATAATGAATCGATACGGTTCCGCAAATTTCGAAAATATAATTTGAACAAATTTAAAAAAACCTAAGCATCTTCTAACTTAAAAAAAGCATGTCAACTACTACCGATTTGACTATTAATTCTATTAATTCGTTAAAAAAATATCTTTGACGAAATATTTCGAAAAAATAGTTTTTCTGCCTGCTAAGTCAATCAATTCCCATGTTTGCATTATAACATTTTTACAAACAAGTTAACTTTCTTCTTTCTTCTGTTGGTGAAAATATTAAATTCTTTTTATACCATTCACCAAAAATGGAAGAAGTATATGTATGTATATAGTTTTGTCATTCCGTGTGTAATTTCTACAATATGAATATGGGACCCATAAAGTGTATATATTCTGGGTCCTTATGAATAAGGAAGACGAATAAGCGATGTCCGTCTGTCCCTCTGTTCGGTTTTCCGAAGCTTCTAAATAAGCTAGGGGCTTCGGTCTTGAACTGGTGTATCAGATTGGTTCGGAAAATCAGCAAAACCCAGTGGATGGTTTCAGAGTTGGAAAATTTAAACTTTATTTTGCCATATAAAAGTAACTAGCTAAAACTATTTTCTATGTCCTTTTTTTTAATAAACTTATTTTATACTTCAGTACGAATAGAACTGGCATTAAAAAATCAAAACAATTAAAAAGACGCTTCCAGAGGTGGAAAACTTAAATTTTTTTTTTTTTTATATAAAAGTAACCTACTAAAACTAATTTTTCCTTTTTCTCTATAAATTAAACATGTATTATATTCTTAACAGAAATTTTTTTTGTGTTAGAAATTAGATACATCTAAAAGGATGATTCCAGGGCTGGGTAACTTAGGTATAATTAATTTTTTCTTCTTCTTTATAAATGAAATATAATTTATGTTTTGGAAGGAAAAGTTTGGTATAGCAAATGAAAAAAAAAAACAAAAATCACAGCTCCAGAGCTGTAAAATTTGAACTTTTTTTAAACTAAATAAAACAATTTTCCCCATATTTCCCTTTTTCTTTGTTCACTTAACATATTTTATATATTTTTTAAAGAACTATATTGGCTAAAGAGCCAAAAAAAATATAAAAGGATGATTTCAGGGTTGAAAAATTTAATTTTTTTTGTGTATAAAAGTAACTAGGTCAAATTATTTTTTTCTTTTTGCTCACAAATTAAATATACTTTATGTTTTAGAAAGAAATAGTTTGGAATAAAACATTAGAAAAAGGAAAAACATTGCTCCAGACCTGGAAAACTTAAACTTTTTCTGGTATATAAAACTAACTAAATAAAACTAATTATTTCTGTGGTATTTCAATATATTATATATTCTAGAAAGAAATAAATTAGTATTAAAAACCAGAAAAATCAAAACTATGGTTCCAGGGTTGGAAATTAAAAAAAAATTGGTAAAAAATAATCAAAAGTAATTTTTTTTTTCAGTTAAACATATTTCATGTTTTAGGAAAATCTTTACTCAAGATTTTTTTATATTAGTTCAATTTTTATATGGCTATCTAATTTAAGAATAAACGAATGTTCGTGCTTGTTGCTTATTATGCTCCCGATGGTCTTTCGTTGACAGCTTATAACGAGTTCTAATTAATTTTTAGTAAATGGAGATAAAAATAAAATTTATTAATAAAGAACAGTCGTAACTATAAAATAAATTAACGGAAATGTTCCATTTCATTTCGCTGAAACCGTTCTTTTCTACTGAACAAAATCGAAAAAATTCTTTAGGAATAAGCCATTTACATAATACCGCGATATATCCCATTTGCAGTGGGATGTTTAAATTGAGACACTAAATTGTTTTGCAACATCAAAGATTATTAAATACAGGAAAATATAAAATATTTTAGGGTTAGTAAATAGTAGCAAGGTTTTTAAGCATCTCGAGAGAGAGCTTGTGTGTGTACTCGCCCAATTTGTTGGTATTGTATTGACATCACCATGTTGACAACTGGAATTAGGGTGAATGTAAGATTTTCTTAAATACAGAGTGTAGAATAAATTATTGCTAATATCGAAAATAAAATATAAGTGAAACAATTTGAAATGTTTAGTTGAACTATAGTGCATTTTAATCAGAAATAATTTCTTAGTCGGACTTAAGTTTGCACTGTCTAAAAGATCAATATTTTCGGCTGAAAATGTTCGTTTAGGTGAAAATTTATGTAATTTATATACAGAAAGTAAGAACAAATAGAATTTGCTTTTGAGCTCCCAGCAATTCGCAAAAAAAATATCGCAAGATCCCCAAAATGGCATTTTTTCAGTTGTTATGCTGTATTTTTCTTATCTTTCGCCGGGCGCAAATATATTTGGAAATATTTAAAAACATATCGTGTCTTAAGATAGTATGATAAAGTTTTTGGTTCCGGCTTGGGAATTTGAGAAAAAAAGCATTAAGTTTGATATTTATAACAAAAACAGGTCTATTTCGAAACCATCTGGTTCCTTCAATAAAGAAAATTTTTAACAACAAATTTCTTTTTCATATTTCTTATAGTATTAGTAAATAAAAAGAGTTGGTATTTTGGCAAATTTTTTTTTTTAAATAACGAAATAATTAAGAAAAAAACATCGAAAAATCGTTTTTTTTTTTCAAAATTTTAATTTAAATTGTGTATTACTTTTGGTATCAAAAGCACCATTTTTTATGTTACAAATTTTGTTTTTAATTCATAATCAGTTTTATCATGAATTAAACATAGATTCACATAGATTTCAATTTCGTATCATCAATTCCAATAAAATTAAAAACTTACATATTTATACTTTTTCCAACAGACAAATCTTTGTCAATAATTTCCTGCATAAATTATCAAACTATTTCGCATATTTGATACCAGTAGTTCAAACGTTCGGAAATTTTCATATGAAATTTTATTTATGATAAGCCTGAATAAGTTTTATTTTCTAAATCGAACAAAATTTGACTTCTCGGTCAACAGTTTAATTTTTTCGTCGACTATTTCCTAAACCGTAAGCGAAATGTAGCAGACTTTTTTTTAATCTTGGATAGAGAAATTCTTTTGCAAAAAATCTTTTTGATCAGATCAAAAATATCAGTTTGACAAGGTGATCCACCTTGGGGCTTTGTGGCTCCGCCCCTTTAAAAATATATAATCCAAATTCCAGACTTCCCCAAATGCCGTATGAAATTTCATAACAATCGGACGTCCCGTTTAGAAACTGCAGAATTATTTCGACTATTTTAACAAACTCCCCCCCTGGGTATCGGGTACTTTAGGCCCCACTGAGCACCAGAACGCGTGATAGTTAGACAATGAAAATTGAAAATAGGAAATGTAAATGAGGTCAATTTTTGTTTCCTTTGTTTAATATTTTATTTAATAACCAAAATATATGTAAGTTATTTAATTAGACAAAATACAATAGATAAAATACAACTTGTCGATTTGTCAGTCAATTTATTGTAGATTTAACAATATAGAAAAAATATCAGCTACGTCTGTTCATTGTACTCTGGTCTATTGTGAAAATTTTTGCTTAAGGACATTCCTACTGCACATACATATGTACGCGTATGTATCTATCTGATAAGAAAACAATTGGTGTTTCAACCATATTTCTCACAGACATCAATCAAGGCTGACAGTTGCCCTAAAGAAAAAGCATTACGAAAAGTATAAAAAGAACAAATTACAATTTATATGGCAAAATGTGTTTTAATTAAATTTGCCTTTTAATTAAAGTCTGCACATGCAATGCTTATTAGAGACAGTGCGTCGAAACAAACAAAACAATACGAAACGTTTCCTCCAAAGACAAAAATAAAATAAAAATTTAACATTTTTTATATCGTTTTATGCATGAGTAAAACCAAATTATATATTTTTTCAAAGACAAACAGCGGAAAGCAAGCAGTTGCTTTTTCAGTAGTCTCATTACTTTACAAACGTAAAACTGTGAACACAACAGAAAAAATCTGAAATGCATCTTATTGAAATCTTTGTTTAGTTCTTATCCCTATTACATCCTTAATTATCATACAATGATAAATTTAAAATTATTTTGAAAATAAAAACAAATTACGAAATATAACGAAAATTTACCGAATTTGCTATTCAGTAACATATTTTAATAATCGTACGAAAACAAATTAAGTCATACGTCAATCGTATAAGCTGAATGGAATTTCAACACGTTCACGTATAACATAATCCAAAAATGGTGTTTTAAGTGACGAGTTGTACGTTCACGGATGTGAAGATTCGACTCTCCGGTTTTCTTAAGTCGACTTGAGTGCTTGTTGCATATTGCGACAGATACATATCGATTCTTTGTTGCCTGAGAGTCATAAATCAAAAAAATATTTGTACATAAAATGAACTTAATGGACTCTGGGGACCATGAAATGAGCCCGTCAATCAGTGCATATATGTACAGACGTTTATTTGAAGCTTTTTCGGAGATGAACAAATAAAATCGTAAATCAACTTCAATGCAAAAATTTTATAAAATATTTTCGAAAAATGGGATATAAAATAAAGTTTTATTAGGCATGTCTCCGCCCATTTTTTAAATGAAAGATTATGTATTTTTGAGAGCTCAGGGTGTGTGTTAAGTTTTATAATAATCGGTGCAGTAGAACCACTTAAAATAAAATATTAAATTTTAATGGGCGTGACTCCGCCTATTTTTACAAATGAAAGATTGTATCTATTTTTGACTCCAAGGTGAGTGGTAAGTTTCGTAAAAATCGTTTAAGTAGAACCACGTGAAATATAATAAAAGATAAGTGAAATTTATTTGCTGGTGGTTAAGCGATGTCTATATGCATTTCATTGTTGCTTTAACAAATCGTCGGTAGACTTCAACCACACATTTTGAACAGTCACAAAAATATTAATATTTGTGAATTCTCAAATAGTTTATGAAAGTCTGTGCATAAGATAAGAGTTTTGTGACTGTTCAAAATGTGTGGTTGAAGTCTACTGACGATTTGTTAAAGCAACAATGAAATGCATATAGACATCGCTTAACCACCAGCAAATAAATTTCACTTATAATATAATTATGACAATATGTCGAATAATAAATCTCTTGAATATAATAAAAGATGTTAATGGGCTTAGCCCCGCCCACTTTTTCAACTTTGAAACTGTGTAATTACAAGAAAGGTTTCGCAGCAATCAAATAAGCAGAATATCATAAAATCAAATTTAAAAAATTTGTGGGCGCGTCTCCGCCCAAATTTTTTTTTTACAATGGTATCAATAGGAAGCGATACCTCTCAGACAATAAAACAAAAATTTTACAATCGGTGTAATATGAACCGAGTCATGAAGTAACACTACCAAAAAAAATAAAAAATAAGAAATAAATTTAAGAAATCAAAAAACCCGACTACCTAAAAACAACTGAAAGGAAAAAAATCAAGTGCAGTAGTGGGGAACATATTGATTTTTACAGTCAGGAAGCACTAAAAATCGCATCTGCAAATCTCCTTAATAGTGGCTTCCTACTGTAAAAGGCACTATGTTCCGCACTACTGGACTTGTTTTGTTTTCAGTTGTTTTTAGTTAGTCGGATTTTTTGATTATTTAAATTTATTTGTTATATCACACCTTTTTGTGTGCCGGCAACTCTTACTTTTGTACCCTACTCGATAGGCTTCTTCAATCTTTTATTAACATAATTTTATGAGAGATCCCAGTCGGATATCAAGAAAGTTTAAATTTTTTATTCTTAATTAAATTTTAACATAACTTATATAAATTTTTGTAATCCCCTTTTGATTTCCTTTATTTTTATGCCCCACTCGATTTCGATTTCACTCGAAAATTGCACCATTTTGTTTTTTTTTTGAACACGTGGCTACAAACACTTGGGTGCTTAAGACGAAATCCATGCAGCGCTTGGGGAGAGAAGTGGTAATAAAGAAATTTACAAACATATATACAAGAAACGCGCGTAAAACATAACCCTTCTTGGCAGTCGGGTAAAAATACAGACAAATTGATAACCTCTTAATTTTTCTGAAGTTGGTTAAAAAAGCAACAGTTTAACAAGCAAATAATGATAATTTTTTTATCTCCCACGATAATTTTTCTTTTTCTGTGCGTCATTGATAATAAAAAGACTTTTGAAGGTTTGATTTTATACCCTTCTTTTAATTATTTAAGAAACCCCATATTAATTGTTGCATGACGTTGCAAAACAAATGAAATTATTTCCTCAAGCAGAGTAGAAGACCATCAAATAAACAACCATCAAATGGAAGGATAAAACCTTTTTAATTTTCATCAATCATGTAGCGACAACGCACATGCTGTAGCCGAAAAAACACATCTGCACTCTCACAATTGTGTGATTGATGAGTTTATTTGGTCGTCTCCTGGGCACGTAAAGTTTTAAATTTATTAACATATTAATGATAAAATAAAATTTAATTTTACTCTCAAGAGGTGAGTAAACTGTTATTGTTTCAGAATGTTTTAAGCTATTTTAATATAATTGTTTTTGCTTTTATTTTGTTCTCAAATAAAAATTATAAAGCATTATGATACTATGACACCTGAGCGTACCATTTGAATCCTCCAAATATAAAAAAAAGAAGAGAGCTGTCTTAAAGCACCCTGGTATAGCTATGTGCTTACTTATATAAAACAAACTTAATGTGTTAAATAACAATGCAATAAAATTATATTATATGATGATGTTAAATTCTCTGCAAATATTTCAAAACGTTTCCATTTATTTCCAATTATTTTCTTTAACGATTAAATTAATGTATTGTGTGTGGCCGGTGGCGGCTGTTCCGGCTAACAGCTTACATCCGGTCGGCTGTATTCTCTTGTTTGTTTTCATGTGCAAAAACAAAACAATAACAAATTGAGCAATCGTTCTCATTGTTTTTGTTTCACTCACTTCAAAGAACGAAATAAAACAAAATCAAATAATTTGTTTCTTTTATTGTCGTACTCTGCTTTTAAGTACAAAGAAATCAAAACCAAAATAAATTTATAACTGTAATAGTGTCGTTTATTTGTGTTACGTTAATCACGTCCTAACTCCTGTATCGCCCCATAAATAGCATAGCTACAAACATAAATAGCATAGCTGCTTGGTTATATAAAACAAACTTAATGTGTTAAATAACAATGCAATAAAATTATATTATATGATGATGTTAAATTCTCTGCAAATATTTCAAAACGTTTCCATTTATTTCCCATTGTTTTCTTTTCTAGTGGTGTACGATTAAATTAATGTATTGTTTGTGGCCGGCGGCGGCTGTTTGCCAGTTTACAGCCGATCTGCTGTGTTCTCTGGTTTGTGGTCGAACAATTTGTTTCGTTTATTTTCGTACTCTGCTTTTAAGTACAAAGAAATCAAAACCAAAATAAATTTAAAACTGTAATAGTGTCGATTATTTTTGTTACGAAAATCACGTCCTAACACCTGTGTCGCGCAATAAATAGCATAGCTACAAAACCTATATGATGATTGTTTTGTAATATTAAAACAACAACAACAACAACAACAAAAACGAATTTTTGACCCTTCATCCTCTGACATATGGGCAATTCCTACACGACAGACGCGACATTCGTACACTTCTAGTTGAGCAAAAAAACAAGAAAGGAGTGGAAAGATCTAATATATATATCTTAAGTGTTTTAAAGAAAAATTTTGGGCGATATCAATCATATAGTAAACAGATATAAGCAAATATCAGCGAGAAACGGACGCGACAAAGACAGAAGCTATATCTGTGCACTAATAGAAATATACATAATTCAGCGAAATTGTATGAAGATTTCTTTTCTTGTGAATGTAGAAATGAAGGTGAAAGAAGATTGTTGATGGCAATATTGGTATGGCACGTCTAATTTAAGCTTCAGCCACTACATGCCCTAATTTTTGAAACTTGAATATATGCTTCTTTATTATTTTAATTCTTAAATTGATAACTTTAATTGTTTATATATTGCTTATCGCTCATTTACTCAAAGAACGCCATAACTCAAAAATTAAATTTTTGAGTTAATGATGCAGAATTTTTCCTCATATCGTTCTTCATATTGTGTAGAAATTTTATACAAATATTTTGTTTACTCAACTCTTGAAAGAAAGATAAAATTTTAAGTTGTGTGTAAATTGAAAGCTATAAACTCGTTTTCTGGCAAACAAGGTTTTTTAAGTTGTGACGTTGTTTGAGTAAATGAGCGATATGTATTTCTAATCTGTGCCACTGTGCGCAGGCATGAAACACATCCATACGTACATACATATGTATGTATGTATGTATGTACATATAATCATAAAAATATGAATGCCGAAAATAAAAGAATATAAAATTACATCATCAAAATAACAAATAATCACAATTTAGATAATTTTCTTCTTATAGATTTTTATAATATTCCAAAATGCTTGATTTAACTACTCTGACTGGCATTTCTACGCAATTCCCTTGTAAATAAATAATATTTAATATTTATATAAACTCGTAGCACGTTTCTCCATCTTTGCAGCCATGTGGCATTTAAGCACATCCCTACTTACACATTCATGCATTCAAAGTTATAAATGTTCATATTTTGCACCAGTCAAATGGATTTAAATACATTAAAAGAGCTGGAAAAGCTATTCACACGTAATGTATGCATTCATCACTGACATTCTGAAAGAATGTGCACATTTCTTTGAATGGAAAATTAGAAGTTTTTACTAGTATAATCGAGTAAATGAAGTTAACTGGAGGGAGGTAAAGAAGTATGCAAACAAAATCATTCGGGACTTTTCTTTTAATTTTCTTTTTGTTCATTAATCTCCCTCTTATGAAAATATCTTCGCGTAAACGTTATTCTTGGATAATTTAATTGTTGCAAATAAAATAATCATAAATTAAGGCATGATGAAATGATGATAAAAAAAAACTCCACGAAGATTTTTGTTAATAAGAATTTATTAAGAGTAATAAAAAATTCTTAATTTTATTACAACAGCTTTAATATTGAGGGATAGACAAGCACTGAGAAGAAAGAAGTGGAGGCAAATTATTATTGAAAAATATTTTTTGTATTATAAGATTCACAATTGTGACTCCAATTTCCAGCTTTTAAAGTTAAAAGTACTTGCTTTTATCAAAGTTTAATCATACTCTATTGGTGGTATGTCTGCGAAAGCAAGCGTTATGTGAGTACACTGTACTACTTTTTCAACAGACTATTTTGAAGCATAATTGATACTCTAGTGCTCAGTACAATACAAATATCTCTATAAAGTGCGCGATCTCTTTAAATTCACCAGTGTACAAAGAGTTGCACAGAAGCTCTTTAAGGCTTCCAAGACACCAATTTGCTTTCTGTTAGGAAAAGATAGGAAAACTTTAACTTTTCGATAAAAACTGTTACACTGACTAAATTTGTTTATTAAAAGCTAAATTCATTAAATTAATATTAAGTCCGAGTTTTTTAAAGGAATATAAATTTAAGTTGGCAATACTGGTTGACATGTGTGCCATTCTGACAGCAGTTATTTGTTTAGTATTTAGTTTGATTTCACACCTAAAAAACAAACAATAACATAGAGGCTCAGTTAGCGGACTGTAATGGAATGTAACTGCAACAGTAGGAAACAGCTGATCGATATTTTTATGTGAAAAGTAGGTTACGTTACATTACATCTCTATAACCATTTTCACTACTTTTCACATAACAATATCGATCAGCTGTTTCCTACTGTTGCGGTTGTATTCCATTACAGTCGGCTAACTGAGCTTTAATTCTCATAACAACCCTACTGCGACCATTTTAGTGTCGGACATCAGAGCAATGAATGCGAGAATTTTCACACAAATTTTAAGCATCGGAAAAACTTCTTGTTGTTGTCGTACTACACAGTATCGAGTAGTGCTAAAAAGTTTGAGAAGGATAACTGATTTTTTCCATAGCACAATTGTATACCCCACATACGAGTACATATGTATGTATGTGTATGTGGTTGTATATAAAATTATATATATATATATATATATATATATCTTTGAAAACAGCCAGTTCAAATTATGACATTCATTCAGATAAAAATTGTTTTTGATTTTAAATGTATGGAAAAACGTAAAAGTCGTGATGCACATGTTCATTTTGATTTCATTCTTGGGTCTAATTTCCGCATACGATTGATAGAAAATTTTCAATTTGGCATGATTGCATTCGGCATCGAATGAGAAGGGGCGTAGTTAATGATCATAGCATTCGACATCGAGTAAGAAAAGTTCTACACCTATCGAGTTTTCATTCGATAAGTTAGTCTCTTCCGTATACACAATACGACAGACCGATATGTACATAAAAATGGAATTTGATTAATATATTCAGTAAAATAAAACTATAATTTTATTGTACTACCAATATTTAGCAAATGGTATATTGAAAACTACCGACAATAAAAAATTAGACGCGGTAATTATGATTCTCTTTTTATTGATTGTTCTGCAAAAAACAAACATATAAACTTTCTTGCGTTGTCGAAATGACTTTGACTCTAGAACTAGCTTAAAAAAATTAAATTTTTCTTTAATTTAATACAAACTTTCAAATCAGAGTCTGAACACAATGTTTGCGGTGCGGTGAGATTTCTCGTTGCGAGAGAGAAAAATAAACATAATAGAACGGAAGACGGCGACGGCAATACTTGTCATTGTTTGCTTACATTTTTATTAATTTATTTGTATGAAACATTTTTATAAAATTTTCTACAAAATTTACTGTTTGTGTTGAATATTTTGCAATGGCAGTAAATAAAAAATTTAAGCTATTAAAAAAATTGTTAATTTGGTAGAAGCCATCATGTTTTTTGTTTACTCAACAAGCGATGTAAATTAAACTTCTAAATCGATAAAATTAAACTTTTAAAATTGATACGATAGCTATCAAATCGATACGTTAACCTATTCGATCTCGAATGCGGAAATTCTGCCCCTGCTTTCGTTTTAAATCGAAATTGATTTCCTTTCCCATCTTGTTCTCTGAAAATATTAAAAAAATTTTTACTGTTTTTGCGTTTTTAAATCAAGAACGCGGAGTTCGCGATATAGAAACTATTATATATTTGAGCAAAATTTTCTTGCAAAAACTTGTGTGAAAATGTCAGTAAAATTCTATAAAATAATTAAGACAGATTTGCCTACTTACTGATATCTGTATATTTATTAAATAAAAAAAAAGTATTTTTTAAAATTTAATTTTGTTTGAAACAATTTAATTGTATTGAAAACAAGGAACCGCCACCGACTGGGCCAATTTGTTTGCAAGACTTTTTTTCATTGTTCTAAAATCAAAAGTTTTTTCCATATAGAACCCGGTATTTAACATTAAGAAAAATATGCCATTCCTTACAACATTTGCTTTAGCAGACCGCGATCCAACGATTTTCGTTTCGTTGTCGCCGAAAAAAGTTAAAGAAATAAAATGACTTTTTTGTAACCAACTGAAAATGAAACATAGTTGGAATATGCAATCGAAGCGTTCTTTGTCACACCAAACACAATTTTCAATGATACCTGATACTTTAAGCCTCCTTGTACACGGTGTCTGGTGGCAAATTAATTAATTTATTTATTTAAGAAATACTTTACAAAGTAAATTTGCAAAGTATTGTTGCACAAATATGGGCGGGGTAGCTAGACCATATGCCCAAGATGTTATTAACAGTATTTTAAAAAAGGGTTTGTGACTGACTGTACAAGACCTATCTATGCCTTCACATAGGAAGTAGCAACGTGGTTGTTAAAGAAATTCCACAGAAGAACCGCAAGAATATACGGTTATCCGTGGCAGATCAGTCAAACAGAGCGAGCGAGACGCAAAACTCTCGAAGGCCAATAAACAACAGTGGCCTGCTTGCACTTAAGAGATAATTGCCAACGACGCTTGATGTTGACTCGCCCAGAGCTGCTTTACGACTGCGAAATTTATATTTTTAAATACAATTATTTCAAAAAGCAATAAACGGTGAGAAGGGAGTGTGGCGCCGTTGGAATTATCGATTGTGCGGATTTGTTAGTCACGATGTCGCAGTGGTCGAGTGAGCATCGCGCGTTTGTTGTATAGACATTTTTTAAGAGTAGTGATTTTTGCGTAATTGCTCGTCTACAATTATGTTCAAAGTTCGGCATTCGGCGAATATATGATGGACCGAGTGTAAATTTAACCCTTTCGTGGGTGCAGAGATACCACGCAACTGCTTCGGCTTTGAGTGTCCCACGGCCAGGGTCCAGTCGATCTTCAAGGACTCCCGAAAACATTGAACTGGATGAAAGCAGTTTACGTGAAAATCCGCGACTTGCAATACGGAAAAGAGCAGCCTCACTGGAACTTCCAAGAGCGATTATTCATGAAATTTTAAAAAAGGATCTGAAGTTCCATCCTTTTAAAATTCAAATCGTTCAAGAACAGAAAGAAAGTGACTTTGATTTACGGAAAAATTTTTGTGAAACGATGTTGGAGCGTTTTCGCACTGTAAATCCCATTTTTTGGAGCGACGGAGCTCATTTTCACTTAAACGGTCACGTCAACAAGCAACACTGCCGTTACTGGTCTCCAAGAACCCGCAACCCTCGATTGAAACATCAAAAACCATTGAATTGCCCCACGCTAACTGTTTGGTGTGCCTTATCCACGCAGGAGATAATTAAACCATTTTTTTTTTCAAAACCTGCGAGCACATCCATCGTACTCTTCACACACGTGGTTTCAACAGAATGGGGCGACTGCACACACAGCCAGAGCTTCGATAAATTTGCTTCGGGAAAATGTCCCCCAGAAACTGATCAGTAGCTTTGGGGACATCCCATGGCCACCGAGGTCGCTCTTATTCAAAGAGAGGGTTTATAATGACAATTCCCAATCTCTTGCGGCTTAAAAGGAAAATATTCGTCGAGAAATCAGCTCAATTGAACCAAGTTTACTGCAGCGCAGAACACAAGGCGCCATTTTGAACAATGTGTTCAACTCGACGGAAGACATGTGGAGACATAATCTTTAAAAACTAAAATCCGCATTTCCATTCTATCGTTCAATGCTCTTAATAAAACTTTGTGTCAATTATTACGTTTTTTATTTAAGTTTGAAAATATAAATCTGCTACCAAATACCCTATTTTAAATTTTACTTTGAAGTCTGCGGAAGTGCTGCTTATGCCAGCCATACAGTGCACAAGTTCTGTGCTCAAGTCTAGCACTGCGTAAACTAAGCTTGTGACACACACCATACAAGTAAACTGTGCCGTTTTTATTTTAATGCGGCATAATGTAGGCGATTCTTTGTATAATTCTAGGAACTCTGTCCAGAATACTCTTAAACTCTTAAAAAATCACCACACAAGTGAGCGTTTGCAACATATACAACACAAGTTCACTGTACAGTTTTACAAACTTGAGCAAATATTAAAATCGTTTTGATATTTACTCAGTTCACTAAGTAAACAGCACAATCACCCCCTTACTCTACACACACGCACTGTACAGTGCCAGACTTGTGCAGTGAACTTGTGTAATGTATGGGCGGCATTAGCGTAGCAACGAAATGCAACTAAACCTTTCTAACTCTTAAATTTTTACGATTTCTTTAATTATTTCAAGGAATAATTTTGTATCCTTTTTAAAAGTGTTTTGTCAAAAAGTCTAAAAAAAATTTTGTTTTGGTGCTCTTTCAATTTTCAAAAATGTAATTATTTTTTTAGTGAAAATATTGCTGGACATTTCGAAGAAAATGAAACAAGTCACGAAATATTTTCCGAAGAAGAAACACCAAAACATTTTTTGTAAATTTGGATAAAAATAAGTTTTTATTGTCTTTTGAGAATTAGATCAGGAAAACATTTTCATCAAAATTATTAATACCTATTTTTGTTATTGTGAGTAACAGCCAACTGAGGGATGGAAAAGAGTGTGAGATGTTTTGGATATCATTGAATTAAGACCGGCGCACACTGGTCGAAATAACTGATCTAGCGGCGCTTAAGTCAAAAACTAAATGTTTAAAATCGATAAATGTTTTGCATTGTATCCGATTACCGATACTTTTCTAAACAACTCTGCGTTTTTACTTTTATTTTGCTTTCAATATTCGCTCAGCTGTTAGCTGTCAAACACAACATTTGCTGCAGCACGTGCATTTAAGCAATTTTGCGCCTAATTACTCATTAAGTGTTTTTTGTCACCTTTAAGTCAATTGTTCATCAATTTTGAGCCTAAAAGTTGTAATTGAAAGACAAAGGTGTGTATGTATGTATCTAGTTTAGTAGTAGTGAATTGTAGAAGTTGGCATTTGTGATAGGGTGTTTAAAGTGTTATATGCTATTGTATGATGGAGTGCAACTTTTGGGATTCGATCGTGTTCGGTATAATTATTTTTTTGTTTATTAACTTGGATTATTGTTGTTGTGAATCATACAATATGACATGCCAGTTCGCGCAATGTAATTGGTTAATTAATTTTTTAGGCACAATGAATGTTTCTATTCTATTATTTCCAACATAACTGTACCTATATATACATATGTCGTTTTATTAACAATATATAGCACTGAAATAAATAAAAATTGTTGTTTAGCCCAAAAGAATGTGAAACATTAAATATATTAACTTTATAATGTTTTCCTGAATGAAACAAAAAATATCGTAAATATGAAAAATTTCACAAAAAAGAAAATTTTAATATAATTAAAAAAAAATTATTTTTTGTTTAACATTGTAGCTTAATCTATTTTCAACTTAAAAACAAATTACACAAAACAAAAAAAATCCCTAAGCGCTATTAATTAAACGCCGCTAAATAAGCCTTTTCGACCACTGTGCAGCGCTTGCATTCTACAAACTGGTTATTTGACTAGTTTTGTCTCGTTTTCCTGCTCTTCAGGGATATATTTACCCTTCTTATAACCCTAGACAAAGGGTTGGATAGTGTTAATCCAACCGCTTTTGTAGGTTATTTATGTCTTATGCTAGGAACTCAACTGGGACGACGAAGAATTTTTAATTGGGAATTTTCGCCATCAGATATAAAACGCATTTATTGTATATGCAAATTAACACAAAGCCGCCGTCGAACGAAATTCGTCGTGCGTGACAAACTCTGCAATTGATTTATTCCATTTCTTTCGCCCACGAACGGCAAACAAACGATTTTATCTCTCTTCGCACAAACAGTAACCGACTTTATCAATAATAAAAGCTGTTATTTTGTCGTCGTTCCTCCCAGCTGTGTTCTTGGCATTATCTTCCAAATTTAAAAAACACACACCGTATGAAAACGCATGCTTCAATATTTTGAACAAAAAATTCCAGAAAAAACCAAAGAAAGCACTTGAACAAGAACCTTTATCTAGTTAGTTTTTTGCTTTATTTTCTCCCTTCAATCTTGACACTCCTTGTATTTTTTTTTCAAAGAATTCTGATTGACAGAAATAAAAAAAAACAGAAACCGCTTCACTCGTTTTATGTCATAATTTTATGACTTTCTGTAGGGTGTTACAATGACATACGGGATTTTTATGACTTCGAAGTCAAACTTTTGATTGCAAAACAAACAAGCAAAAAAGTTGCGCTGGAAAATTGTACTTGTTTTCATGCTCATAAAAGTCATTTTGTTTCAACATAATCTTTGTCTCTTTTTACGCTTGTGAAATAAAAAAATTAAAAAGAAATAAAAAAAGACATAAAAGCTTTTGTGCTTTAACTGGCTGGCCCACGAGGTTGGCAGAAATCGTTCGATCGACAGCGTGTATTGAAAATAACAATAATATGAGATATGATGATTTTGTTTACAATATAAGTGATTTTTAAATTTTAGTCCCCATAACCCTAATTATATCGTGTAAGCTTTTTTCTAAAGCAATTCTCCTTAATTTAATAAAGCATGAGGATATAAGAAATTTAGAGCAATGCAGACTTACTTTTACTTTGAATTCGTTTTGTGTTGCAATGAAAATGTTCCAAATGAATGCAAGAGAAGAATTCTTGCTGCAAGAAAACTTACACAATGTAAAGGTGGATTTTTTAAAAAATTTCTTTTTGGCAACGCTGTATTTGGCAACTCAGCTGCTTTCGTGTATAATGTTACTGTTAAATATTTTCGGTTTGATCTTTAATTTAACCATGAATCGACTTACAAATGAACAACGCTTGCAGATCATTAAATTTTATTATCAAAATGCATCCGTGCACTTCTTCCATTTTATGGTCAGTTATGCGACCTTCTAAGGCGTCTGTTCGGAATCTTGTGACTAAATTTCACACCAGAATTACATAAATAAACATTAAACCATCAACACGCATACGTAGAGTGCGGACAGAGGAAAATATCACAGCTGTATCCGCCATTTTTGTTGATGTCCGTGAATTATCGATTCGGCGCCATTGGCAGCAACTGGGCCTATGTTACTTTTTGTTTTTTGCCCAAAATGGAAAAGCTGGACTTGGCTGGCATGTGGTTTCAGCAAGATGATGCCACATGTCACACAACACGCGAAACAATGGCCTGAGTGAGAAGGTGTATACCAAGGTATTTCACTTGAGAATGTCGAGGAACAACTTGATTGTTGATTCGAAAAGTTAAACAAGTTACCTGAATATACTACAAACTAACAGTTGCTTTATCGTTTTTGATTTTTCTTTTAAATTAATTACTCTTATTTGGCTCAAACATATAAAAATTAATGTACACAGACAGTATACATACATACCTACAATGGCAAAGCCACCTGCGCGCACACCCCTATTGTGGGTATGTTTTATCTGATATTTGTATTGCTTTTGTATCCGTTGCTTGTAAAATAGATGCCTTTACATTTAGGTTGCGATGCGTTCAATGTTGTTACTCGTACTTCATTTACAGCTATCATGGAGATAACAATTAAAAATAAATCACCCTGCAAATTGATGTGGGAAAACTTCACTGACGGGAGTACTCGGTCGGACAATGGGTGCCCAAATGTTAAACATGATAACTACTATATTTGCATATGGTTTATGAAAAAAAGATAAGTGAATGCAATAAATCCATTTCTAAATTTCAGAATAAAAATAAGGATTGGGATATGGATATGAGACTATATACGGAAATATACCGACAGAAGTTTGGTCGGCCAAGTAAGGATTGCGATAACGTTCGAGACAGGAGCACAAGGATTAAACAAGAAGCCTTGATAGATACGTATTCGGAAAATTAAGACAAAGTGTTTTTTTCTTTTCAAAACAGTTCGTTTCATCAAAATCGGTTCAAAAGTTGCCAACTTTTTACAACTTTTTTTTTTATTTCAAGCCACTGTGCGTAGCTAAAACATAAACGAAACAACAACAAAATTACTTAATTTAACTTCTTAAAAGAAACTTGAAAATTATAAAATATGCAACAGTTGCATTTTTCCAAATAAAAAAGACGAGAGGTGTCTTAGTACATCCGGGTATAGCTATGCTGCTGACTTATATAAAACAAATTTCATGTGTGAAATAACAATAAAATAAAATTATATTATATGATGATGTCAAATTCTCTGCAAATATTTCAAAACGTTCCATTTATTTCCCTTTATTTTCTTTTCTGGCGGCGTACGATTAAATTAATGTATTGTTTGTGGCCGGCGGCGGCTGTTTGCCAGTTTACAGCCGATCGGCTGTATTCTCTGGTTTGTGTTCGAACAATTTGTTTCGTTTATTTTCGTACTTTGCTTTTAAGTTCAAACAAATCAAAACAAAAATAAATTTATAACTGTAATAGTGTCGATTATTTTTGTTACAAAAATCACGTCCTAACTCCTGTATCGCCCCATAAATAGCATAGCTACAAAAAACTTTCGGAGTTAAATACTCATTTAGAGAGACGAAGTATTTAATTGTATTGGTTGCCCTGAGTGATCACGGACAAGCGATTATACCCAGTGGGAAGAAGAAGGACTAAGGACGCCTTCTAGCAGGCCTCTATACTCCGTCTTTTGGATGTAGAAGGTGTGTTCGATCCATTCCATACTCATATCTTTTTAAGCACGCGTTGCAATTGCGCGGTAGGCCTTCTGTCCTTGCTTCTTTCGCCAGAGATTCTGGAAGGCCTTCAAATTCGTGGATTTTGCTTGTGCTTTGGTAAAATAAACCAAACAAAATATGTTACTGCTTCTCTTCTGCGTTCTCATAGAAGGTAGTGTGGAATGTGTGAATAAAAAAAGTGCGAAACAGGCCTTCAATAAAGTCTGTGTACTAAGAAAGCCTTCTGAGTTTTACCGCTGGGGATGAATTTTCGTTTAATAACGATCTCACACACATGCGTGAGTATGTGAGTGCCCACCTAGAAGTAACCCAAAGGATTATTTCAAAACTTATTAACGGAATGACAGGATTAAGTATACACTCATGTGCAATATTTCCACCTGCGGTGAAGGGTATTATAAATAAGTGAATTCCGGTTAAAAAAAAAACTAGAGTAAAGAAAGAATGGAAGGAATAAAGCGCTTTTGTTCCTAATGGTTTTTTCAGTTTAATTGTTTGACATGTTTTGACGAGGGCGATCCGAAAACTAAGCAAATTTGATACTTTTGTAAAATTTGAAATTTGTTCTGTGACATGAAGGTTGTTGAACAGTGATGGTCTGTGTCAATTGAATTAAAATAATCTTCAATCTTCATTTTGATGTTTAACAAACCGAGTGTTTTTTCAAGTGAAATCATCGGATGTTTATATAATTGTAAAGAAGAAGGTATGTATGTCATTAATAATGGAGAACAATATAAGCCAAATGAGCACCAATGATACAATTGCAGAACCATATTTTTTAATGATATTTTTCATCACCAATTCACACATCTGTAGCTGTATGCTTAAATGAATTAAATCACAGGATATTGGTAAACAATTAAGATTGCCACTTCGAGAAATCACACGGTCTGAGAACTTTTAACTTAAAAGAGCGACCGTACCGTTAAATGTGTGACAATCAATTTTCATTGGCCAAAACCTAAAATTTTTCTTGAATAGATTCTTAAAATGTGTACGCTATCAGAGAGGAAACATATAAACAGAAAAATTAGGTCAAAATATCCGCAGTAGTGGGCGTGGCATGGTCTATTATCGATAACGAGCTTTGTTTTTTATATTATGTTGAGTAAGCTTTTGCATTTAATAAGTGGTATGTGCAGACCCCGTACGATTTGTAGTTAAATTTCAAACCCCCATATTTTCGTAAAATATTAAGTTGAGTGGTGTATAAGTTTTGAAGATCAAAAGGCATAAAAAAATGTTAGAAATCCAGAGAAAGATGAAAGTGTCTTCTTTAAGTTTATATAACTTTTGTCTCTGCCACGATTCGCCTGTAGAACACTTTTTTATTTCACTGAAAATACTCAAAAAAGATTAGAATTTTCTTTTCAAAATTGCCAGTATTTTTTTTACGCTTAACTCTGTCATTTGCAAACCGTTTTTAAAAATTATTTTTTTGTCTGAAAGGGTTTGCTTGCAGTTTCGTTCTATAATTTTTTTTCTAAATCGGAGGGGGAAACTTGCACCCCATGCATAACTCTCTTATTTGTGAACTGATTTTCAAAAAAAGTTTTAAAGGGTTTGCCTGCCCCTATTTTTGAAACTCGGACGGGCAAATTTGCTACCCTTGTGCAGAAATCTGCAGTGCGGTCCCTTAATTTTTGTTTTCGAAATCGGAGGGGGAAATTGGCTCCCCCATGCGTAACTATGTAATTTTTAAAGCGACTTGCAAGATTCTTTTTTTTTGTTTGAAAGGGTTTGCCCGCAGTTTGACCCATAAATTTTTTTTTGAAATCGTAGGGGAAATTTTTCTCCCCTATGTATAACTCTGTCGCTTGTAAACTGATTATCAAAATTATTATTTTTTGTCTGAATAGGCTTGTCTGCAGTGTGGTCCCTTAAGTTTTGTTGCCGAAATCGAAGGGGGAAATCGGCTGCGTAACTATGTCATGTTTAAAGCGATTTGCAAAATTAGTTTTTTGTTTCAAAAGGTTTGCCCGCAGTTTGGGTTTTAATTTTTTTTTCGAAAATCGGAGGGGGAATTTTTCTACCCCATGCATAACTCTGTCATTTGTAAAGCGATTTGCAATATTTTTTTTTAATGATTTGCTTGCAGTTTGGTCCTATAATTTTATTTCGAAAATCGATAGGAAATTCCTACCATAACTTTTTCATTTGCAAACCGATTTTCAAAAATTATTTTTTTGTGAAAAGGTTTGCTAGCAGTTTTGTAGCTGACAGAGTTTTGGGCAATGAAAAATGATTCTGATGCACTGTGTGTCGTCTAGGTCCATGTCTTCCAGTACTGGCCATCAAAATCATTTGTGGAGTATCCAAATTTACAAATCTTGGTTTTCGCTCGCACCCAGTTTCCCAGAAACGCTGGCCAAGAAGATGATTCAATACGAACCAAAAATGCTTTAATATTGCCAAAATGTTCACCCTTTCCATTTTTATTTATGGCGTAGCTTTACAAATGTAAGGGAAATTAAAATGTTCAAGTAATTCTAGTAATGCCCTCGTACATGTGTAAGTATATCCTGCGTATTTTGTTGCTTAATTATGTGTCACATTATTAGCTTCTGTTGCGAAAGGATATTAAAACTTACACACCATTAAATTCTATTTCATTTTTCCCCAACATTAGTTTCAGGTGGTAATTTTTCTAATTGTTTTTTTTTTGTGACGTTAAGTTTTCTTTTTAAATTTGCTGTTACCGTCTTTCGCATGCATAAACTTTGTGGTTTTAATTAAAATTGAAAAGTTAAAAACAAACTTGATGTTTCGTTTGGAATGTAAAAAATGGTTTGTGTTGTGGGATATTTGATTTTATTTCCCCATTTTTATTATTATAATTTTCGTTTTTACCGGGAGGTTTAATTAATATTATTTTGCTCTATGCAAATCATGTGTGTATGTGTGTTTTTTTCTTCTCCTAATGCCAATCAACGTATGTATTGAAACGTGGTAAAAGTATAAATAAATATACGGAAGGTTTGAAACGTAAAACGAAGTTGCTGCTGCTGTTTTTGATGTTAAAATGTTAATGGTTGCACGAAAGTTTTACCGCCAGTTCATGGAAGCCATGTAAAAATTTTCGTCTGGCAATTTACATTGAAAACAAAAACAAATTTTGAGTGCTTTGTTTTTGTTTTCAAAATAAATATGCAGACGAGAATATTTACATGGCTTCTATGAACTGCTGGCAGTTAAATATTTAATTTTTTTTCATTTCATCAAAAGTTAAAACGAAAGTTAAAAATTTAAAAAAAAATCTAAATCTTATTCTTTAGAACTTAAAAAAGTAATTTCTATCTCACAATTTATGTTTCTGAATAACAATATAATAAAAAAATGTTCTTGCTTTCAATATAAATTATGGAATGAATATTGTGTTGCGTTTTAGGCCAAATAACGTTTAGTGTAAATAAAAATTTTCGACGATAAATTAAGAAAAAAATATAAGACATAAAAAATAAAATAATTAGCCAATTCACAAAGTCTTATAAAGTTATAAGTGATAAATTACTATTTAAGACGAAATAACACCGTTGTGAACGGCCTGTTGTATTGCCGTATAAAAAATTGTCATAAACGTTAAATTCTAATGACAGAAAATAAACAAATTGGTTTCTTTATATTTTTTACGTCATTAAAACACGACTAACTGTTTGAATTTTGTGTTTTTAATTCGAAAACATTAAAAAAAATTTCTATTGTGGTGATGTGGGTTGCCGATTTTGGGAATTCTCCCGACTTTTTGCAGTATTCTCGATGAAAGCGAGTTTTGCAAGTATTCTGATTCTTAACAGTTTTTGCGAGTTTTAAACTTTGCGATTATGCTGCTGTTAGCAAGTTTTTGCGAATTTTAAGAAAAATTATGATTTGTTTAAATTTTTTTTAAAAATTTAAAAATTTTTTCGCGAATTTCTGCTATTTTTGCAAGTGATTTTTATCCATGGGATACAAAAATATCCATAGCCAGGCAGAGATTTTGACTAGCGCTGTTAAGTCGACAAATTTAATGGTATTGCAAAAGACAAACTTAAGCAACGAATTCTTGAAGGCAAGTTTGTCGAAATATGCGAATTCATCGATTTTCCCAATTGTGTTTTAGGTAAAAAAAATAATATTTATTTAAAATAAATAGCAGACTGAAAAACATGTAACAAAGTTTTATTTTCATATAATATTTTTATATGAAAAATATGAGCAAGATCTAATGACAGTCATAAACGTTTACAACTTACAATAAATATGATGCAATAGAACACTTTGTGAATTGGCTCAATGTTTTCTTTTCAATTTTTCTTTACACATATTCGAGTTTTTGGTAAGTTGATTTATTTTATTTTTTCATCCAATGTGATAATAGCTTTTTATAATAAAAAAAGTGTTGCCAAAAATAGGGGGAAATCCCTACATGTAGTTATTTTTGTCGCTAATATACGAGTGTAGGGAAAATCGGACAAATATTTTATTTTGCCCAAATTGTTTTATTGTCGGATTTTTTGTATATCAAATAACTATAATAAAAATATATTTTTGCTCCTAAGCCCTTTCAAATTTACTTTTTTCTCAAAATTAGCTCGACATTTATTTAAGGGCAGGCCCTCAGAAAATAGAAAAATCAAATCATGATTTGATAGTTAGAGAAATTACTTACAACTATCTAACTTAAATCTTAATAAACTGCAAACCCAAATAAAGCTGTATATGTTAGATTTGTATTACAAGAAAATTTCTAAAATACAGTAAAAGTATGCATTAATTTCCAATGCACAAGTAGTCAGTTAAAATAATTTTATACAAAATAAAAAATAATATAAGGTTTAAGGTATAAGTAGCTGAAAAGTTTTAAGCATGTAGGGCAAAACGGATTTATTTAAAAAAATTACTGGCAGCAGTGATAAAATTTTTCAAGCCTAGAAACATAAAAAAAATCATCGTACGAGTGTAAAATGTTTTCGGAACCAACCTTTAAACATAATTGAAAATAAAACTAAATTTTTAAATCCTCGTATGAATTGGGCATAAAAACTTTTTTCTGTAAAACACATTATATTAATTGATTAAAAATATATAATAGACAAAAGACCTAAAGATATTCTTTTTTAACTGGACAAATTTTATTTTAGCTGGTAACTGGACAAGGCTCCAAAAACTGGATAATCCAGGCCATTCCAGTCAGTCTGGCAACCCTAGTTGGCTTTAATGTTCGAATATTGTCAGCAAAATTATTTTTTTTATTATTTTGAAACATTTATTGCCAAGATATCTGAACTTCTTTTCTCTAAATTCTTTGCCCTTTTTCACGCCAATAAAAGAAAATTTAAAAAACTCCTATAGTATAAATATACGAGTACCGCTCTCAATAATATTGAATTAATGAGTGATAAAAATAAAATAAACATTTTAAAATAACAAAAAGTAAGAAATACGGAATCGAATGTTTGCGGTCTTGAATATTTGGACTAAAAGACCGCTGTTTCGATTTCAGTTAAAACCGAACAGCGAACCCCAGTTACTATATACAAGCATAAATTTTTCTAAAAGAACGCTTGTTTGTTCCACCTTTAAAATAAAATTAAAACTATGGTTAATTGAGCCCAATTATTATAACTTTATGTGAACTTTAACTGAGAAAATCTATTTTTTGCGAATTTTGGTCTTTAGTTTTACGAATTTCAGCGAAATTATTATTTTTTTTTTTTATCTAGTTGCATATTCAAATTCTTCTCTTGTTATTTTGGTCACAAAGTATTTTTAAAATTAATTAAAAATATTTTTTGAAAAAAAAATAATTTTATAATAGAGAGTAAGGCAGAAATTTAAGCAATTACTCTCCCAGATACAAAAAAGTAAATGAACGCTTTACTTGTAAAAACTTGCAAGAAAATCATAATCACAATTGTACTTTTTCTATTGTATTTTAGATAATCTTGTTTGATAATATTTTATAGTACAAAATTTTTAAAAATCGCCATTTAATATGAATTACTTTACACAGCTTCATGTATTATTTACTATTTTTATGCAGTTTTCATTATTTTTTAATTCTATGTCATTAGCAAATACAAAAACCGCTTTTTCCATCTCTGATCAGATATGATAAACGTACAAAATTCCTTGACAATGGACCTAATTACGAGTGTCGTATTTCGAGCACGACTACGACGATTTTGTACTACACTAAAAACATTGCAACATTTTTTCTTTAACCTAGTACAAAATCGTCGTAGTCGTAGTCGAAAAACGACACTCGTCATTAGGCCCAATAAAATTGAATTTATGTGGCTTAATGAAAAAAAAAAAACAATAAATTAATATAATTACATATGTACGTATATACATGTTTTTTAATAAAGAAATGCACATTTTTGAGTTTTCCTTTTTCCTGTTTGGACAATTCTTGCCAGGGTTCCCAGATTTCGTTCGACTGTCATCCCCAATTTCAAAATTTTGATGCTCTAAATTCCCTAAAAAGTAATTTGTACCATCCCCAAAAATCCCTACTAAAAATAATACTATTCGAATTTATTTAATTATTCTCTTATTAATGTTTTATATATGAACTGTGGTTCTTATTATTTGTGCATATGGTTTATATTTAAATATGTATATGTATATTAATTCTTAGCAGAGATTCGAGCAATTCGCACTGAATTTTATTTCTAATTTTAGTTTTTATTGAGTTCCTTGCCGAAAAAACTTGTTCAACGCAAGCGATGCTCCTTGATATACAAAGTACATTTTAAATCATTACAGTTCTTTAGACGGCCGTGATCCAACGGCATCTAGATATAGATAAAATTTTACCCAAAACATGTTTGAATTGTTACAAATATATAAAATTTTAAAGAACTAGTTGTCACATAACTTGGCAGTTATATACGTCTAAACCAAAAAATTAGCTGATAAGCAATCTCGCGAATGCGAGTACCTGTTCGATATGTCTTGTAATAAACTTTGTTTAAGTCTTGCCAACAACAAATGTTAAAAACGAGTTCATTGTTACCAGTAACAATTTTTATTTTAAACGTTTTTGATAACATTTTATATTATTTATGAAATAAAAATTGGAAATGTATTGAAATTAAAATAATCTAATCAATCCGTAAAACAAAATTTGTATCCCCATTTGCGAAAAAAAATCCCCGATTTGGGGATAAATCCCCTAATCTGACAACACTGATTCTTGCAAGTAAAAATTTTACAAGTAATAATTTGTGAGAGTTTTTTCTCTCTCTCGCTCTTGACACTCTCCCCTTGCAAACTTTTTGTGTTAATGAACCCTTTCCGGTAACAACTGTTACCAATTCGTAACACAATTTTTAGTAAATGAACAAACCTAATATCTCTGATAAGATAAGTGTCTTTTTAATTTTTTAATGATGCAATTTATAATATTTATATTTATAACAGCAGTGTGGTAAATTGGTGAAATACCGAAATTTGAACTTTGACCTCAATGGGACATGGCTGAGGGAATGTTTCTCTAAATGCGAACGATAGATTCGGTCGAACATTTATTTATATTAAAAACAATAACAAAAAACTGAAACTTGTTTTCGTTTCCAATATTAATATTCGATCGAATCTATCGTTCGCATTTAGAGAAACAGGGGGTTAGAATTGTTCGATTTAGCTAATATTTTCACCATATAAATTTTAAAATAAATGTCACGATGTTACGCCTGCTTTTTTATGAAAATCGAAAGCTGAATTTTCAATGCCAAAATAATTTGAAGCGAAATACGATCAGTGCAAAGCCCACGGGTCATTTGTAATTCTAGCGTTTGATAAAACAATGTTTTTTTATTCCCTTTACATTTAATTAATATCTCATGAACTACAACTAAAGGTCGGTAAGTCTATCATTTTGTTGTGAAATTTTACCAGCCCTTTTTATAGCATGAGCAATGACACTAGGCAGCTAATTAAAGAATGGAAAAGACAACTTAATTAGAGTGACAATACCTTCAAGTAACAAACTGAAATTGAAGAGGATGATGCTTTAGGCCCAGTTTGTAATAAATAAAATGTTTGCTTTATATTTCTGCTCATATTAAATTGTCCCCACCCCAATGAAAGTAGAAGTAAAAGCATCATCAGTACATAACAGCGTCTGTTAATAATTGTCCTTTACTAATATTTATTTAGGTGTGTACACAAATCCGTACGTATGTATGTATGTATGTACATGTATGTATGTATATTTCTGTGTGTTTTATCTTTAGCTGTAATCATGGATTATTTTCATTAAAAAATTGTATGATGTTTTTCTTTAACTTATTTATACAAGTTACGTTCCTCGTTGCGTTGCTTTGGGAGAGGGACAACTTTATATTGACTCAAGGCTTTTGTTTTACCATTTCACCTGCGATGAACAGTTGAAATGGTTGGTTGGCTCAAATACTCCGGAGCCACGCCGCACAGAGGAGTATTTGAGCCAAAAAGCTGGTCAAAAGAACAAAATTTAATTGAAAAAATCATAACAACTAAGTACACAGCTCGATAAAACAAAATTTTACATCATATTGTAAATTTTGAAGACCTTATGTTGTGAAAGTGAAAATAATTACATGAGTTTTTAATGTTTATTTTGCGGGGTCACCATGTTTATATGACATTTTTTGTGGCTAAACGAATAAAGGTTTTTTGAAAATTTAACCTTTTTGATGTTTTTGCTCATCTTGCATTTATCAGTCATAAAATGTTTTCTTTGAGCAGAGGGTACTTCCTTTTGCCCATAAAAGCTCAAAAGTTTAATTTTTATGATATTAAGGCTTAAAAAGTAAATTTTTTTTTTAATATTTACATTGTTTTTGCAAATGATATTTTTGTCAACACCTACCCATAAGGAAGCGGGACGAAAATGGCATCTTACGGTATCTTAGTCCAAGTTTAAGGTTTGCTAAGAAAAACATTTCATTTTTCAGAGGTAGGATTCCTTTTTCCCCTTTGTCCAATTTGTTTTATTTTCAAGATTAAACAGCCTGGGATTATCAGACATATTTCTGCTAAGTTTGATTGATCTAGGTGCACTCAATATTTTTTCACAGCCAATATAAACTAAAAAAAATAATGGACAGCTTTTTGGCTCAAATACGAGAACTTCTCCTGTGCGCCGTAAAATAATTTTTAAAATTTTGTATGTTGTTCCGTCTTTCGATTTACGTATGCTCATTATCTGAAGGAGTATCAATCAAGTGCGGCTTATTATTATTTGAAAAAAAAATTGCATCAAAATAAGCTGACCTTTTTGCACGCCACTTATGAAGCATCATACAAAAGTATGTAGAAAGTAAATCCACTTTCCAACATCAAATCATCCCTTGTATGTTGTGCTCTGTATTTTGCAACAGACACATTAGGATTGTTCTTAAAATTAAAAGTTGAATTTTTCACGTCTCCTTTTCCAAATCGGTGGGTATTAGTTAAAAAATTCTAGGCCAAATTTTGTACATTGAGTGTTATCATAGCCTTCGTTTTCGTCCATAAACTTTAGGGTTATTAACTGCAGAGCTAATAATAATAATAAATTTTTGCATTAATATATGTTAGGAAAATCAATTTTCGTTATAAATGGTCCGCCATCTAAAGTTTTTTTTTCAACTAGTGCTTATTTCGTGAATGGTAACACTTAGCTCATGTCTGATTTGACAGATAATTAGTTTTATCCTTCCGCTGAATGAATATGGTTGTGTATACGCTTGAACAACGCTGGGAAATATTGCGACATTACCTTGAAAATCGATTTACAGAAGATGCCGATTTTGCCAAAAAAAAATCATATTTTCAGATGAAGCTCATTTCGATCTTGGCGGGTACGTAAACAAGCAAACTTGTCGCATTTGGGGCACAGAAAACGCGCACGCATACATTGAAAAGCCGACGCACCCAAAACGAGTCACTGTTTGGTGCAGAGGCATAATTGGGGAATTTTTTTTCGAAAATGAGCAAGGAGTGGCCGTTACAGCCAATGGCGATCGTTATCGGGCCATGTTGAACGAATTTTTGTTCACAAAAATTGAAGAGGAGGATATTGGCAACATTTGGTTTCAACAGGACGGCGCTACGTGCCACACACCCGAAGCTACACTCGATGTTTTGCGCCCTGTTTTTGAAGACCGCATTATCAGCCGCAGAGCTGATGTCGTTTGGTCACCTCGGAGCTGCGGTTTGACACCGTTGGACTTTTATTTGTGGGGTGCCGTCAAAGGTAAGTGTTACACCGACAAGCCAGAGACAATTGACGCTTTAAAGGACAATATTCGTGAAGCCATTGGTGAAATACAGCTGCACACAATCGATAATGTGCTTAAAAATTGGACCGATCGTGTATGCTACGGCATGGCCAGCCAGGGAAGGATTGTTTTTTCAAATAAAAAAAGAAATTTGAGAAAATATTCAGTAGTTTTTTTTATAGCATTTTCAAAAAAAAGAAGTTATCTGGCGGACCCTTTAGATACAAATATATACAGAAAATATATTACTCCTTTGATTAAAAAAAAATCAACTAAAAATTTAATTTTTAATAAAACTTTTGATCAACAAAGTTTTTGAACAAAAGTTAAATTAATTTAATTAATTTTTTTTAATGATTATTTGTATTTTTATTTGTTTAAGAAAAAAATTTTTTTGAGTGTACAAAGGTCGGATTTCAAAGTGTTACAAATAAAAATTGCTGTGCACAAATTTTGGCTGTCTTATTCCATGGCCAACAGGAATTCGTGGACGTTGTTGGAAAATTTTATTTTTCATAAAGATGCTCTTTCTTGCGTGTTCGGGTCATATCATTATATCGTAAATATGTTTGCATGAATTTCTAGTAAAGAAACAATTTAATATTTTGTATTGTCAAACACGCCAAACCAGCAAATTTGTCGACAGTGTAGGGATCTCTTAAGCTTAAAGTTCTGAAAATTTTGAGAAAATTTTTCGCGTGCGTGTTTCGTACGTACTGGTCCTCTTGGTATTCGTGTTCAGGTCGTGTCGTGTTGGAAAATTTTTACAGGCGCCCATCTCTACCACAAAACAATTCACGTATTGCATTTGCTGATGAAAAAATGGGGATATATTTATGTATGTATGCATTTCACCGTTTGGGAGGTTTTTCTATGGACTCGTTTTTCTGATTTGTTTCAGCAACGATTTCGTTTTGGAGTTTTTTTTATTGTGATTTGACAACTTTAAATTTTTTAATTGTTTTCGCAATTTTTTGTTTTGACATCTTTTTTTCCTTTCGTGGCGTTTTTTTTAATTTTGTCGATTTTTTTTATTAAGTCGATTTTTTTGGCGATATTTTCGTTTGCGATATTTTCCCATTTTGACGACTTTTTCCATGCAAGCAATTTTTGTTTTGTTTGTGCCGGTCCAGATTATTTTATTACAAATTTGTTAGGCTAATTTTTCCACTCATAAATCAACAACTCTTATTTTTGTTTAACAATATAATCACTAGTTCTCAATTTCCCATGGATTGGAAAATTTCAAAAGTTATACCTATTAGGAAAAAAAGTTCAGAAGGTGAATTTAGACCAATATCACTTGTTCCAGTTTTGTCCAAGATCTTTGAACATGTTATAAAAGATCAAATCTTACAATTCTTAAACCAAAATTTTCTGATAAACCCGTATCAGTCAGGCTTTCGTGAAGGATATAGCACAACTTCTCTTTTAATTGGTCTCTCCGATTCTATTAGAAGAATTATTGATAAGGACGATATAGCTGTTTTACTTTCCATAGACCTATCAAAGGCTTTTGACAAGGTTGGTCATGCTATTTTAACCAAAAAACTTTGCACATATTTCGATTTCTCTATCTCCGTTTGTAGATTATTATATTCTTATTTATCAGGTCGGTCACAATATGTTCAGTGCAGTAACCTTAATTCGAGGTGCCTACCAGTCACTAGTGGTGTACCGCAGGGCTCTGTTATTGGCCTCTATATATATGAATGACTTTTTTGCTTTACTTAACGGCTTTGACTATGAAGCCTTCGTTTTTGCAGACGATATACAACTATTATTTAAGGGTCATACTCAGCTTATAGAATTTTTCGAATATGATATTAACACTTTAATGTCCAATGTTTCACGTTGGAACTTAGTATAAATTCTTCTAAGACCAAAGCTATGATTTTTAAACCGTCTAGTGCTACGATTAACCTGTCTATCATGATCGATGGCCAACCTATTGATTTTGTCGATCGAATGAAATGTCTTGGTGTTTTAGTAGACAACATTCTTAGCTTCGGACACCATATTAGTGGACTATTTTCTACTTCACCTTAAGAATACTATATGCAATGAATTTATACCTGCCATTACATATTAGAAAGAGTATAGCTCACTCCTTGTTGATGTCTAATCTATTGTATTGTATTGAGGTATATTCCGGCTGTAGCGCTGAAAATTTAAATAGGTGTGCCCTACCCTTTAACAGAATAATACGCTTTATATACCAACTAAGTATTAACGATCATGTTTCAATGTATGTTAATGATTTTTTGGGCTGTAGTTTTAAAAATTTCATACAGATTATATCACTACTTTTCTTTTATAATGTTATGCTCACAGACTGTCCAGACTACGTACGTAGACATTTTACGTTTTTGCAACGTGATAGAAACCCACAGCTTCTATTCCCCATTAGAAATCGTCTTATTTATGAAAGATCATTTACTGTTCGAGTCGCCTAATGTTAGAACTCATTGCCACGATCCTTGGAATGCTCTCATCTTACTCGTAATTCATTCAAAGGTAAGCTTGTTGAACATTTCTCACATTTGAACTGATCTGGATTATGAATACATATAGCTAATTTCATGCGCAATATATCTTCCAATTTACAATAATTTTATAACCACATATTATTATTTTTTCATGAATATTGTGCCTACATGTTTAATTATTCTTATGCTATTCTTGTAGTCCACCAGCTATAGGGTCCGCCAGATAACTTTTTTTTTGAAAACAGGGCGCAAAACATCGAGTGTAGCTTCGGCTGTGTGGCACGTAGCGCCGTCCTGTTGAAACCAAATGTTGCCAATATCCTCCTCTTCAATTTTTGACTGTAACGGCCATCCTTGCTCATTTTCGAAAAAAAATGGCCCAATTATGCCTCGGGACCAAAATCCTCACCAAACAGTGACTCGTTTTGGATGCGTCGGCTTTTCAATGTATGCGTGCGGGTTTTCTGTGCCCCAAATGCGACAATTTTGCTTGTCTACATACCCGCCAAGATCAAAATGAGCTTCATCTGAAAAGATGATTTTTTTTGGCAAAATCGGCATCTTCTGTAAGTCAAATCAGACATGAGCTAAGTGTTACCATTAACGAAATAAGTACTAGTTGAAAAAAAAACGCTAGATGGCGGACCCTATATATAAGACCCTATGGGCTCGGTTGGTTATTGTTATAAAAAAATAAAAATAAAAATAAATAAATAAATTTTCCAAACCTGAAACTATATTTTTTTTAGTTTTTCTGATATTTAATACTAATGTCTAATCTTTCTTTAATATACAAAACACGTATTTCGTTAACAAAGAAAAAAATTAATTATATTTAGTTACTTTTGTGTACCAAAAAAAGTTTAAGTTTTCCAGCTCTGGAGCTGCGCTTTTTATTTTTCTAATTGTGTATACCGAACTTTTCTTTCTAAAAAATCAATTATTTTTAATTTCCAAAGAAAAAGAACAAATTATGGTTACTTTTACATATATATAAAAAAAATTAATTTTCCAATCCTGGCATCATTCTTTTAGTTTTTCTGATTTATTTTAGCAAAATATTTCTCCCTAAATATGTTTAATTTATAGAGAAAAAGAAAAAAATTTTTTTTTAGTTTTGATAACCAAAAAAAAAAAAAATAAATTTTCCAACCCTGGAATCGTCTTTTTGTTTTATTTTAATTTTTAATACCAATTTAATTCTAACTGAGATATAAAATAATTGAAAATAAAAAAAAATAGTTTCAGCTAGTTACTTTGATATGTCCAAAAAAAGTTTAAGCTTTCCAGCTCTGAAACCGTATTTTCGATTCGGCTGATTTTCAATACCAATCTATTTCGGACCACTTCAAGTTTTCAGCTTTTGTATATAGCTTTCAAGTTCAAGTTTGTAGCTTTTCTGGGAGCTTGGGAAAACCAATTTCACGTACAGACAGACGGACGGATGGACATCGCTTATTCGTCTTCCCCATTCATAAGGGCCTTAATATAGAAAGGCCCTAACTCATTATTTTTTTTTTAAATTGAGTTTTTTTTATATTTTGATAGCAGAACATCAAATGTATAAAAAAACACAAAAAACTCGATTTCATTAAAAAATTAGTTATGGCCTTTCTATATTAAGGTAACGATATATACTTTATGTGTCCCATATTAATATTGTAAAAAATAACACACGGAATGACAAACCTATATACATATATACTTTACCATTTTTGTTGGAATTTCCAAAACGTGCTACTCGTAATAGCTATTTGAAATTTTTTTCAGGGAGATAAGAACACGAAATAAATTTCCATTCTGTGCTGATTACTTTATAAAATAAATAGGGTAGAAAGAAGATACCAAAATGCAGGTTTTACAAAGTTCGGAAAAGTACCACGCATTATTTTTTGATTAGTTTAAGTTGAGTCAGTAGTTTAAATTATTTTTACCTCAAACACATACGGATATATTATACATCATGATTTGACCTATTTTCAACCTTTTCTCCCATTAGAATTTTAATTTTTTGAAAATTCTATCAAAATGGAGCTATAAAGAGAAAGCTGACTACTGCATTCAAAGAATCTTGCTTCAACCATTTAGGCTGAGCGATGACAGGTCATTCAGTCATTAATGTGTGTATGTACACATCTATGTATATTTCATATAAAACCCTTCACAAATACATGTTTATAAAAGCAAGCAGAATTCTCTGGCAATGCAAATGACAATTATAATTAAAAGTTAATTATAAAATGTCAAGTTTGTGAACTGCTTGTAGGGTATAAAAAATTTCTGTGTATATAGCGATTGGGGTTTTTTTTTGCCCACAGGGTTCTTGTAATTTAAATGACTTTAATTTTTTATTTTCTCAGCAGGATGTACATTGTAAGCATTTTTCTTTTTTTTTTTATAAGAGTTTGTGCATATATTTGTCATGATGAAATTTTTGCTGTTGTTGTTGACAATTCGCCATCAGCTAAGAACCACGCAATTAAATTATTTTTCTTCTAATAAAAAAGAAAATTAAACATATATTACGCTCACCCCCTTTCCTTTGGCTATAATATTCAGCATATTCGTCAAGAGAAGTTTTTCCACAACAATAAGTATACTCGTATACAAAGATGAACATATGTATGTATATATTTTTCTTCCGAATAATTTATTTTGGCTTTTATTCTCCATTTGAGTTTATGTATTTAACTTTAGTGTTAACCTCCTCCTTTTTTGAAGTTGTTTAAAAATAACAAAAAAATTTTGTACAGATACAACTGACAACATGGTAATGAAAACAATGCCGCATATTCACAATCATAACAAAGTATGTGTACTTTAACAACCGTATTCATAAAAATTTTTCAAAGCTTGTGTAAATCAGCAAATTTTAAAATTGCCTGCACCCATGTTTAAATCAATTTTAAAATGACGTTGTTGTAATTTTGCTTCGTGTTTGTTTACATTTTTACTTTGCCTGTATGTGTGTATGTATGTATATATGTATGCATGTATGTACGTATATAGGTATGTATGTACTTATGTACATGTCCGTGTTATTTAGAAAAAAATTAAATTTTTTTATAGAAACTATTGCCGAAATATCTAATCCGAATATCCCAAATATCCAAAAGAATATTTAAAACAAAAGGAGCAATCGAGGAGCTGCGAGTATTTTCAATCGCAGACGAGCTCATAGTTTAATCCTGAAAAATGCTTCGCACGGAGAAACTATGAGCCATTGGGAGAGTTGTAAAATAATCATTCGATAATGATTTGGGAAATCGTACAATACACTGAGTATTGAGCATGCCAAAGCTTCATTTGGGCACTTTGGCCAAAATCCCTCAGAGGTCACTCGTATGACCAAAAGTGACTTTGTATGAGCTGTAACTTTTTTCACAAACTCAATTCAGGAATTCTAATCATTAATTATTGTAGTAAGTGTCCTAGTAGTTACTCTCCATTGAGTGGCATTGCATGCTAGCCCTTTATTTGACCACTTTGGTCAAAATCCCTCAGAGGTCACTCGTGTGGCCAAAACCGACTTTTCCTAGAAATTTTCAGAAATCAATTTTAGAATTGTTGGTACATTAAATATAATTATATTCTCGCAGAATCGAATATAAAAATTACCAAAAAACTTTTAAATGTTTTTTTCCATATAACTTCACACCTAAATATCTTGTAGCTATGTACAGACGGTTGTCAGATCTTACAATATTGTTAGTAAAATGTGCTAAAAATTTCTTACAACCGTGTGAACTGGCAATTTTTGTCTGACATCGTTGCCAGAAAAAGCATTGTCAGTTCATTCCAAGACTAACAGCTGACAACAAATGGTCAGACATCTTACACATTGAAAAACTATTGTCAGATATTTGTCAGACATTTTAATATTGTCAGATGTGCGAAGCTCTATGCATCTGACAATTGTGTCATTGTAAGAGAATTCTTTCTATGGGCAACACTGCTTACGCTTTATTTTAAAGAAAACATAAATAAAAATATATATGCCGACAAAATAATTGCAATTTCTTCTTTATGGTTCACATTAATTAGTATTTTCACTTTTTACATTTAACACAACCTAAAGCGATTGGTATTTAATAATTTCTAATACATGCTTTGAGTCTGGCAACGCAAAACAACAGATCTGACAACTTTTGCATATGACAACCGTGTGAACTGACAATTTTTTTACTGACGATTTTGTCAGATGAATTTATTGTCATACAACCATCTGGCAATAAATTGTAAGATTTTCTGACAAATTTGGTACAACCGTGTGAACTGACAATCTACCTTTTGCTAAAAATTTTTGATTGCCAGTACATTGTCAGCACATTGCCAGATCTGACAATATTGTAAGATCTTACAATCGTCTGTACATAGCTTAAGTCTTTACTTCGAAACACATTTAACTCGGCATATTTATCTTCACACACATTCTATAACAGAAAATATGAAAATAAAAAAGAACAAATATATTTTAGATAAATGTACAGTTGATTAAACATTGCAAGATTTATAAGAGAGAGTTAAACAGAAATGCTAAAATAACACTCTCCAAACAATCAGCAGAAGATTCGTTTAGGAGTTGTATGTTAAACACCATCGCCTACTAAACAGCTCTTGGCTAGCTGGATTGTTTTCTCATTTTATGTCTCAACAAAAATAATAATAATTGTAGAAAATTAACTAGTGATGTATAAACACTCAAAGCAAATAAATTAAAACTCGTTATTCTAGTGCTTCTTAATCTGCAATAAAAAAATCACATAGAAAGCACTTTTCACAACGATTAGCCTTGAACTCTTTATTTATTTTTTATTAAATACGAGTTGAAACACATTTTTAATTTTATAAAAACAATATTTTTTCGTAAATGGACAAAAAACAAATACAGATACGAGTACTTTGTCAATTAATAATCGTTGCTTTGCAGAACTAAGATGCAAGTGGCAAATAGATAATACAGTGTTGCCACGAAATTTTTAAAATAGCAAGTTAATTAATTTTTATTTAAAATACTCATTATGAATACCAATATTTAGAAAAACCTTTTTTAGCCTTAAAACGTTTTGTAACTAATATGCTTTTTAAACCTCAATCAACTTTTTTTATGAATTTTGCTGTAAGAGTTTAATTCCAGTATTTTGTATGGTAATACTGTGCGCATGTTCTGTAACTTTGGTGAGAACTTCTCACGTCGAAAAAATGTGAATCAAAATATTCCATCGTTTCTCGAAAAGTGAGAAAAAAGTGTGTCTGTAGCTCATGTCGAAAGTCATCAAAAGTGATTACGCAGTTACGTTAGAAATGTTATAATTACAACTGGAGGCTAATTTGTAATCGCAGTCGTTGTGAACGTTTATCACAAATGTCACTGACGGCGACCAAAATTTACTACAAGTGAAAAAATTTTCAACGACGGCGGCGAAAACACACCGTCGGCTATGACAAATAATTTATAGTGCAACTTTGATAAGTCCATATTTACATTATGCAAGTCTTATTGCTAAGCTGATTAGTTTGAAGGAGAGAGAAACGAGGGGAACAGTAACGTTTCTTTTCCCCTCGTCTCTCTCTCCTAACAAACTAATCAAACTAATAAGACTTGCATAGTGTAAACTAGGACTAATTGTTGTTTACAAAATTGTCGAAAATAATTTTGCAAAATAATAAATAAAATACATATATTGTTAAAATGATTTAACAATTTGAGCCTCACTTCTCTCCATTATTACTCATTGCGTTTTGCATTTTTAACATGCCTTTTTTCTTAAAATTGTATCTCACTGCGTTTTTATTTGTGGGTAAATTTAACAGTACAAAGCGGGAACTTTTCTCACGCAAATTTTACAGACACACTTTTTCTGTAAATTGTTTAGTAATTTTCTTACGTCACAGATACATATTTCTAACCAAAAAAGGTTACACATACAGTTTAGTGGGAAAAACAGCTGTTTGTTTCAATCGATGGCATTTTTGTTTCATTTCACACATCGACGGCTTATATTCAATACCCGCCATACGCCAAAACACAATTTTTCAGGAGAGAGAAAAAACTGTTTCATTCCAAAATTCTTAAGGTATGAATTATTCTATCTTCTATAATATTTTTTAAATATGACTACTGAGTCACCCTTATAAAAAAATAGAACTTTTTACTCTATTCGTAGCGATATGGTTGATGTCGGGTATTGCAACTGAAATCTTCAAATATTTTTATGGCGTATAGCGGTTATTGCACAGTAATAAAAATATTTTTTTTTTTACTCTAATATGTAATTTTATTAAATTAAGCATTTGTTTAACGTTTTTCTAACATAAAAGAATTCAATAACAAAACAATAACAAAAAATAAACATAATTAAAAAAAAGGTAATTCAAATTGGAAATTTATTCGTTCCGTATTCTCAATGTATGGCGAGTATTGCATTAAAAAAAATCGAGCGTTTGACAGCGATATATTATATTTAAAAATAAGGACTTATATTAATTTTTTTCGGAAATTTTTGTCGGAGATTAAGCTGGCATCAGTGAACAATTTGCGATCAAAAAGTCATTTTCCAAAAATTGGTATATGGCGGGTATTGAATGTAAGCCCTCGACATATTTCAATCGAAAACTTTCTCGACGCGGAAGTTACAGAACATGGTACTGGTTTTAATTTTTTAAATTTTATGTACTTTGTTTTGACTGCGAATATGCGTCAACGATTCTGTTTTACATACATTTTAAATGTTTTTTTTCCTTTCAATAAACGCGTTTTCTTTCTTTTTTAAAAATTTAAATTATTTTTACAATTTCGTAATATAATTTTCACAGCAGGCTACACGAACACACGACTTCAAATGCCGCTACCAGCATTTGTCGCCTCGTAGCCAGCTACTTAATTAGTTTGGAGACGGCAGCACCACAATTTGCACCTCTTATTTAAGTATAAGTATAGGGTGTTTTTTATTGAGGTATAGAGCTTTAAGTTGGCATCACTTTTTTAACTGGCGGCCATTTTGTCAGCTTTCAAGTGATTAATATTTAGTTTGGTTTGCCATTTCATCATGAACAGGTTGACAAAAGAACAACGCTTGCAAATCGTGCAAATTTATTTCGAAAATAATGGTTCAGTTCGCGAAGTTTACCGCAAGCTCCGTCCATTTTTGGTCGACATAATCGTCCATCAGAGGAATTAATTCGGTTAACCATGGATCGTTTTCGCACTACGTTTACTCTATGTGATAATACGCATCCGCAGAGACGTCGAACAGTGCGCACCGAAGAAACAATTGCCGCTGTAGAGCAAAGTGTTGAAGAGGACCCGAATGAATCGATTCGCCACCGTGCACAGCAATAACCAACTATTTTGTTCCCGAATTGGATGGCATGAATGTGGATGAGTTGTGGTTTCAACAAGACGGCGCTACATGCCACACAGCGCACGTCACAATCGATTTATTGAAGGAAACATTCGATGAGCGCATAATTTCGCGGAATGGACCTGTCAATTGGCCACCAAGATCGTGTGATTTGACACCATTGGATTATTTTCTTTGGGGATATGTGAAGTCGCTCGTCTACGCCAACAAACCAGAAACGTTAGGGGACTTGGAAGCCAACATTCGTGGCGTTATTGCCAACATACGGCCCCATATGCTCGAAAAAGTGGTTGAAAATTGGACCTGTAGAATTGGCTTTATTCGAGCCAGCCGCGGCGGCCACATGCCCGAAATCATATTTAAACGTTAATGGCATAAAATTATCCTTCCAATAAAGCCAAATTGATGGACATTAAAACGATTTTCTTGTGTTTTATTTCAATTTGAAGTTCTATACCTCTAACATACATACATAGTTCAGTATTGCCACCTTCAAATATTTCGCATTTATAAAAATTAAATTACTCTTTAAAAATGTACTTATATGACGTGAAAGTATAAAAATTTATCAATTTATGCTTTACATCAATTTTTGGAAATTGTTTCTGTTAAATAATATGAAATAATTGTACGATATCATTCATTCAACATTTTGTATTATACTGGCAGCACTGAATTTTCTCATTGTAGCCAAAGAAATAGAAATTAGTTTAATTGGATTGCAATGACAAAATCAGCATGGATAACAACCTGCCGCCCTGTTGCCTTGCTGTCTTCAAAAGAATCACACTCATATAAATATGTGTATTTGTATGCATGTGACATTTTGTAGTCAGTAGCCTGCTGTAATGTACATAATATGAACAAATGTACTGAACCCATTACCATCCAAATCCTTTAAGCACTCCAACATACTACAAATTTCTTCAAATAATTACTCAAACTTCTCAAGTGGCAAGAATAACTTTGCAATCAAAATTATGTTAAAACGCGAACAGCTGATTCGACTTCCATTAAATGCACGTCAGAAAATCAGGTAAAATCATATGCAAGCACAAAATATTCCCGATTTTTGGGAGCAACACTTTAGTCTGAGTGCGTGTGTATTTTTTGTAGAACAACTCGCATTTAAACTTTGTTCTAGTTTATGTTGATTTTTCATTTTATTCGCTCGCTCGCTCCTTGTAATGTGGTTGGAATGTTTGTTTGTTGTCTGTTCCCATATTTAATGGGAATTATCCCGTAATGAAGACTGAAAGCCAAAACCTAAATACAAAAACAATAATAAAATAATCATGTGCCAAGTGTTTTGTTTAACTTCCTCTTTTGTTGCTTCAGTATTTATGCATGTGCTTATTGTGTGTTTTTGTGTACGGTGTTGCTGTTGTTGCTCTTCCTATGTTTGTTGTTTTTCTTATTCGTTCGTTGTGCATGCATATTCGTGATTACTTTTAAATTAGCTGATAACTCATACTTTAAGTGGCAATTTCGTTATGTTTTAACAAACTGCCTTGCATTTGAATTACTTATTCCAGCTAGTGGATGTGCTGGATGGATCCAGTAGAGACTACGTGCAAATTGCTCTCATATTACAACCACTTAAATATTGTACGTGCCTGGCTGGCTGACTATGTTTATACAATATAAATTTGTGTCTACACAGAAGTCAGGCAGGCAGGCAGACAGACAGACAGACTAGCAAGCTGGCAAAAAATTAACAAAAAACTAAAGGTTTTCTTTTAATATGAATGTGGGCATGAATGTTTCTCTACGAAAGTAATATAAGTTTGTGCGAAAGATTTTGGAAGTTTGATGTTGTCGCAAAAAGTAACTTTGGGCAGAATCTAAAGGAATAAATTGCGTAAATCGGACAAGACAATAATTTGCAAACATTCAGGCCCTGGTTCACGATATCGACGTTGTCGCACACTTACATTGAAAACAACAACAAAATTTTAGAATTTGTTTTTGTTTTGAATTTAAGTGTGCGAAAAGTCGAAAGCTGTCGATATCGTGAACCAGGCCCTCAATCTAAAAGTTTTCATAATTTTCAATAATCAAACGCTCGGCCTTAAAATCAATTTGAGTATGATTTTAAATCATAGCTGGCCAAAGTGGCACTAGACCATTGACGGGCACTGTGAATGTGTTGGTGAACTGTCAATGTATTGAGGTTGCGAGCTACCCACCAAACACAAATCCACACAGTTAAAATATTAATTGAAAATAAAATATTTTCTAAGCAAACAGTCAATTGTAAAAAACTTTTTCAAACTTTGTTTTGGTATGGTCCATTGATACAAACTATTTATTTTTTATCTTTTCAAAATAAATATTTGTATTTTTATTTAAAATTTCTCTCCTCCCTACCATTAAACTTATGAATATCGCTATGAAAAGCATCATAATGTCTTTTAATAGCATATTCCTTTTTTTTCCTTAAATCTTTGATAACATAAAAGGCATTGTATGTTACCAAATGCGTTATTTATAATAAAATATTTTTCGCATATCATAAATTTGAAAGGCAACACGTGTGTTTGCTGGACAAATATTCATGGACGACTAAATTAAAGAGGGTAAGAATACTTGTGAATTCTCTCAACACAATTGTGCAAAGAAACGCGCATCACTGCACTAGACCAAAGTTAGGCAAACACATACATACATATATATAATATGAAAGAGAGTAAAATGCATGCTTGTACGAATGTACGTGTAAAAAAAGAGCATAAAGAAGCTCCCGCGGTTGACCTTTTGCCTATCTTTTCACTAGACCAAAGTCAGGCACACACATACATCTTTATATTATTTATGTATTAGTGATAAAATGAAAGAGAGTAAAATGTATGCTCTGCAGTGATGCCATTAGGATACGAAAGATACATTTTACGTATCTTTTGATGACTTCAGGTACCGTGTGTAACCCCGACATTTTTCGTATCTTTTTAATCTGTACGCAAAATGTACAGAAAATGTGAACATCTTTTTTATTTTCATGAAATTTATATGAACTTTTTGATATAATCGCCTTAGTAAATATAAGGGCCTTAACTCGTATATTAATTTTTACAAAAATGAATTTGTTTTGATAACATCCAAAGATAGTTACCCTCCAAACCAAATGTTTCGACTTTTTCTGAAGTCAGACTTTTCGTAACGAATTTTTTTTTATAAAAAAATTTTAAATCATTTAATCTTTGACTTATAAGTTTTAAATAAATGTAATAAATAACTATTGAAATATATATTTTAAAAAATGTAAGTATGTAATAAATATGTTCATATTTATATGCAAATTATTTCGACAAAAGCAGCAACACAACGGTGAAGCGGTACTATGCTGTATAAACAATAAGAAACCGCACATGCATGTAGTTGCGAATTTATACCAACATGTCGTTACGATTTCGTAACTACATATCGTTGAAAAGTCATGTCAACCATTTCATACAAAAATCGTTACGGTTTCGGTAATATTTCGGTTCCGAAATCGGAAGATTTTATCTACTAGTCGTTACGAATTCGGAGCATTTGGTTTGGTGGGTATGTACATATAATTAATTGTAAAGTTTGCTTGCTGTATTTTTAAAAATGAATTTATATGATATCAGTTTCTTTACAATATTTATTAAATATGAAATAAAAATGTTATTTTAATAAATGTTAAACGTTAAAAATGGACTTTAAAATTTTTTTACAAAATGTATCTTTTTGGGAACAAATGTATCTTTTTGGAAACTAAAATGTATCTTTCTCGAAATGCCACTGGCAACACTGATGCTGTGTCGAATGCTTATGAGAGATTGAGTTCTTTTCTTTCGTATTTGTGTATGTGTACGAACATAACGAAGTGCCAACGGGCGGCCTTTTGCTTATCTCTGCACTAGACTCAATCTGCTTCTTATACAAATGAATACACATACGCGAATATATTTCCCTTGCTGGCCAGCAGTGTTTTAAATCCAAACACAGCACGCTCTCGTTAATTTAAAACTATACAGATTAAAGAGAAAAAAAGTGTATCGATTGGTTGACCCTACAGGCAGGCCATCCCTTAAACTTCATGCCAGTTTTTAGAAAATAAATTTTATAAGAAATTATAGCGTAATAAAATAGAAACACTTTTTGCGCATTTTTTCAGCAACAAAATCTCTCGAACCATTTTATAGATTTTAGTAAAAGTTTGCATCACCCAATACACTTTTCATGTCTTAAAAATTAATGATTATCTTAAAATTATTTGAAAAATACTTCTGAAGGATTTTTTCGAAATCTTTCATCAACGATATCTCTCGAACGACTCACCCGATTTTAGTCATAATTGAAGCAATCGACTTTTCTTTCTGAGGCGTAAGAGCTTGATCGTCTTTTTGCCCTTTATTTATTCGACTTGGGAAGACAGGGCTCCTACAATAAAATTCCAACTAATTCTATCAATACAAATTAATTTTATTTTATGAAAAGATTTGTTTACTTTATTAAGTTCATTTAGAATTGTTCTACACCATGTATTTTTTGGACGACAAGAGAGAGAGCGCCGACTTCCTTAGAGATTCTATTCTACAAGGTGGGCCAAAAGAAGTCATCCGTTGTTTGTTGTTTGGCTCTCATTTTTTATTTCTAAATGAAAAACTTCGATTCTGCTTTTTTGATTATGTTTATTTGCCCCTTTAGAATTGTATTTGTCAAGTCGAGAAGATGATATCGGCCAAATGGGCGCCGTCACAATTGATTGCTCGTTTTATGGCATTTTTCATTACTTCGGCGAGGACTTCGGGCGACAGATTCTCGCACTCATGTCCAATGTTGTCCTTGAGGGCTTCCAGGGTCTGGGGCTTGTTCACGTAAACACGAAACTTCAAAAAACCCCACAAAAAAAGTCTGGAACGGTTAAATCGGGCGATCTTGCGGGCCAGTGTAAATCGCCAAAACGAGAGATGAGGCGATTTGGAAAAAATAGACACGATTATTCCGCGTTCTTGGGGAGTGTATCGCTCCATGGCTTGTTCACTTTTATTTTACATCTGTCTAGTTCACAAATGTCTTCTTGTTATTTGGCAAACTATTGGTTCTTTCTTTGTTAGCCTTTAGAGATCTGTGTTTGTGATTTTATGTGGCCTAAATATTTTAAATATTATTCGCAGTTACTTGTTTATAAATACTTGCAGCCTTACTTATAAAAATTATTAAAACTTTATAACGGGTTTTTAAAACAGATTTTCAGAAAAAAATTTCTTATTAAGCCTTAATAATTTTCACAAATAAGGCTTTTGGAGTCTATGAGCTATTTATATTGTTCGTCATCATTAGCCAAGTTTCGCTTCCAAAAAGCAGTTTAGGTTTTACGCAAGTATTGAATATGTGGACCTTCCTGTTTTGTGATATTTATGGGGTTTCAGACGTTTTATTTAGGCGACCAAATTCTGCCTTTGCTTTCCTCTACATCCTGCATGCCAGATCTCAAAAGTCTTTTACAAATTTAATCATCTGATTTTTTATTCTGAATTGCTTATTAACTCTTTTTCAATGTTTGTTTCTAAACCCACGTAGCTTTAGTTATTTTCAATTAATTTCAACCATAAAAATTCTAGAATAGTATAGCCGAAGCTGACATCGTATTTTATACAATTTATCGAAAATTAAGACATTCTTGTAAAGAACTGCCTTCAACTACTCTTAGTTTTATATATGTATATTGGGAGTAAACGAAACTAAATTTTCGCTGGTATCAGTTACAAACAGACAATTGGCGACAGACAAACAAACAAAATCGGCAGTGACAAAACAAACCAACCAGCCAAAATACAAAGTAAATGACTCAAACAAACAGGCTCTTTAATATGCCGGATTTAACTGCAATAAGTAGATTAACTGGCACAAAACGTACGGGTAGAGACGTCGTTAAGACTCTGTTTAGTTATGTTTGCCCAAACACTTACTTACATATGAATGTATGTATGTAAGTATGTGCATCTATAAACTACATATAAACTAATGCTCTTCCCTTGGCATACTGCAGGTCCGAAAGTATAAAAGCTAAAAGTAAATATGAAATAAACCTCGCATCACTCAGGAATTTGGACAACAAGACCCCTTGTAGGGCATGCAATTTTTAGTTTGTCAAGTCTTGGGCTTGCAGCAGAGAAGGAAAAAGGAATAAGATACAATACAGTACAAATACAATATATTTCTCCAATTAGTATTTCATAGGGTATTTATTTAATCGGGCTTATGCTTTAATCGGTTAATCGCCCGATTAATTAATTGAAGTTGTGGCTTAATTTGTTAATAATCGGTTAATTTCGGTATTGACCGGTTAACAGATGAATAAAGTTTTTTCACAAATCAACTACTCGTAATTTCGACAAATAAAAGTACATAAATTATTTATTAATTGGAGCTTATTAGCAAAACAAAAGAAACAAAAATAAAAGACACACACATAAGAATTCTTAAACTAAATCAAGCAAAAAAATAAATCCAAAATATTATGTTCATTAAAAATTAACTGGATTGTGAGGTTATTATAACAGTAACTTCAATAGTTTAAAGAGATCTTCTAAAACAATCTTTCAGAAAAACTTTTTTGTTTAAATGTTTAGGATTTAAGCGATTCTCTTCTTTAGTTTTGACAAAACTTGACTTGGAAAAATCCTATTACTTATCGTAGGTGTTGAGGAAATCGAAAAGAATCCATTATGCAGAATATTTGTCAGTTTTTCCTTGATTTTCTTATCTTTACCTCTAGTTTGTACCTTAGGTTAGGTTAGTTAGGGGTGAAAGTCAGAAACCCGGACTCACTTAGACCGTTTTGATCCATTGTGATACCACGGAGACTCTGCTTATGCGCTGTGACCACCCTCGACCCCACCAGAGCTAGCAACGTCAGAAAGTTCCCGCAACTCAAGAACGCCCATTGTGGGCATTCTCTTTCTTGCAAGTCCAGGACAATGACACAGAAAATTTTCTAAACTTTCTTCTTCATCGACATCCTGGCAGCTACGGCAAAAATCATTATGTTCAACCTTTAACCTTTGTGCATGCCTACCTATGAGACAGTGTCCAGTTAATACGGACACTAGAATCGAAATTTGTTTCCTATTCTTCAAAATTAAAGACGCCGTATTTTTCCATAACTGTCTTGTAATCACGCAATCATTTCTTGTGACCCACCTTCTATTTGTTTTATCCTCTATCCTGCACCTAAGTCTGAGTTTGCAAGAGAGTAGGTGTAAACCCACACATTCCAAGTCCGCTGGAAGTTGTAGGGTTATCCCAATTCTAGGAAGCTCATCAGCCCTAGAGTTCCCCTGAAAGCCTCTATGACCCGGGATCCTGATGATCCTAATACCAAACTGCTCTGCCATTTCATTTAGAGATGATCGGTAGTCAAGGGCTGTTGTTGTTCTTAGAAGCGGGGATTCGGGGGCCGTAACAGCTGCTCAACTATGGGTGTATATGTTAATCAAAGTCGTTGAAGTGACATTCACTTTCAACCAATCCGCAACTTCTTTTATAGCAAAGGTTCTCTGCCTGCCCCGGAAGTCGCTTTGCATTATGAATACCAAAAGCCCCTGAAAAGACTACATAACCCACTCCTTCTTGTGTTTTGAAGCCGTCCGTATAAAAATCAACAATTTTTCTTCAACCTGGAGTTCCAGGTTTTATAAAGACGTTCGTGTAGTAGAGCAGGGGAGGTTTGGTCAATCCTCCATCCAGAAGCTTCATCATCGAGAATTCTACTATCTATTCTATTCTATTCCATTTCCGTTCCAAAGAGAGGTACAACGAAGGCGGATTGCCGAGGTCGTTGCCATCTCCTTCCCTACTAGGTCCAATGATAGTAGTAGGTGAAGGAGCATCCCCAGTGCATCCGTAAGAGTAGTGCGATGAGCACTAGTTATATATGTAGAAGTATGCAAGTCTTTGCATCGTATTATTAAGGGTGATAGGTTTAAAAAAGGTATCTTATACTTCCAGGAGAAAAGGACTAGTTCCGTTTTATTAGGATTGACGGCGAGCCCTCTTTCCTCCGCTCATCTTGTTAAATGTGAAAGACCATCCTGTACGATATTCCTTAGTGAAGTGAGGAATTTTTCTCTTACAGCTATTGCCACATCATCAGCATAAGCCACAATTTTGCACCCCCGCGATTCTAGAGATAACAGCACGGGACTTAGAGCTAGATTATACAACAGTGGCGAAAGAACTCCTCCCTGTGTACCTTAAAATTTTTTTGTTTTTTCGTAGTTACACTATACTTTTTTTGAATTTTTGGCTTTCCTTATTTGTTATGATTGTGTTGCAAATTTCAGGTTTTATCGTTGTTTTGCCAAATATTATGCTGAAAATTTTATTTTTTTTGCTCAAAGTGTTACTGAAACTCAAAAGGGAAGTGTGCACTGGATTATACGATTTTGAAAAAAAAATTAGCGTCCAAAAATTGTGAAAAACGAAAATTTTTAAGTTAAAAAGTGGTATGAGCTAAAATCAGGCACACACATACATCTTTATATTATTTATGTATTAGTGATTAAATGAAAGAGAGTAACATGTATGCTGTGTCGAATGCTTATGAGAGATTGAGTTGTTTTCTTCCGTACGTGTGTACGAGTATGTGTAAAGAAGAGCATAACGAAGTGCCCACGGGCGGCCTTCTGCTTATCTCTGGCCTAGACACATTCAGATTGTATTGATACATTTACAAAAGTTGTCAAGCTTTACCGTAGCTATAACTTTGTCCCATATTGTTCGCAAAAAATCAGGAGTCTCTGGAAGTTATTTTGAAAAAAGTGAAAAAAAAAATTTTCGTTAATTTTTCCAACAAAAATGTACACGAAAATATTATTTTTTTGCCATAAAATGTTAACAAGATTTGTTTGGTAGACTCTTAGCTAAATTATGCCCATATATAGTTTAGAGCTATCACCAAGTCTGAATTAACTGTTGGCCATTTTTTGAGGCCGCACTTATTTTCGTAAACTTTGGAGGCCCATAAAAAAATTGGTCACCAAAAATCGCCAAACTGATTATACCATTTGAAGGCACTACCGATCCTATACTCTCTAGTTCTTGTGTTTTTCCCAAAGTCCTTAATTGTGGAATAGTGTTATTAAACAAAAACTTAATAATTTCATTTAGTTCAATTAGAGTAGCATAGTCTTTACTAAAATCTTTTATAGCCATGTCCAAAGACTTTGAAGTTTTACTTAGGTTAGGACGACTGAATATACTTCATTGTTTGCATGAAAAATTATTTCTAAACACATACATACCTTTTGTATATGAGACGAAACAATTAATAATTATAACATACAAAAAATATATTATACTCGTAATACTACACCCAGAAAAAAAAACAACTTAAAATCATATTGAATTAATACAAAACATTAACGAAAGTCTAGTCATGTTAAAATTTCTTATTTCAATATGGAAAAATATTAATTTACAGTATTTATTTATTAATTTTATTTATTTTTAAGTGATTTAATACTATTTTCTATTATATTGAAAATAATCGAATTAATGTGATGCGTACTTATTTTTAAGTTGCAGCTTTTCCTTGAGTGTACAAAATAAAAAAAAGGGTTTACGTCGGTTAATCGACTGAAATTAACCAGTTTAACCGTTAATAAAAAAAAACCAATTTTGATTTAACCGATCAGTTAATCGGGTAGTAATTAACCGACTAACCGATCCACAGTTAACCGAATGAGTGTTAGAAAGAAAACATATGTTGTCTTTCACATTGGAAGTATTCTTGAATACTTGGTCACTATAATTCAATGTCATATTAGTTCGACGCCAATTTTAGCGCGTAAACATTAAACAAATCAATAAAAAATAAATACGAAGTGCTTATATGTATGGTCTCCACCAGTTTCAAATAAGCTTTAATTTGTGTATGTAATTTCTCGACCTTATTTTTAATATCAATTAATGAGGTTTTATATATATTGTATCTATTCAGGCCTTTAAGGTCATTCAATTTCTTCAAAATGTAAATAAAAGACGATTTTTATTTAATTTCTAATGTATCCGACGTTTCGTTGGGTTTTTCCAACATCTTCAGGGATAATTATTTAATTTCATTCGGCCAGGCTTTACAACACAATTAAGCTTTTTAGGTTCTTCAAAGAGGTAAGATGTACTGTCATCCAGATGTCTTCTGTCGAGTTGAACACACTTTTCAAAACGGAGCCTTGTGTTCTGCGCCACACGCTGCAGTAAACTTGGTTAAATTGAGATGATTTCTAGACGAATATTTTCCTTTAAAGACACAAGAGAGGGAGGTTTGTCATTATATACCCTCCCTTTCAGGGAGAGCGACCTCGGTGGCCATGTGATGTCCCCAAAGGGACTAATCAGTTTTTGGGGGAAATTTTAACGAAGAAAATTCATCGAAGCTCTGGCTGTGTGTACAGTCACCCCATCCTGTTGAAACCAAGTGTGTGAAGAGTACGAGCGAGCTTATCCAGGTTTGGCAAAAATAATTCCGTAATCATGCGTCGATCATTTTCACCTCTCACATTCGTCGCCTGGCCTCGAGAATTTTCGAAAAAAAAATAGTCCAATTATTTCATGCGTGGATAAGGCACACCAACAAGTTACCCTGGGGCAATGCAATGGTTCTAGATGTTTCAATCGAGGGTTGCGGGTTCTTGGAGACCAGTAACGGCAGTGTTGCTTGTTGACGTGGCCGTTTAAGTGAAAATGAGCTCCGTCGCTCCAAAAAATGGGATTTACAGTGCGAAAAGGCTCCAACATCGTTTCACAAAAATTTTTGCGTAAATCAAATCACTTTCTTTCTATTCTTGAACGATCTTTTTTTTAAATTTCATGAATAATCGCTCTGGGAAGTTCCAGTGAGGCTGCTCTTTTCTGTATTGAAAGTTGCGGATTTTCACGTAAACTGCTTTCAACCAGTTCAATGTTTTCGGGAGTCCTTGAAGATCGACTGGGCCCTGGCCGTGGGACACTCAAAGCCGAAGCAGTTGCGTGGTATCTCTGCACCCACGAACGAATTAAATTTACACTCGGTCCATCACGTATTCGCCGAATACCGAACTTTAAACAAAATTATTGACGAGCAATTACTTAAGAATCATTATTCTTAAAAAATGTCTCCACAGCGAACGCGCGATGCTCACTCGACCACTGAACAAATCCGCACAATCGATAATTCCAACGGCGCCACCCTCCCTCCGCACCGTTTATTGCTTTTTGAAATAATCGTATTTAAAAATATAAATTTGCCTCCAGACACCCTGTAGGTACATACATATATTTGTACATTTAATTATTATTTAACTAATTGGGACATTAAATTGCAACTGTCACTGTTCTTTGCTCAGCTATTTATTGACATAGTCAAGAGGCAATTGCCACAGTTTTGTTTTAATTGCTTACTCATGTATTTTGTGTATTACTTATGATTAAGTGGCTATTATTATTAAATTTAATTTAGTATATAAGAGGTGAATAAAACAAATTTATTAGTTCAGTAGTAAGTCATCTTATTGTGTTTTTTATTGAACTTAGAGTTCTTCTGGTTAAAGTGCTTGAAGAACACAGTGGCAAAGCAAAATAGTATAAATCCAGATTTATGTGTTTGGATTGAATTCTACTATAGCCAGAAAAATATGCAACCAGCATTGGAAGCAGATCATTTGCTCACCATCAAGGACATCTTGCTTATCATTAAGGACATCTTGCTAATCATTAAGGACATCTTCTTCATCATCAAGGATATCTTACTAATCATCAAGGACATCTTGCTTAGCATCAAGGCAGAGCAGTTTGCTTAATTATCTTCAAGTCAAAGCAGTGATCCATCAAGACAATTTGCTTATCAAACATCATCAACAAGTTTGGCGATAAATTTTTTTTCAATTTCACTAAGCGCAAGAAAATTCAGCATGCCAAGGTTGGAAAGTCGAATGTCTCAACAGGAGGTGAGAGCAATTGAGATTGAAAGGATAGTCTCTAATATTAAAACGGCCCCTCAAGATCGGAGAACACTCGAATTCTAAGAAACTAAGTACGAGGAATTAAGAAAAAACAGAAAACACTATAAGAAGAGATCCAACATTGGCAGATAATGATTCATATATTATTAAACATCTGCACAAAACAGTTGGACTCACATACAGCACAACAATTGAACTAATTGAGACTCAGATATCTAAGGTACACCAGATAAAAGACAACACGAAGGCTGTGCAAACAAACAAGAGAAAAAGAAAGAACAAAAAACATAATTAACTGTAATAATTGCAATTTAATGGTCAGAGTTCCAATTACCTTTGTATATTTAGTTAAAAGAATAATTAAATGCATGCTGAAATAACATATTAAAACTTTTGTTTTGCAAGTTAATAAATTAAAAATATTAAAGAGCCTAATTTTGTAAAACGCAACGCCGACGTTGACAATTTTTTTATGGAAACAATTTAAATTACAAAAACAAAATACATACAAAACTTATCAGCGCTAAGCGTTGCGTTTTACGAAATAAGGCCTTAAAATAACATCAATAATTAACCCATTATGGGTGTTAACAGATAGTAATGAATAATGCTAAGAGTAGTGTTAAGCACAAAAATATTTTCAAGCAGTTTCATCTGAAGTGTTGAATATTAAAGCTTCTTGTATCCCTCTTTTTTAAGCGGATGTGTCCAGTAAAATTCAAGATGTTACGAGCAAGTGGATTAGGATGAGACTCGAGTTTTGTTAAATATTTGCCTGCGTATTTTTTAATTTCTTCAGTCACTAGTGGCATATTTAAATCACGATGTAAATTTGAATTTTTTTATGTACCATGGAGCCGATGTTATTAGTCTTAAAATCTTGTTTTGCCTTGGTTGGATTCTCTCTATATTGGAAGCTGAAGCAGTGCCCCATAGCTGAATGCCGTAGCACCATATAAGTTTCAAGAGCGACTTGTATATCAAAAGTTTAAAAGGGTTGAATTTCTACCAATCAGCCAACATACCTGAGTTAATTTTAGCTTCATTTGTGTTAGCTTAGAGTCAATGTGGTGTGGCTATGTAAGCCGCCGATCAAGGTGTATACCAAGGTATTTTACATGTGAATGTTGAGGAACAACTTGGTTGTTGATTCGAATGGAGGTACAAGTATCTCTTCGTATGCTACATGATATTTGTGCGCACTTTTGTTCGCTTACATCTGTTATTTTATTTTTTTTTACCATAAAAAATTTCAAAGCTTTTCGAAAAGCTACTCATAATAAAATTGTCCCAATTTTAACAGATAATGGGTGCATCCCGGAACATCAGTTTGATTTTAGGAGTAAGCATAGCACCATAGATTGGTTCAATTTATAAGAAGAACATTTGAAGAAAAGAAGTATTGTTCTACTCTCTTCATTGATGTTTCTCAGGCATTTGATAAAGTGTGGCATGAAGGCTTAATTTTAAAATTGAAGACATATCTACCAATAAACATTCTAAATCTTCTGGAATGTTACATTCTTTCGCGGAAGTTCACTGTTGTGAAAGAAAACTTCATGACTGTAACCGCCCAGCAAAAAAAATTGCTTCAAATAAAGCAGGTTTTTACTATGAAAGAGCAAAAGTGCTTTTTTTGAATATAATAAAACATGCAAATATAGCAGTTACCTCAAACGCTCTTTAAAGGTTTAATAATATAAACGTATTTACTTATTTAAAAAGCGCTTTTTAAGATTATATTAGCAAAATTTCTGGCTTTAAAACCTGCATGATCGTGGCGCTGTTAAATCGCCTTTTTTTCTATAGTTTGCTTCATATATGCTCACTGCTTCTAAACAGCTCATATTTTAAAGCGAGTTATGATGCGCTTTATTGCCTTATAAAAACATAAAATTTTTTTACTGAGCGAATCTATATCATCCGGTGTGCCATAGGGGAGTATATTGGGGACAGTTTTGCATTTAATTTATACCTGTGATATGCCAGTGAGCAGTAATATCCACACATCTACATTTGCCGATGATACAGCCTGCCTTAGAGTGCATGAAAACCCTCACAAGGCATCCCGATATCTTCAGGTATATATTACCCAGATGGAACTATGGTGGACCACTTAGACTGTTAAGTTTTTTTTAATTTATTTCTTTAAATCCTTTTTTGCTTTCAATTTTGTTTATGTTTTTTTTTTTTTTTTTGTAAAATAGTACAAAACATCGATTAGTGAAGACGATATTTCATCGCACGTATTTTAGTATCTTTCGACGTCGAAAGTGAACGTTGAAATTCGAAAAAGTGAAACGCGTATTACCGAATAGCCCAGATTATAAAAAAAATTGTTAAAAAAAAAACATTTGTTCAATTCACAAGCTCAGTCGCATGGTTGTATGTTTCTACGTTACTTTGTCCTATTTTTAAATGTCAGAATTCAAAAATTTCAATTCAATGTAGTCAATTAACGCAGATATGGAAATTTTATATTGATGCAAAATATGTTGAAAATAATTTAAGAATTCAATATATATTTAGCATTAAGAAGAAATTAACTATTCAGCAAAATATTTCAAACAAAAAAAGGGAATCGGGTTTGGAATTGAGAATTTTTGGTAGGAGCTCTTTCTTACTGGATTACCAACTTAGTGAATTTAACAAGGCGTGATACTAAAATAATCGATTCCTGGGAACTGCTTACTTTGTTTATATGGCAACATATTCACGTAATCTAATAAAACTAAAAGAGTCATTCTTCTCATCAGTGAAGCATTTGCTGTGAAACATTTTTGATTTCTCTTTTGAAACTGCATTCGTGTCCACACTGTGAATTTTTTGTTTTGCAGCTTAAAACATTTTGTCATATATTTCTCATGAGAATGACACAAGAACGACGTACTCAACAAGAACAGCATGTACATGAAACAAAGTACCCTTTTCCATTCCTCTCTCCCCCTTCATTAACAAACTCAAAAGTTTTGCAGCAAATGTTCCATAGTGTGGACGGAGACTAAGCGAGTAATGAAATTTGGCAATCAGAAAAGTAAATCATTATACTCGTATGACAAATAATTCTGATGCTAATCTTTAATTTTTTGCTGGGTATTTGAAAAACATGTAAATTTCAATCGTATAATTTGAAGACGCTTTTTTTGTTATGAAAATTACCAAAAATTAAAAATAAAATATTGTATATTTAAATGAGCAATTGTCATTTCTCTTGAGCCCAATTCTTTATAGAATTTATATTTATTATATTTTTGATCCATAAAATCTTTTCGTTTAGTGAAAACAGCTTTTTTTTGTTTTATTTTAAATTCCTTGAAATTTGGTGCTTTTGTCCTTGCTTCGTTTCGAATTCCACAGTAAATTACTTTGCTTCCAAATAAATAAATTATTCGCATTAAAGATTTTTTCTAGTTCTAATAAAAACAAGCTCTTTTTTGTGATTTTAAAAGGTACAGAATGTGGTTAAGAGTATCTTATGTCATTACAGTGAAATACTTGGAACAACAACAAAAAGCAAGATTGCATGTGTTTCCATAATTATTAGATACACTTTTTTTTGGTTAATATAAAACGTCTGTCTGGAGAATATAGTTAAACAAAGACCTTGAGCTTTTCTTTCTTAGTGAATTTTTTGTTATAGCTATGCTATTTATTGCACGATACAGTAGTTAAGACGTGATTTTCGCAACAAAAATAATCGACACTATTACAGTTATAAATTTATTGTTGTTTTGATTTCAGAGTACGAAACGTTGTTTCGTTCTTTGAAGTGAGTGAAACAAAAACAATAAGAACGATTGCTTAATTTATTTTTGTTTTGTTTTTGCACATGAGCACAAACCAGAGAATACAGCCAATCGGCTGTATGCTGGCTAACAGCCGCCACCGGTTGCAAACAATACATTACTTTAATCGTACTCCGCTAGAAAAGAAAATAATGGGAAATAATTGCAAACGTTTTGAAATATTTGTAGAGAATTTTACATCGTCATATTATATAATTTTATTGCAACTAAGCAGCATAGCTATATCCGGGTATCCTAGGACTTCTCTCTTCTTTTTTTTCCTTTTCTTTTTAAGCAACAGACACGACATATCATTTAAATGACTTTTATATTCCTTTTATTTTAGGTCACATGTACATACAAACAAAATGAGCATTACGAAGTCAAATTTAAAGGCAAAGAATCCTTTTATTTAATCGATCTCATGCAGCACATGTTGTTTTAAATTAAAAGTAATTAAGGTATATTAAAAGATGCTAGTCATTTTGTATTCCTCCTTCAGATAAACGAAAATGTTGTATTATAAAGTTCTTTCATTCGTAGTAATGAAAATTAATGGCATGTATACATGTACATATTTCTGTATTTCATCTCAAAAAATGTTGCTGCATTTTAGTTAAAAATATCACCTTTCTTACCGATGTCGAAACCATAGAAAATGTTTCTAAGAGCAAATAAAAAGAAAATAATCTTTTGATGACATTGCAATATCATTTAATTCTTTATTATTTAAACTCTTTGATCCCATTAGGAAAATCAGCCATGTCAGTTGAATTCTGGTACTAAAACATTGAATTTTGGGAAGTGTACTGTAATTTTTTTTTTATATATATACGAGTATATACATTTTATAAAACTACATAAAATATTGAGTACCATACACCAGTATTAGCGTATTGTTTCCAAAATTTTATATGTTTTTAAGATCTGTATTGGATTTTATTAAATAGATACCACACTTGATTAAAGACAATACAAAATTGATTTAAGAAGTCACACAGAGAAGTAGTTGAGCCAAATAGCTGGTTATTAAATTTTTTTTTTCATATTGCTTGTGAAAAGGTATTTAGTATCCCTAGATAAATGAAACTTGGTGGAAATATGTCGCATAGTCATAGGCTTAAGGCTTGAAAGGAAGAAAAATCGGACAAAGGGGAAAAAGGTTCCCCTCAGAGAAACTAATCTTACCTCTGAAAAATTTAAATTTTTTCTTAAGTTTTTCCATATTTTTGTTTAGAAAATGCAACTTTTAACGTCGCCGAAAGTTCAAACCCCTAAACTTGGACTCAGGAGGCCGCCTCCTTTTGTGTGCGCTGACAAAAATATTATTTGCAAAAATAATGTAAATATTGACATCACATATCACATCATAAAAATGTAACTTTTGAACTTTTATGGGCAACCGGCAACCGGAAGTATCCCGTCACCGAATGACTATTATCTAATTTACATTAAGAATTTCTTCATGAAATTTCATGAATTTTGTTGCACGAAACTTTGGGCCTGACCCACGATATCGACAACGTTCGACTTGTCGCACACTTACATACATACATTTGATACAACAACAAAATATTAAAATTTGTTTTTGTTTGCAGCACTATAGAAGAGAATTTTATATAAAAAAAGACATATAAAAAATTTTTTTGCAACTAATTTCATGAAAAAAATGTTTAATGTAAATTAGGTATATTTCTTCTTCTTAAGCACTCCATACACGTTTCAATTCAATTGAGTCTTCCAACTGAATTGATTCTTCATCAACTCAATTGAAAGATTTTCATTCAACTGGAAAATTTATATTTTTTTACAAGCACAAATTTAAAAATTTAAAACTTATAATGCATTCATTCATTAATTTTTATATTCTTTTATCTAATTTTTCGACTTTTTTCAATATATTCAATTAAACTAATTTTTTGAGCTTTAGGTCAATGTTTATTATTATTTTAGTACTTCGATATTTATTTAATTATGTATAACTTTTTCTATACAAAATATGGCAAAAACATAAATTTTGTCAGCTAATCAAGAGAATCGAGCACAATCGAATTGAAAGATTTACTAGTCAACATGAAAAATCAAAATCTTTTGATTTTTCTTCAAACTTTTTTTTAAACTTGAAAAAAAATTACTCCAACGATAAAATCAACTCACAAACAAATATCTATTTTGCTGACCTCGAAAAAATCTTATTTTTTGGAAGGACTAAAAATTTGGAAAATCGTAGGACAAAGTGCATAAAGCTCAAAAGATAGTAACATGATTTTTTATCCAAAAAGCAGGGTTTCGTTCAAAAATCACGGACTTCTTAACCCGTCCTGGTGAGTGGCAATGCTAGTGCAGCGGCTAACAGTCGCACATTGGTTGAAGATTGTCCGAAATTCATTTTTTTCATGTTCGCCGATTTGGATAATTTTTTTGGTATTTTGTTGTCAGATATCTGAATATTATGATTCCGTAATATTAGGCTGATATGTTCATTATTTGTTTGGACAGATACGCTCGAAGTTCATATACATATGTATGTCCGCTTGTTTAAAATGGCATGCAAATTTACTGTATATTCAATCTTTTGGTACAATCACAGTAAACTTATATTTTCGTTAATGACAATTGCCATAGATGACATTTACATTAAAAAAAGTTGGAAAAAGTGCCATATATGTTCATCAACTTCAGTGGACTACATCTTTATAGCGCTGCGGAGCGCTGTTTAAGGAAAGATGTCAAATTACAGCTTGAAGTCTCAGCTAAAAGTTAAAAAAATATTCAGCTGCTCCTACCTGCTCCTTTCCAAAAAAAACAGTAAAAACTATAAAGTGATAAGTAACAAAACATGAATTTTCGTCCATGCTTGTTGTTGTTGCCATAATTCTTCACTGTTTAAAATTATTACATAATGTAATATACATACTAGTCAAGAGTGTTAATTGTTATATATTTCATTGTTGACTATAAGAAGGTGAACCAAGGTATGGGCGTAACAAACGATGACAATACGGCAAGAAGGTTTTTCGAAAATCCAGTCAAAACTGCAGACGTAATTGGCATAAAAGAAAAGATTTACAATTATTTTGGCCGCAATAAATTGTAATGCAGCGATCGACACTAAAAAATTGGATATATTACGCGGATACTGCCAAGTATCGTCTCTATCTAAAGGCCCTTATTCAATGATTTCATTTTTATTTTTTACATTTAAATTGATTATTTGTATCAGGTATGCTGTCCGAGCAAGCTCAGGAAGCGAGGAATAAATACTATAGAGCCTATAGATTACATCATTCGCGAAGAATTGGACTTGGAGCCACTAATGAGGACGTAATGCATAATATTTTATTGTCTTCAGACCCATTTATAAATAGATTTCGCTCAAAGCTGCAAATCAAAACATTGGAGTACGATAATGATGTTAAAAAATTATTAAAAGACTATGCTTAAATTACTTATTCATGTTTTTTCTATTTGTTTTTTCTATGGGAGATGGGCGTAAAAGTGGGCGGATCAGGTATATATTTTGAGGAGCTCATTCTACAATTATAGTATTAATTTTTTGTGAAAATTGAGTTGATGCATTAAAAATCAAGGGAGTTATGCCACTTTTTCCATACAAGTTGTATGGGAAGTAGGCGTAAAAGTGGGCGGATATTTTTCAGACGTCACACAAATGATTCTGAGTGTTTAAAAATGCTATGTGCCAAAAAAAACAATGCCATAGGTCAAAATTTAATTTTCACTTTGTATGGGAGGTGGGCGTAAAAGTGGGAGGATCATTTTGATTTTTCCATTTTTTGCTTGATTCAAACAAAAAATGCCTATGTGCCAAGTTTCATTGTCCTTCGACAACTTCTTCTATTTTTAGCCGCTCGTTCTATGAACCTCAACCAGTGTGAGTCGCCGCCAGCAATTTTTGAATATTCTCAGCCGCCGCCCAACTCTGGGGCTAATTTTTGACTTCGGCTTAACCTCTTTTTTTTAAAAAAAGGCACCTTTTGTCAAAACATGCCTCTTTTTTAAAATCATTAGCTGACTTTTAGCCGACATACACTACCCGCCGACCAGTGTTGCCAGAAAATGATGATGAGAGAATGCTAAATCGGGCAAAAAATTCTGCTAAAATGTTTTACAGAAGGAAAGTATAATGCCAGATTTAAATGTAGAAAGAATTATTGAAATGGCTTTGAATTTCATGTTTATACAAACTTATTAGTATTTGCAGGTATTTTTAGAGCACATACATATATAAAATAGTTAATAATATGTGTTTTTTGGAAATGTTACAATTACGTTTTATTTTTTTTTACGCAATATAGTTCCAAAATATTATTTTACTTATTCAGTAAAATATGTTTTTAATTATAAATACATTGAAATTGATTATTAAGCGGTTAGCTGGATCCTATGCGCATTTCACTGTTGCTAGTGCAGATCATCAGGGAACCTTTAGCCTGCAATACATGTATATTTATAAGAAAAATCTCCTCTATATAGCAGAATTTTTTTAACAAATTACAATTTTTTATTTTCAACAAATTCTGCCAGAAAGCATCTAGCAGAATTTTTTGAAAGCTTAATGCTTTTTATATAATGAAAATGCCAGATCTGGCAGTGAAAATGCCAAAATGGCAACAATGCCGCCGACTGATTTATTTATCAGCAACCGCTGTTGCCAACATGGCAGTATCGGCTTCGTTTTCTGTGTGAAACCATGATTGTGGTCGGTCAACTATTTGTTTTCTTTATAAAAATGAAATTTAGGAGCACACATTAGGGTTAAACATAAACATAAGTGTATTGTTACATTAATATTTAAAGTAAATAAAGCCGCAGAGTTACAAAAAAAAGAAAGGAACAAATTAAAATGGTATGAGACGATGTCAATTCCAAATTATCATGTTGTAATGTTACTGGTAGAATATCTGAAGCTTATAGCCACAATTAGCTTAAGTTTTCATTAATCCAGGCCATCGCTCGAATTTATCGTGTGCAATAATTGTTTGTTGAATAGTTTCCTTAACCCAACTTCACTTTGTGTTTGAAACTTCTTTTATGTTGAATCGGTTACTATCTACCCTGTAAAAGAGCATGCTATCCATCTTTCTGTCAGTCTAGCATAATTTTTTTTTTTTGAGTAATTTTTGGCATGTTTGCTGTTAATGCAGACTAAATGAATCTAATAGAACGAGTCTAAATTAATACACTTTTTTTGTGCATGTAAGTATAACAATGAATCTATAGAAGAACATTTGTGTTTTAGCAAATTTTCTATGGTTGTACGTTAAAATTATTTGCATCATTAGTAACATTGTTCATTCAATCATGCTCTTACCTGGGGCACAGTGTCGCAAAACAAGAAAACTTTGTTGATAAATATAAAAGTTAAGAGTGACATGTTAATATTAGCAGCTGCTGTAGCCACAAAATGATTTTATATTAAAATAATTCTGCAAAAAAAAACCGACTTCAATGCAAAGATCTGATATGGGATATAAAATTAAATTTTAATCGGCGTACCTCCGTCCATTTTTAAATGCAGGATTTTGTGTTTTTCAGAGCTCAGGGTGTGTGTTAAGTTTTTTAGATATCTATACAGTAGAACCACTTAAAATAATATATTAAATTTTAATGGGCGTGACTCCGCCCATTTTTTCAAATTGAAGATTGTGTCTATTTTTGAGCTCAAGGTAAGTTTCGTCAAAATCGGTTGAGTATAACCACGTGAAATGTAATAATAAATTTTAATGGGCGTAGCCCCGCCCATTTTCAAATTTAAAATTGTGTAATTACAAGAACCAAAGGTACTTGCTAGGTTCAGCAGCAATCAAATAAGTAAAATATCATAAAATCAAATAAAAAAATTTACCATTTATTAGAATCAGAAAGTTAGTAACGTCAAATTTTTGTAACGGAAAATCAACTGGTATGGCATTACTAGATATTAACTCTGCTTTCGACTCGGTCTGGCACAACGGTCTTATATACAAAATGATCGGATTAAATGTTCCTGTAGAAATAATTCTTATGATACAAAGTTTTCTTTCAGAACGTTCATTTAATGTCTATATTGGCTCAAATTTTTCTACTCAAACATCAATTCCGGCGGGTTGTCCACAGGGATCATGCATTTCGCCAATACTGTATAATATTTATACAGCCGACTTTCCTACATTAGACGGCTGTTTTACTTCGATTTTTGCTGATGACACTGCTATTCTGAGTTCGGAAGTACTCTCAACTGATGTTATATCCAGATTACAATCAGCTCTAACTGAAGTTCATTCGTACTTTACAAAATGGAAAATTCTTATAAACCCTCAAAAAATCCAGTCCATATATTTCCCCCGAAGAATTAAAACCTGTTACTTAGCTCAACAGCCGATCGTACTGAATAACAATAGCATACCATGGATGGAAAAAGTGAAATACTTAGGCTTAATATTAGACCCTAAACTCAAGTTCAAATACCATATTCCGTACATTATCAACAAATTAAATAACACAAGACTATTGTATTCATTAATTAATAGAAACTCCAAAGTCAACATACAAAACAAATTAATATTCCACGCTATAATGTGCTATGGAGCCCCTGCCTTGGTCCACTGTTGCAAAATGTCATACGAAAAAATTACAAATTGCACAAAATAAAATATTAAAAATTATCTACAATTTACCTTGGCATTACTCCACCTTAGCTAACGTTGAACTGGTAAATGATAAAATAAATCGCCTCACATTGAACTTCAATGCCAGATGTCTGGCTTCTGAGATCAGCGACATCAATGAGATCATCTCATCGTAATTTTATCCTTAGTATTATTATCTAAAACCCCCTAAAAAAATGTTCACAAAGGTTTTTTGAAAATGTTCTCCTTCCATTGATATAATTTACATCCACCTGAATATAAAATACTTGTTATTTAATATTTAAGTAGAAAAGGATAAATCTTCCTAAACTCTTTAAGAAAACTGCTGTAATTTCATAACCACATATGTTATATGCAAATAAAGAAATTGAATTGAAAAAAAATAAAAATAAAAAAATGTGTGGGCGTGTCCTCCAAAATTGTCATCTTTTGTTTTTGGAATAGGACCAATGAGAAGCTATACTCTCTCAGACAATAAAAGAATTTCCGATATTTTTCGTTGTGTGGCATTGCTTTGCCTATGAATGAATGAATTAAGTCAAACGGGAAACACAGGACACTGCGACCAAAGTAGATCTATTGTATCCCTTGCCAAGTGCAAGAGCACCTCGTCCAGACCTACTCTCCTGATGAATCTCAGGATTGCCAGTGGGTCTAGTGTTGCCAGTTCCCAATCCTCCAATAGGTGCTTGCCCAATTTGGATATATCTTCTGTGGCATAACGCCTCACAGTCCTTCAGAATATGCTCTGGGGTTTCATCGTCGTGCTCACAGAATCTGCACAGACTGTTGCTCTCAATGCCAAGTTTGCTGAGATGTTTTTTGAGGAATATGCTTTGCATATAAAAAACATAATGTGCCTCGCGTTGCACACATTTTGAAAATGACACCTCAAAATGTCAACACAAGAAATGCGAGATGTGGTGTACTCGGCATAATTTGCGGTTTAGGTGTGGGATATGTGCAGCTGTAAAGTGCTGTGCTGTGGAACATTTTAAGCTTTTAATTAGGTTTGAGTATTTTTGTTTGATTCCCTTCGTGAAAAGGTGTCAAATATGAACCGTTAAATGCAACAGCAGAGTCGGTATTTCTACATAGAATAAACGAAATATTTTTTTTTATTTTGCCATATTAACTATTCCATGCCACTGTGCGTGATGGTACCAGCCAACACCATGTATTTAGTTAACGGATTAATTTATAAGGAATAAATGTAGAATGTAAATTTATACTTTTTCATCTAACAATGACACTGATGTTGATGATGATGATGTGTCGTATCATTGTCTATTCATCAATTTCGTTTCCAGAACAATTATACGAGTACACGCTTGCTGTGGATTTTTCACCTCTAGAAAGGATTGCAACTATTCCCATAAATTTGGTAACATTTTGAAACATCATTCGCTTCATTACAATTCGCATATTCTTTTGGAAACCTTCGCAAAAAAGTAGGTACAATGTGGTGCAATTTGCGATAAGGAACAAAATAATGAGAATACACTACTAGCAAGCAGTTGGTGAGTATGTAATGTACATCTATTTAAATGATTGATTGATACTGAGCAAATGACACAACGTTTTATTTTTGTCTTTTTCATCAACTGTTTTATGTCATTTTCTATTGAATGACACACAAGTACACACACATGCATATCTGCTTAAAGGGAGGGGAAAGGTTGACTGTTTAGTAATAAATGTTTATGTAAATATAAAGAATTATCATGCATTTAAGCAGCGGAGTGGTCGACAAACATTACGTATTCCTATAGGCTCTACAACAAGGGATTCATTCAATATGTTTGGTCGTGGGATACCAACCTTGTGTTGGCTTAGAAATTATGTTTACTCCTTAATAATTCTTTATTCCTTTCAAAGTAAAATGATAGATTATCATTAAATGATTACAGTTTTTAGATAATGCATGGCACACTAATCAGTCTTCTTTCATTAGGATAATTACAAAGTTCTGTAAACAAAAATACATACAATTCTTTCAATTTCATTTTCTAAGACCTTTGAGCTAAACATCCTTCTAAGAGTGTTAAATGGTTGTCAAATAGCTTCGTAAATGTTTGTTTACTGCTAAGCAGACAAAATTGCAAGAAAGTATGTCACAACACATCACATAATCGTAGAATGGTATTCTTTCTCTAGTTTATGTTTTTGCGAGTGGGTTGGGCTACCAGTGCCCTTTTTCTGTATCTTGTGAAAACTTCTCGCATCGAGAATAATTAAATAAGCTTAAAAATATATCAAAAAATACAGCCTTTTGTTTTATTACTCACCCTGTGTTTCACAGGATGATAACAATTTTTCCGACTCGAAAAGTTTTCACATTCCTTAAAGAAAGGAGGCACAGGTTGCCGAGAAGGAAAAATTAGCTTCAGCTCACTTAATGCTTGCTCTCTTCTTAGAAGTTTATTTATCCATCCTAAGCTGTTGCGTAGCTCCATTAACAAAAAGTGCAAGTGTCCACGACCACTCATCTAATTCCAATTCTAACCGATTCTTTCAAAATAATAAAACACGAAGGCTAAAAAATTTTCACATGCCTTAAAATATTATGATGATACAATTTTACGTTTGGAAACGTTGGCGCCGTCATGCCCTTTAAGGCAATTTTTATTACATCCATGCGATTTTTTAAGAGCTTTCGGATTTTATTTATAAAAAAACACATAAAATTTAGAGAAATGTATGAAATCTTTATTTGAGTCGGTAGAAGGATCTATACAATTCAATGCTTAAGGATGATTTCATGTAAATGTTGACCACAGCTACGCCTGAAATGATTCATATGATGGGTCCAATTTTTTAATACTCTCCCCAACATATCGCCCGGTATCTCACGAATAAAGTCTTCAATATTAATTTCCAGTTACGGCCTTGCCCCCTATAGACATGAGCCTTAACATAGCCCTACAATTAACAGTCTAAAGGCGTTAAATCGCACGATCTAGGCGGACAAATGACAGGCTCGAAACTTGAAATAAACTGTTCACCGAACTCGCCTCTCAATTAGGTCATTGTTTCGCGTGCTGTGTGACATGTGGCACCATCTTATTGAAACTCCATGTCAGCCAAGTCCAGCTTTTCAATATTGGGCAAAAAAGTAACAAACGACCAATTGCTGCGTATGGCGCCGAATCGGTAATTCGTGGATACACCTGTGATATTTTCGTGTTGGTGGTTTAATGTTCAATAATGTGATTTTGGTGCCAAATGTAGTTACAATATTCCAAAAAGACGCCTCAGAAGGTTGCCCAAACTGATCATGAAATGGAAAAAGTGTAGGGATGCACTTTCCTAACCGAGCATGAATTTTGTTAATAATATTTAATAATCTGCAAGCGTTGTTCATTTGTAAGTCGATTCATGGATAAATTATAGACCAAACTGAACATGTTTAGCAGTAACATGATACTGGAAAGCAGCTGAGTTGCCAAACACAGTGTTGCCAAAAAGAAACTTGCTCAATAATTACTCTTTATTCCTGAAGCAGGGCAGTAGATCTTTTAGCATGCATACCAATACTACAATGGCCTATTACTACCACTAAGAGCATTCGGAGCTGCTCCTTTAGGGTTCCTTTCAGGCTGGTGGATGATCAAAAATTATGTCGTGGTCAGGTCAATCTGGAGGTTTAACAAGTACCCTCGTTTGAACATCTATCCTGTGCGGCTATAAAAAGCTCCTGCATTATTTCAGATTTGCAACACTTCACTAGTGTTTCCACCAGCTTATCGGTTTGCTAATTTTGTAATAATTTAGTTTTTGGCCAGGACTTTCAAATACATTTCCATATCCCTGTACTCAGACTAACTCCAGGTTAGATCATCTCTTTGAGAGACATGCCGGCAATCATAAACTGTATGAACTGTATTCACTTATAAGTATATTACGTATATTTGTAATAACATCATCGCATGGCCAGTAGCCAAATTTTCCCTTTCATTGATTACTTTCACGATTACATTTGCATCCGCTATTTTTTATAATGTTGCAATCAATTTCGGGTTAGACCATTGAATTGTTGCCTATTAAAACGACCATAATTTCTTTTTTAGTGCTCACCGTGCTTCACAAAATGGGCCAGATCGGATTTGCATCTCGCGAATTCGAATGCCATCATGTGGACGAAATGAAGTGTGAATTATAGTTTAATAATCTAGTAATCCCAAATTATTATTTTACTTATTAAGTAAAATATTTTTTTAATTATAGTTTTTTAATCACTCATGCTTCACACGAGCTTTCAGAGACAGTGCCGACTCTTGTTGGTCCAACCATGGTCTACGAACGAAATGTTTACGTGCCCAATGCTTTAAGGCAGCTTCCAAAATATTATACCGATAATAAGTCACATTTACTCAAGGTTTAATAAAAAACGAGCGGAAATGGAAAATTGCATCGGGTGGCCACTCGTAGACTCAAATTTTCATGAGTGCGTTCAGTTAAATAAGCACGATACTTTTGAGAGCTTATGAACTGCTCAATAGGAAAATTTTTTTCACCAGAGAACACAATGTTTGGAAGTTCTCCACGTTCGTGCAAGCCTAACAATCCCGTTGCTCTTTCGAGTCTAACTTTTTGTTTGCTTTGGTGCAAGATCGTGTGCTTTATAGAACTTGCAAGGCTTTACCTTGTGCTCATTTTGAAATATGTTTCAGATGATTTGCTGGCTGGGATATTTTAAGTTCTTTGGCCAATTGATTACCACTACAACGTGGATTTCGTTGAAGTCGAGCCTTCACTTTTCGAATCATTTCATGTGACCAACCGCCAACGCCATGTTTGGCAATGCTGCCTGTCTCATAATAACGGTTTATGGTGCGATACACAAACATTTTATTCACTTTGAGATGGCTCAGCTCTCAAACAGTAACTGGTTGTGTTTTTCTGGCCAAATTTAACGAAATCGCACTATTGCGTTTGAGTTCCACTTCGAATTACTTTTGTTTTATAAAACTTAAATGCAAATGCTTGTGGTAGCCCATAAACAATACAAGCAGCTGTTCTGGGCATGAACTTGACAGAGATGGCATTATCTGTTGGTCAGTATTGCCAAACCTGAATTTGGCAACATTTCAATCACCAAATCCTTGCGCAACATTTGTTAATATTTAAAAAAATTGCTTGAAAAAATCATATAATATTTAGTTGGAAATTTTTTTTGTTTAATAACTAACTGCATTAAGGGCCATTATTACAACTTGCCGATAGTTAAAGGCAGCATTATAAAACCTTCATTTATTATTTTTTTATCCATTAAATATTATTATTAATTATAATAATAATAAATAAAAATTGAGGTTGAAATAACGCAAACAAAGCCTTTTATCATGCAGACAAAATCCTCCCTTTAACTATCGACAAGTTGTAATAATGGCACTGAGTCTGTTAGGTATGAGTGGACTCATTTTTTGTTGAATATTAAGCCATTCTTACCTTAATGCTGCTTTAGCTCATAATTCTTTGAAATTTAACATTTTAGTACTTATTTGTCGAATTCCTCACATATGTGTTGAATGGGCATTAGGTAATTTGTCCGATAAATGTTCAATAGGGATTCGTTGTGTGAGTAAGATACATTTTCTTGAATTTTGTTTTAAAATAGTTTAAAAAATAGTTAATTTCACAACTACAAACAAATTTATCTTCACAGAAGTTGTTCAGCTTTACCGTGGCTACAAATTTGTCGAATATTGTTGGCAAAAATATAACAGTCCGTTTAAGATGTTCTGAAAAAAGTGAAAAAATTTTACATTATTGCTATATATAGCTAAGCGCTATCACTAAGTCTTAATTAGCTGCTGGTCAAAAACTGATGACACCATTTTTTGGAGAGTGCTGTGATTTTCGAAATCTTTGTAGGCTCATAAAAATATTGGTCACCAAAAAGTATCAATTTGTTGCATAGTGTAATAAATAATACAAAAATAATAAAAAAAAATATTTTCAAGCAGTTTCATCTGGAGTGTTGGGGGTCCTTATGTCCCGTTTTCTTAAGCGGATGTGTCCAGTAAAGCTCAAGATATTACAAGGAAGAGGATTAGAATGTGACTCGAGTTTTGTTAAATATTTGCCTGAGTATTTTGCAATTTCTTCAATCACTTGTGGCATATTTAAATCACGATGTACATTTGAATTTTTGATGTACCAGGGAGCCGATGTTCTTAATCTTAAAAATTTGTTTTGCTTTCGTTGGATTCTCTCTACATTAGAAGCTGAAGCAGTGCCCCATAGCTGCATTCCGTAGCAGCATATTGGTTTCAAAAGCGACTTCTATATTAAAAGTTCACAATCTAGACAGAGGATTGAATTTCTACCAATCAGCTAATGTATCTGAATTAATTATAGCTTCATTTGTGTTAGCTCTTAGTCAATATGGTGTGGCCATATAAGCCGTCGATCAAGGTGTATACCAAGGTATTTTACATGTGAATGTTGAGGAACAACTTGTATCTCTTCGTAGAGTAAATGTTATTTGAACACACTTTTGTTTGTCTACTTTTATTCTCCATAAGTTTAACCATAGTTCCAGCTGGGTAATATGTGCCTGCCGATATCGGGATGCCTCGTGAAGGTTTTCGTGCATAGTAAGGCAGGCTGTATTATCGGCATGAAGTCTCATGAGTGTGCCCTCTTTTTTTTTTGGCTGCGGACCCCCTTTGAAGTCTAGAATGTACAATGTTTTTTATTTGGTTCAAAATTTGATAATTAAAGTTTATACATATGCTTAAAAGTACACCGTATTTATTAAAATATGTATGTAAAACCAAATTTTAAATAAATCTCCAAAATAGCGTCTCTTCTTTGACATGTTTAATGAAGGTTCAGTTCACATTCTACTAAACTAAATAAAATGACAATAAAAACAATATCAGCTGTTTTTGATAGTGATGAAAATAACAGTCAGTGCAGAGTCTGGGGTACTTTATATTGAGCAGTGGGGAGTAAAATTTTCCCCTAATATTTAGTTGCTTGTGTTTGAAGATTTTGCAACTGGTTATACATACATATATGTACGAGGTATGATAAAAAAATAAGCATTATTTTCAAATTTCGTGAGTTACGTATGTTCGATTTTCGCATTTATTTTACTGTTATGTTGGTACACATGTCTGTTATATATGTTGGCAATATCAGCCATTTTGGATTGTCAGTTTGTTTTTGACAGATAAAAAGGTTAGTCGTGTTTTGATGTGCTCTTCGATTTTTTACTAAATTTTGAGCAAAAACAACGTCGCATGGAAATCGCTTAGGAGCTGTTGAACATCGTCAACGACGATCCAGATTTCCTCAAAAAGGTCATAACTGGTGACGAATCATGGGTGTATGGCTATGACATTGAAACCAAAGCCCAATCATAAAGGGAAGCGTCCAGAAGAGCCAAGACCGAAAAAAGCACGTCAAGTTCGGTCAAATGTGAAGGTTTTGCTCACTGTTTTCTTCGACTGCAATGGCGTGGTGCATCATGAATTCTTTCCACAAGGTCGTACGGTCAATAATGAATACTACCTTGAAGTTATGCGCCGTTTGAGCGAAGCAATTCGTCAGAAACGCACAGAATTGTGGAAAAAACAATCATGGATTTTGCACCATGATAACGCACCAGCTCACACATCGATGCTTGTGCATGAGTTTTTGGCCAAAAACAAAACCGTTATTATGCCTCAACCACCGTATTCACCGGACTTGGCCCCCGCTGACTTTTTCCTCTTCCCAAAACTGAAGACACCGATGAAAGGAAAGCGTTTTGCTATGATTGAGGAGATAAAAAAAAATCGAAACAGGAGCTGTTGGCGATACAAAAAAGCGCGTATCAGAAGTGTCAGTTATTGATGAATAAATAAATACTTTTTGAAAAAATTTAAAATAACGGTTATTTTTTGATCAGACCTCGTATACAATCGTGTGTATATAAATTTGAAAAATGAACTAAAACATGAAAAAGTATGAAGAAAGAACGCAAAAACTTATATTATTTAAAAAAAAGTTTTTGGTTCTTCAAGCGGACCCCTTGGATGTCTTTCTTCGCTGCATTTGCATGTCATGAAATTTCCAATTTGGCCCTTCCGGAGCTTTACTGCGCACCCCTGGTATAAGCGTGTGTATATGTAAACACATAGAACTCAAATATGCAAAAAATTTCATTTTGAACTCAAGTCAAGATAAAATTATTGACCAGCCAGAGAAAGCGCTTGAATATATGAGTATGTATTTATGTATAACTGAGTACCCTCATAACAAATATAATACTTTTGTACAGAATCGAATAATTATACTAAATAATACAAATTGCTAGCACTATTGACCTTAGTTTGTTATATCCATAAACATGAAAACAACATCTGAGCACATAATGATGCCAAGCAAAAATAATAATACAGAAAAAAAATTTAAAAGATGCAATCGTGTTTGGTTGTTGCCAAGACTCATTGTGTGCTCGATTTCTTTTTTATCTTTTGTCTTTCCGTATTTCTTTTCTTTGTATCAAATTTTAACTTGGTAACAACTAAAATGATCAGTTTCGTAAAAAAGTGGCCTTAACATAAACAAACAACAGAAGAAAGAAAGCAAAAAAAAAGAAATATCTAAAAACTTATACAAGACATTCAATGGAAAAACACCTAGTGTAATTTAATGACTTTAATATGAATCTGTTTTCGATTGTATTACCCAGTAAACATTTTCAAGAGTATTCGCTTCAATTTACAGTCTAGCCACGAAAGCATGAGAAAATAACTTGCCGGCAATTGAAATAAGTCTGTAGGCGTATGAGCAAAGCAAAGGGCATTTTCGGGCATATTCCGACACTCACATATCGCATAACATTTGCGATTGTGACATGAAGTCGCAAGAAAGGTGGTCTGCAAGTCTGCCAAATAAGCGCGAACACCCCTATTAATTTTTCCCTTCGATTTTTTTTTATCTACTTCTTTTTTTTTTCTTATCTTACTTCTACGGAATGTAGCACACATCTCGGGCTCTCGTAATGGTACAATTTCGATTTCACATGATTCTTCTGAAACGATTTTTGCTCTCAGAGTGACACGATCTTGCATTTAAAAAAGTTACAGTTTAATAGTAAATCATATGGACTTGTAATTATGTATGTGATTTCCACAAAATATGGCAAATAGTTTGGGCTCTTTAAATTATATTATCTTGTGCTTCAATAAATGTTCGGAGTATGCCCATTTAAAATTTAATATTAAAAATACTAAAACACTAAAAATTGCACAGCTCCTTTATGTTCACGTAGCAGCTAAATGTAAGATTTGTTTCCGTCTAATATCAAGACCGATAAGAAAAACCATAAAATCTACAATTTCCTTTGTACATACAGTCATTGGAAATTTAACCATGGGCAGCTGCACCTGGGCAGTTTCAGCTCCACCTTCTCGCATGTTTGTATATGGTTACGCTGTTTATATAATAAATATATATATTTATATTAACACACAATCTTATTGGCAATGAAAACATAAAATTTTTATTCAATTTCTATTGCTGAACTCTTTCGTAAAGGCTGGTACTCTGTTCGAAGTTGTGGATATTTTTCAGCAACATTGATTATTTCGCGTGAAAAAATTTACATGTATTAAATGTAGCCCAACTTGCGGGTTTTTTTTATAAATTTCTCGCTTTAATGCTTGAAAGTATGCAACATGTTGTTGTTTCGCAGCGAAACTAAAATGATGCCAGAGTTATTTTGCATGGAAAAACATGTTTTTCGCAATAAGAACAGAGTACTACTTTTGCAAATTTATTTCGCAAATATTTCATACCAAATACTTTTACATGTAGTTTGACAGCGTTTCGCACGAAATTGTGAACATAGTACCAGGCTTAAGTGCAGAAAAATATGTAAACATTAAACAGCTGATTCAGATTTTACTCTCTCCCGTATTTGCTTATTTCCCGGCTATTTAGAATAGGAGGATTATTCCCCGGGAACAAATGATGGGGAAGAGAAAAAACTCCCCGGGAATATTCATAATTGGGCTGTATATTTCACGTGCTTCCAATTTTCTGTACCGTATGTCCATTGGGTAGATGTTGGGTACATGTTGTAAGATAGGGAATCGATCGATTCGGGTCGTTAGATTTTGTAAATTAATTTTTCACCAAAAGATTTTATTTAACTACTAAGACGATCAGCTCTTCACCTCAAAAGTCGATTACAGCCAATCAGATGATTCGTTCGAGAGATATCGTTGATGAAAGTGTTGGAAAAAATCGTTTTTAGATATTCACTGATTTTTTTTAAATGTAAACTCTTAACGTGAAGTTTCAGGGATGGCCTGCAAGGTCAGCCGATTCCCATATACTATTCATAATTATACTGTTCTGCAAATAAATTTGTTTTAAATACCGACATTAATAACCTGAATTCAAATCCGTTTTCAGTTTCTATCTACACAGAAAAAATTATTCACCAATTAATGTTTTCTATTAATAATTTAATTGATTCAATTAAATTTTTAATTGTATTAATTAATTTGAGTGGAAAAACTTAATTGATATTATCAAATTGTTTATAGGTGAAAATTTAATTAATTATTTAATTAATATTACAAACTCATTCATATTACTTTTTGTGTGTACCACGTACAGATTTTTTTTAATTGTCACGGATAATATGATCCCCTAACTTGTTCCAATATACTCGTAACTCGATGACGGTTTGTTCGATTTTTACACCCAGAGAGAAAACAGCTTAAAATCAATAAAAAACCATATTGAATTAATAAGAAACATTAACGAAAGTCTAGTAATGTTGAAATTTCTTATTTCAATATGGAAATTATAATTTATAGTATTTATTTATTAATTTTATTTATTTTTAAGTATTTCAGTATACATTTTCTATTATATTGAAAATTATTGAATTAATGTGACGCGTTCTTATTTTTAAGTTGCAGCTTTTCCCTGTGTGTATAAGTTAAACTCGCCAAACTCTTCTAAATATTTTTTAAATTTTTAACGGTTTCGGAGTTATGCAGAAATTATTGGCAAAAAAAAATATTTTTAATGTTAAATTAAATTTTTGTTTTGTCTTCAAAAATTCATAAAAAAATCCAAATTGCAAATATTTTATAGTTTTGTTAATTTTGGGAAAGCCAAGTATGCCGAAAATAAAATTAGCTATAAGTAATGAAAATCTGGGCAGAATTTTGATTTTATTCACACTTTGACTAACATTGTGTAATATATTTATCCGTAACACACTTGCACCTTGTGGCTCAATTGCAAAGTCATACCAAGTAAAAGAATTATTTTTTAAGGTTCTTTGAATTAAAAAGATATAGTAATAATAGGAATATATGCATACAATGGCACGGAAAATGGAAATTAATGTTCGCCTGTACCATTAGCTCATGCAGTAACTATGAAAGAGACCTATGAAAACAAGACATTACTGCTCAATAGCATTCAATACGATCGTTATTTGTGAAATTTGTGTGTGCCGATTTTAAAGAAATGGCTATGCCGGGGGATATAAAAAAAATATTGTAGCTTTTGTAGTGAATTGGTCCTTCAGATCACATGCGTTTCCGGGCATCAAAAACACCTTTAGTTGAAAATTACATTGGCACGTGTGAGTGAGACCAAATCGAAGGAAGGCATATTTGTTGGTCACCAAATATGAAAAATCTTTGAAGCATTGCTCAAATTTAAGTTGGTCAGTAAAGAAAGAGGAGCATAGGTAGCTTTCGAAAATGTATGTCTTGGAAACAGAAAGCCTGCAAATTACGAAGAACTGGTACAAGAACTTCTTCTTTCATATTAACAACATTAAAAATACACTTTCTGCATTCGCAGTTGAATTTTTTCGTAGTTCCGTGTCTGATGAGCTTGGTGAAAGGTTGTACCGCACATGGAACAAAGATAGAACGGTAAATATTATCGTGAACAGCAGATATATACATATACATATATTGATTCCAATGGTTCCAAGGTGAAACAAATTGACACAACAAAGTTCTTCCATTGCGATGGCAAGGACTTTCCAATTGAGTTTGTTTGTGTTAGCGGGCCTGCCTCTTCTTCTACTGCCTTGGGGTTTCCATTCGATTGCCATCTTGGCCACATTGTCGTTGGTGCGTCTTAGAAAATGGCCAGTCCAATTCCATTTAAAATTGATGATCTGGAGGTCTCTATTTGAAATAACATTTGGCCAAAATACCTTGAGTGTTAGCGAGCGAGCGATTAATGAATACCTGCAAGGACTGCAAGTAGCTGGCTGTGGTGTTCCAGGACTCACAGCCATACAACAGAACGGAACGCACGGTAGATGAAAAGAGGCGGAGTTTGGTCGTCAGCTGAAACAGCAGATAAAACTCATAAAATAAAGCGATCTCCAAAATAGTTGTTGTTGTATTACCCCTATATTCATAAAATTTAAAATGAATTTGAAATGTATTTTATTTAAATTTTTTCTAAAATTGATTTCAAATTCATTTAATTTTTTTCATGAATATGGGGGTTAGTATTTAATTTCATTTAAAATTTTAATTTATATCATAGAAGCCTTTTTGTGTGTAAGATTTTTTTACTTTTCTCATAATAAATTCGTATTTAATATTCCAATATCGTTATTTTATTTAAAAAAACAAAATCTCAAAAACTAGACGTGATGGAATCTGTGAATAGATTTGGATTCAGCACACCAAAATCCATTAAAATCACATAATGAAGTTCTTGCTTCCGACTTTTTTTTTTTTTGCAGAACAGTGTTATTATTGTTATAAGGTATTGAAAACCTACAAGATACACATTAACTTGCATAAAATCTTTGTTTTTTTCTGGAGATTGTTAAATAGGCTTTTGTTTCAATAATTCTTAAGAAAATAAAGCACTTTATATAATAAGAAGAAAATAGTGACTGCATTTTTAATTTGTCTCTTTCTCGTTTTTCTGCGGAGTGGAGACTCTATTGGACTAAGGAATGAATAAATGAGGTACCGATTTACATACATACATACATATATGTGCATTTATATTTATATTTGTTATATTGCACTTTAAAACAACTTTATCTTTTTGATTTATTTGTCTATATTTTTATCAGCCTTTCTGTAGTTCTTATTTTTTGTCAGCCGTCTTGAAAAATAATTTATATAATTAAAACAGATTTTTAGAATTTATAAAACTGTATTGTGTGCTCAAGAGGACTTTATCCAAATGGTGTTTCACACTTTAAAATTCTAGATCAATGATGCCCATTTAATCATCACATAATTTAATTTTATGTTCTATAATCGTTCACGAGACGGCGACGGGTAAACATGCTTAGGGCTAACAAATCAGTGAAAGTTTAAACGCTAGTTTAGTTGAACTAAACTAAAATTTGTATATAGTTTAAACTCAACAGGAGTAAATCAGTGAACCATACATTATCAGGCATGTCACAGAATTCAATTCCGTTCGGAAACAGAATCGAATTCACTTCAAGATATCAAGCCCTAGCTGAAGCATATCTCAGCAAACCAGTGCCCCCAACAGTCTTAACACACCTCACAAATTTCCGTATTTTATTTTTCTTTTTTAGACACCATCTCCTACAAAAATGGGGTCGATTGAATTCCGTTTCCGTACGGAATTGAGCTCTGTGACATGGCCGTATGTGTAGTTTAAAAAATATATTGTTGCAACACTAGAATAAATGTCAAAAAACAGCTGTTTTGCAGCAGGCTATCAATTCTTTGCACAATCAAAGGTCACCCAATTTTACTGAGAATTAAATTATATTTATGCTTGGCGATATAAAATAGCGTAAAAGAATAACAGAGTGTAAGAAAACAGGTCGAACAAAATCTGAAGAAAAAGTAGAGGCTTGGAAAAAAGTTGAGTGATCTTTTAATGCAAATCACATGGTCTGTAAGTAACAAAACCATACGGACTGCATTGGTAGTTTAAACGCTCAATTTTATGCGTTTACGAATGGTTTCAATACTGTACTGACTTATAGGTTTGCTGGTTTAAACGCATTTTTAACCAAAAATTTAGATTAACTTGCACTGATTTATTAGTCCTTAGTCCTAGTTTACACTATGCAAATCTTATTGCTAAGCTGATTAGTTTGCTAGAAAAGAGAGACGAGGGAAAAAGAAACGTTACTGTTCCCCTCGTGTCTCTCTCCACAAACTAATGAGCTTAGCAATAAAACTTGCGTATAGTAAATATGGACTTAGTAACTGAATTGATATTTTTCGAGTACAGTGCGTAAGATAAATGGATGGAACCAAGAAAACAATGCAAAGCATTTTGAAAATGTTAGTTACAGGCATTATTATTATTTTCATAGTAATATGAACATGTGCAATGATGAGAAAAAGAAAGTACTTTCTATTAGAAACTAAATTTTTTCCGCGACTTTGTTCGCATCCAGATAGAAACTGAGTAGACTTTAAACTGTAATTATGTGTACCAATCTAAAACAGAACAAATACCAACAGCACAAATTTTTCCCGTTTTATCCTGTTCCGAGCAACTTTCTTAATTTTTTCTTTCATATTCTCGTTCTCCAGCCATTCACGCCTGATGCCGTGACTGAAAAAATGGATTAATTTTTTATACGAGTAAATATCGAGCCTTATTTTCGATTTAATCGTAAGCGGCAAAAATTAAATTTTTTCATTAGAAGTATTTTTTTAATATTGAAATATGTTTTCGTACGTAAATTATCGCTTGCGTTAAACTTTTACAGACCATATCTTAAAACTTATCAGCAATTTTGGCATTTTGATAATTCTAAACTATGGGTAGGCCCATAAAATTTTAATTTCAATAAAAAATTATATTTTCGTTAACATTTCGCATACGATAAAATCGAAAAAAAGCAGGGACCGTAACGGATATGATTTTTATTTTAAAAATTACTTTTTAATCATTATTTCTTGATTTTTATTTATTTCTCACAAAATTACAGCTACTTTTCGATTTTTATTTTTCGCGTTAAATTAATATGACCCGTTTTAAAATTGAATTTATCCCCAGAGTCTGAAAAAAAATTCTTATATGTTAAATTAAATTTACTTTATTTATAGTTTATTCATTTTAAAAATTAAAATTTTGCTGAGCAAAAAAAAATTATTTTGTGAGAAATAAATAAGAATCAAGAAATAATTGGTAAAGTTGAGTTTTTTAATAAAAATCAAAAAAAATAAATAAAAATCATCTATAGGTAGTCCATGCAACATGTAGTATCTTGGTATATTCTTTGTGCACGTAGCACTTCTCTATTAGAGTGATTTTTTTTAGTTTAAATTTGGAAAATAATCGTTATTTTCGATCCCTGAAAGAAGGCTCGATATGTATGTATGTAGATAAAAATATATTTTTGAAAAAAATGTGGTGATGTTTAAAAAGGGAAGAAAATAAGGAAAGCAAATTAGATTTTTATTTAAAGAAAGAAATTTCCAGCGTAGTGGCTTTAGATATTGTTAGGTAGTGCAGAATGCTTATGGGCGGAGTTTTTAATAAAGAGTTTGCTTTTTGTTCTGTTTGATAAAGTCGGAAAATTTCAATAGACACAAGTGTAGACGATAGAGGAAACTATACTTTTGTATAAAAAATTTGCATGCATTCTTGCATATATTGTGTAAATTCACGAACAAATCATTAGGATTCTTTTTACAAAAATAAAAAATAAAATAATAATAAATACAATAAAGATCAATATACCAATGTTAATTAAATAATAAATTTTTGTTTTTTATAACAAGGATCCTAATGATTTGTTCTGGAATTTACATAATACAAGGTCGCCCAAAAGAAATCACTCTATTGAAAGACGCTCTTATTTTTGCAAATTGCGGCCATGTCAGATCTGTTTTGACATTTGTGAACTAGACAGATGTAGAATACAAGTGAACAAGCCATAGAACGATACACTCCCCAAGAAGGCGGAATAATCGTGTCTATTTTTTACGTCATTTGCGATTTACACTGACCCGCAAGATCGCCCGATTTAACCGTTCCAGACTTTCTTTTGTGGGGTTTTTTGAAGTCCCTTAATTAGCTTAATTGATTGGTATTGACATGACATAGTACGTGACATTTTATGGAATTGCCCATATGCAACATTAGTAAATTTGTTGAAAGTTATGGAACTCAGAAATTTTACAATGCACCCTAAAATTTTAATTATTTTATATTTTGTAAATAAACATTTTAAAATTATAGAACTACTTTTACAAAGTGAGGAAGTGCTTGGAAATCAAGTTATTATATACAAAAAAATGGCCAAATACATTATAAGCTAGAGGGATGTCAGTCATATCGTATATTTTCACTTCCCAGAGGTCAGTGAAAATATTTTTTTTTGTTTTCCGTCCAAAAGATTGCTTTTCTTTTTAAAATTTTTTTAATAATTATTGCCGCTGCATCTATTTTTAAGTTGAAAATGTATCAATTGGTATCTATTCGTTTTCACTGGCATAAACATTATCAGCTGCTTCCGGTCATTTTAACTTGGCAGCACTGAATTTAGCACAGCGAAAACAAGGTTGCATTTCATAAAACCAACTTAAAACCAATTCAAAAGTGGTTTTAAGTTGGTTTTAACAAAAACAATTTGTATGGTAAAACCAGGTTTTAAGAGTTGGTTTTAACATTAAAATCAACTTTTATTAAAACCATGTCAGTGTGAAAACACTATTAAGCTTAAATTTCTGAAATTAAACAAACGTATTTATTTATTTGAATATAAAAAATATGATTTTGCGCTATTTAATTTGATTTCGTGAGTGTTGTATTTCGTATGTATTGGACATCTTAGTATGCGTGTTTGGGTTGTGTCGACACGTGCCCATCTCTACTTCCAAGTATTTAACACTATTACAGAGTTTTACATAATCTTGATCATAAATAAGGAGTAGATATGTATGGGTGCATAGTGGAGTGCTCGAGTCTCGTTTTCAACTGGCTTATGGATCGGCTACTTTAGGTTTTAGAATACGGTTATTTGCCCGCGGAAGTCTCTGTTCAGAATTGTGTGCAATATCATCTATACATGTATATCAGAGGATATCATACCCGAATAAAATATATCATACACAAATGATATACATGTTTAATATAAACCCATAAAATAATAGAAAACCCCCAGTTTTTTTATTTAAACGATACAATAAAATAAAAATTAAAGAAAACGAAATTAAATTCATGAATAACAAAAGCTGAAGTTAAGATTGCATCGCAGCATTGATACTCACCACTTAACAATTCTTAGTGGTGAGTATCAATATACAACATACGAGTATACCCTTCTGCACATCTTACGATGCAAGACCATTTGCACAAGACTGTGAATTGGGCTAATGTATCCACTTTTAAAGGTTTAAAAAATTATTTTATTCAATTTTTTTAGTAATTTCTCTGATTGTTCTTTGATGAAATTACGCTTTTAATGCGCCTAGGAATATTTTTAAGCGACTTCAAAAAAAGGAGGAGGTTATCTTAATTACTTCATAACTCGGTTCATATTAAACCGATTGTAAATTTTTTTTTATTGTCTGAGAGGGTATAGCTTCCCATTGGTCCCATTGTGAAAAAAAATTGCCCGGGAGCATGCCCACAAAATTTTTTATTTGATTTTATGATATTCTACTTATTTGATTGCTAAGAAACCTAGCAAACACCTTTGGTTCTTGTAATTGCACAATTTTAAAGTTAATTGAAAAAATGGGCAGGGCTACGCCCATTAAAATCTATTATTATATATTACGTGGTTATACTTAACTGATTTTTACGAAACTTACCACACCTTGAGTTCAAAAATGGACACAATCTTTAATTTGAAAAAATGGGCGGAGTCACGCCCATTAAAATTTAATATTTTATTTTAAGTGGTACTGTACCGATTTTCATAAAACTTAACACGCATTTAAAAAATGGGTGGAAGTACGTCCATTAAAATTTAATTTTATATCCCATAATTTTTTTTTCCAAAATATTCTATCAGATCTTTGCATTGAAGTCGGTTTTTTTTGGCAGAATTATTGACTAACTCTCGGCGTTAATATTTGGAATATTTGCCCATTCCGTTTGTGCTCTGGACCAAAATTCATTAAATGTTGTTAGCGCCCTGGCATTCTGCGTAAGATTTTTTTTTTAAGACTTGAGCTCTGGGCCTGTTGCTGGCCATTGCATTGTGTCAAGGTTTTGTTTTGAAAGTTAATTCTTAACCAGAAATAATTTCTTAGTCGGGCTTAAGTTCAGTAATTTCAATTCTTATTGACTGAAATATTTTTTTTTTATTAATTCAATTAAACTAATTTTTTGAGCTTTAGGTCAATGTTTATTATTATTTTAGTACTTCGATATTTCGTTAACCTTTGGTTAACTTCTTCAGGATATTTTTTTTTATATTTATATATTTTATATTTTTTTTTTATATTTATATAAAAAAAATATCCTGAAGAAGTTAACCAAAGGTTAACGAAATATCGAAGTACTAAAATAATAATAAACATTGACCTAAAGCTCAAAGAATTAGTTTAATTGAATATATTGAAAAAGGTCGAAAAATTAGATAAAAAAATTTGTTTTATTAATTAATGTGAGTTTCTAAAGAAGAGAAGAAAAATTAAATTAGACTATAAGCTGGGGGAAATACCGATATTTTTCTGTGCAGCAAAGCACTTCATCAGCACCCAAGTCTATCTACTGGGGTAGAGATTGTTATTAACATCAGCTATTTAACGCAAATTTTTAATGAAATGGAATATGAGAAATATTGTGTATACAATTATTTATTTACCTTTGGTAAACACATTTGTAAGTATCACTATTCCTTTTTTGTTTATCCGTTTTTTTCATTTTTATATTCAGGTTAGCAGTTTATTAAAAAATTCTTTCTATTTATATACAATTTGTTTCGCTGTATAACCACTCGGTTTCACAAAATCGTCTACCTTCTCTTTTATGATGCAAATATAATCTTATTTTTTCATTATACGAGCCATCGATTTCTACTAATGGAACAAGAAGAAGAGAAACTGACCAAAACTTTCAAGCTTCCATCTCCATGTTTCATAGTTTCTTTCACTTGGTGCTGTCTTAAACTTCATTAGCACTCCTTACCATGGAAAAGGTTAATTTTGGTTCTGCTCATATAACTTTCTTCCATACCCAAATTTGTGTGTTCTTTGCAAAACTAGAGATGCTCCTTCACAGTCTTTTCTCATATTGCTGAAACCATGCAACATGAATTTGGATTTTTTGTTTAAAAAATATTTTTTTTATATAAAATATTTTTCAATTCATATTTTCTTCAAATTTTTTAAATTTCTTTCTCGTAAAAGATTTTGCTAACTTTAAATTGAAAAAAATAGCTCAGCTATGTCATCGCTATTACTTGGTGAAGTGCCCTGATTTCGAGTCAAATTTATATGAATTCGAATGGTGCTAATTTTGTATTCGATTTTTTTTGTATGGCTCTTATAGTTGACTCATTTTAATCAACAGATCTTGCTAAAGTTATAAGCTTTTCTGCATTTTTCAGGCGATCCAAAATCTTTATTTTGTCGTATAAAGATATTGCATTGCGTTTCTTAATTACTTTTTTTCGCTGGTGCCATTTTTATAACAAAACGGAAAATATTTTAAATTGATTATGATTAATTATTAATTATTTTTTTAACCGCATTATATTAAATTATCATAGTTCAAAAAACGGTTGCTAATCCGTATTATATCGAAATCTCCTAAGTAAATTACAGCGTAAATCGGGGGTTACTTGTATCTATTTATATTAAAAAAATAAGACACAAAACGATAAAAAATTGGCACAATGTTTTTGGAAAAAAAAACAATTTTAGTCCAGAGGGTGTGTGCGTGCGTTTCTGTACTTTCAATGCTGTTGCCAAGTCAAATTAACCCAAAGAAAGAACAAAAGATCATGCAGCTCGCATGTAGCAGCAATAACAGCAGATGTTTTTAATTCATTCGTGTAGCAGGTATGGGAAACAGAGATTTTAAATGTTGTTCAACTGATACGAATTACTTGCTGACATTAAAAATATTTTTCTTAGTATATATGTGCAAATACAGTCAGAGACTAAAGTTTAAATACACATTCCAAATCTGTAGTTTCAAGAAAACTAAAGCTTTTCTGAAAACTTTTTTAATGCATTGTTTTTATAAAGAGAAGTAACACTCAGGCAATGAATGCCTACTATTATTACTAGGTGTTACCTTCTTTAGAAAAGGGATAGAAATAGAGAAAACAGGTGGTGAAGGAAGAGATAGAGGAAATCCTCATTCTTTTACAACAGCGTTGCAGCGGCTCTGGTGTTAAATGAGGCGTATTAAAGTTTTGAAGCTGTGATTAGTAGATTAGATTAACCCAGCTAATAAAAAGCGTTGTAGTTTTATTGCACTAAAAAGAAGAATCAAAACAAAAACACCGACAAAATTTGAGACAAATAGAAAAATACCCTTATCATCCGACTCGTGACACTTCTGTATGTTTTGTGCTAGCGTCATGTATGTTTCAACAGGAACAGCGAGCAATTTTTTTTTAGATTTTCCAGAAAAAACCTCGTAAGGAAAGAAAAATTGTTTAACATAAAAAAACACCAAAACCTATAATTTTTTGGCTGCATTAGTTTTTATTTCAATTTTGTTAAAAACAATTTCTGCATTAAATTTATTTTTTGGGTTTTATATTTTGCTTAGAAAATAGTAACACAAATAGTCCTTTTTTAATTTAAATTTTTCTGCTTAGACAATACAGAAATTAAAAATTTTGATTGAAAACTAAAACAAGAGATTCAGATAAACTGTAATAATAGACGCTGAATTTCCCATCCCTGCTCTTTAGTTATACAAATTCTGTTGCCACTCGCAGTTACGTTTGCAAGTTGCTTAAAATTTGAACTTTTTTGTTGCTAAGCTCTTGAGGGGGCATTTCAGTTTAGTTTTATTTGTTTTTTCATATTTTTCAATTTTACACAAAAGCGTAAAATACTTTTGTATGTGCGTGTGTTTGAATAGCAAACGAACTGCTGGAAGTGTGACGAGTTAGTTTTAATAAAATAAATTAAATAAAAATGACTTAAGAATATGGAATACCTAATAGATTTACATATTTTAATTACAGATATCGTCTCTAATCACAAAGCCAACTATGGTAAGTAGTTTATGCCATAGACATCCAAGATACAAATTTATATATATACATACATGATATTCCAAAAAATCGCAAACGAATTTTTAAAAATGCCAAATTGATCTACACAAGCTGCTTTACTAGGACTCTTTCAAATTATCAAAATTTTTTCAAGTTTTATCACACAGTGTAAATTTTAATGCCTATTTTCGAAGTCCACAAATTTTTTAGAATATTTATATTTATGTTCAACTTCGCAAAAAAAAAAAATTTAGTAAAACTGCTGATATTTTCTGCATTTTCTTCCTATAGTTGCATTATAGTAAGATTAAAACAAATATAACTTATGTAGCCTTAATTATGAAAGTGGTTTCGAAATATAAAAGAAATCGTAAAAAGAACTTCAATAAATATTTCATAAATATTAATAAATTTATGTCAATCGAGACTAGTGCAATCTTAGCAAAAATTGCTGCTTCCCAAAAGGGTTTTTGTAAGGGAAACATGTTACAGAATTACTTGCTGTTGCGCATGAATAAGGCATTTTTTGTTCGAGATGGCGACCTTCTGAGGTTTCTATTGGGAAGCATGTGACTAAATCTCACACCAAATTTGCATTATTGGACATTAAACCACCAACACGAGGTGACCTCGAATTATCCATTCGGTGCTGTTCGCATCCATTGGGCCTCTCTCTGTTACTCCACTTTTTTTTGCCCAAGATTAAATAGCTGGACTTTGCTCATATGTGGTCTCAGCAATACGATACCACATGCCTCATATTACGCGAATCAATGGTCCAATTGAGAGGCGAGTTCGGTGAACAGTTTATTTCACGTTTGGGGCCGGTCAATTGGCTGCCTAGATCGTGCGATTTAACGCCTTTAGACTATTTTTTGTAGGACTATGTTAAGGCTCATATCTATAGCGACAAGCCCGCAACGGTTGACGCACTGGAAGAAAATATTGAAGAATTTATTCGTGAGATACCGGCGCATGCATATGTTGGGGAGATTATACCTCAATTAGACCCAGCGTATGAACCATTTGAGGCGTAGCCGTGGTCGACATGTACATGAAATAGTCTTTAAACATTGAATTATATAAATTGTTCTATCGACTTAAATAAAGATTTCATACATTTCTCTAAATTTTATGTGTTTTTTTAAATCAAATCCGAAACCTCTAAAAAAATAGTCCTATATATGAGTTAGACCATTTTATAATTATGGGCACATATATGCAAACTTACGTAAGAGTCGGTTAATTAACAAGACGTTCGAAACACGTGCCTGAAGTTTTATATTGAATTTAATGGGCTTATCCCCGCCTATTTTTCTAAATGCAATATTGTGTATATACCATCATTCGCATTTAAATTTTCATAAGAAACGGTTTGACAGAAGTAAATGCAATACTAGTCTAAATTGTAATGGGTGAAGCCCCACCCCACTCATTTTTTTAAATCCGTGATATACACAGATCAAATTTATTTCCCAATTCAAACACTAAATTTTCTGAATTAAATATTAATTTTTATAATCAGCCCAATCATGAATATTCCCACGGAATTATATCTCACGGAAAATAATTTTCTCGAGAAAACATTCCTGCAATCATAAATTCCTTATCATAAATTCCTTGGGAACAAAAAAGAGTAATACGTGGCATCACCGTATTATGAAGCTCGTTGTGTTGCTTGCTTGTTGACATTTTGTTTCTCCCCATTTTTTTGAGTGAGAGAGTAAACAAAATTATTAAAATTCACCAACTTGAAAAAATATGTAAAAAAAAATTTATTTGGGTATTATTTGTGTTTTTCCAAATAAAAGAACTATAAAATACAAGTTTATGTATATAAATTTAATTTTAATGAAGTATTAACTATGTTTTTATGCAAACGCCCTTCTGTTTTGAAAGGGAAAGATTTTAAGTAAAAAAATTATTCATACCTAAAAATATATTACCTACTTTTTCCCGGGGAGTTTTTTTGTTCCCGCATTAAGTAAAAAAGGGGAAAAAACTAATTCATAATAGGAGAAAAAGGAAAAGGGATTTTCTTATGATTGGGCTGAATAATTGAAAAGAAAAAAATCAAACAAATAACTTATATGTACCATATGCCATCGCCATATTTGAACAAAAATCTTTACTGAAACTAAGTTTTATTTCAAACAGAAATTTTTTGGGAATAATTTTTTCTGTGTAGGATAAGTTTCAAATTGAAACATTATAATGCTCACTCACATTATCTTACAGCCCAACAATAAGCAAAAATTTCGCACGAGTTTTCTCACTTTTCCCTTTGACTTTGTTTTCCCCTTTTTTACCAAATGGGAATAAAAAAAATCCCCGGGAAAAAAGCAGGTATTATGAACGCAGCTGAACTTGCATTTTCACTAAAAATATTTGCTTAAAAACATGGTTAATACTCCATTAAAACAAAATTTATATACATAAACTTGTATTTTATAGTTCATTTATTTGGAAAAACACAAATAATTTCCAAATAAATAATTTATAAACTTTTTTTTACATATTTTTTCAAGTTGGTGAATTTTAATAATTTTTTTTTGCTCTCTCACTTAAAAAAAAGGGAGAAACAAAATGTCAACAAACAAGCAAAACAACGAGTTTCATAATGCGGTGATGCCACGTATTACCCTTTTTTCTTCCCAAGAAATTTGTGATTGGAGGAATGTTTTCTCGAGAAAATTATTTTCCGTGAGAAATGAATTCCGAGGGAATATTCATGATTGGGCTGTTAATTTTAGTTTAGTTTAAGTTAGGTTGAAGAAAAGCGCAACTAATTTCGGCTTAAGGCGACGTTTTCTTTTTCGCCACAGACTTTGCTTTTATTAGTTTATATTTTAACTAATCTCCTTCCAATTAGAATGAAGTGCGTAGAGGCACAGAGAATTGGGCATTCCCTCTTTCAATTTTATTTAAATTCTTGTGATCTTCAGTAAAATATTGCTATTCATAAATATCCCAATTTGGTAGCACTGGTTTATGACTGTGAAGAAATGGACATACACTTATTTATGGTCCTGCGAAGCAAGTACGAGAGAACACACATACATACATATGAATGAATGTCTAGATTGGCTTCTGCTTGCAGGCGCTTCTAACTTTGCAATAAATGTACATATGTTATGTATGTTTGCATATAGTACATATGTATGTATGTATGTTTATACGTATACGGACATTTACATTATTCCCAATTACATACCTACAGAAAAAAGCTTCATGTCTGTTTATTTATTTATTTTTTTCAACACTTATTATACCAATTAATTAAATGTACACATTCGTATTAAAATATCAGCTAGACAAGCACAATATTGATGTAACAAGTTTTGTATGTTTGTATGTTTGTATGTAAGTTTGTTCAATGTGAAATGCATTACACTTTTACAAGCATGCATATGTATGGATGCATGTATGCATCTGTATAAATTTATTTACACATACAAACATACTTAAATAAATATTTTTAAACACATTCAAGGCAACTAAACTCCAGAGAGTTGGAACAAGAGTTGTAGATTGCCATGAACATGACACATGCATTTGAATGACTACAAGTATTACAAAAAGTTTATATGGGTTCAAGCAATTAAATGTTGTTGTTTTTTTTTACTTCAATTATGTTTTTCTCCATGAATTTAATTTTGCTACTATTTCCAGTATTTAGAAGTTCTATGTGGATTTTCAAGCTGAATTGTCAAAACTATTTGAAATGAGTAAGACAAGCAGTTAATTGCCACAATAAGATGCAGTTAAAACATGAATTTGTAACAACAGCAACATTTACATTTGACAGAATATCTCTCTTATATACATAAATACGAGTATAAATATTATGGGGACCACAGCAAGCTCTTGAGTACCTAAACTTTAGATTCCAAAGTTTAGATTCTAAACAAAGTTTGTATGAAGAACATAAAAATATATACATAAGAGCATATTGGATTATGAAAGCGGTCTATATGTATGTTGCTTCGAAATATTAGCTGAATCTTAAAAGAACTTCAATAAATCCTTACTAATATTATAAATGTGAAATTGAGTTTGTTTTTTTTGTTTGCTACGCTTTCACCGATTTTGAAAATTCTTTCAGCAATAGAAAGCTACATTACCAGCGGCAAATATTACTTATTTTTTTATCAGGTTCTGAACCGGTTTTTTAATATCTAGTTTGGATTTTTCCCGGAAACCACATTTTTGGACTGAAAATTCGTTCACCAATAGAAAGCTACATTATACGGTTCGGAACCGATTTTTTTATATTTGGCATGGATTTTCAAACCGCTAAATGATTTTCAAAATTCGTTCATCAATACAAAGCTACATTACCAGCGTCAAACCGGTTTTTTATGTTTAGTTTGGATTTTTTCCGAAAAACACATTGTTGGGCTGGTGAGGGCAATTTCCGTTTCGGGCTTAATTGTTTACAGTTTTAAAACCGGTTTTTATTAAGTGTTTTTATATTTTACATCTTTTTTTGTCGGTTTTTATCATTTTTTTCAACATTATCAGTGAGTATTAAATAACAAAACATTCACAAATTCACGTGGGTAAAAGTATTTAATAAATATTGAATAGTTTTCTATTCATGGAAACTGGCTCAACTCTAAATTAAAATGTTGCATAATATAAAAAATATTTTTTGATTTATATAAATTTAATCTACTAAGTACCTCGACCAAAGAAATTTATGACTTAGGGCCATTATTATGACTTGACAATGAGCTTCCGGATAGTTAATCATAAGTTTAGCAAAAGGGATCTAAAGGGTCCGCTATCTAACGTTTTTTTCAACTATGGCTTATTTCGTGAATGGTAACACTTAGCTCATGTCTGATTTGACGAATATGGTTGTGTATATGCTTGAACAACGCTGGGAAATATTGCCTGCGATCGACTTACAGAAGATGCCGATTTTGCTAAAAAAATCATCTCTTCAGATGAAGCACGCATACATTGAAAAGCCGACGCACCCAAAACGAGTCACTATTTGGTGCGGATTTTGGTCCAGAGGCATAATTGGGCCACATTTTTTCGAAAATGAGCAAGGAGTGGCCGTTACAATCAATGGCGATCGTTATCGGGCCATGTTGAACGAATTTTTGTTCACAAAAATTGAAGAGGAGGATATTTGCAACATTTGGTTTCAACAGGACGGTGCTACGTGCCACACAGCCGAAGCTACGCTCGATGTTTTGCGCCCTGTTTTTGAAAAAAAAGTTATCTGGCGGACCCTTTATAAAGTGACTCTTAAATTTTTCCATTATTAAAACTATTCGATAAAATAAATAAAAAAATTTTTGTTTGGTGGCAACACTTCTGTGTATCTTGTGGACATTGATTGCTAAAAATACTTAGTGGCAACCAGCGTTACCGTTGGTGGTACTAAAGTAGCAATTTGCCACTTTTTCGACTGTTAGGATACTATTGTGCTACCTTTACAAAATGCACCCAAATTTGATACTTTTTCTAATTTTTGCCACTTTTTGATACTTTTTACTGAATGAAGATTCACTTTTGCGTACTTTCGATTTTATTAATACCTATAAAAGTTATGCTGCTTTAATATATGTACATATGTCCTTATTGATATGTAAGCAAGCTTACACGAAATCTTTTTTTTTTTGCGTGGTTACCTTATATCTTTCGAATAATTAATATGCCCTCGCTTGCTTATATTCGTATATCTGTCTATATGGATATGGAAATATAAATAAATACATACATATTTATGTATGTATGTATGTGCAAAGTACTTACACTGTCGGAAATTAAGTTAACTTTAAACTAACTATTTCGAAACTAGTACTGACTGACAGTTGGATTACTTGCGGTAGCCAATTGCCTCACTCTGCATTACTTTTCAACTAATTTAAAGTTGATTTTTTTAAATCACCTGGTAGTCAGTAAATTTAAAAAAATTTCTGGGGTTCAAACATGTATCGTCACACGTTGTGTACTCAACGCGCTACTACCCATCTAAGGTACCATCTAAAATAACAACAGCAAAATTTTAATATAAAATTTAAATGAGTTTCAAAGTAGCTGAGAATAAATTTATTTGCTCTCAGCAAATACGATTACATACTCATCTTAAGAATTAATATTGGATTTGTTCTGGATGACATTGCAGTTAGCTTTTAGTCAACCTAAGAATAGTTAACTATAAGTTAATTACTTTTGTAGTCAACCACACATTCTGCGACACGGTATGTACATACATATATTAAAAAAAATTTATATAAGTCAAAAAATTGTTTTAGTCAAAATTATGTAGTGAAATTTTGCCAAAAATTAATAGAAGCTATAAAAAACTGATTGTGTTACAGTATTTACTTAGATCCTTTATTTATTAAATGAATTGAGGACACTAACTACTTTGTAATTATTTCCGTTTTTAGTAATATAATAAGTGAATTTGAGGTTTTTGTAAAAAAGTTTAAGTTATGCGTATAAGAAAGCTAAGCGAATAAAAAAAGTTATGATGCAATATTCAAAATATTTTAATCTGAAATGTTGGTACGAAAAAAGCAATTTCCCAAATTGCTTAGATGAAAATTTGTAATCAAAATTGTATACATTTGCTTCATACATAAATATGTATATATTTAACTTGCTGCATTCTAGTGCTACCGCTGAGCGTTTTTTTTTTCTAAATTGGCATCATTAGAAAATTAATTATCTAACAGACTGAAAGTTAAAAATTGGCATTCCATGTTATCTGCTTTAAGTTTGTAGCAAAGGGAAAGCCTGGATTCGAAATAATTAACCTATTCAAAAGCACAGATATGGTACACTATTTTCTGGCGTTACGTGACATTTGTACGAAAAAATTTTGAAAACAATTTGAAAATCATGTTTGAAAAATTTTTTTTCTTACATTTGAGAAGTGATTAAATAGCTCTATATTCAGTGAAAAAATGCTAACAATTAAACCTAAGGATTTTCAGATACATATACACAAAATATGACCTATCGTTACGTTATAAAAAAAAACATACTTTTCTCAGGAAATGCCTATTTACAGGTTCAAGAAATAGGCATTTAATAACTAAATATTAAAAATTTCTAAAAACGATCCTTTTCCGTTAATTAAAAAATGCAATGTACAAAAAATTTACAGAATTGCCTTGTCCTTGTCTCTTGAGAATTCAATATTCAGAAGATATTTACGAAAAGTTAAATAAATTTTCTCTAAAGTAAATAAGCTGAAAATCAGCCTAAGGTAACCCCTAGTAATACTAAAAGTAAATAAGCTGAGTTAAGTTTTTTTATTGTAAATAAGTGCCAATGCCAAAAAAGCAAAACATATATCTGTATCTTTAGAAACTTCAAGTCATTTTTATTATAAGCACAGATTACATCAATTATTTTTACATTTTGTGGCTTTATTTTATCATAGAAATAGTATATGTTAGTCTTTATGTATGCAGAACCTGATTTTTATTCCTGATGTTTTTAAAAATAAGCAGATTTGTTTTAATTTGTCTTGTTTTTAAGGATGCCGCTTTTTTGCTTAAAATCCCCTTTTTGGTGCCACCTTTTTTTTAAAAATCCACTTTTTGTGCCACTTTTTGAAATTTTACAACGGTAACGCTGGTGGCAACTTGCTTTTGCTTATTTGCCAAATTACAAACAAAATGAAACCATTTTCGTCAATTCTTGAATTTTTTTTTGTGTAATTATATGTTTGTATTATATTTTTAGTTTTGTGTCGTATTGTGTTCAAATAAAATTTGACTGTAATATATAGGGTGTTTTTTTAGAGGTATAGAACTTCGAATTGAAATAAAACACAAGAAAATCGTTTTAATGTCCATCAATTTGGCTTTATTGGAAGGATAATTTTATGCCATTAACGTTTAAATATGATTTCGGGCATGTGGCCGCCGCGGCTGGCTCGAATAAAGCCAATTCTACAGGTCCAATTTTCAACCACTTTTTCGAGCATATGGGGCCGTATGTTGGCAATAACGCCACGAATGTTGGCTTCCAAGTCCCCTAACGTTTCTGGTTTGTTGGTGTAGACGAGCGACTTCAGCGGATGCGTATTATCACATAGAGTAAACGTAGTGCGAAAACGATCCATGGTTAACCGAATTAATTGCTCTGATGGACGATTATGTCGACCATAAAATGGACGGAGCTTGCGGTAAACTTCGCGAAATAAATTGCGAAATTGCGAAATAAATTTGCACGATTTGCAAGCGTTGTTCTTTTGTCAACCTGTTCATGATGAAATGGCAAACCAAACAAAATATTAATCACTTGACAGCTGACAAAATGGCCGCCAGTTAAAAAAGTGATGCCAACTTAAAGTTCTATACCTCAATAAAAAACACCCTATATAAAGTAGAAAGTGTGGCAAATGATAAAAGTTACAGGTTTGGTAAACTTGCCTTTAACATATCGCTCACTTTTGGTTAAAGTGAAGTTGTAATAGAATTCTACCTTTAACTAACGACAAATTATAATAATGGCCCTTAAGACCAATTTCAGATTTAAGCACATAGACTTATAAATATGTAGTATATGTGAAGATTATATTAATTTTCGGATGCCATCCGAATAACTTTATTCGCTTAAGCAAGCTTTTTTTTGTATTCCGGATTTTTTTTTCCTAATTTAAAGCACATTATTTCAGTGCAATATTTTATAATTTTGGTTCTAAGACCATTAATATCAAGAACATTCTTTACTGAAGATTATATTTTTGGAAAATTTAAAAAAAATAATTTTTAAAAATACATACGGGTACATATGTACCACTTTTGGGAACTATTTTGAATAAAAAGGTTATTTTTTGAAAAAGGCACTTTTTGCATAAAGTACGCCTTTCAAGCATTTTCAATTTGAGTTGCTCTATTTTTTAATAAAACACACTCGCACTTTTTAAATTTACCACTAGAATCTTTCTAAACGGTGATTTTTTAAGAGCTTTCGGATTTGATTTATAAAAAACACATAAAATTTGGAGAAATTTATGAAATCTTTATTTGAGCCGGTAGAAAGATCTATATAATTCAATGTTTAAAGATGATTTCATGTAAATGTTGACCGAGACTACGCCTGAAATGCTTTCTAAGCTAGGTCTCGCCAACATGTCAGCCGGTATCTCACGAATAAATTCTTCAATATTAAATTCCAGTCAGTGAACCTTTGCAGGCTTGTCCCTATAGACATGAGCCTTAACAAAACCCCACAATAAATAGTCTTAAGACGTTAAATCGCACGATCTAGGCGGCCAATTGACTGGCCCCAAACGTGAAATAAACTGTTCACCGAACTCACCTCTCAATCGGGCCATTGCTTCACGTGATGTGTGGCATGTGCCACTGTCTTGCTGAAACCACATGTCAGCCAAGTCCAGCCTATCCATTTTGGACAAAAAAAGAGTAACAGAGACGCATTTGCTGCAATTAGCGCCGAATCGATAATTCACGGTCATCAACAACTCTGGCGAATACAGCTGCGATATATTCCTCTGTCCGCACTCTACGTATGCGTTTTGGTGGTTTAATGTTCAATAATATAATTTTGGTGCGCAAGATTCCGAATAGGCGCCTTAGAAGGTCGCCCTAACTGATTATAAAATGGAAAAATTGTACGACGGATGCACTTTCTTAACCAAGCATGAATTTTTATTTTATTTTATTTATTTATTTATTTCTTTTCGATGTCCCATACACAAGACTTAAGTCTTATATTGCAGTATGGAAATATATACAATAAATCAGATACAATTTCTAAGATTTAATTAAGTAATTTTGACATAAATTGTAGGTAATTTTAATAAAATATATAAGAAAATTTAAAATTTAATAAAATTCAATATTATAAAGCTAGTGAAAAGTTAACAAAAAACAATTTAAAACCATAAAATATATAGCCTGAAAAGTTAAAAGCATACATAGTACGTTGTCATTCAATCAGAATTTCTATATATTCAACTTGAAAAATGAGAAAAAATATTTTTCCTAAATTGACGTGCGTTATTCAAAATTTGCAATCCATTCCAGAGACTAATGGCGTGAATAAAGAAATGGTATTTAGAAATAGGCGTGCGATGACCAAATGATAAAATTCTTTTGCCTCTATTAAGTGTAGAGAAGTTTAAACGTTCATGGAGATGTGCGGGCTGTTGTGTATATATAACTTTGTGCATAAACAATAGATACACACTCTCTTAGATAATCATCAAAACTAATGCCGTAAAGCATTGTTACATAGGGAGAAATATGTGCATATCTTATACCATATACATACCGAACAATATTATTAAATGCTACATTGTTTTCTTTTGCTTTCACTATCGCAGCTGGCGAATAGTTCACAGCCATACAACATGGTAGGTATTAAATACGATTTAGCAAGAAGTATTCTAATTATAATTGGAGTACAATATTGCGTTTGCCAGAGATTTCTTAACATTGAGCACGTTCGACCACATGCAAAGTTAACGTGGTTAGACCAAGTGAGGGTATCGTTAAAGTATATGCCGAGATTTTTGACTGATTTTACAATATCTATGGACTGATTATTTAAAGTTATAGTAGGATTGCAATTAAATTTTAATAGCCTCTTTTTAATAATCAAGCACTTGGACTTAGTAGGATTAACTACTAGCCCATTCGCGGTGGCCCACTCATAAACACGACCAAGCTTCTGGTTTAAAGTCCTTACACATTCATCAACCGCAGAGATGCTACAACTAATGTAAAGCTGAACATCATCTGCATATAATCTAAGCTTACATTGCTCGAGTTTGCCTTGAAGATCGTTCACGTATATCGAAAAAAGTAGAGGGCCTAAGATCGAGCCCTGTGGAACACCCCGAATTAATGGCAAAGTGCTTGAAACTGAGGTAGGTGTTTCAACATATTGATATCGATCAACTAGATATGAATATATGAGATCTGTGGCAGTTGATGCAAATCCGAACATATGTTTAAGTTTTAGACACAACATGTTATAGTCAACAGTATCAAACGCTCTAGAATGGACCAATATGATAATAAAATTTAATAATCTGCAAGCGTTGTTCATTTGTAAGTCGATTCATGCTTAAATTAGAGACCAAACAGAACATGTTTAACAGTAACATGATACACGAAAACAGCTGAGTTGCCAAAAACAATGTTGCCAAGCAATGTTGCCAAAAGTTGTTAAAAAATCACCCTTTATTTCACCTTTCTTTTTGTCTGGCAGTTTTACTTTAAATTTTAACAAACGTTTAAAATCCGTTAATAAACGTCTAAAGAAATCCATAACTAAATATTTATTTTTGCAATTTCTGTTTGATTTGGCGTAAAATGTTTTCGTTTGTTATTATACTCGTAACATTCCTGTAATTAAAAATATATGTACTTATATTACAAAATATATGAATACATTGCATTCGAAAACAGCACCAGCATGCTTTTTACATACAATTCATATCTGTCCGTGAAATTCCTGCAGACTTGGCACAACTTAAAAAATATAAAAAATTCAACTACATACGCTTTTTAAAAGGCGCTACTGTATACTAAATTCGGCCTCGGAAAAATTTATACCGAACACTTATTACTTTCCAATTTACAGTTTTTATTCGATACTGCATGCGATTAATCTGTATTATACTAAGGTATAATACTTACTCCTAGTTTGCACTATTGAAGTCTTATTGCTAAGCTGATTAGTTTGAGGGAAAAAGTGTAAATTAGGACTAAGCAATAACTTGAGCTTTATTTTGATTTTTAGCGAGCGAAATTTTTGGATTAGAAGTTAGCTTTATTTTCACATTTGTACTCACCTACTTACTTTACAACTCTCTCTCTCTCTCGCTCTCTCTCTCTCCCCTTTTAGTTGCACTGTATGTACAATTTTATTGCTAAGTGTAACCCGTATGGATTTTTTAAATCTTAATATTAAAGTTACAACGACAAGATATTCCTGATATTATATTAAGAAGAATATGTGCTATGTACATATTTTCTCAATTAAATTAATTAATTGCGAAATGTTTTTACAATTAAAAATTAATTAATGGTAAAAATTATAATTAACGCAACACACATACTGTGCACGAGTATTTATGTATGTATGGATTGTATACGTTGTATATGAAACATTACTTTCATGTAAATGTTTAAACAATACGAAAATGCTCGTAACATTTATTTAATTATAAAATGGCAAAATAGCCCATAAAATAGCAGACACATTTCACAAACATTAATGGACATTAATGTTTTATGACAAAATTTCAAGAACTCATAAAATATCGGCCGCCGCCATTAAAGTTAATGTTATGTGTCTTTGTTTTTATACTTTTGTTTTGCGTTTGTAATTACTGGAATTAATGTGTGTACGATAAAGTCTGAAAAGACATTAGTTCACTTCTACAAAATTTATTTGAATCAACACTATATAGTATTTTTAAGCGACTATTTATGAAATGCATACTAGAAAATTTCGCATATATTTTATTTGTGTATTTTTCGTTCAATTTGAACTTCAAACAGATCTACAATAGATTTTTTATCTTGCCGGTATTTTTAACTTCTCGGGAATTCCCGCCCAGAATATAAATTACAAATTATTATTTAATTTAATAAATTAAAAAACAAAAAATAAATAATGAGAAAAAATTATATACAGCCTGTTCAACGATATCGAAACTAGGCGTTCTTTTGCGTTCTAAGCGAATGCAAATTGATTTGGGTTCATCAACAACGAACATTTATTCGAACGGCAAGTCGAAAGAAAACGCGATTGTTTTCATATAAAATACAGTTCAGCTACATCGAAAAAAGTATCAACAACACGAACTCAAATGTCAAAACCACTCACTCACTATTGCGCTTTCGACTGGTACAATTTAGAAAAATTATAGTTATTTATAAAAATATTACAAAATATTCCTTTGAAAATAGGACTTTAGTGCAGAATAAGCCTTAATAGAATCGCTTGACAGCCAGTTTCTAATTTTATTTAAAAAAAAAGTTCTATCAATGAAAAAACGCGTTCTCTTTCTACGGATGTTGTTTTTTTTAGGTAAAATAGCCTTATATGATGTCTTACAGTTTTATTACCATTTCCTTCAAAGAATTAAAATTTAATTGAAAATGATTTTCTTTGGACCAAACAGCAATTTCTTCACTAATTGTTGTATTAAAAATTTCTCTCAAATGATCCTTTCCATCAATAGTATTTATACTTCTGCATACGAAATCATAAATTTTTTAGAAAGAGGTGGGATCAAATGTTTTTTTTTACTAAACAAATCTGGATCTTTTATTTTCTTAAACATTTCTATTTTTACTTTTATGAATTGCATTAGAACTAAATTTTAAACATCGTGTTCCGCTTTTGGCAAATAAACGCTCCTAAGGTTTGGTAATTGTCCTTACAAAAAGCCATCATTTGTGACTGGTTTATAAACTAAGTAAAACACTTAAATATTCTTTCTTATTAGAATATTTCTCCAATGTAAAACTCAGAAGGATTTCTTGGTGCAGGCCTGCCTTAGGATTTTTATTTTTTTTGATTCACACATTCCACACTCCCTTCTATGAGAAGGCAGAAGAGAAGGAGTAATATGTTTTGTTTTGTTTTTTTTTTACCAAAGCACAAGCAAAATCCATGAATTTGAATGCCTTCCAGAATCTCTGGCGAAAGAAGCAAGAACAGAAGGCCTACCCCGCAATTACCACGCGTGTAAAAAAGATATGAGTATGGAATGGAGCGACCAGGCCTTGTACATCCAAAAGAAGTTCTAGAAGGCATCCTTGCTCCTTCTAGTTCCCGCTGGGTATGTATGTATGTTTGTTACTTCGCGCTGGCCTTATATAAACCGAACGTGTGGACCGATTTTAAAGATTCTTACGCTAATAGATTTGTCTTAATCCCGGAAGCATCACTAAAGAAATGACAGTAGTACAAATTCAATATGGCGGCCAGCAGACACCATTTTGTAAATACTAAAAAAATAAAAAGTCGGCAAACTATATCAAAATGGGTATCATTCGACAGGTATTTGAAATTATCTTTAGGTTTCTATTTTTATTGATCGGTTCAGTCGGGTTTTTTTATTTTTTTAATTGCTTGTTACACATTCTTTTATTTTATGATTTTGGCGCTTCCAGTCCAATTTTATAAATTTTGACAGTACATACAGCTTTACACAAAATAATTTTGCCCATAAATTACATTTTCATTTCTTTTCGAAAATTAATTCAATTAATCTACTACTGTATTCATTTTATTATTGCACAATCGCATTCATCAAATTAATAACGACATTTATCACGAATTATGTGCGTACAAATTAAATTTCCCATAATACAATGAAAAAAAAAATTCAAGGAATTCCAGTACAAATTTCCCGGGATTTCTTTCCCGGGAAATGTGCGGGATTCTAGGGATTTTATTCCCGGAAAATATCGTTTGATCTACATCCTTAAGTCTAATGGATTTTAATTATGTAATCTAAGAATTCAATTTTAATCACCTAAACAAGAGACGACAGCACGGACACTAAATAATTTGTATGGAAATTAATCTCTTTCAGTACTGTCTCTATGCTAAGTTTGTTGCAGGCCTGGGGGTCTACTCTGTATTTCGAAACGAAAGAAAATGCTTTCGAATTTGTATGTTATTAACATTGCAATTCAAAAGTATTATCTTTCGTTTCGAATTACAGAGTAGAGTTCTAGTTTCCACATCGTTTTCACATGTTGCTTTCTTTGGTGAGTTCGGGTGTTAAAACACAAGCTACACCTGTTTAAATTGAAATTTAGAAAATACAAATTAATAGTATGTGTTCTAGCATTCGAATTTAAAAGAATACAATTTGAAAATAGACGATTTTAAACTTTTAGATTTTTTCGTTTTCACTTTTGAGCAAAAAAAATCGTATTCTTTTCACTTGTTAACAGTTTTGTGATTTTTTGAAACCATATAGGAACCTAGGTTTACGCCAATAAACCAACTTCCTGGCGCTTTTTAAAGAAAATCACGTCACATTTTGATACTCGATTAAATTGTTGTTAACTCCGTTATGTAGAGTCAGTGTTACATTATGCCGTATTGTATTTCGTATTGTTTCTTATATTAAGATTTACATGTAAATTTCACTGCAGTGTATAATAATGAATAATTATAGTCATATTTTTTTTAAATTGAGCAATTTGTATTTGAAAATAAATCTGGGCGTAGTGTTAGACATGTTGAATTAATTTTTTTTTTGTTTTTTTGAAGGGCTATGACTAACGGTGTCCTATTTGTCAGAGCAGAATGTTACATAAATATTTTGCTTTTCCGTTATTTGGAGCAAATGTCATTGGGCAGAAGCAGTACAGTTTTTATCTCAGGAAGAGACCACACACACACTTCTAATAAAACCATTCTTGCAATGATTGCTGACTCAATTCTTGAATTATCAAAGCAATAACAACATTATAAATTTTGTTTCTGTCAAATAATAAAACGAAATATTTACTTGGGCATGCGAAATATTTGGCAACATGTGTTACAAATCGAAACAAACAGCATTAGACATGCAAATAAATCTTATCAGCTTAAACAAGATGTTGTTGCCCGTTGAGCGTGGAATTATTTTCCTTTATTTTTATACATACAAGTATATTCTTTCTGCCACGACCTTGATTAATATGTGCGCTGTTATTGATAATAGGTGTTTGATTTTTTTTATGAAGCGAAAGAACTTCAAGTATTTTCAAGAACCCTTATCTAAAGATGGTTTGTTGTTTTAATTTATTGAATTAAGCTCTTTGACGGTTTTGTTTGTGACGCACTGAACAAAAAACATAGACGAATGAAGACTATTTTGACTAATGTATACCTTAGGTTGCATATTTTTTAAAATTTTTGTTTTACTTATATTCTTGATAGAAAACTAACCCAATGAACAATACAGGAAAACTTATAATAAATAACAAACAACAATGGTAACACTGCAAGGCCACAATGTTCCGTTTCAAAAAGTGGACGTGAAAAAAATCTTAACCTTCTGTTTCTTGTACTTCGCCTCAGCAGATTTTAATCGATTTATCATTAGCCGTTTCCAACGAAACCTTACATGAATCAAAATTACTGGTCATATCACAATTCTGCGTTTAAAAAAGTGGGCGGGGTCACACGCAAAACAATTTAGATTTTTTTTTGAGCTAGAGAGCTGAAATGTCAAAAGTAGTCATGTCCACGAGTATAAAAGTTTAATATTCTTTTTTATGTACTTCAGCTACCCAACGATTATTACGAAATTTCGTACACTCTTGGGGATCTTGTAATGACAAAATAGTGAATTTTTCAAGCCATGCTGGCCTACCTACACCCATCAAGCTCTAACCCAGTGAAAGAGCTGTACTTGGCTGATACGTGGTTTCAGCAAGAAGGTGTCACATGCCACACAGCAGGCGAAGTAATGGCCCAATTGAGAGGCGAGTGCGGTGAGCAGCTTATTTCAAGTTTGGGGCCGATCAATTGGCTGCCTAGATCGTACGAGTTAAGGCCTTCAGATTTTTTATTATGGTTCTTTATTGAGGCTCATATCCACGGGCACACGCCCGTAACGGTTGACTCATTGTAAGACAATATTGAAGAATTTATTCGTGAGATAGCGGCCGATATGTTGGAGAGAGTATGACAAAATTGGGCTCGGCGTATGAATCATTTCAGGCGTATCCGCGGTCAACATTCACAAGAAATCATCTTTAAATATTAAATTATGTATATCGTTCTACCGACTCAAATATAGATTTCATACATATCTTTAAATTTTGTGTTTTTTTTAATCAAATCCGAAAGCTCTTAAAAAATCACCCTTTACAATTATGTGGCGAGCATTTTTGTAGAAGCATTTTGCCAGCTGATGTCCCAACTTAAAAATACTTAAATACTCTTCGGCCAATTTTTTCAAAGGTGCAAACAAGAACCAAAGAAAAAATAGTTAGGAGGTTTAAGGTGTTTCACATAAATGTTCTCGGTATAAAACTGGCAGGGGCTACAAGCTATCTGATGCCGATTATCCACAAGAAACTGCGAAAGGGAGAGGAAATTTAAGCCCCCAAATGAAAATTTTCATTAGAAATCTTGTGTTGTGTTGGAAAAAGTTTCATTTTGTTGTACAGTGTAATAGGCCTAAATTGTTCTCATAACAGATTTAATTTTAAAGTTTTTGTTTCAATCATTTAAATTACTTGCTTTACAGCAGGTAATAATATTCCTTTAGCGGAGAACAAATGAAAACATTTCAAAGCAAACAAGAATGATAAATATCAGGCTATTAAAAAAGGTGGGCAAAACGTTAGCACTTCCAGCTAAATTTATTTTATACAAATAGTTTAATATTTCTAGCAGCATAACTTTCTTATTTCACTCACTTGCGTATCTCCATCCATTTTCGGTTTTCAAAGTTTATTGCCTTTAGATTTGGCAAATCTTCTATTGAGAGTTTGAGAAGAGAACATAAAATCTTCAAGTGCGTTTTTTGAGTTACATCGTTCTTCATATAAATGAGTGATAAAAACTTTATGGGCTCTAAGTAATAATTTTATTTTATGCTGAGTCATTAATGGTGTTGGCGCAGTATAGAGAAATAAATAAATATGTATTTTCGATATTGCTTTAATGCGAAAACATCAACCAAAATTGTTTTGTACAAAGTGTTTGTGGAACACAAAAAAAATTATAACAATAAAAGAAGCCGTGGAAAATTACTGGCACTCAATGTATGCAAAAGAAAATGTACGAATGTAAATAAAAACCAACATAAATTTCAAACTTGTTTTCGTTTGGTTTTTAAAAATGATTATTTGGCACTAAAATTATAAAGAACGAACATAATGGAAGCAGAAAGAAACATAAATTTTCCTCAAATCAAAATAAATAATGCCCGCTTTTTCTATTGAATGATGAGCATGAATGAATTGAAATGGATTTGTTTATATGCAGGAAAAATAAATAAATACTTTTAGTTTAATTAATTATTGATGGTGTGTTTTTTTTTAATAGATTTTTCTTTTAGAAATATTCGTCTCTATAAATTATTGAAACACTGGCTGGCGCCTGCCTGCATGCGATTTATTTGAATTTTACTACTCAATTGTTTATCTCAATGAATCTTTGATTCCACTTGATTTGTGGAAAAACAAATTGATGGAACAAACTGTTACATTTTTAGCTCATTTCGCTTTCATTTGAGTTGGCCTTTCGAGGTTTCCTTTATTTAATATTTTATTATTATTTAGCCCATTAAAATTTATTACTTTGTTAATAAATTACAAAAAATTATATGACTACTTTTGATAAATATTTAAACATTAAATCACAAAATGGCCATGCGAACGAAGAGCAATTTTAAATTGCAAAAAATGTATTTGCAAGCTTTTGCTATTTTATGTATTTTCATTTTAATTTAATAAATCTAAAGAATAAGTCTAGTCCAGCTTAACCCAAATATCTTTAATGAAATCAATAAATGACATTTGATTTGATTAGTATTTTTTATGGCAACTGTTGCAATTTAAGTTTAGCATTTGTTATTATTTTACTTATTTAGCAAAATATTTCTTTTTTATACATTGAAATTGATTATTGATCCAGCTAAACTAGATCCTATGCGAATTTCACGTTACTAATACAGATCACCAGGGAATCTTTACCCAAAAATTTCTTACAACAACTAGAGCTATTATGTTAAACTTTCATTTAAACAAAAGAGAATTTCAACTTATATCAATAATGAAACCAGAAGTCAATAATCAACATTGACTTACTTTTTTTCAGCTCGAATTGTAAGAAGTATGTAAGGAAAATAAATGTAGTAAAGAACAAATGACAATGGCAAGACTGTTGTAAATTTGGAGATGGTGAAAATGAGCTCTCATTACACAAAAAAAAGGTTTCACAGCAAATTGTAATATGATGAATCAAAACATATAATAAATAAAATATAAAGCAGAAATCTACATCAACTGACACCACACATAGTAGAGCAAATACAAAGAACGCTGATGACGAAGGTGTAGTGGCCTTCGAAAACAGCTAGTTGTTCCGTTCTACTACGTGTTTGTCAGAATATTTACAACTAACTTTGGTGTTATTTGTTCATTAATAATCATCACATGTAATTTGGCTTACAAAGCGATACGAACTTTAGCCTGATCAAATCATAAATATCGATTCCTTATCTAACGACATCTAAGCACAGAGGATACCAGAGTTGAAGAAAGTGGCTTAAGAAAAAAGCTGAAATCATCTGATTTGATCACTGTTAAAAAGGGACAAATATAGTGTGTTTGTTATTGAATATTTTTAGTATGTACAATAATCAAAACAAACAGCAGAAATATATACTTAGTGAAATGAACAATTGAAAATTTTTACAAAATTAATTGAAAGATTTTGCAGTGTTGAACTAATAAAACAATGTGTAAAATATTATTAGTATTATAAAAGTGATTAAAATTAGTTTCCAAATGCTTACAAACTCAATTTTAAACATTTTCCTTCAAAAATATTAATTTTTAACTTGAACTTGCAAAAAGCAAACAACGAATGAGACCACAAAGCATAAAACGAAAATACACTTGAGCGCATGAACATTTGTACAAAATTAAATGGAGGAATTTGTGGTATTGAATTAAAAAACACAATGCGAAAAGGATTATTAATATTAATAAAGTGACTAAAATTTGATTTCAAATGATTAGAGACTTTGTTTTAAGCATTTTCGTTCGCAAATATTAATTTTTACCATTTATTTCCAAAAACTAGGCTAAGGAAAGAGGATTTGATGACTGTGTGAGCGAGACCTCTAAAAACACCACAAAATCACAATTATCTTCCGTCTTACTTTGTGCTCGTGTCACCTCTGGTATCCTCTGTGATCTAAGTGAGCTCAACATCTTTCGAATGCGGGAAATTTGCTGCCGATCTGTTGATTCGTTCTTTAATTGTGAGATGTTTAAATATACACATTCATCCATACGAACATCATCATGAATAGTCAGAATCGATTCCTAGCACCTCAAAAAGTCAAAATATTATTAAAACTTTTTTTTTTTGAAAATTGGACTAAAATCAGTAGTTTCCGATAGCAAGGATCATTAATTTTGGATGTATAGTACCCAGAGGTTGAATATTTGAACCCAATTCTTAATAAAAATATTTTTCGTTTATTCAGCTGCAATCAAGCGAATATTTTTTATAAAAAGTTTAATTTTTTTTTAAAGAAATGAACTAATTTACACGCTTTACAGAATAAATTGTATGCCAATGACGACACTTTAGTGTAAACTCGTTTCCACGTGTTGATTTGCAAAACAAAAAAGTTATATATAAGCAAATATGATTTATTTTTATTTGCATAAACAAGATAATAAATTTAATAACACGAGGAAGCACATGCTATGCGCCTATCATTGAGGCATAAAAATAGCTATTACGAAAAGTCTTCGACCTGATGTTTTTGAATTTTCTAATACTGAGAATGATGTGTGGGATAAAAGAATTTTAACAAAACAGATATTTTGCTTGGAAAATAATAGTAAACACCGAATGATTTATTTTGTTAGAATTTTAAGTATATTTTTTCCTACATTCTTTGTTATATATACTTACGGCATTTATAAACATATTTATAGGTTGTTACGTCAAATAATGGGATTGATAGCAAAATGTAGTTGTGCAAATATCATTTAAGAAAATTGTCAGTACTACTACTGACCAGGTGTACCCCAGCCAATGTAATAATGATCTATTGACATTTAACATTAGCTTGTCATTGAAAATCCACCACTAGACTGTAGCACTACTGACTAAGTAGTTCTTGTGGGATCACATGGAGACATTGGCACCGAAGATTCACTAATAAATTTTAAGGGCTCTAGTCTACAATATCGAAATTTTCTCGCTCGATGTCAGTAGTAGAATTATAGTGATTTACTAGTGACATTGGCAAAAGTACTACTGACCAGGTGTACCTCAGCCAATGTAATTGCCTATTAACATAGGGTTGTCTTTAAAAATCTAGAAGACTTTAGTACTATTGAAGAGGTAGTTCATTGACGACTATATGGAGACATTTGAACCCAACATTTACTAGTACATTTTAGTGACAATTTTATAAGGGTTGGAGCAACAAACTTAACCACATACATACATATTTGTTTAATATTATTTTTTTATTAAAAATTCAATTAATTATTTTTAAATTATTTAAACCGAAATAAGCATTTTTCGATTTGGCTTAAAGCATGTTAGTTATTAACTGAAATTAAAAGTTTTCATTCGAAACTAAAAAAATATCAATTCAAAAACTACATTTGATAATAAAAAAATAACATTGAAATTTAATGAATTTCAGTTAAAAAATATATTATACTACTAAAAAATTTTTTTCAAATTGGAAGAGTCAATCAGAATAAAAAAGAAAGCAAAGTATTGATGCATTCGTTGACAATGCCACCAGAAATACACTAGGAAAGTTGTCGACATTTTAACTAGTGGAATTGTCGCCAGAAAAAAGAGTGTTGAGTGTTGTTTTTAATAATAAAGCTGAAAGGTATAAATTTTTTTCAGCAGTAAATAAGCATTTGTTAAGGTTCAATTTCTTTTTAATTAATGTTTAATCAATATTAGCAAATTTACTGCGTTTAGTTCTATTGGAAAAAAAATATTGTCGTATTCGCCTTGTGGCGTCCGTTTTTATGCTTTACCCATTAAAAAAAAAATTCATATTTCAAAAATCAGCTTTCACCTTCATTTTCACATTCACAATTTCGCTGGATCATGTATACATATTTCTATAAGTGCACAAAAATAACTTCTGATATTTGCTTATATCTTTTTACTATATTACTGATATCGGCCAAAATTTTTTCTTAAATATACTACTCCTTCATTGCTTTAAAACACTCAAGATAGAGACATGATCTTTTCGTTCCTTTCATGTGTGTTCCTCAACTAAAAGTTTACGAATGTCGCGTCCGTAGCCTGGGAATTGTTCATGTGATTTTAGGCTGACTGGAGGGATAATCTAATTCTCTTTTCAAGTATCAGCTAATACATGCATGTGCACTATTTGCGCATGCATTAGTAGCATTTTTAAACTCTTACAGCTCCCAAAATACTCAACCGATTTTAACCACATATAGATTGCGCCCACCTGTGCAGAAAAAAGCTTATATTTACATACATACGAGTATGTATATTAGGGCGGGTCGATTTAAAAATCGCTCAAATTACAAGGAAAATCGTATTCTAGGGATCAAAATAAGAAACTTTGCCGAAGGAACCATACCTCTAAAATGTATTTTGATGTCCCGACTTTTGATCCGAAGGGTCAAATTTTTACAAGAAAAAATCAGCGAAATGGCTATTTTTTTATTTTTGGAGCTTATTTTTCTCTTTAGAAATTTATTTAGTCAGAATGAAATGAAAAAATGAATTTTACTTAGTAATAGAAAAGAAAATAAAAAAAATTATTCTTTGAAAAATTTTTTGCTTTCAAGTCTGGGCAATTACGCACGCTCTCTATGGGGAACCCCTCAGGTGTGGTTCCAGGGGGTGTGCCACTGGCATAGCTGGGTGGCTCTCCAAAATTAGTGGGGGTTTGCCATACATTTTGACTCGATTGAGGAACTCTAAATGGGTCAAAGTGAGATTTTTCAAAATTTGACCCTTCGGATCAAAAGTCGGGACATCAAAATACATTTTTTTTGGTTCCTTCGGCAAAGTTTCTTAATTTGATCCCTAGAATACGATTTTCCTTGTAATTTGAGCGATTTTTTTTTTCTCCATACAAATCGACCCCGCCCTAATGTATATCCTTTCAAAATCGTGGAAATATCAGTAATTTCTTGATAAGCATGCTGTCATAGACTTAAAAATTTCGGTACTGCAGTACGGGCGTATACAAAACGATTTGGCCTATTAATTATATACATATCGCACAATAAATCATAAAGAGTCACAACTCAAAATTAACAAAATGATTCAATTTTTTCATAAACCAGTTTACTGAACAAATCTCTGATGCCTGCAAAAATTTCTTTTGCAACACAGCTTTCTCGAACAATATAAAATACCGTTAAGCCGGTTTTTATATTACGGATTTGCGTCAATTGTACAGTATCAACAGTTTTTTGCCTTTTCTAAACATCTGGGATTGTTTGAGTTGTGATTTAGTGTGTGATATGTATGCAGATTAGGCTTTCGCTCCCACTTCTTTGGCCAGAGATTATGAAAGGCCTTCAAATTAATAGATTTTGCTTTTGTTTTGTTAAAACTCCTTTTTCATAGAAGAGAATGTGTATCTTAACTTTTATGCGAAAGAGTCAAGGCCTTATATAGGCATTATATAGCGGTTAGATTAGAATACTAGAATACTCTGGTGTTAAATGAGGCGCAGCCATTTTATTGGTTATTTTACTTCGCCGATGATTCTACTACACAACGAAGGAGGGCGCTCTGATGTTACATAAGGATTAGTATCTGCTGCAGCCGGTATAGTTCAGTGACCAGTGACTATGCCTTCATCAAATTAAATCCTAATAAAGCCTGAAGTAAGAAAGTCTTCTGAGTTTTCCCACTGGGCATTTATGGAATGTATATATATGCATACATTAGAGTGGCCGTTAGTTTATTTTTTTTTTTATTTCTTATATTCTCTCCCTCCAAATCGGTTCAATTTTATGTAAAAAAAAATACAAAAAGAATTTATAGCGACAGGTTGTATTTTAGGGGGTGCGTCCACCCCTCAAAGTTGCCTTCAAGCCCATTTATTCAATGTAATTTGTTTGCATATGACTATGTATCTTTAAAAAAAAACATTTTACAAGAATATGATATATTGCAATATTTTAGCTTTTTTAGTCAACATTTTTTTGCTAAAAATAATATCTTAGAAAATAATGAAGAAAATAACCAACAAAATACCAAAAATTTTATACACCAAAATTATATTTATAGTATATGGATATTATTTTTGCTAAGCATGTGCAATAAGTGCTTATATAGGGTGTTTTTTTAGAGGTATAGAAATTCTAATTGAAATAAAACACAAGAAAATCGTTTTAATGTCCATCAATTTGGCTTTATTGGAAGGATAATTTTATGCCATTAACGTTTAAATATGATTTCGGGCATGTGGCCGCCGCGGCTGGCTCGAATAAAGCCAATTCTACAGGTCCAATTTTCAACCACTTTTTCGAGCATATGGGGCCGTATGTTGGCAATAACGCCACGAATGTTGGCTTCCAAGTCCCCTAACGTTTCTGGTTTGTTGGCGTAGACGAGCGACTTCACATATCCCCAAAGAAAATAATCCAATGGTGTCAAATCACACGATCTTGGTGGCCAATTGACAGCTCCATTCCGCGAAATTATGCGCTCATCGAATGTTTCCTTCAATAAATCGATTGTGACGTGCGCTGTGTGGCATGTAGCGCCGTCTTGTTGGAACCACAACTCATCCACATTCATGCCATCCAATTCGGGAACAAAATAGTCGGTTATCATGGCTCTATATCGGTCTCCATTAACGGTAACTGACTCTCCAGCATTATTTCGGAAGAAGTATGGCCCAATGACTCCACCAGCCCATAGAGCACACCAAACAGTCAGTTTTTGTGGATGTAATGGCGTCTCAAGGGTCTCATGTGGATTCTCTTCACTCCAAATGCGGCAATTTTGCTTGTTGACGTAGCCATTCAACCAAATATGAGCCTCATCACTGAACAAAATTTTGCGATGAAAATCAGCATCGAGATCAATCTCATCTTCGGCCCATACACCAAAATCACGACACATTGCATGGTCTCGCGGCTTTAATTCTTGCACAAGCTGGATCTTGTAAAGTCGCAAGCCAAGATCTTTGAGCAAAATCTTCCATAAAGTTGATGGACAAAGCTCCAATTGCTGTGCACGGTGGCGAATCGATTCATTCGGGTCCTCTTCAACACTTTGCTCTACAGCGGCAATTGTTTCTTCGGTGCGCACTGTTCGACGTCTCTGGGGATGCGTATTATCACATAGAGTAAACGTAGTGCGAAAACGATCCATGGTTAACCGAATTAATTGCTCTGATGGACGATTATGTCGACCATAAAATGGACGGAGCTTGCGGTAAACTTCGCGAACTGAACCATTATTTTCGAAATAAATTTGCACGATTTGCAAGCGTTGTTCTTTTGTCAACCTGTTCATGATGAAATGGCAAACCAAACTAAATATTAATCACTTGACAGCTGACAAAATGGCCGCCAGTTAAAAAAGTGATGCCAACTTAAAGTTCTATACCTCAATTTGCTAAGCATGTGCAATAAGTGCTTATATCTATTAAATTATTTCATACATATTTAGACGGCTGTATTACTTCGATTTTTGCAGATGACACTGCTATTCTGAGTTCAGAAGCACTCTCTATTGATGTCATATCTAGGTTACAATCAGCTCTACCTGAAGTTCATTCGTACTTTACAAAATGGTAAATTCTTATAAACCCTCAAAAAATCAAACATAATACCGGCATAAATATATTTTCCATACAAATTGGCACAAAAAATCAGCCGCAGAAAGCAGTCGTGAGATTGAATCTATTTTGTTTTGAGAGCGTTTTTTCTTATGCTCTCACATATAAGTACTCATTCTCTCAAAAATGTTACCATACTTCAGTGTTGCCATATTTTATTTTCAAAAATCTTCCAGTCGACCAATAAAAATCTTTTTTTCTAATTAAAAATCTTTTTTTTAATAATTTTACTCAAAGATTATTAATATACCCAAACTTTTTTGCATTCAAACAAAATCAGTTAAAATTTATTTTGTTTCAAACGATCAGACAGAAAGGTAAATATGTGTGTGACAAAGGTTTATCGCATAGAACATGTAAAATATATACACACGTGATTAGAAAAATAAACTACCTGTACTGTACCTACATATTTATATTTCTACATGCTACGTACATAAGTATATATTATTTGCATATGCTCGCGGACTTGCACAAGCTGTCATAAACACAGGACGCAAATTATGGCATTCGATATCGAACTAATTTTCTAAAAATTTTAATTATATTTGTATGGAAATTTCGATCGATATTGAATGCCGTAATTTGCTCCTAGATTTAAGCGAATTATTTCTTTTAACGTACGCGTGGTTTTGCAGAATGTGTGCGTGATCAGAAAAAAATGGTTTATCCTCATTTTTAAAAATCTTATTTTTCGCTAATAAATCTTTTAGTCTTTTTAACATCTCGAAAAACTTCAAAAATAAGATAAATCTTCACATATGGTAACGCTGCCATACTTTCAATAAATTTCATACATTTTGTAAACAAAACTACAAAGAAAAATAAGCACAAAAGAAAATAAAACAAAAATTAGAGAGAATTTGAAGTTACTGCCGACGATGTTATTATAAGTTTATTAATGTGGGAGCGATTTTCCTGAAGTTGCAGACTTTATTCTGTTTCATCATTAAGACCGCAACTTCAGGAAAAATCGCTGTCAAAGTCACAAATTTTCGCTGTCAAATTCACAAGGTTTCTGCATTTTTTAGCAGAAAACAATAAAAACCCAATGCCTTCTTCTTTCCCTTCTAAGAGCAGGAAGTTTGGAATGAGCATTAGATGTTTTAAAAGGGATTGCATTCGCTTTCTAGAAGGCCTTTTGTGGAAGGCAAGAAGGAATTAGTATCTAATCACAAAAAGAAGGCCAAGCAGTCCTTCAAAAAGGCCTGAAATATTAGGGCCTTCAGAATTTTTTCGCTGGACGCAGATTGTCACCACTGATTTATAGATATGTATGCATGAAATTCGTATGTACATATGTATGTATGGATTTATGAATGTAAGTACGGGCAAACCTCGGTATAGCGAATCTGGCTTTAACGAAAATCCGATAAAACGAACGTCCATATTTTTTACATTAACAACCTTATATAGCGAATAATATGCTAATTTTATTCTGGATATTACGAATGATGAAGAAAAAATCGCAAAATAAAAAACTAAAACTTGCTAGAAACATATTTCTAACATTTAGTTCTTCTTTATATAGCGAATGTTTTGATAAATGTGTACTCTGTATAACGAACTGCAAAAAAATATTAAACAAAAACTACAGCAGCAATGTAAATGCAAAAAAATGTGATACCGATACTTCGTATTTGGTTGCTTATTTGAAAACAAATTGCCCTCATTCTTTTCATTGTATTGTATCATGTCTACAATAATAATAATTAATATAACACTTGAAAAAAAAAACTTTGCGATATAACGAATTTTTCGGTATAACGAATGGGCCTGACATTATATCGTTCGTTATACCGGGACTTGCCTGTATGTATGTATATACATATGTGCTATACATACATACATACAGGAGTAGTGTTACGCTTATTTGCTTTCAAGAGATTAAATATTTTTTTATATTCCACTTTAGAAACTTGTGTTTTTATTTACCTTTAATATGAATCTGCACAAAATTATATACACACATACATATGTATCTACGTATGTATGTATGTACATACGTACTTGAGCCATGCATGCATACATACATACCCAGCTGGAAAACTCAGAAGACCTTCTGACCTTATTAACAAGTGTAAGTTCGAAAAACTGAATACACTCAAAATCTTTTACTAAACAACTACTTTTTCTGCACTTGTAGTGTAGTTGTTGTTGTTGTTTTCAATCGCAGCAAGTAAATGAAAAGTTAGTTGATAGTGTTGCTCTATTAACCTTCGCACTACCAAAGCTCTTTATGTACGTATAGAAGCGAAACCCACCAGGGTGGGTTCTTTAGATATTGCACATATTTTGAATAAACATTTTCTATTCACATCAACATTTCATAAATGTCAGTCATAAAAAATTTATAAAACAAACAAAAAACCAAATAATAATAATAAATAACTTTACGAAATACAAAGTATCTTATTTCCGTTGAAAACAGACACACATTTGTCAACTATAATTGGATCAAAAGAAAAACCGGATATGTTCCTGTATTAAAATATGCCTAAGGGCGGCATAGATAGCATTGATAAGGAGGTACAGTAAAAAGTTCTCGACGTAGGCTTTTTCTGGAGCAGTTGGGAGAAGAACTTTATATTCCAAATACAAAAGCTCGGTAAACCAAATAAGCTTGTTGTGGAATAAAGTAAGCAATTGAATGCGTTTTATGAATGTATTGTAGTGACTTCTAGTAAATTTTTCTCATTATAGTTTATTACAGCTGGCATAATTTCTAGATCAGATGTACATACACACATACTCGTATATGACGAATTTACCGCCAATGAAGCACCAGAGCATGATTGTACTGGTCCAACAAAACAGAAAATCAAATGCTACATGTGATATCAGGGCAAGAAATACAAGACACATGTAAAATACCAGCGTGTGCTGGACTTTGGCCAAACTACTGAACGAGTTCAAACCTATTCTAGAATGTACTGAACACACTTGTACCCAGACCAAGTGTGAGAGTTGTTATATGGAGTCATGTAAATTTTTCAAAATAATATTTACGGATAATAAATAAGATTTTTGTATATATATCGAAAAGTATTTTTATGTTGAATAATGACTGAAGTTTTGAATTTCTGATGCAAGTCACCTGGGTGGGTTTCGGTCGAAAATGTTGGAAAAAGTACAAAATAAAAAAATATATATTAGCAATATCACAATATAGAGTGATATGATATTTTAAGTTAAAATAAAAGAAAATAGTCACTGAGTCAAAAGCATTTGTTGTGTGGGTGAAAATTATCTTAGTTATCAAGGGTTAAAAAACGAAAACTTCACCTGGGTGGGTTTCGGTAGTGCGAAGGTTAATACTTTAGTCAGAATTAACTGGATGGGAGTATAGTGTGTTATTTAAGTTTTTGTTCTAAGTACATTTAAAAGCTAATTTGATATTTTTTCTTAAATATTCATTGATAATGCATACACAGAAAATACATACATGCATGTACTTTCATGTCTAAACGCAGGGTAAAAGTCTGCTTACGATTTTTTTTTTGATTCAGTTACTAATCTTATCTAACTGCTAAAGGATGCCTCATAGAAGGTATAAAAGATAAGATACACATTCCACATTCCTTTTTATGAGAAGGGAGAAGAGAACCAGTAAAATTTTTGTGTTGGTTTTTCTTTTACGAAAGCCTTTAAGAATCTAGCGAAAGAAATGACAGCGGAAGGCCTACTCCGCAATGACAGCGAATGTAAAAATATATGAGTATGGCATAGAGAGAGCAGGCCTTGTACATCCAGAATCCTTTGTGCCCTACAAAGGCCTTCTAGAAGCAGGCTTTCTATTTTAGCACTTTTAGTGCTAGATTAAACATTTTTTCCTTCAGTTAACACTAAAGATTTGTTAGAATTATTTAGCATATTTTGCACTTTTTTATTTCATTAAATTTATAAATTTTCCATATAGCACCTTAAGACAAATTGTGATCCAATTATTATTATATGTATTTGAAATTTATTTGCTGGAGGTCAAGCATTGTCTATATATTTCATTGGTGCTTAGCCAAATCATCAGTAGACTTTAACCACATTTTGAACAGTCACAAACCTCTTATCTTATGCACAGACTTTCAAAAACTATTTGAGAATTCACAAATAATAATCACAAATAATAATATTTCTGAAAATCACAAGCGAAACATAAAATAAAATAAATAAAATAGATTCATATCGAATATAAATTATTTGCTGGGATTTTGTTATAGTTTCTATGCCTATTGCTTGTGTTTCGCTTGTGATTTTCAGAAATATTATTATTTGTGATTATTATTTGTGAATTCTCAAATAGTTTTTGAAAGTCTGTGCATAAGATAAGAGGTTTGTGACTGTTCAAAATGTGGTTAAAGTCTACTGATGATTTGGCTAAGCACCAATGAAATATATAGACAATGCTTGACCTCCAGCAAATAAATTTCAAATTAAAATAAACTTATGACAATATGTCGAATAATAAATTTCTTAAATTATTATATGTATGATCAAATTTATTTATATTTGGAAAATGTTTAATATGACAGGAGTTACATACGAGTATATAACTGAACCGCTCTGGCATACACAAATTGGTCAAAATGTATTAAAATACGCAACTTGAAATACTAAATTAATGAAGAGGAATTGTAAATTTTTTGTGGTCCATTAAAGTTTTATTCTAAGAACTTGTAGTGCTAATTAGGTTATTGCTTGTTAAAAAACCTAGTCAAACCTAAAAGGAGCCCAACACTTTAGTTGGCAATTATACGATTATGTTACAGTAAAACCATACAACTTTACAATTGGTATATCTGTTAGTTAAATCCGTTCAACTGAATTTATCTACGAAGAAAATATATACATACATATATGTATGTATGTGTACTTAACTACTCTATTCAGAGTTATTGAGAATATTTTCTTTCTTGATATTCCATTCACAGCTGGATTCAAAATTTATAAATTTAAAATTTTTTTAAATTAAAAATTTTATTGCGAATGTACATGCCGCTTAACGGCCACTCAGACTATTATACTTTGTATTTATACATGTCAAAAATTCAAATAATACGTGCAAGTGCGATATTGTGAATGCAAAATGTCATAACGAATGGTAAATAATACGATAAAAATCTGACATCCCATAATACTTAACCATTTTTTGAAAATTTTCTAAACGATAATACTTTTCATCTGATCAGAGTTGCATTATTACAAAATCCAAACTAACCAGTCGCCTGCTTCGACGCCGATGCCGTGCCGTCGTTTATGCTATATGTATTTGTCTTAAACCCGATATAAATATTGAATATACTTATCGTATTGAATAATTTTTCGCGTAAGGCATGCCTGAAAGTTAACAAAACTGTCGTATTTTCATTTTCTTTATCTTATTACTATCAAGTACTTTAACCGCCGTCTGTTTTCAAAGGCCGGCACGACCACAGCTTGCTTGAAACTGCTCTGCCGCCGAAAGTAAACAATTAATGTAGGCATGTTAATTCTACACAGCTGTTTTTTTTTCTACTTGTGTTTTTAATGTAATATGAGGTGTGATGATGTGAAAAGAAAATGTAACTTTACGTTAGATTTTTTAGATTTTTTCCTCGTAAAGTGTTGTGTGTGCTGTAGAACATTTTAGCATTTTTATTTCTGCAATCTAGCACTTTTACTCCGTCATCTTATGGCAACACTGTCCAGAAGGCAGCCTTACTTCTTCATTTTCCTACTGGGTAGTTAATGCACATGCTTACATATGCATATACTAGCATATTTATAAATAGGTACATGTGCATGTATGAGAATGCACAGGCACATGTGTTCATGGTGGAAAAATTAGTGTACGTTTTCATTGTCGTTATTGTGCCTTTGATGTGCGGTGCCAACTTGTCTGCCTGAAGCAAATTTTTTGCACAGTCAACTGCTGTTGGCGGTTCCCTTACGTCCGTCCACCTCCTTAACAGAATTCACAATAAATTGAACACAATATAGAACAAAGACAAAAATGAAAATTAAATCATATGTTCCCAAACTTTTCAATAAATTTTACTATGTATGTAAAAACATACATAAATTTTTTTTTATTGAAATTGATGAATAACCACGAGCATACCTTCATACTTAAAAGATTTGTATTACACAATTTATTTCTATATATAAATAAAACATATCTCAAACGTGTTCTGCAAAGACGAACCCACTAATTTTGCAACCACAAAGAAAGAACACATATCGCACAATACTGGGATTTTTTAAATATGGTTTAAGTTAATTTTTATAAAAATTTAAAATGTTTTTAAATACACTATTCATTTTTTCAGTAGTTAATTAAAATGACTATCAAATTACGTTGAAAGTATGGTAACACTACAAACACAAAACATATGGGTAGTTTGCAGGGATGCCAAAACCGAAATTAAGCGAATCCCGAATCCCGGGATTTAAACTTTTTAATGGATTAAGTCAATCCCGAAATTGTTTATTATTTTGTTTTGTTTTTTTTTTTTATAAATTCATCATAACCCGAGGAAAGGTCATGATAGTAACTGCACAATATTGATCTTTTATAATTGAAATTTATTTGCCGGTGTTTAAGCATTTTATATATATGTATTTCATTGATGCTTTGCCAAACCATTAGTAGACTTCAATCACATTTTTTGAAGAGTCACAAACTTCTTATCTTATGCACAGACTTTCAAAAACTATTTGCGAATTCACAAATTGTCAGTTTGGGCGACCTTCTGAGGCGGCTATTCGGAATCTTGTGTCTAAATTTCTTACCAAAATTACATTATGGAACATGGAACCACCAACACGGAACATGAAACCACCAACACTGCATCCACCAGTGTTGTTGGTGACAGTGAATTATCCAGTCGGTGCCATTCGCAGCAAATGGGCCTCTGTTACTTGTTTTTTTTTTGCTCACAATAGAAGAAGTTGACAATGGCACAATTGCGAGGCGCGTTCGATGAACAGTTTATTTCACGTTTGGGACCGGTAAATTTGCCGCCTAGATCGTGCGATTTAACGCCTTTAGACTATTTTTTGTAGGGCTATGTTAAGGCTCATGTCTATAGGAATTGACGCACTGGAAGATAATATTGAAGATTTTATTCATTAGATACCGGCCGATATGTTGGCGAGAATATGCAAATTTACCCAGCGTATGCACCATTTCAGGCATAGCTGCGGTCAACATTTACATGAAATCATCTTTAAGCATTGAATTATATAGATAGGCTTACCGATTTAAATAAAGATTTCATACATTTCTATAAATTTTGTGTGTTTTCTTTTATAAATCAAATCCGAAAGCTCTTAAAAAATTACCCTTTGTATATTTTTTTTATTAGAGTTTGTTCTTAAAATCATGTGATTTCAAAAATAAGCTATGAGTAGCTGACTTGTTAGGGAGTTTTTATTGTATTAAGTTGTTCTGATTTATAAAAGAATATTTTAATTGAAATTTATTTGCTGGTGGTTAGTTATTGTCTATATGCATTTCATTGTTGCTTAAACAAATCATCAGTAGACTTCAACCACATATTTTGAACCGTCACAAATCTCTTATCTTATGCACAGACTTTCAAAAACTATTTGAGAATTCACTAATGATAATATTTTTATTTTTTTTTTTTATTTTTTAAACACAACCCCGCAAAGCGATTAGCTTGTCTGCAGAAAACACCCAGGCACCCAGGGTCTATGGGGGGAATCGAACCCACGACCTCTAGACTGAGAGGTTAGCATCGCTACCACTCAGCCACAGGGGCACCCACAAAAAAAAATCACAAAAGAAAAATAAAGTTGTAAGAGAAAGCCAACTCAACAAACTTCTGTTATTAGAACTCGCTAAAAAAGGCTCAGCAAAAAAATAGTTTTTTGTACGGTAAAAAAAAATTTTTAATTAAAAATGCTTTTACATTTATAAACTATAGACCTTTCAGCTTTATTATTAAAAACAAAACAAATATTTTTGAGGAAAAAAATATTTTTGGTTGACCCTTTTCTGTAATTACCCATATGTATGAATTTCATCAAATAAATTAAGAGTTCTCTGTACTTTCTTACAACTGTTGACAGTTTGGGAATCCCCGAACTAAATCAAAACCATCGCTTATTGCCTGTGACAGCGCAATAACTCAATTTGAACGTATTTATTAACTCTATATACTACTTTTAGTAGTACATTTCTTAAAATTTCTAATGTTATCAGTTTAATGACCATGAAATGTTTTTTTTTAATAAAATAGTTTTGTTTTTGCTAATGGCATTAAATTGTTTCTAAAGTCGTTAGAAAAGTTTTTAAGTATTAAATAGTAATGATACTGATAAATAAAAGTTAATATTGGAGAACAATTTTTAAAAAAAAATATAACTTTGAAAAAAATTTATGTAAAATATACATACATACTCGTACATACTTGTTTGCTTGAAAAAAAATCTGAATTTAGTTCAGACAACATATTTGCAAAAGGTTATACTGCTTAGACACGAATACATACATACAAACATATGTACATACATATATGAATGCATAAGTGAATGAGTTTGCAGGTGTTTTAAAACTTAGTAAAGGAAAAATCAATAGAGTGCCTAAAGTTTCTGGGTTAAAGGTACTCTCTCCACAATTTGATGGGAAATGCTGTCAAACTACGGGCCTGGTTCACGACATCGACAAGTAAAACTTTGTCGCACACTTGCATTGGAAACAACAACATAATTTTAGAATTTGTTTTTGTTTTGAATGTAAGTGTGCGACAAGTCGAACGCTGTCGATATCGTGAACCAGGCCCTACATGTAAAAGTATTTGGTATGAAAAATACTTAAAATCTATCTGGCAACATGTTTTTCCATGCAAAATGAATCTGGCATCATTTTAGTTTCGATGCGAAACAACCCTGCAAGAAATGAATGACTGAAACTAATACAAACGTAATTTTTTCAATAACACATTTACAACAATTTTATATTGAAATCAACAGTGACAATCAATTGCCCTAGTTGCTCTACTCTAACATACATGTGGAACATCTAAAGTACATATACCAAATATTTTGAAACATCGCATTTTATTGTAAAATGTACAATTCGTTCGTTCTGTGAAAATAAGATTTATGGAAGTGAAAAAAAAAGTTAAGTAGAAAAAATAGTGATTAAAAGAAATCCCCAAAGTTTAATTAAATATATTGGGTGTTTTTTATTGAGGTATAGAACTTTAAGTTGGCATCACTTTTTTAACTGGCGGCCATTTTGTCAGCTGTCAAGTGATTAATATTTAGTTTGGTTTGCCATTTCATCATGAACAGGTTGACAAAAGAACAACGCTTGCAAATCGTGCAAATTTATTTCGAAAATAATGGTTCAGTTCGCGAAGTTTACCGCAAGCTCCGTCCATTTTATGGTCGACATAATCGTCCATCAGAGCAATTAATTCGGTTAACCATGGATCGTTTTCGCACTACGTTTACTCTATGTGATAATACGCATCCGCAGAGACGTCGAACAGTGCGCACCGAAGAAACAATTGCCGCTGTAGAGCAAAGTGTTGAAGAGGACCCGAATGAATCGATTCGCCACCGTGCACAGCAATTGGAGCTTGGTCCATCAACTTTATGGAAGATTTTGCGCAAAGATCTTGGCTTGCGACCTTACAAGATCCAGCTTGTGCAAGAATTAAAGCCGCGAGACCATGCAATGCGTCGTGATTTTGGTGTATGGGCCGAAAATGAGATTGATCTCGATGCTGATTTTCATCGCAAAATTTTGTTCAGTGATGAGGCTCATTTTTGGTTGAATGGCTACGTCAACAAGCAAAATTGCCGCATTTGGAGTGAAGAGAATCCACATGAGACCCTTGAGACGCCATTACATCCACGAAAACTGACTGTTTGGTGTGCTCTATGGGCTGGTGGAGTCATTGGGCCATACTTCTTCCGAAATAATGCTGGAGAGTCAGTTACCGTTAATGGAGACCGGTATAGAGCCATGATAACCGACTATTTTGTTCCCGAATTGGATGACATGAATGTGGATGAGTTGTGGTTCCAACAAGACGGCGCTACATGCCACACAGCGCACGGCACAATCGATTTATTGAAGGAAACATTCGATGAGCGCATAATTTCGCGGAATGGACCTGTCAATTGGCCACCAAGATCGTGTGATTTGACACCATTGGATTATTTTCTTTGGGGATATGTGAAGTCGCTCGTCTACGCCAACAAACCAGAAACGTTAGGGGACTTGGAAGCCAACATTCGTGGCGTTATTGCCAACATACGGCCCCATATGCTCGAAAAAGTGGTTGAAAATCGGACCTGTAGAATTGGCTTTATTCGAGCCAGCCGCGGCGGCCACATGCCCGAAATCATATTTAAACGTTAATGGCATAAAATTATCCTTCCAATAAAGCCAAATTGATGGACATTAAAATGATTTTCTTGTGTTTTATTTCAATTCGAAGTTCTATACCTCTGTACATACATATGTATATATTTCTTTTCCAAATTTTAGATATTTATAAAAATTAAGGCGTGTTGGAGATTGAAAAAAGCGTGAAGAGGATAGATAACACCAATTTTTTTTTTGCGTTTTTGCTTGTTTTTGCCTTTAAATATTTAACTTATGTATATCTCTATTATTTTGTAATAAAAAACAAATAAAACAGTGTAAAAATTGTGTTTATTGATATTATTATGCAGGTTCGACCAGTTTGCTACGCTGGTTATATACATCAAGTGTGATCAGTCAGACGTGATTATCGCATGCATCATTAATGATAAGTAAAAATACGGCAGAGTAAGCAGGTCAGATATATATGTTCCATAGTAGATATTTTTAATTAGTCAGATAAAGATGCAAAATTACACGTACAAAAAAGTTTACATCACTTTTTCCACATTGCTCTTAAAAAACTGATAGAAACTTACATAGACAAATCCATCACCACTGTCGGTCAAATGAGTCTTCTTGCAGGGAACATGAGCATTACTTTTTTCGCACGGAATTTGGACAATGTTGCATACTTTCAAGCAACAAAAGCGAGAAATTTGTAAAAAAAAACTGCAAGTTGGTTGGCTACATTTAGTGCATGTCAAATTTTGAACGCGAAATAATCAATGTTGCTGAAAATTTTTCGAACAGAATACCAGCCTTAAACCATAAATAAATTTTTAATTAGATGACAATAAGCAGTAATATATTTCCGTACTACTATTTCTAAAGACATGACTTTGTGCCTGATACTTTGTGAATTTCCCAAATATACCCTGTCGTAGAATGTGGGGTTGACTACAAAAATAATTAACTTATAATTAACTTTTCTTAGACTGACTAGAAGCTAACTGTCATCCAGAACAAATCCAAAATTAATTCTTAAGTTAAGTACGTAATCGAATTTGGTGAGAGCTAACAAAAATTTCTTCTAAGCTACTTTGAAACTCATTTCAGTTTTATATTAACATTTTGCGTTGAGTACACAAAGTGTGATGATACATGTTCGAAACTCAGAAAATTTTTTTTAAATTTATTGACTTAAAAAAAATCAACTTTAAGTTAGTTGAAAAGTAATGCAGAGTGAGACAATTGACTACTGCCTAGGGCATTGAAATGTTAATATAGTCAGTTGATTACATTGAAAAGTAATCCCAGTGCCAGTCAGAACTAGTTGAGAAATAGTTAGCTTAAAGTTAGTTTAAAGTTAACGGAATTTGCGACAGGGTATTAAAGGCTGTTTTAATATGTTTCATACTGAAGCTTTTGCAGCATTTTTGTATGCATCGCAAAATCTTTGAAATTTAAAAAAAAAATACCCCGGTCATTTTAATTTGAAATGATTCATAAAGTTTAAGAGAAAATAAAACATCAAAATCTTTAAGAGGCCAAAATAAAAAAAAACCTAAATTTAATTGAAAATTCTTTTAGTGAATGATATGATGTCAGTTATAATTAGCGTTTGCAAACAAACATTGGATACAAATTTATTTGCATTAAAATTTAATGAAAATAAAATACAATTTTGAGAAATATATTCTCAGCTTTTGTACACATTTCATATGTAATATGCGTAGTACATTTTACTTTAGGGTTTCAGGCGTTTCTTTTATTTCATTCTTGATATGGAACTCTTAGCCTGGTTGGCTGCTGGATTTTCGTAGCTGCTTGCTTGCAAGCAACCAAGTAGAATCGTGAAATTCCATTGTGATACCACTCCACTTTGTATCCACTCCATCCTCTGGATTCAGTAACTTTTATAACAATAATCGCATCGTTATAATAAATATCATGAAAACTTAACGACTTTGCTATCCAGTAATATATTTTAGCGATATTCGCTATCGGCTGAAGTTTAAAAATTTTCATTATTCCTCTTTGTGCTTTTCGAAACTTTTAGGAACCTGGCTGATAGTAGAGTCGGTCTGACGAAATAATCTAGTTAATATATCCTTACACTGATTGACTAAAGTTGGGAAGATTTCAATTTTCCAATTTTCTGGCGAGAGATTCTGTATTTCAGTATCCTATCCTTTATCAAACTTGGTTAGTAGGCAGCATACTAGTCGACTAGTTGGAGGGTCGCGGGTTAGATTTTAACTTTGTAGTTTGTGTTTGTAAAAAAAAGAAGAAAAAAGCAATTTGCAGCTGTTATATAGTTACCCCATCGGGAAGTCGGCACCATAGTTATATTATCGAAGTAGAATCTAGTTTCAAAGCCATTGCTAATTTTGAATCTTTTTCCCTGTCTCCTGAACGAAAAAGTACTTTAAAGGTTCTGTCGAAGTCAGTATTTAGCAGCATATAATAAGAGGCCTTATTAAGTTTTGGATCCTAACATCCATCCACCAGCCAGGTGCCACCAATTCTGCAGTAATTCTAACATATATGGAAATCCCAATACATGCGTATTTTATAAATCTGCTAAGTTGGTATATTACATATTTTTTGGACTTAAAGTCCTTATGGCTCGGCTCGCTTTATATGTAAAACAATTTTTTTTTAAATAAAAAATACTGGTTACAAATATTTATATTTAATTCTTTAATTCCTAGGAGGAACATAAGGCCCTACTGGGTAAATATACTGCATATAAAAATGGTGCTGCCACTGCGGGTGTTTTCGATTTTTATTGCTGCCGTAATTTTTTTTGGGAAGTGCCGGAGAACTCCTGGAATTTCGAAAATTTTAGTCTAATTTTCGGAATCTCCAATATGGTTTGTGTCTTTGCTAAAAGGTTCGTGACTTGGATATGTTATTCGTGGCAGTGATAGCTGAATGTGTCTCTGCTAGAGATGGGCGCGTGTTGAATTTTTCCGACACGACACGAATACGAATGCCAAGATGTCCAACACGTACGAAACACGCAGGCGAAATTTTTTCAAAACACGAAAATGCACAACACGCACGAAATCAAATTGAATAGCAAAAAAAAACATTTTTTATATTTTATAAGCATTTTTTATATTCAAATAGATACATATATTTGTTTAATTTCAGAACTTTAAACTTAAGAGACCCCTGCACTATCAACAAATTTGATGGTTTTACGTGTTTGACGATACAAAATATTAAATTTTTTCTTTACTGAATATTCATGCTTAAATATTTTAACCAAAAAAATCGTTTCCTGTTTATCGTGTCAATTGTGCTCAACACGATACGACACGATCACGCACGAAAACAGATTTTCTGTCACGAACACTTCGTGTTAAGTCGTGCGTGTTCGTGACACGAAAAAAACACGACACGCGCCCATCTCTAGTCTCTGCTAACTAACATTATAAATGCGAGAGTAAATTTATTGTTTCTTTGCTGCGCTTTAATGGCAAAACCACGGAACCGATTTTAATAAAATTTCAAACATGATCTAAGATCTAGAAGGACACATAGGATATATTTTTTTTTAAAACTAGGAGCACGAGGGTAAGTAGGGAGAAATTTCAGCCTCCCAGAAACTATCCAGCCGATTTTGATGAACTTCAAAACATAGATAGATTTGAGTATAAAAGAAGATATAGGCTATACATTTAAAAAAAAATAGAATCACGAACGGAGGTAGGGGGGAAATTTCTTCATCTTTGAAACTATCCATCCGATTCCTTGAAACTATCTATCCGATTTTAATGAAACTAAGAACTTAGATAGGTCTGAGTCTAAAAGAAGACATAGACTGTAGATCTTTTCAAAAATAGGACCACGAGGGGAGGTAAGGGAAATGTCTTTCTCTTTGAAACTATCTATGCGATTTTGATGAAATTCAAAACACAGATAGATCTGAGTCTATTAAAGCACATGGTCATGCACTTTTCCAAAAATAGGAGCGCGGGGAGGGGTAGGGGGCAATCTCTGCATATGTTGCCTATCCTAAAAGATATGATTGTCTCCAACTCCGAAATGAAATGAAATGAAAATTGTGCTTGCGATAACAGAGCCAATTTCACTAATTGCAATGGAAATTTTTCATTACTTTCAAAAATATTGCTAAGTCCATATTTACATTATGCAAGTCTTATTGCTAAGCTGATTAGTTTGATGGAGAGAGAAACTAGGGGAACAGTAACGTTTCTTTTCCCCTCGTCTCTCTCTCCTAACAAACTAATCAGCTTAGCAATAAGACTTGCATAGTGTAAACTAGGACATAGTGTAAACTAGGACTAAATGCTTATTTTATCAGATATTTCAAGGAATCATCAATCATTCTTATTTTTATGATAACAGTTCCTTATGAAGTGTAATAAGCTAAAGTATTTTTCAGGTTTGCATTTTCTAAATCGTGTACAAATACTACGTGAGTATCACTCAGCATCCCCTACATAAGTGAGGAATTTAACACACCATGCAAATCCCAAAGAATATATTAAATTATTATTATTAAATAATCACTTTCTTCTAAAATTCGAATGTATGAAATTAAAGCAATCTTTCAAAATAAATAAAATTGTATTCAAACACAAAAATCCCAAAGGGAGTATACTTTTTTATGGCCTCATTAAGCTAATGCAATCAATTTGTAACACTTCAAGAAGAAATAGACGAGTCCGCACCACCATATTTTCTAGCCAGACATACCTTATTTCAAACTAATATTCAAAATCCTGCAAAACTATTGAAAATCCTTCAGAGTTTACGCTTGCCTGCATATAATAAACTCTCAATCAATCATAATTTGCATGTTATTATTATTCAATAAATGTCTTTTAACCACTTTTAGCAAATCAATTGCAATCACTCTTAAATAATGAAGCACTCAATAACCACCATTAAGCTCCATTGATTGATGATACACGCCCTGATAACGAAAAGTCTTAAAATAAAATAACCGACTCGTTGTGTTTTATAATTAAACAATGACTTAATCGAATGTCAATATAATAAATGATGACAGCTTAATCAAAACAAATGCTATGCCAGGCCAAACATCCAACTGAAATGCAAGTCCAAATAAAATGAAAAACAGCCAACCAATTGAAGATAATCCTGCCAAGAAATGCATACAAAGATACGAGGGGAGAAAAATGTGGACAACAGTCCGTGACTTTTTGAATGAAACATACGATTTTCAATAAAACTCAAAGTAGTATCCTTTGAGCTCTATACTCGTATACTTTGTGCACCTTTTCTTGAATTCTTTTATTCCTTTCAAACTATAAAATTTTCGAGGTCATCAAAATAAGTGTTTGTTTGTGAGATGACTTCACTGTTGGAGTCAATTATCTTTCTGTGAGGTATTTTTTCAGGTCTGGAAACAAAAAACATGCACGCGGTATTAAATCCGGAGAATAGGGCTGATTAGGTAGCGGCACCCATTTTTGCGGAAAACTTTCTCATATTCAAGTGATCATTCCAAATTGAATCAGATGAGCCATGTGAGACCTCTATGGTTTCCACAATCTCTCTTTAACAAACTCAACATACAGTTCACTGCTGATAAGAGCAATGTTTGATATTTTTGGCTCACAACTGAGGTATTCACCATATCGTATCTTCAATCGGTTTATAAGCTATTCTTTGTGAAGATTATTTATAAATAAGGGGAGAACCATAATTTGTTATTGGGATTCTAGTCCCAGTATTATGCAGGGTATAACATATCAGTTAGATATTTTCGGCACTTAGTAAGTTATTTGTTTGGTTCATTATGCAATAAGAAACCGATTTTCTATTAGTTAGTTATTTATTTTTCGAAAGATCTCGTATGCTATATGAAACTATTTTCACATAACATAAATAAATATTTATGAAGAAGTAAATGAATATAATAACATAATTGATATCCCTTTAGCATACATACTCGTATATGCATAGATTCAATGTATCACAATATTATTCCGAAAAATTTTATAGTTGCTTAGAGGTTTTTCGTGTTTTATTAACCCTATAACGGCTTCTAAATTTTTCGGAGTTTTTCGGACTGTTTGGAATTACTCCGAATTTAGTCCGAAACTATATTTAGTTAAAAGAGCAAAATTAATTTCGAGTCTTAAACAATATTTTGATATTACATACTGAAAAATTCCTTAAATTTCTCTTAGATAGTTTTTTCGTTATTTATTAAGCTAAACCTTCAGCAGCCATTCCACGAACTATACGGATTCTCAGCCTCTGTGGCTGAGTGGTAGCGATGCTAGCCTGTCAGACCAAAGATTGTGGGTTCGATTTCCTCCATAGGCCTAGTTGTTTTCCGCAGACAAGCTAATGACGTCGCGGAGTTGTGTTTGTTAAGAAAAACACATAATTACTCCGAAACTACCCAGCAACAAATTAGACATTACCATCTAAACTAATTGTCATATAATGACTGACTTTTTTGATTGCCAAATTGAAGTACTCGCTTGCAAATTACATTACGTAAAATTTTTAAAAAGGGAAGCAGAAGTTGAACATATTCTTTGGGTTTTAAAAGATGAAGTGAAAATATTGCCAAAATATGTAGTTATTTTAAATAAATTATATATATTTCTAAATTGTCTACTTATTTTAAATTAAAAACTAAGGGGCCTGATTATGGTTTACAACGGCTGTTATTTTAATGTTGTAAATTTCAATTTGCGATTACGGTTTACAACACTTATTTGAGTGTTGTAATTTTAGTTGTCGATGTTGAACTTCTTGCGATTATGGTTTACAGCATGTGTTCTTATGTGTTGTTAAAACTGGGAAAAACTTACAACTGGTCATTAGCTCTTGTCTTATTGTCGTTGGAGAAAAATTTTAAGGGCCTTATTTTGTAAAATGCAACGCTTATCATTGGTACATTTTTTATGTGTTTTACTTTTGTAATTCAAATTTTTTCCATATAAAATTTGTCAACGCTTGGCGTTACGTTAGCCGCTAAGTAAACATGTAAATTTTTTGCAAAGCATTTATAACTGCAGTTGAAAATATTTCTTAGAAAAATAAAAAGCAGATAGAAAAGCTAGTGGAGCTGATGACATGCTTGGAAAGAAATTTGTACAAAAAAAATTTAAAAGGAAAAAAAATTTGATCTGTAAACTCGAAATGACAAAAAGAGAATGAATGCAGGAGATGTGACGAGCATATAAAAATGTGTACGTACCTTTTTAATATATTTGGTCATAAATATTAAAAATTTATTGTAATCACATGTAATTTTTTTGTGATATTTCAACTTCTTAAATTTTCCTGTTTCTTTTGTTTGTTTATTTAATATATTTTCATGAATTAAAAGCAATGAACGTAATTAAAACAATACAAAATATATACTTATTTAAAAATGCAATTAATAAACTATTTCATCACCATCGTTAAAAAATTTATGGTCCTTAACATTCATGATTATTATTAGTTCTTCAAACAACATACATTGTATGTACAATTTAAGAAATTTTTTTAATTGTTTTTCTTTTAAACTTCACATTTTTGGCACTCAGCTTTGCGTATTTATATAAATATCTTTTACAATTGAAATACAACTATAAAACATACACAACACCTAGATGTTGTAAACCATAATCGCAAAAAAAAATTAATGGTGGCTATTCTGGAAAACGCGTCGAAGAAGTGAAACTTTACATTAAAACAAAAACAAATTTTCAAAACTTTTTTTGTTTGCCATGCATTTCTGAAATGAAATAAACGTGAGAATTTCAACGCGCTTCTCTCTCTATCTCTCTTAAAAACGGTTAATTTTGTGTGAGAAACAAAAAGAAATTTTTAACATTTACACAGTTTTGTTTTCCACTTTCATCAAGTCGACGCGTATTCCAGAATAGACATCAATGTTGTGTTGTAGCCGAGACAACACAACATTTTTGTGTTGCAAACCGTAATCGGGGAAAACTGCTTGCATTTTGAAAAATTATTATTTCAATATAAGTAGTTAAAAAATATTTTTTTACATTAATAAAAATAGAAGTAATTTTTTTCGACTAAAAAAAGTAGTGCAATCAAGAAAAAAATAACTATTTCCCACAACGAAAAAAATAATTATTTAATACAATAAAAACTACTCAATAATCGATTATTTTAGTCTCACGCCTTGTTTAAATCATTAAGCTTCCACCAAAAATGCGTACCTCCGTCTAGACTGGCAATAAATTCATTAACAAATGCAGCAAATGTCAAAATATTGATATTGCCAATGGAAACAGCTCATTGTCAGTGCTTGCAATAATTGTCAACAGTTTTTCTTTGACAATTATTGCGAACATGAAACGTCAAGCTCGGTGTTAATTTATGTTCGACTTTTCTGTATTGCGTTTGGCATTTAGATAATATTAGTGAAATTGAGAAAATATCGTATACGAGTATATTAAAAAAATAAAAATAGTCTCTTAAAAACGTGTGTAGTGAAATAATTTGTATTGTTATAATACATGAAATACCGAAGTATATTTATTTGACATAAATTCTATTTATTTAATTTTAAAAATTTGGCTTGTTTTTATGGTTAAGTGTCGATATGGATTTCGTTCCCGCTTTTGGAACTCATCTGAAGACTTCAACCCAAATATTTTTTTCAATTAACTAACAAACTTCGTATGTTTATAGTAGTACTCTTAATATTATATTGAGAATCACAATATACAAACATAATAAGTTTGAAAGCCTCAAACAAAATATATTTACAAAACAATCATCTTTATTCGATTGTGCATCCACCACCTTTGTGGTGGAAAATAAAATAGATGCACAATCGAATAAATATGCTTGTGTTGTAGAGATTTTTGTTATTTAAATTCGGGTATAATTTGAAATCAATATAAACATAAAACACAACAAACATGCGGTTTAAAATAATTTTACATTATCGTTTGAAAGTATTTGAAAATATATAAATTTTACATTTTAGGTGATAAATTTATAGAAATTTTAAATTTGGTAATGAAGAAAAAACTAGAAAAATATATGAGAGCCTCTAGTTGATCTTACACTTACGAGCAATAACCCTCGTTAACATTTTATGCAAATGGAACAAGTTCTCCTACGTTAATGAGAAAAATCTTGTTTATTGGCAGCATTTGCTACTGCAACAAGTGCAGCATAAATATGTAAATGCAACTTGATTATCAAGTTCAAGTAGTTTTAGTTGAAATAAAAAATAAAAATAATAAAAAAAATCTTATTAAGCAAATACATTTTCAGATTGATTATGTTAGTTTAAAAGAATATTTTTTATGTAAAAAATTTTAAAGAAATTTAAATAAAAAAGAAATAAAAAAATATATAAGAATAAAATTACACGTTTTTGAATACTAATAATTTCATATTTTTTTCATCAAAGAGCTAACTAAATTCACTTTGATAAAAATAATACCAATAAAATCAACTGATAGTTTTGATGAATTCAAGTCTATTCAAAATTAGCTGTAAGCTGACAACTTTTTATTTTAAATTTCTCTTAAAGGAGGGAAATTTGATTTTATTGAAAAAAAGAAAAAAAATACAGTGTGACTACTTGAAATAGAAAAGAGCGAATGCAAGATTTCATTCAAATATTAGCTGGCTTTCAAGTTTTACAAAAATATAGGGTGTTTTTTTAGAGGTATAGAACTTCGAATTGAAATAAAACACAAGAAAATCGTTTTAATGTCCATCAATTTGGCTTTATTGGAAGGATAATTTTATGCCATTAACGTTTAAATATGATTTCGGGCATGTGGCCGCCGCGGCTGGCTCGAACAAAGCCAATTCTACAGGTCCAATTTTCAACCACTTTTTCGAGCATATGGGGCCGTATGTTGGCAATAACGCCACGAATGTTGGCTTCCAAGTCCGCTAAAGTTTCTGGTTTGTTGGCGTAGACGAGCGACTTCAGCGGATGCGTATTATCACATAGAGTAAACGTAGTGCGAAAACGATCCATGGTTAACCGAATTAATTGCTCTGTCGACCATAAAATGGACGGAGCTTGCGGTAAACTTCGCGAACTGAACCATTATTTTCGAAATAAATTTGCACGATTTGCAAGCGTTGTTCTTTTGTCAACCTGTTCATGATGAAATGGCAAACCAAACTAAATATTAATCACTTGACAGCTGACAAAATGGCCGCCAGTTAAAAAAGTGATGCCAACTTAAAGTTCTATACCTCAATAAAAAACACCCTTAACAACTAACAGTTTTAATTGAAGAAAGTTAAAAAAATATATTGTAGAACCCAAAAATTTTAATGAAATTTTCTTAAGATTTTTTTTCAATTTAAGCATTTTTTTTAAATTTAACTTAAATATTTATATAATTATGTTAAAAATTCAAAAAGAAAAAATGTGATGAAAACTGTGCTATATGTATAGAATGAAAATTAGGAAAATTAAATAGAAATAAAAATGTAGACTTTTATTCCTAACGTGAATATTTTTCCCCTAGAAAATATATTCATTCGCTTTTCCAAAAATTTCCATTGTGAATACTTTAGATCGTGAATATAACTTCACTCGGTGCAGTAACTGACTGGCCCGGTATATCACTTAATGTGATTTTAAATCTCGACGTCTTCGTTAAGCATTTGTGACCATATTTGGCACACAATATTGCTTTCCAATTCGTATTAAGTAGCTAATTTGTCCATGAAAAACAGATTTGTCGAAACTCAACAGAAAATAGTCGAAGAACACAAAATTTTCAGTTCGGGATAAATTTTATCTTTAGTCACAAGAAAATTTTTTCAAAACAAAATTTTTTATGTAAAACTAAAGCTTGCACAATGGACACTAAACACAATGGATGGATGATGGACGTGTAGCGGCCTTCCACTAGTGTTTGTTAGCATAATGTCAACTATCCTACACATAAAATAATATCAGTATATTTCCGCGAAATACGAACAAAAACTAAGGGCATGTCCGAAATTTTAAAATTTTGTTTTTGTTTCAAATGTAAGTGTGCAACAAGTCAAACGTTGTCGACATCGTGGGACAGGGCCTTAATATAATTTTTTATATTTTATGATTATATAAGGCTAAAGTGCGTATCGCTTTTTAAGCCAAATCACATGTGATAATTATTAATGAACAAATGACACCAAAGTTAGTTGTAAATATTCTGACAAACACGTAGTTGAACGGAACAACCGGCTGTTTTCGAAGGCCACTTAACCTTCCTCATCAGCGTTCTTTTGTGTTTGGTCCACTGTGTGTGGTGTCAGTTGATGTAGACTTCTTTTTATTGCAAATGGAATATATGAATTGTTTTGATTCATCGTATTAAAATTTGCTGAAAGCTTGTTTTGTAATGAAAGCTCATTTTTACCAACTTTAGCCTGATAAAATAATAAAATATAGAAACAAATGAAGTTCGAACAATAATAATTAAAATTAACTAAAATTTTTTATATTAAACGTTGCACAAACGTTTGCTGACTGCTTTACTCATTATACGATATCGTTATAAAATAATTATTTGGTGAGCTTTTAAGTGAAATTGAATAAGAGCTTTTAGGGTTTTATGTTCATATGGTATTAAATGTATCTGTGCACACAAAAAAAAAACCTCAATGTAAAATCACCATGTAAAAATTTTGTTTCAAATCATATTAAATTTAAAAGAAGTAATATATTCTTTGAGTATGTTGGTGTTTATTTGCTTTGTTCATAGCTGCAATACACTTTTGTGGTTAGTTGTTTGACTTGTTTTTGTATTTTTGTTGTTTATTTTGATGTTTGTAAGCAGCCGACAAACCGCTGCTGGCTGGTAGGCAGTGTACTAGTCTTGTAGAATAAAATCGTGGAGACAAGTCAAAGTATTTCTTTTTTAACTAAAACTTTTTAAATAAATTTTATGTTAAATTATCAACTAAATAATGTTGCATTTAAATTTTATTCATGATGATATATACATATTTAGTGTGTATCTAAAGAATATTTAAAGTTGAGTTGAAATATTGGCCGCGGAAGCCAATTATATACAAATAAAAAATTTTCTGATGCCTGTGCTAAGCACACGTTAGTTCAACTTGAAATAACTTTGATGCAACATTATTCTTCGTGTTATTTCAGTAGATAGATAGAATAGAGGGAATATCTGATCCAAAGACCGGCACTGCCACACCGGATGGATCAAACTCTGTATGATCCTCCTTATGAAAGTCAGCACGTAAGATGATACTTTTGCCAAGAATGTGTGTCGTTGTCTCGTCATCTTTTAAGCATAAACGACACAAGGGTGAACATACCTGGTTACTTTTCCACAGAGTATAATTTAGTGTAAAGTGACCAGAAAGAAAACCAATAACAAGCCGTAAATTATTCCTGTTGAGGTCCAGAATGCCATTATATGAAAATGGCTGCATAAATGCTTTGGCCTGCCTTAGACCAGAAAAAGTCAGCCACATTTCCTTAGCGGTCGAAGTGTCATCTCCTTTGAGATACGCCACAAAATGGATTTGGGCCTATAAACGGAACAGAAGAGGCCCACCTGGCCAATTCATCCGCTTCCTCATTCCCCGGATGACCGCTGTGGCCAGGTATCTAGTAAATTCAAACCTTATTCCGTATGTTATTTCAGTAACGAATTTACGTTGTTCCAACTTGAAATAGCTTTGATTGAACATGATTCTTCATATTGATTTTAACATTACGTAAATGTTAAATCAACATGAAATAAAAATTATTTAAAAGGAATAATTTACTTTGCAGATTAGTATAAATCATGTTAGATGAAGCAAAATCATTGTTAAAAAAGAATTAAATTAAACTTGTTAACGCAGATTTTATGCTAGAAACACAATTGGGACGAAGGACGAATTTCATCCACGTCAACGAATTCGTCGATTTGAGTTCGCTGCTGTGAAGCACAACAACGATAAATTCATCACTCAGCGAATTCCTTTCTTATATTTGATAAAGTTGATTATTGTGTGTGCAAAGACAGTGAGAGAGAGAGAGAGAGAAAACTGTTTCCGTCGTTCGTCGGCGTACAAAATAGAAATAAATCTATCTCAGAGTTCGTCACGCACGACGAATTTCGTTCCACGGCGGTTGTGTTCATTTTCATATGCACAGAATGTTTTTTATTTTTTATGACGAAAATTCGCACCCAAAAATTCGTCGTTCGTCCCAGTTGTGTTCCTAGCATTAAGTTGAAATTTTTCTGTGTGAAAATCCAGCTTTATTATACTGTGTTATGTTCCAGTTGGAAGTTGCTACATATAGAAAGACGGTATATGTTTTGCTCTTAAATTTTTACCATTTCTTACATTATTAATGTGTATTTATTAACAGTACAGCATTTGTAAAATACAATAAATGTATCTCCGCCATCATTAACCTTAAATAAATTAATTGAATTTTTTTCTCACTTATTTAAATATACATTGAAATTTGTATTAAAATGTATACAAAAATACAATAAAAAATTACTTTTAACGTTTTTTAGTATTGCATTTTTATTTATGTATAAGTTTATTATTATGTTAATTTTTTCTGCAGTTAATTTTTTTCATTGTATCTTTGCAAATTTATGACCACATGCGTGCAATTTAAATTAAAAATAAAATGTAAATGTGTGTGAAGTTTTTTTTGCAAATTTTTTCTTTTAACCACAACGAATGCAATTAAATGCATTCAATTATAAAAATGTAAAGTCATGAATTGCATATGCAGTTTTTGTAATACTCGTATGTTGAGTGGAGTAGAGAGTGCGAAACAGAGACGTCTGCTTTCAAGGGATTCATAATAAATATTCATGTTTTCAGTTATTTGAATCAGAGCAAAAAAAAAAACCTAAGATTGTAAATGGGTGACATAAAATTAACAACTAACAAATCTAAATTGCCAAATCTAAATTCGCAACTGCAAGGTTGTCAGAACAAGCTTTCGCTCGAGAAATTATAAGAAAAGTGGCTCATATTTGTCCAAAGGGTAGTATAATTTTGCAGATGTTGTCAGATAATAATAAATAGTAATTATATATATATATATAATATAATAATAATAAACTTAGAAAAAATATCAACAAAAATAGTTTAATTTCTTACTCATCATGTTGATAACAAATTTTTCGATGCGAAAAGTTCTCACATTTAGTAGAGAAATGAGGCACAGCGCTGTACTGAAAATCCTGACACTCGGCTCTGTTCTGTAAACCGAATCGATTTGAAAACTTACTCTCATAATAGAAATATTTTTCAGACTTTTTTTTCAATTTTCTTCTATATAGATTCTCATATATCATATTTTATTTTATTATATTTTAAAACGTCTGCAGGACTATTATTAAGTTTTTGAAAACGAGAACAGGGCCGACTGCTTAATTAAAAGTGCTTAGCTGACAATTTCGATTTTTTCTCGGTATGCTGTCAAATTTCTTTTCAAAATTGTCAGAAAATACCGCTATTCCTTACTTCGATCTTTTTTTTTTAATAATAGGACCAGCAATCAGGGGATAATCCCCACTCTTGCATTGCATTGCGCTAGAACTAGGAAAATAGGTTATGTAGTGTCTGTCAACTTTCGATTTAGACTTTCCCACATTTTAAGTGACAGAAAAGACTTCCGCAGGTAGTTTATTTTACATACGAACAGTACGGCTACAAAAGAATTCTATCTGTAATGACCAAGGATGTGCTCTGAATGAAACACGTGTTGTGCGTAAAAATGTGCCGGTTTCAGGAACAAGTTCCCTAATTTCATCAGAACACATTCCATTGTGGTAACGACAGAACAAGGAAATTCATTCCTAATTGCGTCCATGCTCCAATGAATCAATAGAGTTGGATACCTTACTGTCTTCGCCCTCTCCTGTACGCGGTTGAGCAGCCCCAAAATAGATTTCGAAGCACCGGCCCATACATGAGAGTTGTATTCCATTTTCAATCGGATATAAGTGGTATAAATAGGTGAAGTATCGCTTGCACCGTTTCAAAAATCCTTGGCACTTGAATGCTTCTTTTGAGACGTGAAAAATGTGTTCAGTCCACCGAACATCACACTGAATTTTCATGCCAAAAACATCAAGAGCTTCCGATTCCTTAATATTTATACCCCCCCAATAGTAGTCATACAACACTGTATCTTACGGGAGATAAAATCGACCCTATTCGCACGACCTCATTCAGAAATTTTTATTAGATCACAGTTCAAGGTATCATTCATAATTTGATGCATAGCCTCAACCTCCGGCAGGTTTGGTCTATTGCTGAATGAGAAAGAATAGCAGATGCTGTTGTCGTCCGCGAAAGAATAGATAGGATTGAAAGTGTGACATAGAAGTCCATTTAGAAAAATGGGGAAACCGTTCGGTACGCCTGAACTCGTTTCATGAGATCTATAACAACTCGTATAGTACGATCCCTGAGGAAACGCGATAAGAATCGAGAGAAGTTATTGCCGACACCAAGGGCAATACATTTAAACAAAAGTGCACCATGCCACGCTCTATCATACGCCATGGAGATATCTAGAGTCGTCACCACCAGTGTTTTCAGATTTATTTTGAGCCTTGTCGCCAAATGACTTGTCGAATATCGCCAAATAATAAAAAATTAAATTATAGCTACAAAAATATTTTTTCATTTTGTAATTATATTACAAATATTGTTAAATTTTAAATTCAGCAGGTAACGTCTATCGTAAAACATAAAAATTATACTATATAAGAAAAATTAAGAAAAGTGTTTACATTAACATATAAATAGTGGAGTACAAAAAATAATTAAAAATAACTTATTCCAAAAGATCAATCCGAATAGGATAAATTGAACTTGAACACCAAGATAAAAATTATTATACATATAAATCTTGTGATAAAACTGAAGTAACATTTACTTAAATGTGTATTTAAGTACACATATCATGTCCTTGAAGTGGTAAGTACCATCAAAATCGTTGTATTCATACACTCTAGTGTCAACCATAAACTACACAAGTTCACTGCACAGTGCGTCTGTGTAGTCAATGGGGCTGGTTGTGCTATTTACGTAGTGACCTGACTAAATATCAAAATGATTTTGATATTTCCTCAAGTTTGTAAAACTGTACAGTGAAGTTGTATAGTATATGTTGCAAACCCTCAGTTGTGTCGTGATTTTTTAAGAGTTCAAAACTAGAAATGAGCGCCGAAAAAATATTCTGGACAGAGGTCCTAGAATTATGCATTATGCAGCATTAAAATAAAAACTGCACAGTTTACTTGTATAATGTGTGTCACAAGCTTATTTTACTCAGTGCCAGACTTAAGCACTGAACTTGTGTAGTGTATGGCTGGCATAGGCGAGAGCTCGTGCAGGCTTTTTGGTGCTTCATTATCAAAATGTTGGTTCTAATTAATAAAAGAAAGTTTTCCCCACTGTGTTTTATAAACACCAAATGAGATTTTGTGGGCCATATTTTTTAAACTTCTTGAATTTCAGAAAATTTTGTTTGAGATAAAGAGTCACAACATTTAGAATTTCATGCACGAAATATTTTATGTTGTAGAAAAAATTCTTTACAAAAAAAAAATTTCATGTTTTTAACATTATTCTATTTTATTGAAATCGTAAAAATATCGCCAAAAATATCGCCAAGGAGTTCAAATATCGCCAAGTAAATCGCCAATCGCCATTTGAAAATTTTCATCGCCAAAAATAAATTTTCATCGCCACGTTTGGCGAGATATCGCCATATCTGACAACACTAGTCACCACCTTACTTTCGCCAAAATGGTGCACCGAATTACACCATTTCGCCGAGAGTAGGGCAAGTAAAGCTCTCTTTGAGTGGCCTCTATGAAAGCCATACTGCCTGAGTAAACTGTTGGACTCCAGATACCTTACAAGATGGAAATTCAGCATACTTCGATCTTAACTCAAATGAGTTTTGTCGTCTCAGAGACAAAAAAATTTTTACTAGGTATTGTTATAGAACAAGGTTGCTAGAAATTAAACAGTTATTAAAATTGTGAATGTGTAAGTTGGATTGACTCTCGGACGATCAAAATGACTTAAGTTACGACAACAAGACAGCTAGAAAATTTGTTAAAGCCCCAACAGTGTTGCAAAAATTTGCAATGTTTTTAAATATTTTCATTACAATTAATATTGTTATACATATTATTATTGTAAATAAATAAAAATTTATAGATATTTTGTAAAAACAAAATATAATTATATTAAAAATACTAGAGCGCTCGATTTAGAGACATTTACTCAATTCACAACCTACTGTCGATTGTAGATTGTATTAACTACAACTATGCTAGTTGTGAACGGCCTGTTGTAAGCGTTGCTAGACTTTTAAAAATGTCGAACATTTAAAAAGAAGAAGAGAAAAATTAAAATAACGTGAATATTGAAATAAGGAAAATAGTTTGAAATTAATAAAAGCCAAAAAAATACATTTCTGCAGTATGCGAAAAATATACTGCAGAAATGTTAACAATAAGAAAAATTACAAAAAATTTCAGGCGATTCTGAAGAAGAAATCCCTCTTGCTCCAGCTTGCTTCCGCTTTTGCAACTTCTCGCGAATTTTTGCAACCTTCGCGATAAAAGCGGCTGTTTGTGTGGTTTCCAGCGTCCTAATAGTTTTGAAGATTTTTAAACATTACACCGCGTTACACACATTCTGTCCTATGAACCAAATATACTTTTTCGGAAAGGGGAGAAAAAATTAAAGTACACGTGTATCGGCGATTTTCATGTACACGTCAGAATTTTTTTTGTGTGTAAAAGATAAAGCTCGTAGTGTCCGTCTGTCTGAAAAACTTTGGTAAATTTTTTAACCCTTTTTCCGTGATCCAATCGAGCTGAGTTTTTGCAGGCAGACTCGTGAAAATGTCTGTATCATGTCAAATTTAAAAAAAAAATTGATTTTATCAATTCTCAGATTTTTTTGAAAAATTTGTTATCGGTTTTTTTAACGGTTTCAGCTCCTTAAAAAACCGATTTTTTTATTAAATTTGTTATATTAACATTGAAAATTGTTACATTAAAAATTTTAATGCTTTTAAAGAAACTTCGGCCTTTTATTCTTGCGTTTTTAAGCATTTGTGTCACCATCGCGACAAATAGAACAACAGTATTCGCCAAGCATATGCGTAATATCTTGTCCTTTAAAGCGCTTTTCAATCTAATGATTGTGAAGGAAATGGATCTTTAGCGACATTAATATGCCCATTTCGCCATATGCCGAAATCATTTCTGTGACAATATTTTTATAATTGGCAGCTCGTTTGTTGCCAAGAAACTGCTCAATAACGGCAACTGTGCCTTTCCATGCACGTTGTTCGATAGCATTCAATTTAGATGAAAATTCATAACTTGCAACTATTTTTTTTATCTGCGGACCATTGAAAACACCTTAAATTATACACATCATTAAAAAAAAAATTACTGAATGACTTAAAAAGTGCCTGCATGAATCTTTGCGCCGCTCAATTTTGGAAAAATTTTGCGCAAACCTGCAATCGCCTCGCCCTCACGATCCAGTTTTTTAACAAAATTTTATACGAGACCGAGCTTAATCTGTAGTGGTGGCAAAATGATTTGAGATGGCTGCACCAATGGTAGATGCTCTATACTTTCTACGCCTACTTTGTAGCATGTTCGCGGCTTCCACTTAAATTCAGTGTAATGCTGATCTGTTTTGCGACCTTCTCATGTACATTTAAATTTGACATGATACAAACATTTCCACGAGTCTGCCTGCAAAAACTCAGCTCGATTGGATCACGGAAAAAGGGTTAAAAACTTATCCAAAGTTTTTCAGACAGACGGACACTACGAGCTTTATATTTTATAAAATAAAAAAAATCTGACGTGTACATGAAAATCGCCGATACACGTGTATTTTTATTTTTTCTCCCCTTTCCGAAAAAGTATATTTGGTTCATAGGACAGAAAAAAATTTCGTTTTTGGTAAGTTTTTGCCAATTTTCGTAATTTCACAAATTTTTGTTTGCATTCCTTGCAGTTTTAGCGATTCTTAATCAATATTATGGATTTTTTTAAATTCTATTGAAATTTTTTAATTATATATATGCCGTGGCCGTTAGTTGTATGGAAAATTTCATTTTCATTTCTTGTATTCTCTCCCCCAAATCGGTTCAGTTTTAAGTAAAAAAAATTACAAAAAAATTTCATAGATATAAGTTGTGTCTTAGGAGGTGCGTCCGCCCCTCAAACGATGTTCGTCGTATGGCCTCGTTTAAATTCTGCCACACAATATTTTAAAGTCGCAGGCTTCGACAGAGTAGATTCTAGTTCGGCTTTAATACTGGTTGGAGTGATACGTTAACAAATTTACTGACGTGGTTTAATTATGATGGCTCCAAAAAAAAACAAAAAATTCTAAGCAATGTGGTGCCTTGAAATTAAGAACATATGTTTTATAAGGCTGCCAATTTTCCCCAAAGTAATATTTTGCAAACTACTACCGCCATCTATCCGTCAGTTCGACTGGTTTTCTGACCGGACTTGAATTCGTGCAATCTGCAATAGAATTCGCAGGTACAGATTATGTTTACTGAAAGAAGCATTTCATCTTCATACTCATATGATATTAATTATTATCACAATATTCACTTTTTCTGTATTATTTCTCTTCCAACATTGGATCCCTTTCAAAACTTTGTAAACTTACGTTTATATGATGCCAGTGATACTTTTAGAAAGGTGTGTGTAAATAATAATAAAAAAAATCAGCAAGCAAATATTATATACCAATATGTATACATATGCTTAAGTATACTTATGGCGCATATGGGCGTGCACACATGCCTCTACTCGTATGTGGAGTATGTACATATTTGCGTTAATACTTTTACAGGAAGGATGACAGTTAAAGGGTAAATATTGACAAGATTTTAAAATATAAAATCTCACATAGTGCAAATGATGACTGTATTATATAGGTATAGTATACTAGAATTTAATATTGAAGGTTTTTTGTTACATTCCATTCAGCCGTTACTTCAGTGAGCCGCAAAAGACGTTTAGCCTATTTTGGCTAATTGCTCAAGACATGTTCAGGTCATGCAGAGAACCAAATAAGCCGCAAGCAGAACGCATGATTTGCAGAGCATGTTTGGCGATTTGCAACGAAAAAACTGGCTTGAATTTAGCGTAAGTGAGGAAATTGAACTGTACAATTTGGTATTAAAAATTTTCGTATAATATCTGTGGCAATAAGGAAAAAGTGCTTAAGTCATATTTTACTGTTTTGCAGTAGAGCACTTTTAAACTTTCAAGTCGATTTTCAGAAATCTATTTCTTTTACAGTTAAATTAGGAAATTCGGGGTCTACTTAAGTTTCTTTTAGAAAATTTCGTTCTGCACACTATAAATAATGCATTTGGTTTGAAATATAAAAAAGTTTAAGCTAAATTAAGCTTTTATTCCATATGAGATTATAAAATGAAAAAAAAAGATAAGAATTAAGTTATTGCGCTATAACTTTCTGAAAAGGCTCACAAAATAAATGAAATTTTAACCAGGGGTTCTTACGAATATAAAGATTATAGAAGTACCGTTAACTCGAAAACAGTTTATCTCGACTTAAGCACTTTTTGCTTTTTGCCACAAATATATGTAGCTATAACGCACTATCAAATCCTAGCGTGATTTTTAATGTAAAACTCATTACCATCATGTTAAATTTTGCCACTTATGCCAAATTCATGCCAGTTTTTTCTTTGTACACTACACACTTTGTAGACTGTAAGTTTTTATTCAATGATAGGGGTCGTATTAATTATAGAGGTCATAATGATAGAGGTCATATTGTTAAAGCTACATTTGCCACATTGGTTGTCATTTGTTCAGTAAGCAGACTGACTGCCAAATATCCATGCACAGATATAAAAATTATGAAAATGTTGCGCATTGTTCCATGAAAAGGCCCATAATACCAACTTTAAATCTCAAGACCCTCTTTTATTTTTTTTTATAAATTATTTTTAATAGTTTCACTAGAATTTCTCATGTTCATATATTGGAAAAAAACGTATTTACTATTGTTTTAATCAAAAACTTATCCCAGATCACAGAAATAATTAAAACTGCATTATAGCATACAATTCCATACAGTTTCTAAACAAAAGTTTAATTTCTAAAAGTTGTGTGGGATTTTTCCGTTTTCTCCACTTAAAACAATAAACATGTAATAAGCGAAATAATTATCTAAATGCCATCAACCATAACAAATTCTCTTTGTAAACTGTTTCTGTGATCTTTTGTATTAAATAATGTTACAGTTGCTGTTATTTCAGTCGGCAACAAACTTGTATTAATGAATGATTAAATATTATATTAATTGAATGTTGAAAGGCAACCGCCGTTCTGTCTAAACAGAACAATATTTTTTTTTTCGCAAAAAACGTTTATTATTTATTAGAAATAATTTTCTATGTACGCGAATATTTATATAAAGGGTGGTTCAAAGATATGTTTTATTTTCAAGACTTTGAGGACTATTAAATGCAAAAACAACACCAACAACCCGGTAATTTAAATAGGCATCTGTATAAAGCAGATTTAGCTGATTTAAGCTTAACTAATGGTTACGTTATTTGAATAATTTCAAAATAAAAATGAAAATATGGAAATCGCTTGACCGTGCAGGAGATCCCTGAAATTTCGCTACATTACAGATTTTGGTAAAATTTTTGGCATTTAATACACTTTTAAAGTCTATAAAAATCAGCGAATATCTAAAGTCGTATCAAGGAAGACTTTTGAAGTTATTAGAAAAATTTTATTGGAAATTTTTCGTCAACAATATCTTTCGAACTAATCACCCAATCTTGGTACAAATTGCTGCAATCTCAAGTCTCATTTTGAGGTTTAGATATCACTAAATTTTAAACTTGATCGGCACTTTAGTAAAAATTTTATATTCGACAATTTTCGAAATCTATTAAGCCTACTCAATTTATTATTTTACAACATTTAAGTCAGCTCAACATCATTCAAATGCTGCAAATTTGCTTTCGAATTGGCTCATTTTTGTGACATACGTACACACATAAATATATTGTATATTGGCTGTCGAATGATGAAATGTCAAGAATTGAGCTTTCAACCTTTGATATTTATTTAGTAAAAAGTTGAAAAATTTTAACCATGGAACGCTACACTCTTGAACAAAGAATTTTAGTTGTGAAATTTGTGTGACGCTCTGAAAGATGAAATTCGGCACACCGGAAAGTTATACATATTTCCCTCTTGACTTATGCATTTTTAAGTAAGCCCTGCGCTCATGCACTTCAAAAATATGAACTACTTCTGTCTTCAAAAAAAAAAAAAAACTAAAAACCTCATTTCTGCACTCCTCGTTTTCAGTTCATATACTGCTAGGAAAACAACAAGGACGAACGACGAATTTTTCGTTGCGAACTTTCGTCATCAGAAATAAAACAGATTTGCACATATGAAAATAAGCACAACAGATAAATTTAATTCTACTTTATTAATTATGAGAGCAGAATTCGCTGAGTAAATTCGTCGTTATTGTGCTTCACACAACGAATTTAAGCAGCGAATGCATATCGATGAATCGTTCGTCCCAGTTGTATTCCTTGCATAATAGCCATATGGAAAATTTATTTCCCTCGAAATTAAGACCGATAAGAAAATCTTTATAAAATTTATAATTTCCTTTGTACATACAGTCATTGGAAATTTAATCTATTCGCATATGTACCATATAACAAAAGCCGATTACAACTTACAAGAGCATCTCTACTTCGTTTATGCAAAAAACCAAAATACGCTACAACTAAAAATAAAAAGGCACATGCGTATCAAACTTATTGACTCTCTCTCTCATACTTTCAGTCTGAATATGTTTATACACAGGCTATGAATATTTATTTAGTCAAAAACAAAAATACAGGGATACTCTGCATATTTTTTTATCATAGATTAGTTATACGTATTCGGTTTAAAATTCTCAGCATATACATAGTTATTCTGCATGCTTTAACCTTAACAATCGTTTTTGCATAAGGGTGTAAATGTTTTTGCCTAAGTACAGAATAAAATGTAAACATTAAACAGCTGATCCAAAGTTTACTTGCTCCCGTGTTTGTTTATGCTCGGCTATTTAGAATAGGAGGATTTTTCCCGGGAACAAATGATATTGAAGAGAAAAACCTTGCCAGGAATAACTGTGTATATATATATATCGATCTATAAGGACATCAACGCGAAATTAATCTGAATTTACTCCCGGAACCTCAAAACGTCGAAGTATGGTGAAAATTCCGTTTTCTAAAATTTAAGTAAATTTATTAATTTCCTATAGCGGGAAGTTCAAACATTATACCTTTTGAGATTATTGTATTTACGTGCTGTTGGCTGAGGTAGTTACCGAGCAAAAATTTTGCTTCAAATAAAGCAGGTTTCCACTATGAGAGAGTAAAAGTAGAGCTGACAAACCTGCTGATATCGCTGCTGATTTTTGTATGGCGAGTTCCCGGTTTGGAGTACTAAATTATTTGCTCACAAAAGCGCTTTTTTTGAATCTAATAAAACATGCAAATATAGTAGTTATCTCAAGCGCTCTTTAAAGGTTTAATAATATAAACATATTTACTTATAAAAAGCGCTTTTTAAGAACATTTCTGGCTTTAAAACCTTCATTGTTGTGGCGCTGTTAAATCACCTTATTTTCTTTAGTTTGCTTCATATATGTTCACTGCTTCTAAACAGCTCATATTTTAAAGCGAATTATGATGCGCTTTATTGCCGTATTGCTTCAAAAAACATGAAAATTTTTTACTGGGTAGTAGGTCCACTAGAAAGCAAATGAGGTTCTTTGGATAGCTTGAGTTCAATCCCTGGCTATACCCAATTATATTAGCATGATTGAATTTTTTGATATTCATAAGTATCTATACTAATGCATATTGCAGCGTCCTGTTTTGTCGATATTTGTAGTAATGAATCCTCAGCGAAGTGACTTATAAGTAGCTTAAAAAAGTAAACAAATAATGCATGCTCACAATAGCAGAGTTGTATAATCGAAAAACTAAGGTCGAATCGTCACATTGCTGAACGTACATATCGTCACGTAAAAACACCATTTTCGGATTATGACATACGTGAACGTCCTGAGATCCCATTCAGCTTATACGATTGACATATCACTTAATTCGTTTTCCTACCATCACGGATGTGACGATTTGAGCCCTGAATTAAGGTTCTCTTCGCTTTATCTATCTGTCACTTCAGATCTTCATCATCAGTACTTGCTCCATACCCTTCCTACTTTCAGGTAACACAAAGGCACCTGTTGTTTGAATCCCAGTGAGCAGAAGACTTAATTTCTCTTTTCAGTAACCTGAGAAACTTATGGTAGAATAAGTCGATTCGTATCGTGAGTTAACGAATAAGCTGAGAAAATCTGTAACATAAATAAAACATGTTAAGGCTCAGTTAGCCGACTGTAATGGAAACTGCAACAGTGGGAAACAGCTGATCGATCGAGCGCTTTATTTTTTCCATTAACCTTACCTACGTTTACTCCAACAGCATTCTTTTTTGCTCTTACATACATACATATACGAGTATGAATTTGTTTCGTATCAGATATTGTCGCTTTCAGCACACTATCAAGCAAAATTCAAATAAAAATCAATTTTGTGACACCCTTTGTATTAAATTATTATCTATCAATAATTATTAGCATTATGTACCAGTTTCTAGTGAAATTATTACTTGATCAAAATGTTACATCTGGCGGCTAATTTGAAAGGAAACACACGTCACTGCCAACAATAGAGCGATTTTAGTTTTAATTTGCTTTTAAATTGTTAAGTATAATAAACTGTGATTTTTTATTTTTTTTTTGCTAAGATTTTATTTTATAAAAACTAAACAACTCAAATTCGTTGAACTTAAACTGAAAACTTGGAAAGATTAGAAAATGATCTAATCAAATGCAATTAAGTGTAAAAAACAACAACAGTTGTAGCGACAAACGGACGGACGGACGGACATTCGGACGTACACTTGGTTAGTGGAGTACATGACTATTGGCAAATGGACAATGTCTGCTGTTAAGTACAACTACATCCATACATACTTGTATACGTATTTAAGATAACAATGACAGCAGCTTGCGTGTATTTATTATTCAACATGTTTGTTTAGTTCAAACTACTAATTTGTGTAATGGACTGTCCATAAATTTACCGGGCAGGCAAGGGCGAAGCTAAATAACAAATCATATTATTTGTAAAAATAATTTAGATTTTGCACCTGTTTCGTACACTGTGCAAATTTCATTTATGTAAAGAGCAATCAAACTAAATATGTATGTAGAATTGAATATAATAAGTACTGCGAAACCTAGTGGAGTGGATGAGATGCTTTAGGTTTTGTTTTCCGTTCATGCTTAAACACAATAAAAGCATTTTGTAAGAAAACATTATATATCTACAGCTTTTCAGCAAAATGCAAATGTGAAGGAGTCTGACCATAAAATTTCATAAAAGAAAAAAAGAAGATGAACAATTAAAAAAATTTTAGGTTTTTTCCGTTGTCCCGGAAAAATGTTCTTAAAATACTTAAATTTTTCATACACACAAAAAAGTAGTATGAGTAATTTTGTAATATCAATTAAAATATTTGTAATATCAATTAAAAAATTAATTAAATTTTCACCTATAAACAATTTGATAATATCAATTAAGTTTTTCCATTAAAATTATTAAATACAATTAAAAATTTAATTAAATCAATTAAATTCTTAATTGAAAACTTTAATTGGTGAACACTTTTTTCTGTGTAAGCAAAACATTATCAGGGCAATCATGAATTAAATTACTCGAGAAGATGCTCCCTTTTCCAATTAGAATTTTTTTTCTCTGTTACTTGCTATTGTTTGAAATTGTTCCCCGGGAAAAATTTCTCGTAAAATTTTACTCATGATTGCCCTCTAAAGTTTCGTTAAGCTTTTTTAAAAATTCTTTTGTTTTTACAAAAAAGATATGTGCTTCACTGGGCATCACAGGTGCTCAGAGGAGCACACCTCAGGCTGTCTTGGACGTCATTCTTCACCTACTTAATAGAGAGGACTTTATGGTGAAAAAGGCGATAAGAGTCTCCTTAGACTGGTAGAAACTGGTTTGGTGAGAACAGGAATACCAGGTCACACATCAAGCTTAAATAAGATCAGTTTTAGGGATCAGGGATCCGTAACCCCTGGGTTCACGGACTATAAGCTCATTGAAATTTATTTCAGTAAAACATTCTCACTGGTAATTCCAGATAGGGAATAGAGGCTAGTGCGGTCTTTACAAATGGATCAAAAATGAACATTCGTAGTTTTTTCAGACTGCCGAATGAATGCAGTGTTTTCCAAACTAAGATCTTAGCGATCCTCTGGGCCACGAAATTAGTGGCCAGGAATGTAGCTCAAGGTGAGAAGGTAACCTTCTGTGCCGACAGCCGGGCAGCGCTAAAAGCTTTGAAGGGACACAATGTCAAATCGAAACTTGTTAGTGACTGTAGGAGAGCCCTCAACTTGCTTATAGAGAAATATAGTGTCATGAAATTGACGATGAGCTGTCAAGAATAGGGTCGGCGTAAGATGAGGGAATGTGTGACATATCGGTGAAATTACCGATTGGTCATCACTACAGTGAACTCAGTAATTGGGAAGAGAGCATTACCAACAGTTCATGGCGAAGTAGAGAGGATTATAGAGTCTCGAAAGCTATGTGGCCAAAACTTGACTCAGGAAGATCGAAACTACTACTGGATATAAACAGGAAGGGGATGCGAATCGTGATAATCGCGTTGACTGGTCACTGCTCGGTCAGAGCAAGAACCAGCATTTGGGAAACTGGCAGCCCACAATTCTGTATGATGTGCGGGGACGAAGAGAAATCAGAAATTATTGAACATATTATCTGCCACTGCTCAAAGTTGCAACGTCCTAGGCTTAGATGGCTGAACAGTCGTTTCCATGAGAGCATTACTGATATCGGAAAGTATAAACTATAGGATATCAGGGGCTTCATCATGGGAATGCAGTGGCTTGATGATAGATAATAGACATTGATGGGTACATGTGAAGATTATGTATTACTTTTAACGGGAAATAGAAGGGAGTCAAAATGAATCCAACTGGGTCTCCGAGTGGATGTGTGTTATAGTACCACTCTTCCTTACCTAACCTAACATATATACATCCTGGATTTTTATATCTAACAGAGATATGTTATCAGGTTAACATTCCACTGTGAATACATTTGGTTTGTATTTGGCGTTATACATTTCGATATTAATCTTCACACACGTAAGCAATTTTGATCTTATTTCCAGAAAAGAAAACGCCATTGAATTTATAAATTTTCCTACACTTGTCAACTTTGATCAAAGTAATAGGAATAATTTACCCTATTTTTATTTCTTCGTCGCTAAGAAAGATTTAATTTTTTTCTCTCTCATTTTTCAGGAAATAGGGTGTTGTTTCAATACTGATTAAGCATTTAAGTAACCTCAACCGAAGAAAGAAACTAATAAAGTTCGAGCAAAAATAAATAAACTTACTAAAAAAAAGCATCCTTAAGAAATGTAATATGTAATAACACGCAAAAACCAAAAAATAAGTTTATCTTAAGTAGAACAAAAATAAACAAATTAACAGGCATGTGCATAATTATTAGAGAATAAACAACATAGGCAATACTGTTGTAAATTATAGATAGTAAAATTGAACTTTTATTTTTTTTTATAAATAAATTGTACATTCCGCAGAAATCGATCAAAATCTATGCCAAACTACATACCGATGGCTTAATATAAGAAAGTTCTAACTCCAATTTTTATTATAGGAGATAGAAAAAACTGAATAAAAACTAAAGCATTTGCATGCAAGAATAGTTTTTTCTTTAATTAAATAGGTAAATCTTTTATTTTTAATTGTAACTTACTTCGTTCTTGAAGGAGGATGTAATTAGATTTTGGCTACCAGAAAACGTTAAAAACGTGAATTAAAAAATGAGATATGCCCTTTTTATACTAAGCCATCGATACATACATTTATAAAAGCAAAAATTACTTTTATTAGATTGAATATGATATTAGCTTTTAATTTCTAACAGTGTGTCACCGCAAGGTACCCATAACACGAGTGGCTAGAACTTAATAACAGCTAATGGGGTCTTTAACAGCAATAATAATAATAAAACAGCAGCAGCAGCAACAACAACAACAACAACAACAACAAATAAAACAGAATCGACAGGAAATCACTACAGACAGCTTGTCGCCTTAATACGAGTACCAACTACGACTGACCGACTGTATGATTTCAATACGAACAGCATGAGTAGGGAAATTTGATTCGAAAGGGCAGGGAAGAGGAATAATTTCAAACAACTGCAAAATAATAATAAGCCAACCATTTACTACATATGAGTACATACATACTTATGTACCTATGTATATATTTATTTTATTAGAAACATGAGAGGTGGAAACAAATATTTAGCCGTAATTAAGTTTCTAACGAAATTCGCTTAAAATCACGATATTTTTTTCCAAGTGGCTTTTTCTTTTATTTAATTATTCTAGAATATTGTTTTTTTTTTCTATTGTTCTCTTCTCATTCTTTTTGTTCTGCAGGTTTTAATCAAATTATATCGTAAGTAATTGTTAGTTTTTCTACATTTTTTCTTTCACTCAAATTACCATAAATACGTACATTTATTCATACATACTCGTACATAGATTTCATAACCATTCTAATATTTCTGTCTTTCCACGAAAGAGCCAAGTGAGTTGAAATATGTTTAGCAAGCAAAAAGATTGCAAAACAACAAAAAAAAACAAAAAAACAAAACGAAACGAAACAGTACAAGTATTTTTCAGGTCATGCACACGCACTGCTGCAAATCATGACTCATTATAAAAAATAGAAAACAATAATAAAATTAACCATACAATAATTCCATTATACATATATTTTTTGCATTATAATCACGTAAAATTTTCCATAACAATAGAGAAACCTTTTACTGTTTCTAGTTTAAAATTAACAAAAAAAAAAAAAAAATGGATAATAAACAAGATAAAAAGATATATTTAACACACGGATTAGAGTCTGAGACTTTTATGACTAAATTCGCTGTCTAGGGTTAACTAATAAAAATGTTTTAAGCCACATACATGTACATATATACATATGTATATGTATGCAGTGTAACTACCCAGCGGTAAAACTCAGAAGACCTTCTTACTTATTAAAGGCCTGCTCAGGAATTTTTTCGATTTAGTTACTATTCTTATCAAACTGCCAAAGAAGGCCTTATAGAAGGCCTCGGCTTTTCCGCTTAAAAGATAGAGGGTGGCGTTGGCTGAAGTAGTTAGCACGTTGACTACGAAAATGAAGGTCCTGGATTTGAGTCCGTTATCAGACAGTCATCAAATAACAACACCACGCATTTTCTGATGTACATTAGTGTCCCTTTGTATTAGTTGTTGTAGGAAAGTTCATGTGATGAAGGCATAGTCACTGGTCACTGAATTATACCGAATTCAGCAGATACTAATCCTAATGTAACATCAGAGCGCCCTTCTTCGTTGTGTAGCAGAATTATCGGCGAAGTAAAATAACTAATAAAATGGCTACTAATTACAGCTTCAAAAATTTAATGCGCCTCATTTAACACTAGAGGCGCTGCAACACTGTATTATTAAAAAAACATGCAAAAAACAGAGTTGTAAAAAGAATGAAGCTTTCCTCTATTTCTTCTTTCACCACCTGTCTTCTCTATCACTATCCCTTTCCTAAAGAAGGTAACACCTAGTAATAGTAGTAGGCATTTATTGCCTGAGTGTTACTTCTCTTTGTTAAAAAAAAGGTACACTTTCCACATTCCCTTCTATGAGAAGGGAGAACAGAAGAAGTAAAGTATTTTGTTTTGCTTTTTTTTGGCAAAGCAAAAGAATTATAGAACGATTAAAGAAAAGAAAACATAAATAATTTTAGTTGAGTTTTGTGCGTTTAAAAAGACAGTTGTGTTGTTCGATCATTAGTATGTAAATACTATATGGGTTCTTGTTATTTCAGAAGTTTCCTTTCAATATGTTCGACACCTCGGGCCTGTTTCTCAAAACTTACAACTGATATAATACAAGTAAAACAGTTGGGAAAATATTTTATATTCATATAAAAAATATATTTTCACAACTATTTTACTTGTATTTCAATACTTGTAAGTTTTGAGATACAGGCCCCAGCAGTTGAAAACCTTTATTAAACCCCTTTCAATATGACCTTTATTTGAAGGCCTTTTAACGGCCATTCTCTAGAAGGCCTTTTAACAGCCATTCTCTGGAAGGCCTTTAGAATATCTGCAAAAGAAGCGAGAACGGAAGGCCTACCTCGCAATGACAACGTATGTAAAAAAGATATGAAGATGGGATGGAGCGAGCAGGCCTTGTACATCCATAAGAAGGAGCACAGAGGCCTTTTAGAAGGCATTCTTACTCCTTCTTTTTCCCGCTGGGTAGTTGCAATATAGTCGTAAGCTAACTACTAAAGACCGTAATCATGGACATTAGTGTTTTAAGGCAATTTGAAGAAAAGACAATAAAAAGAAATCTATAAGCCGACGGCACATCGAATTAGTAGAAATTGTGATGATCAAACAAGAAAAGTAAGAATGATTGAAAACAGCTAGAGTCATATAACTTCGTGCAAGAAGTGTAAGAAGGAAAATAGGAACCGACGGGAAATCAGTAATTTTGTATAAAACAAAACCATTCTCGTATTCCATTCGGTTAAAAATTGTATATTCAATAGATGGTCCTGGTCCGATTGAATGGGCTACTCTGAGGCCAGCCACGGCAGGCATATAAATGAAATAATAGCTATTCCCTCTCAATAAATTTGACAAAATTTTGAACCGTTTTTGTTTTATTGCATTTTTAAATTAAAATTTTCAAATGGCCCACACGTGATATTCAGTGACAGTCAAAGCCCATAATTAATGTAAAAAGTTAGTAAGGCAACAAAATAGCCGACAAATACTGAATAATAAGTATAGAAAGAAGTAAAGTTCGAAGAATATTATTTGCTATTTATAAGACAAACTTGCTTGTAACTGTACTTTTACAATTCTCAGCAATTTATTGGGTGCTGATCAGGGTTACCACTAAGAATTTTTGAAAAGTCGCACAAAAAGTCGTTTGAGAAAACGTCTTTTTTAACGTTTTTCTAAGTAAGAAAAAGCATAACAAAAAAAGTAATTAAAACAAAACATAAAGCTTATTGCATATTTCATAGCATACGAGATGTGTTCAAAAAGTACCGTGAATTTTCGCGGGTTACGTATATTCGAATTTTGATTTTTTTGGCGTTATATTGGTACTCATGTCTCTGACTCATGCCGATATATTCGGCCTTTTTGAATGTTCGCTTAGTCGTCGACAGCTGCTTTGCTTGCACCTATTTTGGTTCGTCTTCGATTTTTACCTATTAAAAAAAAAATGGAACAAAGAACCTGTATCAAATTTTATGTGAAAAACGAAATTAAGTACGCGGATGCATTCCGAATGTTGGCTGTGGCATACGGAGAAGCTTCGGTCCAAGGAAGCAACGTTTATCGGTGGTACAAAATGTTCTCAGTAGGCCGAGAAGATGTCAACTACGAAGAGCGTGCCGGACGCCCGAGCACTTCAACAACAGACAAAAAAATTTATGAAGTGAAGAAAATGGTATTGGTCAATCGTCGTATCACCATTAGAGAAGTTGCTGAGGACCTAGAGATATCGATTGGCTCGTGCCATTCGATTTTTATCAATGAATTGGGCATGAGACGGGTCGGGCAAAATTCGTACCAAAATGGCTCAATTCCTTGCTCACACATCGTTGCTTGTACGCGACTTTTTGACCAAAAACAACACACTAATGATTCCGCAGCCACCGTATTCCCTAGATCTGGCCCCCTGTGACTTTTTATTTTTCCCTGAAGAGGCCCGGTAAAGGACAACGCTGCGCTTCGATTGACGAGATAAAAACGGCATCGAAGCAGGAGCTCAACAATATAAAAAAAAAATTATTTTTTTGAAGTCCTTCGAAGATTGGAAACAACTTTAGCATAAGTGAATTATATTTGAGGGATATTACTTTGAAGGGGACAAATATAGATATTCATGAATAAATAAATAATTTTTGAAAAAACACATAATTCGCGATACTTTTTGAACACACCTCGTATACGGTTGCATTATATGTGCTTCTATACATGATTTCATGCATGTACTCGTATACTGAGCAAATTTACTTAATGCTGAGTACACACTATGGCATTTTGTGACATCGCAAACGAAAATAAAATTGTGTACTAGTGGCATCGTTTGTCATTTCCGATATTTTTCGTTGTGTGGCATTATCTCACAAACTGGTTACGCATCTGATGTAGACAGTTGTGATAACAAGTTGGCAGCATTTTAGACAGAAAAGCAAAATGTCAGTGTTTTGAAATTTTGGCATAGTAAGTTCAAACCGGAATAAATTTAAGCATTAAATAATTAAAACTAACAACATTATTATTTATATAGTAGAAGCATTTAAAATTATGGGAATCTACCAAGAAAGTGGCCAAGCGCTGAATCGTGCAAGAAAAATTCAAACGTCCTGGAAGCATGCCTCTTATAGCTCTCCGAAATTTTGTTCTTGTTTTTGGATTTATGGTGGTAAACTGTTAACAGAAAGTCAAAATTGTCTTCCTTCTTTCCTTTAAGCCAACTGGAATCCTGCCTCTGTAAAATGGAATGCAGAGGACAATAGAATCCTTTGGTGGCATGCATATTAAGCCCTGGTCTTTTCCACCCTTTTCTTTGCCGATTTTTAGAATGTCTTAATTTTTTCTAATTATTGCTAAACATAGGATGGCACTAGCCAATTGAATTATTTTGCGATCATTCATTTAATTAACAAACAATACGAAAAATCAAGTCTCACAATTGATAAAACAAATGACACTAAATGTCATTGTATCAAAATTAATTCTTGATGTAGACGATGTTGCCTTATTGCCATTCTTTAGTAATAAATTAATTTCCTGGCACAATAACGCAACAGAATTGTGTGCTATTGAAAAACTTAGTGCACACATTTGAAAATGGCACCACAAAATGACAACACAAGAAATGCCGGATGTAAACTCAGCCTAAGTTTAATAAATTTGGCTGTCAAGGTCAGAAGAGTGCGATTTATTTAAAAAAACAAACTAAAAAAGATAAGGTTGAGATATTTTTGACAAACTTTTAACATTTCCAACCAAAACCCCTTGAGCCTTTTACTTTAACTCTATTCATTTGATTTGGACACCATATATCCTATATGTATTACTACTTCAACAATGTTTTCTTAATATAAATATTATTTTTTTTTACTTTCCTTTCTGTAGTTAAAAATAAGTTCATCAAATGAAATCCAATCTTCTATATCTTTGTGTATTAAATTTAAAGCCGACAGCATTGAGTTGCATGTTTTTACTTTAAATTTATTAGCTAATTTATTTTTAAGAAAAGTTAATTTCAAAATGTTCACATATTGGTACACACCTGAATATATTTTGCGACAACTTCTTTCATTGAATCGGTGGCTAAAAATAATTTTGTAAAATAAGCACTGCAAAACCACAATTTGTATTTTAAAAACCTTTTTTGCTAAAACTACTCTTTCAAACTTCTACTGAAAAGTTGGGAAAAATTTCTCAAATAAAATGTACACCTGACAAGGTTGCAAAAAGTAATAAGAGTGCGTCCAAATGAACAATAATCTATAAATTGCTTTTAAATTTTGACGGTTTTTTTTTAAATAAAATAAAATAAAATATAAAAAAAAGTCGCAAAAATCGGTAATAAAAAAAGTCTTACAAAAAGTTAGCAGACAGCTAAAAAAAGGTTAAAATTTGCAACTTTTGTCGGGCGAACGGTAACCCTGGCTTTCGGGGGTTTGAAAAAAATTAGAGCATTTGCAAATCTAGGCAAAAAGTTTGAACTTTCCACACCCTTCAATAATCAATTTCAATGTATTTTAAATAAAAAGTAATATACTGTATGAGTGAATAAAAAAATTAAAAATTTAAATATTTTTATTGGATACAAAACAAAAGGATGTCTTGCATTTAGAAATCCAAATTCGGGACTTAATGATTTCTGAGCAGTTATGACGGTTTACCTTCTAATCGTATACTTCAATGCTTCTCTGTATAAAACTGAAAATGTTTATTATAACAGAATTCAATTAAATTAAAAATTAAAAAAATTTATTCTGTCCCACTGTGTTTAAATTTGTGGGTTTTCGCATATCAATCATTCGTCTTAAGTATGTAACCCAAAAAGTATGCAACAATTTTTATAAAAATTTCAAAAAGGGCCTAATATTACTCATACGCTACCCAGTGGGAAAACGTAATGAATAGTAAAGGAGAAGGTAATTCACAGCATGTACAGTTTTTCATTCCAGAATTCATTACTGTCAACACAGAGCATGCCCCAGGAAAGTAATGAATTATTTTAATACGTCCAAGGAATGAATTCTATAATTCATAGCGCTCGTCACAAGCAAAAACTATACATTGTTTTTGTATAGATGTGGTAATGCACGTGGTAATCAATGTGCAATTATTATGTTTGATCATATTACCCTGTGGTTTCTAAGATAATTCATTGTCTTGCTTTGGAAACTAGTACATTATTTCACCCATTATTTATGTAATTAATGCCTCGAAAAATATTCCGATAAGTCAAGTGATTAACTTCTTGCTGGAGTCAATAAATATTGTTACCTTCCTTATTTTGAAGAACGTAAGTATTTAATTTTTCGTTTTCGAAAAACAGGCTGTAAATAATATATCAGAGAAGTGTTTACAGGGATAGAAGAAAATAAAATTAATATTTTTACTTGTAAGAAATAACAGCCTTATTTATAAAAATTATTAACACTTTTTAAAAACCCTTTATAAAGCCTTAATAATTTGTAGAAATAAGACCGTAAATATGTAAGAAAGCAAAAATTTTTAAATTAAAAAATTTTAATTAATGATTTATACACATTATACACATTTAGCATTTCTTCTGTTGTCATTTTTTTGGTGTTATTTTAAAAATGTGTTCAATGCAGTTCACATTACGTTTTTTGTTTGCGAACGCAATACCAAATAACGAAAAAATATCGGAAATGACAACAAATGTTGCCACAGCAGACACCATCATATTTGCTGGCGATGTCACAAAATGGCATAATATGTGCGAAGTTTTATTAATGTAAACATATCGCACTTGTTCCTCTAAAGAGGTCACTGTAAATTTAAAAATTCTCAGCATAGGCAAACAAACTTTTTTTTTGTAATAAAATCTTATATCACAAGGAGGGTTACAACTGTATTTTACTTTTGTTTTTTTTAGGAAAAAGTAGGGGAAGTTTTACCTTTCAAAAAGTAAAAAATTTAAAAATTTCGAGTTGAGCTGTTTAGAATTTGTTCTATATGTACATTAGTGTATTCCTTCAAGAGATTTTTTATTCGATATATTGTCATAATTATACTATAAGTGAAATTTATTTGCTGGTGGTTAAGCGATGTCTATATGCATTTCATTGTTGCTTTAACAAATCGTCAAAATGTGTGGTTGAAGTCTACTGACGATTTGTTAAAGCAACAATGAAATGCATATAGACATCGCTTAACCACCAGCAAATAAATTTCACTTATTAGTGTATTCCGCCCACGTACTCGTATGATTACTTTTTTTTTTTTTTTTGAGTTACACTATCACAAGGGAACGTGTCATCTTGAAAGTTCTACCACGCTTTAAAATTTTGTTAATTTTGCGAGTTTATTGACCTAAGCCTTATATAAATGAATAAAAAACAAAAAAAGCTTTAAAGGTATTTTTTTATTGAAGCTAATGAACAGTCAGACGTCAGCTACACTTTGGAGGCCTCTGTGAAAAGTTTAACACATCTTTTCACGTATTGTGTGTGATAAGAAAAATCAAACATTTTAAAGGTTTATTAATCTTTATATACATATGTATATCGAAGATTCGGCGGTGCTGTACCCCGAATCTCATACCACAAAATAATTTCGGTGTAATATTTGTTATAAAAATAAATTTTTTGGTTTAAACATTCTGCGTTTAATTCTACTTCCAGTACATCTAGCTTTGATATTATTCTTCGTAACACTATCTCAATACAGAACATGCTGACAAGTAAATTTTCTGGGGCTGTGGGCACAAAACAAGCATTTCTTTCAAGAAAGGAATCGACTCCAAGGGGCCAACTACGGCATGCGATACAGAATGAAATTTAAAAGTATTTCCATTTAAACTCTATTTAAATATTTTGAAATTCCAATCGATATCGTATAAAGTAACGTGCCTCCTGTAGCTTGTTTTTGTATTTCTCACATCGTGAAATTTCCCGCAGGAACCGATTGAATCGCAACAAAAACAGTGCAAATTTAAACACAAAATGGCTTTTCTCACATAAATGTTATTGTATTTTTACGTTGCGAGAACTATTTGTAATTTAAATAAATCTCCATCAATTATTGGAAGGATGTGAGCAAAAGAGTTGTTGTAACAATATTTTGTGAAGAGTTTCTTGCAAGAACTGTCAAAACGACTCTCATTTTAATCCAGTTTGTACAAAAAATATGTATTTTCGAATTTGTGTGCAAAAATATGAATGAAACCTTGGTTGAAAAGATAGTTGGTGAACCGAAATTAATATTAAAAAATCGATTTGCTTATATTTATATATTTAGATTGTTTTGCGTAATTCCTTTATTTTAAGACAGTTCGTATAAAAATTTGTCGTCAAGAATTTTACATTGATTTTATATAATTTTTTATTCTTTTATCTTCTTTAGCTTGTTAATTAATTGTTTTTTGTTACTGAAATTTTATTTTTGTAGCATTTTGTTTTAATTTGACACTCAATCATCAGTGTTGTCCGTTTTCGCATTCCAATACAGAAACACTTTTTTCTCACACATCGAGCAACTATGAAACTTTTATATGTATGATTTGATTAGGCTAAAGTTTGTATCGCTCTGTAAGCCATATTATATGTGATAATTATTAATGAACAAGTAACACAAAAGTTAATTGTAAATATTCTGACAAACACTTAGTAGAACGGAACAACTAGCTGTTTTCGAAGGCCACTGCACCCTCATCATCAGAGTTCTTTTGTGATCAGGTTTCAGTGCAAATGGAATATGTGAATTGTTTTGATTCATCGTATTAGAATTTGCTGAAATTATTTCTGTAATGAAAGCTCAATTTCACCATCTCTTAATTTACAACAATCATACCATTGTCATTTGTTATTTTATTATTATGTACATGTTAGTTACTTTGCTTATTTTTTTATTTATTATTGTTTTCTCAAAACAACAAACAGCTAAATTTTATTTTAAGTATATAACGAAATTAATATTTTGTATGAATGCGGACTTACAAATAATTTTGTAAATTCTAATAACAATTTTGTAAAAATTTAACTCATAAAGATAAATTTTTTTATCTAAGATATTTAAGATAAAAAGTAAAAATTATTATATGCAATAGTCATATTCATTCAGCAATTTTTATTAAAGTTTGTTTGTTTTTCTTTAGAATTGTAGGAATACGTACTTTTCACACTAATGCATTTTTTTCAACTAATAATTAATAGAAACAATCAACTAATTTGACTGAAAATAAAATTTACTTTAAGCAAACTGTTTATTTAACATTTTTTGGCAATAAGTTTTTGTGTGTATTATTTTATTTTGTGTGGCATATCTTTTCAATTTAATCGAAATAGTATGTCAATAATTGAATAAAGCATTCCTTAGTTACGATTGGATTTGCAGCTCTGATCGAAATACTGTAAATCTGTTCAACAAACGCTCGAATGCGAGGGTGGGTCGTTTACATTTAATAAAACGAGGGTTTTAGTATAAAAAAAAATCATTTAATTTTTCAACTTAATAATCTTTGAATTCTATACATTTTCGCAAACGTTTTTCCGATTTTGTATCCCTTCAAAAAAAAAAAAAAATAATCCAGATCATCAAAATATGTATTATGATTTTATCGTTGTTTATCAAGTTTGGGAACAAGAAATGGTCACTCGCGGCTAAGTGCGGAGAATAGTGCGAATGAAACTGCACATATTTGCAGCCTTACATTATCCTGGTGAAATTTCTTTGCAAATCCGGTCGTTTTTTTTTAAATTCTCATTAAATGAACCAATAAGTGGTCATCCTATTCTCCATATTCGCCAAGACTTTGTTAGCTGACAAAACTACCTTCACCGATTTACCCCAAGACACCCTCTGTTCTGACTGCTTTTTGATCTCTGGTATGCTGTGGTGGAACCACGTCTCCTTCACGGTTACATAAGCACTAAAAAACTCGTCCATATTGCCGTAGAATAACTACAAACACTCGAAATATTTACGAAATATTTATTTATCGGTGTAAGTACTCTTTGAGTATTGGTCGTCAAACAACAATGAATGCGTATCGTTTAAAATAAAATAAAAAAAATACGTATAACTATAAACAAGCAACAACTATTTTTATAAAAATTTTTAAATTACCCAGCACAAATAACTTTAACTAAAATTTAAACACTGTGTGAGCTGCAATCATATGAATGAGTATATAAATACTCTGACATAGTAATCGGCTACACATTTGTATATACACGGCATCCACATATTTTCCATTCCATTCTATTTACACAAATTTATGTATACGGTGGCGAATGATGAATAAATATCCCGAGTATTATGCATATATTAAATATCCCTAGCCCCAGTAGGGGCATACGTAGACTAAAAGTATGAAAGTATGAGAGAATCAATGCGCGTGATATGCATAAAGCCCATAGTATACGGCATGTAAAACACCACATGCGCATGTGGCTCAGACGTAATTTTGACGTCATCGAGATGCTACATGCCGTGTACATGTAGATATTACAGATGTGGTGCCTCGGAAAATGTGTTCGATTCGGCTACATGTGGCACATTTGTATTTTGGAACAAAAATACTATAAAAATTTTACGGCATGTAGCTACTACTAGTAATTTAAAACAAAATGCAACCAACATGCTGAAATTTCCCGTGACGTCATAGCTACATACGCATGTGCTTAGGCCTTTTTATTTTTAGTTGAGAAGTAGAGATGCTCTTGTATGTTGCAATCGGCTGTAGTAATAGTACTCGAGAAAAAATATGTGAGCACACGAATTGTTTGCACTGCAATTATGATTATACGCCCTAACTAAGATTAAGACTATTAACTTATTTATATATGTATATTTAGTTGGAATACTCATACTCATTCTCTGATATCCAAGCGATCATTTAAGTGTAAGCCAGTGAGTCATGTGGAATGCCTATGGCTTCTCTAATCTCTTTCACTTTCAATTTCAATTTCTAATCGGCCAACACCACAACGTGAATTTTTTCAAAACCTTAACTGTGCGTCAATAACGTTCGACTTCCTCCGGCCACAACAAAGTTTTGAAAACCACTTTTTTTACCCTTGAAGTTGATGGTGAAAAAAGCCCCCTTATTATTTATCAAGCTTAACATTGCTTTGTTTGAGTCATAGTTATTTTCTGCAAAACATAATGCTTAATGAGTACACTGAAGTAATTTTTTTTCATTTCCATCTCAAATCACGCGATAGTCTGCTATGGATTGCTATTAAACACAAATTAAATGTCGCCTAAAATCCGAACCAAAAAACTCAAAATAGACTTTTTGATTGATGATGATGTGATGAACCAAAATACATCTTTCTTTAAAATTTTCCATTCAAGAAATTTAGTATTCGACATATTGTCATAATTATATTATAAGTGAAATTTATTTGCTGGTGTTTAAGCGATGCCCATATGCACCCCCACTGTGCTTTTCAAAAATATTATTATTTGTGAATTATCAAATAGTTTTTAAAAGTCTGTGCATAAGATAAGAGGTTTGTGACTGTTTAGGATGTGTGTTTGAAGTCTACTGACGATTTGTTAAAGCGAGAGTGGGGTGAATATGGACATCGCTTAACCACCAGCAAATAAATTTCACTTAAAATTTTACTCATATTTATATGCTCAAAAATACCGATTGTATTCATTAAATTCAAAAGACCGTAATAAATAAATAGTATTAAGTTTTTACAGCCGTATTCATAAAAATTTTAAACAGCATTTCAAATGTTGTTTAAGCAATATTCACTAAAATTGTAATCATAATAGAATTTTAGCTTGAAAAACGTTTTTTAAACCTTGTGTAAATCAGTAAATTTTAAAATTGACTGCAACAATGTATATATGTCAGTGTTATTTAAAAAAAATTTATTTTTTTATAGAAGCTATTGCCGAAATATGAAATGGATTCCACAAGAATATATAAAAGAAAAGGAGCGATCCGCTCAATTTATGTGTTAACAAAAATAATAATATAAGTTTAAAATTTGTTAACGCACTAGTAATCCCAAATTATTATTTTACTTATTAATTAAATTTTTTTTTATTAAAAATACATTGAAATTGATTATTGAGGGGTTAAGCTGGATCCTATGCGCATTTCACTAATGCTAATGCAGATCATCAGAGAACCTTTAGCCATAAATTTCTAAGAACAACTAAAAAAAATATTTTACTGAATAAGTAAAATAAAAATTTGGGATTATTAGTGCGTTAACAAAAAATTTAGAACTAAAAAAAACACTAATTAATACTTTGACTGCACCCGGTCAAAAATGCTTGTGTGGCAACACTCTATTCTTGAGTACCTGTTGTTGTTATTTACATTTATTTTTTTTACATACTCTTACAACTACAATTTGAAGCTGAAAGCAAGTCAGCCAATGTAGCAATGGTAAAGTAAGAAAATAAGAAACATGTTGATTACTGAGTTCTTGTTTCAACTTTGTTATTTGTTGAGCTTCTCATTTGCTTAAATGAGAGTTTAACATATTAACTCTAGCTGTTCTAAGAAATTTTTGGGTAAAGGTTCCCTGATGATCTGCATTAGCATTAGTGAAATGCGCATAGAATCCAGCTAAGCCCCTCAATAATCAATTTATAATATTTATTAAAAAAATTTTTTACTTAATAAGTAAAATAATAATTTGGGATCATTAGTGCGTTAACAAATTTTAAACTTAAATTGTAACAATTCCCATAAAGAACACTAAAAATAATAATAATTGTACGAAATGAACTAGTGATGTATAAACACTCAAAACAAATAAAATAAAAGTCGTTATTCTAGTGCTTCTTAATCTGCAATAAAAAACATTTTATAAAAAGCACTTATAACAACGATTTTTTGTGAACTTTTTTTATTATTTTTTATTAAATACGGGTTGGAGCACATTTTCTATTTTATAAAAAGAAAATGGACAAATGCGAGTAGGTTGTTAATTAATAATCGTTGTTTTGCAGAACTAAGATGAAAGTGACAAATAGATAATACAGTGTTGCCTTAAAAAGTTTTTTGCCTAATATGCTTTTTAAGGCTCAATCAACTGCTTTTATGAATACGGCTGTTAAGGTTTTTTGCTTCTCCTGTAAAAAAAGTAAAAAGTGCACTTACGGCCTTTAGGATATACCTTTACATCTCGTTAGCTTAAAATCAATTCCGAGCGGGCATACTATATATAAATAGTAGTTTTCGAGTATTTCAAAACCCTCAAAGCTTAGCCTAACCTCGTATAAAGTATTCGTATTTGCATGTAGGCATCGCTTGAAAAATTTCAAGTGCACATTACTTACATTTACTGACAGGGATATTAACTTGTTGACCATAATTTATATAAAAAAAAAATAAACAATCCATATGCAGTAATAAAGTCCGTTGTTAATATATATACAGGATGGGCCAACTTGGACTGACTGATTTCAAATGCTTATAATAATTCTTGGGCCAATTGAATTTTATATGGAAACATCTTCAGATCAACTTTTGGAATACGTCGTAGCGACGTTCTGGAGATGTTTAATTCTTGGGCCAATTGAATTTTATATGGAAACATCTTCAGATCAACTTTTAGAATACGTCGTAGCGATGTTCTGGAGATGTTCAATTGAGTAGCTCGTCGACGAGTAGACACAGTTGGATCCGTGTGCACACTTTCTCGTACAGCTTCTATAGCTTGTTCAGTGCGAACAGGACGAACAACATTTCTTCGTAGTTCATTACCCACTGAACCCAAATTCTCAAAACGGGTCATTAAGCATCTTATCATGTTTACACTGGGAGCCTCTGCAGTATTAAAATGCTGACGGTATTTTCTTTGCGTTGCAACAATTGATCGTCCGGAAACATAATAAAATTCAAACATTTTTACAGGTTCTTCCACTGAGTATGATGACATTATAAAATTTTATAAAATTCTGTATTATCTGCAAAAAATAAAAAATACACAAATTATAAGCGTTTCAAATCAGTCAGTCCAAGTTGGCCCACCCTGTATATATAAAAAAGCTTAAGCGACATAATTTTCGAACTTAATTTTTTTTACCTAAATCGATTATTAGCGATCGTAAATAATCGATTTTCGTCAAAAAAAAAAAAAAAAAAAACGAGGTTCAAAAAATTTGTCGGTTAAGCATTTTAAATATAAAAATTATTTTTAAAATAAATATAAAAACCATTAAATTTATGAGCTACCAGAATTTTTATAATAAATTTTGTTAAATCTCTATGAGATTATTCAATACAATGGCAAATACTAATGAGCATATATATGATATATGAGTACACTTGAGTTGTTTTTAATCAACTCATATAATATAATACACAAAATATATTAAAAGCATATATTGTGCAGTATCAGTTATCTCTACTCATAACAAATAGAAAAGAAAAATTAATTGGCATAATATAGAATTACTAATGTTACACAATGAAAAAAATGAAGGTAGTCGTAATTAAATATTTTTCTCTTTTAATTAAAACAAAAGTATGAAAGTATTATATAGGATATTTGATAAATAACAATAATACGATGTATATTTATACAATATCTTTCATTTACAGTGTACAACAGTTTATGGTAAAATGGAGTAGACTGATACAATTTCAGACATTGTTACAAATTCAGAATTCATTAATACTCTCGTTCATATCTACAATGTGTACAAATACATATACACACATATATGTATGTTTGTATGCATGTATGTATGTATGCATGTGTGGAGGCAAACAGGAAGCCATGCAGAAATTTTTTTATTCAAGTAGTGTGTGTAAAAAAACCCAACCATCCATCCACCATCCATTCATTTAATCCTCTTTTTTTATTCATTGAACAATTGATTGATGCTGTTTGAATTTTACGTCTGTATAAATAAACGAGCGATTCATGTTCATGTATCGACAGTGCAGTTCTCAAAGGAGCTGAAGCATCATTATGATATTTTCTTTTACAAGTATTATTACTTATATTTTCATAAGAGTTGCAACACATGGATTTCAAACAAATTGTTGGAAGTAGAAGCACAAGTGCTGTTGACTGCAAGAACTATAAATACATACATTTATAAAATTTTACTTAATTATCTGAAATGTACTTATGCAATATAAAATATAATAAATTCAGTAAAGTGCGACTTTGACCCGCACACGAGAAGGGTTCCGCATGGACACTTCTTATATAATACTCAACGAACTTTAGCCTTACCTGATGTTGACATTTTTTTCTTAAGTCCACTGCAAAATTTTTTTCTATTTTCGGCATTGTTTTTCGTTTTTGCACTTTTTTTTTTAGTTGTTTTGACGTTTTTGGCGATTTCTTCGCTTTTTAGCGATTTATTTTAGTTTTAGCAATTTCTTGTAGTTTTTGAGCTTGTTTCGTTTTGGCGATTTTTTCGGTTTTTAGTGTGTTTTTTCGCTTTGGCATTTTTTTTTGCTTTGTGATTTTTTACTTTGCACATTTGTGAAAATTTCAAGATACAGAAAATTGTCAATACTACATAGTAAAAATTACATTAAATGATAGAATACCCTCTCACTTTGACATTTCAGATTTCAGTTTTAATTGTTGTAGTCTGCATAAAAATACCGCAACTGTATGTATAGGGTGTTTTTTATTGAGTTATAGAACTTTAAGTTGGCATCACTTTTTTAACTGGCGGCCATTTTGTCAGCTGTCAAGTGATTAATATTTAGTTTGGTTTGCCATTTCAGGTTGACAAAAGAACAACGCTTGCAAATCGTGCAAATTTATTTCGAAAATAATGGTTCAGTTCGCGAAGTTTACCGCAAGCTCCGTCCATTTTATGGTCGACATAATCGTCCATCAGAGCAATTAATTCGGTTAACCTGTCAATTGGCCATTAAGATCGTGTGATTTGACACCATTGGATTATTTTCTTTGGGGATATGTGAAGTCGCTCGTCTACGCCAACAAACCAGAAACGTTAGGGGACTTGGAAGCCAACATTCGTGGCGTTATTGCCAACATACGGCCCCATATGCTCGAAAAAGTGGTTGAAAATTGGACCTGTAGAATTGGCTTTATTCGAGCCAGCCGCGGCGGCCACATGCCCGAAATCATATTTAAACGTTAATGGCATAAAATTATCCTTCCAATAAAGCCAAATTGATGGACATTAAAACGATTTTCTTGTGTTTTATTTCAATTCGAAGTTCTATACCTCTAAAAAAAACACCCTGTATTTTTGGCATGAAAAATATACGAGGTGTAGTACATTTAATTTTTCGCATAAAAATTTTTTTCATAAAAAATGTACGATGTATAAGTCCATTTAATTTTTTGCATAACAAATGGTCAATTAAATTTTTCATATAAAAGTTTTTTCCATCAATGGACTTAAATAACATCGACCATTTTTTTTTTTTTTTGCAAAAATTCAATGGACTATACATCGTCTATTTTTCATGCAAAAAAATGTTTAATGAAAAAATTTAATGCACTATACATTGTCTGTTTCTTTTTGCAAAAAATTAAATAGTTTATACATCGTCCAATTTTCAGGCAAAAAATTAAATGAATTATGTATGCATCGTGTATTTTTATGCAAAAAATTTTTATGAAAGAATTTAATGGACCATTTCTTATGCAAAAATTAAATGGACTACACATCGTACAATTTTCTTGAAAAAATTTAATGGATTTTTTTTATGAAAATATTTAATGAAATATACATCGTTCATTTCTTATGCAAAAAATTAAATGGGCTATACATCGTCCATTTTATAGATGCTTTTGGAACCACATCTTTGATACTCGGGTTTGTGATAGAATATTAACAAAAGACTTAAAAATAATACTGGCAGCTATTAAGAGTAAAAAGAGAAAATCAATGAAAAATTATACGATTTTGCTAATGAAACAAAAGTACTGATAAAAAACTTATTTCCATGGAGATTGATGCCGCCAACTGAGCATAAGAAAAACAAATCATCCAATCAATCCTACCGCTAGAATAACCTGAAAAATAAGCTCAAGAAGCAAGTAACAGAGATGCAAAGCAGTACAGATATTTAATTATTGTTACCATCAGATCCAGTTTTACAAGCAATACTAATGGTTCCAAATATATATAGCTAAAGAAATAGAGAGAGCCGACAATGAAGCAACTCAAATAAATAATTTTCAATATTTCGGATGGTTTTCTTAAAAATAGTTGAAATAAATAAATTGTAACATTTAGGGCAATGAACAAAGCTTTTAGTTAGTATTACAGAGATTTCCTAGTTGTAGCATAATATTAAATAGATTATCTATATATATTATAATTATATTCTATTTGTTGCATGAAAAGATTTTTTGCATGAAAAATGGATGATACATTGTCCATTTCAAAAATGGGATTGGCCGTCATTTCGAGTGGAGAGCCCACTTACTGGCCTACTGACATACAAAAAATTCCGCATGTTATAGATTTTGGCGTCATGAAAAATATCTCTAGAGATTTAATTCAAATTGTAAGTTCTTTAGATCTCTCCTCCGATCACTCTCACACTATCGTTATGGATTGTAACCCACTAAGAAGTGTTTTAGCGCACCCATGTGTAAAGACGATCAATCGTGTTAATTGGCTGGGATTCAACAAATATCTTAGTAGTCACTGTACGAGAAACATTACGCTAAGAACATCCGATGATGTTGAATCTAACATTGCCAATCATAACGAAAATAATAAGCAGGCAACTACCTCCCATCCGCTGACTAGGTTTAATAGAATTTATTCTACAGATATTGAACGTCTTGTATGTGAAAAAAGAAGAGCTAGAAGGGAATGGCAACAGCATAGATCACCCCAAAATAAAATCAGATTTAAAGAGCGTACTAAACAACTCCAAGAGTTGCTTGCATATGACAAAATTGCATCTCTTAAAAACTATCTTGAAAATCTCGATTCATTGCAGCATCTAATTACTCCTTGTGGCGCGCTGCGAGAAAGCTTGAAACACCCGTTGAGTTTAAACCACCTCTGCGCACGTCTACCGTAGGTTGGGCAAGATGTGATACTGAAAAAGGTAACTTGTTGTCAAATCATTTAAATCCGTATTTACTCCAAACACATGTACTTACTGCTGCTATTGATTTACCGAGTGTAGTTGCTCTACCCCATCGACCCTTGAAGTTTAAGATGCGTGATGTACAGAAACTAATTACTGAGCTCAACCCGAGGAAAGCTTCAGATATTGATGGAATTAGTAACAAGATGCCGATCCTGCTATTTATTTCTAATGACATTTTAAGAATGCAGTATTTTCCACATAACTGAAAACTTGCCAAGGTCAAAATTATTTCAAAGCCGGGCAAAGATCTTACCAAGGCTGAATCGTATAAGCCAATAAGTCTACTACCAACAAAGAAAAAAATTTTCGAAAAAACTGCTCATGCAAAAATTTTTCCCAACTCTAATTGGTAGAGGGTGCATCACGGACCATCCATTTGGTTTTAGAAGTCAGCATAGCACCATTGAACAAACGCATGGATTGGTTCAATGTATAAGAGGAAGAAGTTCAAATTGAAGAAAAGAAGTACTGTTCTGCCCTGTTTATTGACGGTTTTTAGGCATTTGATAAAGTGCGATCTTATTTTAAAATTGAAATCATATCTACCAATAAATTTTCTGAAGCTATTGGAAAGTTACATTACTATTCGAAAGTTCACGGTTGTGGAAGGAGACTTCATGAGTATCCGGAATCTATATCATCCGGTGTGTCACAGCGGAGCATACTGGGGCCAGTTTTGTATTTGATTTATAATTGTGATATGCCTTTGAGAAGCAATATTCATACATCTACGTTTGCCCATGATACAGCCTGCCTGAGTATGCACGAAAACCCTCACGAGGCTTCCCGATATCTACAAAAACATATTACACAGCTGGAACTATGGTTAAACTTATGGAGAATTAAAGTAAACGAACAAATGTGTGTTCAGGTAACATTTACCCTGCAAAGAGATACTTGCTCCAAAATTCAAATCAACAATCAAGTTGTTCAATATTCACTTGCAAAATACCTTGGTATACACCTTGATCGACGGCTTGCATGGATACACCATATTGACTCAAAGCTAACACAAATGAAGCTTAAATTAACCCAGGTACATTGGCTGATTGGTAGAAATTCAATACTCAGTCTCGATTGTAAACTTTTAAAATACAAGTCGCTTTTTTTTTTTTTAAGAGAAGTGACACTCAGGCAATGAATGCCTTCTACTATTACTAGGTGTTACCTTCTTTAGGAAAAGGATAGTGATAGAGAAGACAGGTGGTGAAGAAATAGATAGAGGAAAGCTTCATTATTTTACAACTCTGTTTTTGCCCGTTTTTTTTTTTAATAATGCACTGTTGCAGCGCCTCTGGTGTTGAATGAGGCGTATTAAATTTTTGAAGCTGTGATTAGTAGCCATTTTATAGGTTATTTTACATCGCCGATGATTCTGCTACACAACGAAGGAGGGCGCTCTAATGTTACATTAGGATTAGTATCTGCTGAAGTCGGTATAATTCAGTGACCAGTGACTATGCCTTCATCACATGAACTTTCCTACAACAACTGATACAAAGGGACGCTAATGTACATCAGAAAAATGCGTGGTGTTGTTATATGATGACTGTCTGATACCGGGCTCGAACCCAGGATCATCGTTTTGCATCAAAAATTAAAATTTAGATCGTGATTTAAATATTCCACTAGTGACTGAAGAAATTGCAAAATACGCATACAACGACTTTACAAAACTCGAGTCCCATCCTAATCTCCTTGCTCGTAAAATCTTGAATTATATATTATTGATTACTATCACTAAGTTTATGCCTGGCACTGGTTGGGCCTAATTATTATATCTAGATTTAAGATTTAAGTACATATTGTTAGTTAATTTTTTTGGAATATACAATAAATAAATTATATACATGTAAAAAAAAGTGTCCATTTAATTTGTTGCATGAAAAATAGACGATGTTTAATTTTTTGCATAAGAAATGGGCGATGTAGCCCGTAAATTATTTTTTTTTTAAATTTAAATGAAAAATTTATTATTTCATAAGAAATGGTCCATTCAATTTTTTTTAAATTTTGTTGCTTGAAAAAAGACGATGTATAGTTCCTTTTAATTTTTTACATATAAAATTGACGATGTATATTCCATTAATCTTTTTGCATGAAAAATGGGCGATGTATAGTCAATGTATATATTTCAGTTGTTTTGATATAAGCGTGTGTTTCTATTACCTAATTATATAATTGTTAAGCTAATGCATAAAAAGTAAAAAAAGTAAAAAAAAAATATTTCGCAGACGTTTTCTGTAAAGACAAAAAATCTGTTAAATTTTTGAAATGATTTTGTACACAGAAAAAAAGTTTTTTTCTATTCAATTAATAAATTAAAAAATCATATATAATATAATACCACAAATGTCATAAAACGAAACAAACAAAATTCCCATAAATTTAATCAAATGAATAACATATGTATGTTTTATTTATTAAAAAAAATTTACTATATATATTTATCAAATTAAATACAGACAATATAAAACAAAAAATGAGTTTCAAAAACATGTTTGTTAAAATAAACCTGTAATTTCTTCTGTGTACAGCAAAAACGTATATAAAAATATCAATCAGCAAACTACATTTATGCGATTAAAGCATGCATGTCAAATAAATATACTTCCGTGTTTTCTAATGAATGCCCATCAAGATTACATTTTTAAATATTTAAGAATTTATTCTTAATTTAAGATTTATAATAAAAAAACAGTCATAAAGTGGATTTTAAAATAGGAACTTTCTCAAGATTTTAATCTTAAATATTAAAAATTAAGATTTAATTATTAAATTTAGAGTTAGCTTAATTGAAATTCATGTGGTTGGTTAAGCATTGTCTATATGCATTTCATCAGTAGACTTTAACCACATATTTGAAAAGTCACAAACCTCTTGTCTTATGCACATACTTTTAAAAACCATTTGAGAATCCACAAGCAATAATATAGATTCACGATTCATATTGAATATAAATAATTTTTTGGGTTTTGTATAAGTTTCTAAGCCTATTACGCTTATTTTTCTTTTTGGATTTTCAGGGATATTCGCTGTAGAATAATAATATATAATTATCATTCCACATTCCACACTGAAAACTTATAAATTGTTTTATTGTTACAAATGTAATGGTATTTTATTTTTAATCAGTTACTTTTTGTGACTCGAACTGGCAACCTCCGGCATGACAGGCTTGCACAATACCCACTCAGCCACAGGGACACTCATATTTCAGAAATATGAATAACAGTTAAGCTTAGGTTAATATCTAAGTATAGTTGCGGAACAGGTTCCACAGTCTCATTGAAGGGAACAATTAACATTATTTCTATACTATTGGATAAATACTGGATTTAACAACATCCAATATGTTCCATGCCGTTTACCAAAATACTAGACCGAGTATCAATTAAATTTTTTTTTCACCATCTCAAGTCATAGGACGAGTACGTTTGGATCAATTGTCACCAAATTTTCTGCAGGGATATTATAAACAGTGTTTAAAAAACTTTGATGATTTTTATTTCATAGTGTCAGTCAAAGCAAAATCACAAAACGATTTATGACCCATTGGGCAGTACTTTCAGCAGTCGACGATTTGAAAATTTTGAATTTGATTTGCTTTTGCTTTTGGTTAGTATCGCAAGTAAAAGCAGAAGCAGTCTTTATGCTTGTGGAGGTCGCAAACAGTCACAGTCGAAGAAGCAAAAACTCTTATTTTTAGAAGTTTTAAGCAATCGCAGTAAAATGGTTTTTGTTTATGACAAACATGACAAATACCACAAAATTGCTGACGCAACCTGCAGAAAGCTTTTAAAAACAAGAGCTTTTGCTTCTTCGACTGTGACTACAAAAGCATACAGACTTGTGGTACTTACAAAAGCATACAGACTGCTTATGCTTTTACTACCGAAACTGTTGAAAGTACTGCGCAATTTCTTATAAAACGTTTGCTGCTTCTGCTTCGATTTTCACAAACACGAGCAAAAGCATTGGTTGCTTTTAAACAGTTGGAAAAAGCCAAAGCAGTAAAAAGTAAAAATTTTACGACTTTTGCTACTTCGAGTTAAAGTTTTTAAGCACTGATTATAAAAAACTTTGTTCCTATCCTCAATGCCGTATTTTTTAAATTTTAAGCTTAAAATTTGTGAATTATCGTAACGTTTTATACTTAAATATAGAGTAAGTGTAGTTTGCTTTCGCACTCAACTTCAGAAACCATTTGTTTCACGCCTTCTTGTGAGAAATATTACGAAGCGGAAAATACGGAAATTATTAACAGGTTTCTTAGGAGAAAAATTCAAGTTTCACACAAAATGGGGCGAAGTTAGTTATCATCAGGGCAAAGCAAAAAAGCACAAAAATATTTAAAAAAAAGTAAGCTAAAAAGCCCAAAAACCCTTGGAAAAAGCTCAAAATAAGCAAAATATAGCAAGAAAAATCATAAACGAAAAACACGAATTATAAATTTATTTTTATAGTTTTTATTCAAATAAATGTTTATTACATATTACAATCATATGTTTTTTTAAATTTTCGAATAGGAATGATCTCCGATTGTCGCACAATACCGTAGAATATATAGAAAATATACGTTCAACTTCAGTTGATGTTACCGGGGCATATTTAAAAGCTAACAATTCACATGGGGATAATGTGTCAATATATTCATCTTTTTCTTTTATATTGAAAAATATGTTATTTTTAATCTTAGCTAATGTTTTGAGTCCAACATTTTTATTGAAAACTTTAGAAAACTTTTCAAAAAACACCTTATTTTCTAAAGCCTAAATTTTTTGTTTTACATCTTCTATGACGGATAAACTTTCGTGCAAAGTTAGACCTTTGCTTTCTAATTTAACTATGCTTTTGCAAGCACATTCAAAATTGTCTTTAATATATGCTAAATCTGAATTTACAGTTGGGTTTTCAAACAATAATTTTGCATTGCAAATTGCCTCTGCCTCTTCATTAGAAAACTCGTTTAAAACGTTCTTTATTTCCGTAAAATTATCGCAGTAATAAACAGCAACTTTTATCCAAGATCCCCATCTGGTCGTACAAGGCTTTGGGGGTTTGCTTATTGTTGGGTCTATGTGCAATAAACTATACATATTATATAGGTATATTTGCAGTCAAAAACATTTTGCATAGCTCCATATGAAATGGATTTATAGTTGGATCATCTAAGTAGCTAGTTAACAATGACTGAGTGCTATTAACATTTTTCTTCTTTTCAGAAGCTGTTTTATGTTTTTATGTGCCAAAATGTTGTTGAACATTACACATTTTCATTCCACTTATAGTACAATTACAAATTACACAAAACAAAACAGAATTGTCGGCCTTTAATAATCCCGGGTAATTTTGTGCCATACGGGTATTGAACTCTTTTTTTGTTTCTTTTGGCATTCTATTTCTAACTTTTAAACTTTAATTTTTTTACAAAACTACAAGCGCTTTACTTTTTTAATATTTTACCGTTGTTTTACAAAAACAAATTCAATGAAAAGTGATGAAGTTTTATTTGAATACTCAGGCTTAAGAAAATACATAAGTAAGAAAAGGTACACCATATTAACTTATTAACAGAATGACTCAAAACATTTCTTCTTTAAAGAAAATGATTGCCGACTTGCATAATAAGCCAGTGTTGCCAGAAAATGATGATGAGAGAATGCTAAATAGGTCAACAAATTCTGCTAAAATGTTCTACAAATTAAAAGTATAATGCCAGATTTAAATGTAGAAAAAATTATTGAAATAGCTTTGAGTATCATGTTTTTACAAACTCATTAGTATTTACAGGTATTTTTATAGCACATACAAATATAAAACAGTTCATAATTGGTGTTTTTTTGGAAATGTTACAATTACGATATAATAATATATATAATTTTACTTATTCAGTAAAATATTTTTTTATTAAAAATACATTTTGTATTTGAATATTGAGGGCTTAGCTGGATCCTATGCACATTTCACTGTTGCTAGTGGAGATCATCAGGGAAGCTTTAGCCTGCAATTAATGTACATTTACGAAAAAATCCTCTATACAGAAGAATTTTTTTAAAAAATTACAATTTTTCATGCTAGATGCTTTCTGGCAGAATTTTTTGAAAGTTTAATGCTTTTTAACTAATGAAAATGCTTTAAAAACTTGCCCTGGTTATAATATAAAAAAGTTTACAACCACTAACGTTGGGTTCTTAATGTTTCTTTTTAATAAATAAAATAATATGGTTTAAAACTAGTGTGATAATGTAAATGCTAGCACAAAACAAACTTTAAGATTTTAAGAATTCTTTAAGTATTATTTTTGCACCTAATTACATTAAGTTGTTGACTCCCTCACCTGATAAAATATTGTATACATATTAGAGTTCGACCGATTAATCGGCTTCGGCCTTCGGCCAAAAGTTGGTAATCGGCCAGCATTCGGCCTATGGCAAAAATCGGCCGATTAGCCGAAGCCGAATATTTTTCATTCCAAGCTTGAAAAATAAAATAATGTTTGGTCGTTGCTCGCCGACAGTTTCTATTGTGTTTAACGTTTTGAAAGGGTTGCTTTGAAATACAACCCTGTTGCTTTCTATTTTCTTTTACTTGTGAGTGATCATATGAAAAAGCAATCTAGAAATTGCAAAATAGCCACCATATATTTGTTCTTCAATATGGAAAAAAAATTATAACAAGGTGGGTAATGTTTTTCTAATCAATATTTTTATATTAACATATTTATACCATTTTAGAATGGCCATAGTTAATCCTATTTGGACCTTTTTTGAGCGAAGTGAAGACAAGGCTAAGTGTAAGACTTGTAGCAAACTGTTATCTCTTGGAAGCAAAATACCAAAGAAGCAAACAGTGGTCAACATAAAGAATCACTTAAAGGCAAAACATATTGATGAATGGACTAGTTTCCAAACTTTGAGTGAAAAGAACAGACCCACCAGCTAGTGCTAACAAATTGCAGCAATGTACGCTTAAAAATGTGGTAGACAAAATGTCAAAGTGGTCTGATGACAGTCCCATTGCCAGGCGTATTGACAAATCTGTAATGGACTTGATTCTTGTAGAGATGTTATCTTTTAATATTGTGAACGGAGCAGCATTTCAAAAATTAAACCTTAATGACTATTAAATGATTATAAAATTAAAATTTTTTTAGTACTTTTTATTTTTATAGTCTTGGAGACTCTGTTTGTTTGTTAATGAATTGTTTTGTTTTATTTTTCTTTTTATGTATCCAATAGATATTACAGCTATTTCAGTGATCTCAAAAAAGCAGTTTTTTCTTAATTCATATAAAACGTAAGTATCATTTTTAAAATTTAAAAAATTCGGCTTCGGCTTCGGTTTTGGTCGAAGTTTAAAATTTTAGCCGAAGTTCGGCTTCTGCTTCGGCTTCGGCCAAAAAAACGCCTTCGGTCGATCTCTAATACATATGTATACATACATACACACATACATGTAGTACATGTATCTCGTTTGTGTTTCGAATTTCAAATTAATTTCTACTATTCGATTAGTTTTCTATGCGGGAGACACGTATCTTTGTTACATTATACTGAGCATGTAATAGAAGCAGGTGATAATTTTATTTATGGGAGTCAAGAATAGCAGAAGAAAAAAAAGAGCAGTATCGGTTTGCAGCATGTACGTAATATTTCATATATGAAATTCGTTTTGAAGGTGGTGGGTGTTAAGTGAGTTATATTTGCTAAAGTTCAGACCCGCTTATTAGTAAAAATGCATACTCTTCCTAAGTACAATGAAAAGCATTTCAAAAGCAAGCTGATTAAGACAAAGTTAAGTATAAACGGTAGGACGACGTTTCCTGCAGTATTAGTTAGACATTCGAACGAACTATGTGTGTCATGCATTGAAATAATTTTAACATGTGAAAAAAATTCTCACATAAAAACAGAACATGTTTGCAAACTTATTTTACAGAGTTGTTAACTTTTAAAAAAGCAAGACGTTCTTATGTAGCACTTCCTTGAATGCGAAACCTTCTTAAGATCTTTATTTATTATTTCGGCAGTATTCTGTCATCATAAAAAAGTGGCCCATCTTCCTTGATATCTTTCGATCTAGATTATATTATTCTACTGATGATTTAGTAAAGCACCAATGAAATGCGTATAGGTATGCTTAACCCCAGCAAATAAATTTCACTTAAAATAAAATTATGTCAATAACAAACAAACAAATAATACATTTTTTAAATGTTATAAATATATATTTCATGTTATTCCTTACCAAAATATGTCAAGATGTTTTCCAATTTCAATATGAATTATCTAAGTTTGTTGCTTGTTAAGCAAAATCTATGTGGATTTTGTATCTGCTTAAGAAACTCGTCAGTAGACTTCAACCTTAAGTAATTGTAAGAAGGCTGTGCAACTTGAAAAAAAGATTAAGAGACAAAAATAAAGATACTTGATTACTGAATTCTTTCACCTTCATCAGCTTTTCTCCAGTTTCCTCCTTCATTATAATGACCGGCTGATGAAAATTTAAAGCCATCATACGACCAATTCTAAAATTAAAACTATCAGCAAGTTAAATAATATTTAAATTTTAAGCATATTTAACATGCATGACATTTTTCCACTCTATTGCTGAAGTTTGCAGCTCCTTTTATATAAAAGAACAAAACTTTCATGCCACAAACAATGTAAACGAAACAGCAGACTTATCCAAATGAATTAAAAAAAAATAACCTCATATAAAACAAAAGTAAAAACGCCCTCAAAAACTGAAATCACGTTTTACAAATGCAATTAATGTGGCCTACGGTTAGAAGAAAAACCAAAAGCACCAAAAAAAAAGAAGAAAAAATAAAATACAATACGAATATAAAAGAAACAACTGCCGGGGGAACTTTAACAACATACAGATGTTGACATATACGAGGTCTGATCAAAAAATAACCGTTATTTTCAAATTTCGTGAGTTACGTATGTTCGATTTTCGCATTTATTTTTCTGTTATGTTGGTACACATGTTTGTTATATATGTTGGCAATATCAGCCATTTTGGATTGTCAGTTTGTTTTTGACAGATAAAAAGGTTAGTCGTGTTTTGGTGTGCTCTTCGATTTTTTACTTTTTCGGTCTTTTCTCTTCTGGACGCTTCCATTGGGATGATTGGGCTTTGGTTTCAATGTCATAGCCATACACCCATGATTCGTCACCAGTTATGATCTTTTTGAGGAAATCTGGATCATCGTTGACGCGCGACGTTGTTTTTGCTCCAAATTTAGCAATTTTGGAACAATCTTTGCTGCCGCACTTTCATGCCTAAAACATCCGTAAAAATTGCTTGGCATGAGCCGAACGAAATGCCAACGTCATCAGCAATCTCTCTGATAGTGATTCGACGATTATCCACAATTGAACTTGTGTTCTGCTCATAGTAGACTCGCCAAACGCCACAGTCAACATTTCAAATGTACTTGCGCATTTAATTTTTTACACAAAACTTAATATAGTTTCTTTGATCCATTTTTTCGAATCTGTCAAAAACAAACTGACAATCCAAAATGACTGATATTGCCAACATATATAATAGACATGTGTACCAACATAACAAAAAAAAAAAAAAAATGCGAAAATCGAACATACGTAACTCACGAAATTTGAAAATAACGGTTATTTTGTTATCAGACCTCGTATATAAAAAATTGTTGCAAACATAAGAACACGTACAAAATAAAAGGGAAACGTCACATACTGCCAACAACGTATTCAGCATTTAACATTAACGAAACTTGTGCTCGCACCAACCAACGTTAGTTAATTCACTAAGAAACGATAAAGAAGAAGTTGAAATTAATTTATCTCCGTTCTTGCTGTTTTATTAAGATTTTCTTAAACAAGTTTTAAAGCATTTTCATGCAACATTTGCTGTTGCATCGAGATCTTAAATGAAAGAAATGTTGATGTGAGTAGAGTTAAAAGAAATTTGAATATGTCTTGAATATATACCTATAGCATTATATAAATCTTTGGCAAAAAGGAAAAAGTACTTAAGTCGAGATAAGCTCATTTTGAGTTAATGGCAGCCCTGTTATCTTCATATGCAGAAGTAGACCTGGGAAAATTTAAAAATCTTTTGTGCTATTTATCAGGAAGTTATACTTAATGACTTTATGACTTTCTACTTATATTTCTTCAACTTATAAAGTGTTTTTTTTTAGAGAGTCACAACTTTGAGTTCCTTTGAATAAATCAATTGTAGCGCCCGCTGTGTGGTATGTGGCTCCGACCTGTTGGAACCACTATCAGCTAGATTAATGCCACGTAATTGAGGTACGAAAAAATTTCGAATCATGTTCCTGTGCCGTTCACCATTGACAGTAACATTCTGACCATCATCGTTTTTGAAGACATATGGGCCAATGACTCCGCCAGCACATAAAGCGCACCAAACAGTAATTTTGTGTGGCTGTAATGGTGTTTCGACAAAAGCTTGTAGATTCCCCTCACTCCAAATGCGACAATTCTTATTCAACCAGAAATGGGCTTCATCGGTAAATAAACATTTGAATGGAAATTCGAAATCAATATCAAGTTGTGATTCAGCCAATTCGCCGAACAATTTGGTGTAAGTCGATTCCTAATGAAATTTTAAAGCAAACTAAAGAAAAACAACTATCAGCTGTTAAATGGGTGCTGAAATAAAGCAGTGATGCCAACTCAAAGTTGTGACACTCTAAAAAAAAATACTCTAAATGTATATTGATGTAGAAAGGCCTTAACTCGTATTTTAACGAAATTGAGTTTTTCAGTGATTCCAATACATTTCACCCAATTACAACTCGTCACAAATATTTATTTCACTAGTGTAAAAAATAAAGCTTTCACAAGCAGTTTTACAAAGCACTTATAGTGTTTATTATTATGTTTTTACCTTCTCCTGTAAAGTTACAGTTATATGAGTTAGGGCCTTTCTACTTGTGACCAACGATATAATCTTAATTCAGCTTCCCAGCAAAAAAAAATATCTGATTTGGAAGCACTAACAACTGAGGGAAGCAAAGCATTGCTTACTCGATAACAAATGCTTCGAAAAATGCTTCTGGAAAGCACTAATGTAAGGCGTACTCTTAACAAAGTATACTATAAAAAATAATCACAGAAAATTTGGAAAACCAGTAACTTTTGCATCTGAGTATTACTTCTGTGAAGCCGAAAATTTCATGGTTTTTTTGAAGCTGAATGTATTGCTTCTAGCTTGGTCATCTTGTTTTTCTACAAAAAATTAAAGTAAACATGGAAATTTTCAATTTAACTGCAAAAAAAAAAATTAATTTCTGATCGACTTAAAAGTTTAAAAGTGTTCTCCTATAAAACAGTAAAACATGACTTATTCAATTTTTCCTTATTGCTCCAGACACATATAATGCCCAGCAAACAAGAGGACAAACGCTTGAATTATAATTATTTACGATTGAATGTTCTACTCAAACGTTACCAAATAATTTTTTTATTATTTATAAATCATTCTCATGTTTCGATAGATTTTTCGTCAAATTACGCTAAATTTAGTCCATAAACATTGATTATATAAGAAAAATACCACTAATTTCTATATTAATTACTATTCCAGCCGCTACGCTAAAATATTTTGACACAATAAATAATTAGTAGTTTGTATAAGATTAAAAAATATTATTCACAACTGTGCAGTCAACCTGCACTAAAACAAGCTGTCACTGTGAAGTATTCGCAATAACAAGAGCTATCTCATGAAGTAAAGAGCAGAATTAATTTTTAATTAATTAATTAATCCATATCGAACAAAAAACTTCTGCACAAGTTTTTTTTTCTTACTTTATTATAATTTTTGGTTAAAGCATTAAGATAGCATAACAACACTGTCTAAGAAAGTCTATGAAATGGTATAGAATTTTCGATTAAATCAGCTATTCTACCTAAATTAAAATCACAGTTAAAAACTTTACAATCACCCTTATTCGAGTTGTCGACATCGACGTCACTTTAACACAATCCCCTATATTGTGAATGGCGTCGTCGACGTCACATTAAGACGACAATAATATTGTCATTTATCTATTCTTTATGGGCAACAACTTCATGTTTGATATGCATTTTTAGAATTTAAGCCTAACCCATGAAATGGCATGAAGTAGTATAAGTGGCAAAATTTAACATAGTCCTATCAAGTTGACAACTGGAATAAGTGTGATTAAAATACTGGTTTCTTGAGACTTTATTTTAATTTCAAGTGAACGCTATTGCCCATTTTCGGTTTTTTTACAGAAGTAACAACAATGAATGCCTACTAGTATTACGAGGTGTTACCTTCTTTTGGAAAGGAATAGTGACAGAAAAGACAAATGGTGAAGAAAGCGATATAGGAAAGCTTCATTATTTTGCAACTCTGCTTTTTGTAATTTTTTTAATAATGCAGTGCCTCTGGTGTCAATGAGGCGTATTAAATTTTTGAAGCTGTATTTAGTAGCCATTTTATTTGTTATTTCACTGCTCCGAGGATGTCGAGCTGTCGCCAGAAACATCGACCAGACGCCGTGGCCGTCCTTAAGGCGAATTTTGGTCAAAGACCTGCGCATGTTCCCGTACAAAGTCCAGTCCGTGCATCAGCTGTTGCCTCGCGTTACGCGTGCAACCTACGTCCAAGCCATCAATCAATTCAATCTCGAGGACGAAGTGGACGGTTTTTCGACAAAAATCATAATATGAGCGATGAGGCTCATTTCCATCTCAGCGAGTACGTGAACAAGCAAAACTATCGCTTCTGGGGCACCGAAAATCCGCTAGTGATGCACGAGGAGCCATATATATTTATATTTTTTTCGAGGACTGGTCAAACGACAACAGTGGACGATGCGCGCTATAGGGCCATATTAACCGAGTTTTTTCTACCGCAATTGAACGAATTAGGACTGGAGGACATGTAGTTCCAACAGGACGGAGCAACGGCACACACTGCGCGAGTCACAACCGATATGCTGAAGGCGGCGTTCCCAGGTCGCCTCATCTCTCGTTTTGGCGATTTACATTGGGCCGCAAGATCGCCCGATTTAACCGTTGCAGACTTTTTTGGGGTTTCTTGAAGTCTCGTGTTTACGTGAACAAGCCCAAGACCCTGGAAGCCCTCAAGGACAACATTCGGCATGAGTGCGAGAATCGGTCGCCCGAAGTTCTCGACTTGACCAATAAAATTCTTAAGGTTCAAATAAACATAATCAAGAAACAAAATCGAAGTTTTTTTATTAAAAAAAAAATGAGAGCCCAACAATATCGGATGACTTCTTTTGGCGCACTTTGTATGAATTTATTTATCAAATAGTTTTTTTGAGTTGTACTGTGAAATCTCGCTGTATTGATAAATATTATTATTGAAGGTTGTCAAAATTCTACTCCGTAGCCAACGACACATAGTTATCGAATCTTATTTGACAGATTTCTATGGCAAATAAACCTGTAATAAAGCTTAAATATTCTTTATGAATAAAAAAATTTATAAAATTATTGTTTTCCTATAGTTGGAAAACGAGTAGTTTGCATACAAGCGGTTGTCTTAATGCTTGCTGGGTAAGTTCTATTAACAATAGGAGCCAGACTGGGCTTACTGTCTACCGGTTGCTATACACGCAATACAAAATAAGAATTACTTTTTAATGCAGTTTAGCGATTTAATGATGAGCAACACTTTTTTAAAAAAATAAAAAAATAAAATATTTTAAAATAGTGGATGTAAAAAAGTACATAAAGTACGCAGAATAAGGTTCTCTATGGAATAAAATATCCCTCAAATTGTCTTTACCTTCTTTGCTGTCGAAATGTTTTTTAAATATTATTACAAATGTTTGCTAATAAAAAACAATAAATAAATAAATATTGCAACAAAAAACATTGAAAGAAGAATATAATGACAATAAAAACAAATAATTATTTGTTTTTTTTTTTTTTGTAAACATAAGTAACTTTTCTATAGAAGTGCTACCAAGTTTTTGACCATCTGCTATGTCGTATAAACAGTGAGTTAATTTATTTCCAAATACTTTTATTTGCAAATAGTGCACGTATAAACGTAGTCCTAGATTTCAAATAGTACCCTAAAAATTAATCAAGTCTTATTAATTCATGCGATTTAACCAATTCGAGACAGTGCATGATCAGGAAATGTCTCCTGAATTTTTTACGGACTGTATGACATGTGGAACCCTACGTTCACATCGAAACCGAACAATTTCAGCTGAAGAGAGCTTTTTGGAATGTTAAACTCTTGTCTACCACGCCGACTGATGTTGTTACTGAATTTTCATTGATACTCTTATGCGCTGCTTTTAAATTGATATTTGAACGGGTTGTTTTTGCACAGACAGTGTGTTTGTCGTACGCAACTTATCCAGTGTCCCTGAATATGTATTTCAATTTATACCTTCACGTTTGACACTATACCCATCCTATTTTGTAGGCAATTTTAGGAACTTTCACTACCCAAATTTCATTCGTGTTCCATTACGCATCGTTGTGTTTTAACTAATTCTAAGCTGTCAGATATCAAACGATTTCTGTACGATTGCAAATGCAATCAGAAAATAAAAGTTATTTCTTGAGTTTTATTTATTCCTGACAAAATATAAGTTATTTTGTGATTTTTATTTTTCCTCCGAAAATAAAAGTTATATTTTGATATTATCTACTTGTTATCCTAAAAAAAAATATTCCATATTTAGATAAGCCCACAGTTTTTAAAATTTTTAAGTTTCTTAATCTTGCTTAAGTTAAGTATTTTCAATTCCTATTGAATAAAACATTTTTATTAATTAATGTGATTTTCTAAAGAAGATAAATTTTTAAGTTTCTTAATCTTGCTTAAGTTAAGTATTTTCAATTCCTATTGAATAAAACATTTTTATTAATTAATGTGATTTTCTAAAGAAGATAAGAAAAATTAAGCCAGAAATGCCGAAATTTTTCTGTGCAGCCACGCACTTCATGAAAATACTATACTGATAGTCCCGATTAAGAAATTATTCCTGATTAAAATTCACTCAAGTTCAACTAAATTTGATATGTATCAAGTTTGAAGTTTATAATTTTTTAATTGATATTCAACAACTATTTATTTTCCCTTTTATAGGAAAGTATTCAGGAATTTGTTATACAGGTAATTCTGTGTTGTAAATTGTTGAAGAGTTGTTTTTAAATATAAATACTTTTCACCCAATTTTTTTTAATGCAAAATAATTTGACATGTGCTTTTTGTTACACATTTTGAAAACTTTGCAATTTTACTTTTGACATGAATACCTTTACGAAAATTATAACAAAATTTATGTACGAGTATGTAGATAAATTTATTCTTTTCTCAAAACTCATTAAAACGTTAATATGTATTTGCGCGTGTAAGTTTGAATATTGCCATTCGATAAATAAATAAGATATACATATGTATATGCAAAATAGTACACATTAACATAAATTTTATTTTACATCCACGATTTCGATCAATTTCCTGAAAACTTTTCATATAAAAATTCATTTTTATTATGAAATTGTAATACGATTTTCTTTGTTTTCTCGCTGCTTTTGAATTCAACTTTGCTGTGGGTGCAGTGAAGCAATAAGAGAAATGCCAAAAAAAAACGCTTTTAATAAAATATAAAATATCATTTTATGGGTTTCATTCGCACGAGATACGAGCAGGACGGAGCAGCGAAGAGTATTTATGAAAAATGCTTTCGATATTCGATTCAGTTTCATTTTCAAGTTTTTCTTTTACACAAGCAATACGAAAATCATAAATGCCTCGTAAAATTTTATGTGTTCATTATTTTTTCTTTTTTTTAAATTAAGAGAAGAAATGAAAGGAAAAATGCGAAGAAAAATTAACAGCATTGAAATGAAAAGAAATGGAGCACATTTTACACGCACAATATTAAATTTATAGAAATTTATTTTGCTTTTTTTTTAATAAATATATATTTTGTTTTATTCTGACTTTTTTAAGAATATTTTTTGGTTTTCATTTTACTTCAGGAGGACAAGAAGGTATCGTAACAGGCAACATTAGACTAATATTTGTTTGAAAACTTTACAATTGTAATTTTCTTGGTAAATAAATATAATAAAAAAGTTTCTTAAAATAATTTACAGAATTCATATACAAACCAAAATCTTTCCATGAGAAAGATCTATATTCTAAGGAATGTAAAATTATTAAGTTCACTAACGATATTGCATGCCCATGTTGGATGCAAAGAAACGCTTTTCTGTTAGTGCATCAAAGGCAAAAGTAGTTAAAGCGTCGACTACAGGACAAACGCTTGTCCTTGAGAGCCAGAGCCCGGCATATCAATACAAAGACAACAGATTTTGCTGATATGGGGCTATTCACGCTACTTCACAGAAAAAAAAAATTGTAAATGCAATTAATTTATTTGTGAATACAATTAAAATATTATTTAAAACGGCACCTACAACGATTTTTGTAAATACAAACACACATTTGTAACATAAAAAAACAAAACCAACAACCAAAGTTATTTCCAATTAAAACGATTGTGTTATTGACAATTGAGTTGTTAACGGAAAACAAACATTTTTAATGAATTTGTTTTTCAAATTCTAATGTGTGTTTTTTGTTTGTTTTTTTTTTAATTTTTATTTAGAATTCGGTTTTGTCGAACCGGCAATATATTGACTAATAGACTAGCGTGCTTACCACTCAGCTAAAGAGTAAATGGTTTTGATCATGCAAATAATGAATACACGCAAACATTATTTCTATGTTTCTTCTACATGTGCGCTTTGCGTTGATATACATAATTTAAAAATAACTTTGTTGAGTGAAAAAAAAAACAAGCCACGACGTTTTCCGGCTTCTTGTCGGAATTCACACGTATACAACACGAGCAATCAAAAAATACAACAACAATATCACATGACCGCGTTGGGTCAATCAACAAGCAAGATAAACACCAACACAAAGAAATTAAATTAAATGATATTTTAAAATGCGCGGTATTGTTAAATTAATGACAAATATTGTTGAAATTAAATTTTTTTTTTCAATAACATGGTTTTGTTCAACATAATTCTTGTCTATTTTTTTCTGTGTTCGCAACTCATACGATGGCCACATAGCTTAAAGTAATGCGTCTATCTAGCACCAGAGAACACGCTCCAACGATGCTATGGAAATTAATATCACGCACAACCAGTCGAAGTAGCAAAAGTCGTAAAATTTTTACTTTGCGCTGCTTTTGCTTTTTCCAACTGTCAAATATAATATATTATAATATAATATACATATATAATATTATTATTGATATCGCGCAACATTTTGCCTTAAATATACCACTCCTTCATTACTTTAAAACACTTAAGGTATATATTGGAACTTTCTAATTCTTTCTTGTTTTTTGCTTAACTAAAATGGTACGGAAGGCGTGTGGAATTATTTAAATAATACGATCAAAATTTGACATCCCATAAGACTTGATCATTTTTTGAAAGTTTTCTAAACGATAATACTTTTCATCTGATCCGAGTTGCATTATTATAAAATCAAGTAATAAACAAACTGACAAGTCGTTTGTTTCGACGTCGATGCTGTGCCGTCGTTTATGGTATACTTCTTCATCTTAACCGGCTATAAATGCTGAATATTTTTATCGTATTGAAATATATTTCATGTAAGCTATGACTGAAAGTTAACGAAATTATAGTATTTTTCTTTTCTTTATCTTATTAAAACCAACTACTTTAACCACCGTCTATTTTCAAGAGCCGGCACGACCACAGCTTCATGAAACTGCTCTGCCGTCGGAAGTCAACGATTAATGTGGGCATGTTAATCCTCAACAGCTGTTTGCTTTCTACTTGTTTTTTTTAATATAATATGAGGTATGATGGTGTGAACACAAAATGCCAAAAAAAGCAATTAAGTCCAAATCGGCCAGACAAACCGCCTACCGCCCACAAAATCCAAACAGATTTTATCGCATTAAATTTTTCTTATCCAAGCAGAAGTCTGCAAATGTCATACACACATATCTGTGGTTTTCATGAATAACAGCCATGTTCCATAAAATCGAAATTTTCAGGAGAGCCAAAGCAAGTTCTTTTTGAAACTGCAGTCTGAGTATCAAAAATTTTCAACTTTCTCTTACACAATCAGGTATATAAAGGGTGTTTTTTATAGAGGTATAGAACTCTGAAATGGAATAAAATAAACATGAATTTTTTAAGCGGACATGAAATTTAATTTTATTTAAAAGATTATATTCTGGCATCATAATTTAAATATGACTTCTGGCATATGACCGCTACGGTTGGCATGGATGTAGTCTAATCTGTAAGTCAAATTTTCGATAAATTTTTCCAACATTTGTGGCCGTATATTGGCAATAACTCGGCTAATGTTGTCTTCCAAGTGGTTAATCGCTTCCGGCTTATATACTATAGACTAGCGACTTCACATATCCATACAGAAAATAGTTTAGCGGCTTTAAATCGCACGATCTTGGAGGACAAATTAACGGGTCCGAAACGTTAAACTATGCGGTTGCTAAAAGCTTCCTTCAATAAATCAACTGTGGCACGAGCTGTCACGAGATGTGTGACATGCACATCATGATTGTTCAATTGATGAACGAAGAAGTCAGTAATCATGGCTCCATAGCGGTTACCATTGACTGTAGCATTCTTACCCGTATCGTTTTTAAGGAAGTACGGACCAATGCTTCCATCAGCCCATAAAGCACACCAAACAGTCTCTGTGGATGTGATTTCGCACCTCGTTTACTCTAAATGATAATTAGAGTAAACGAGGTGAGAAAACGCTCTATAGTTAATCGATATTAGTGATGAGCTATTTTTCGAAACCTGTTACTTTTTCACAGCGATTGAAAAATCACTATCCCAACTGTGACTGAATTTATCAAGTAACAGGTTTTGCAAATGTAGTTCTTTCATACAAACTGTGAATGCTCTTGCATGCTTACTTTACAGTAACTAAAGCTACCACATGAATTTATTTGTATACGTTCACCATTTGTCGAGAAAAAATCGTCTAATCGTGTCAAATCGTCTTTTCTGGCAAATATTTATAGCTCTCACATTTTGGTATTTGCAATTTTACTGTCTCTCTGACTCTCATACGACAAATATTTGGTTGGGGTTGATGCTAATTGTTTGTTCTTGCCGCTTTTCTTATTAGCATTTATCAAAATACCAATACTAATACATACTTTTAAAACAGAAGAGCTGAAATGTGTTAAACCGTGTTCACAGTCACTGTTTAATTTCAAAACTGCTCTTCATATTAGATTTTGTTAAAATAACAGATCTGCTACAAACAATCACAGTTTGAAAGAACAGCGATTAAAAAATCACGTTCACAAGGAGCAACATTATTAAAAAATAACAGTTTCGCTCAACACTAATCGATATACATATTTGCTGTGATGGGAGATTATGTTGACCGCAAGATGGACGTAGTGTGGAATACATATGTATGCATGTATTTCGAACAGAACCATGATTTTCAAATTTGCACAATTTGGAAGCGTTGTTCAGGCGTCAGTATATTCATGTTTAAATGCGAAACTAAACATAAATCACTTGACAGCTGACAAAATGGCCGCCAGTTAAAAAAGTGTTGCTAAGTTAAAGTTTTATAAACGCCCTTTAAACATCGAAATTGTGTTCTGATAAAACAACTTATGCCAATGTAAGAGATTGTCGCTGAAGAAAAAAAAAATGCCCATGCAACCTCCAAGAAAATATAAATTATTTTGTTTAGAAAAAGTGCTTTAGGTTAAAATTTTTGTATGTACCTCCATGCGGGATATAAATAACATGAGACTTAAAATAAGAATAAACACCGCATAAAGTAGCTTATAAAAGCAAGTTAGAAAATATAAAAAACAAACACACATGTGATTACGCGTTTCTTATTAACTAAACAAATATCAGAAAATTATTTTCAGATGTGTTAAGATAAAACGCCGTATTCGTAAGTGGAGGAAATAATTCTTTTGCAAGCCAATAATTATCAACATAATACGTTAATGTTGAAAATTATTAGAAAAAAGGTAGAAGTTGTGTTGTTGATTTAAAAAAGAAAATTCTCAAAGCATTTAAAAAATAACAATTTGACATCATAAACTCGAAATAAGAAAAATTTACAAAGATTGTTAATCATGACCAGTGATGCCATTAGGACACGAAAGATACATTTTTCGTATCTTTTGATGACTTCAGGTACCATGTGTAATCCCGACATTTTTCGTATCTTTTGAATTTGTACGCAAAATGTACAGAAAATATCATCATCTATTTTTTTGAGGAAATATGAAAATCTTTTTTATTTTCAGGAAATTTATATGAACTTTTTGATATAATCGCCTTAGTATAAGCGCCTTAGCTCGTATATTAATATTTACAAAAATTAATTTGTTTTGATAACATCCAAAGATAGTTATGTACATATAATTAATTTTAAAGTTTTAAAATTACATGACTTAATTAAATATAAAAATGAATTTATATGATATCATTTTCTTTACAATATTCATTAAATATGAAATAAAAATGTTATGTTAATAAATGTTAAACGTTAAAAATGGACTTTCAAACTTATTAAAAAATGTATCTTTTTGGGAACAAATGTATCTTTTTGGAAACTAAAATGTATCTTTCTCGAAATTTCACTGGCAACACTGGTCATGACCAACAAAAAAACGTTCAGCCTGTCCCACGTTGTTGGCGGGAAACGTTCGATCGATTACTTATATTGAAAATATAACCAAATTTTCTCATTTTACTGTCGTTTTCACTACAAGTTGTCGATCAAACTTTTTCTGCCTGCTGGTTTATTTTTTATTTATCATTTATACGATTTGTTATAAAAGAGCCTGAGGAAACCAGTAAGCGATGAAAAATGTCAGTGTTTTTTTTTTTTAAATCTTTGACTGAATTAAATTTTTAATTAAGCTTTTAATCAATTAAATTTTTTAGCAAAAGTTAAATTGACTCAATTATTAGTTTAATTAAAGGAGTTAATTAAAGAAAAAAATTTTCTTCATTCTATTTCTGCGCTGAATTTTCTGCAATTGCAATTTTAATATACTATATAAGTTTTAATTTAATATTTAAGTTTCAGCAGTATTCATGCATATATAAATGCAAATATTTAAGAGCAACAATAAATACAAAACAAAATTCTTTTAAAACTTTAATGGTAATCGCAATGCATTTTGATATTTTTCCACCCCTACTTCAACGCAGAAGAGAACAAAATATAAATAAAAAAAACGCCATAGATTTCTGAAATACTGTAGAAAAGATCATTTCTGAAAAGCTGTAGAAAAGTAAGCATTGGTTTCGAAAGCCCAATTACTTAACAGTTTGTTTGATTTTCACAGGTTGAACCGAAACAGAACAGAATGAATGGGAAAAACTAACAGCTTTTAGAAGATTCCTATAAACAAAAAAGAGACAGCTGATTCGTAACAGAACAGAAATTAAAACTAATTCTGCCTTTAGGCCTATACCCGCACAAACTAAATTTGACATTTACCTTACTTAATATACAAAATTCACCTGGTTTAGTGGGGTCGCCTTATAGATGCGCCTTGGATGTTATTATGAAATTTCTTTTTTTTTTGCATCACTAGCAGTGATGCCAATATCTTACGGTTAAAAAACGGCTAAAATTTGTACTGCTCTTAAATATATCGAAACCCGATACTCGTAAATAAAAATCGATGTACCGGTTTTTGAAATATCGGCTATATATATCGATATTTATTTTTAAAATATCGATATTTGTTATTTTTTCCCATCTCTAATTTGAATACCCCAATTGTATTTATCCTAAAGTGGCAGACATGCAACGAAGAATGATTTCATCTATTGTTTAGTAACAATTTGAAGGAACAAATATGATAAAAAGAAAAAAAAAAGCGAAGTTCAAGAAAAACTTTATTTGTTTAAAGTTTCAATATATGCACTTAAATTTTTATGTTCATATTGTTATGGACTTTAGAACAAACCAACTGCAATTTGATTTTGAGTTCTTGGTTTGCTGCCTTTGAATACTTCCATCCCTCGAAGATCGTGAGACATTTGATTTTTTTCTTTTAATCAAACACAACCCGCGAAGCGATTAGCGTGTCTGCGGAAAACACCCACAACCTCTGGACTACTGACAGGCTAGCATTGCTACCACTCAGCCACAGTTTCGTGCAGTTTAACAAAAATCACCATCCAAAACTATTTCGAAATATCTAGAACAATTCCCTAAAGGATGTTGATGTTTCCGACTTTATTATAAATGGGAGGAATCAGTCAAGTTTTGTATGGCTATACTCCGAATTCTATTTCTTAAGCTCTCTACAGACGCACAGTGGCGCCCGTAGAGCAAACGAGGTTGCAAAAATCAAAATTTTCATGTGCGCCTGCGAAATTTTAAATGAATCCATCTTATAGTAAACTTTTCAACGATCTCAAATATGCTACTCTTAACAATATCAGATTTTTAGTTTAGAAGACATAACTGTTCAAAGTTAACCAATTTTCGGATTTAAAAAAACACACAATTTTTAGGTAGTTTGATCCGATTTCAGGTGTAATATCACGAAAACTAGGCAACGAATAGTATTTTTTTTTGTTTTTAGTGATTGATGTGCTTATTAAATGTATAACAATAAAAAAAATTGTGCTGTTTGCTTTGTGTTTCTCTAGGTAAATCAGTATTTAAAAACTATCCATTTTTTCACTATTCTTCAACTTTGACGGAAAATAAAAAAAATTTACCTTTTTTTACCTCCGCCATATTTTCAAAATATGTTCTTTAACTAGTCTTTTACATAACTCAAAAGGTTTTATCTGCCTTTACGTGCCTATTTGGCTTCTACAGGTAAAAAACGTTAAAAAGACATGGTTGCAGAAATTGTATGGCGGGCATCCCTTACATGCCTTGACTGACAGTTACTTTGATGTAATAGTTTGAAAATTGCATTTTGAGTCAGTTGTCTACCTGAGAGCCTCTGGCGAAAAATTTGGTCCTAATATTCCGTTACAGACACAAGATGCACAAAAAACTACTCATTGAAATAAGCAGGTACGCACCTCACTTAAAAATTATTTTTGGCGTACATATGGTGAAGAACAATACTGACTTATGGTACAGGTAGGCACAAATCTCATTTGGCTACGTGCATAATATCAAAACTGTATAATTCAGCCCAAATGCATATGTATGCATGTAACAGGTACATTTGTAGACATGGTAGCATAGGCCTATATATTGCAAAACAAGCTTAATGCCTGCATTAGTCTACGACTGAAAGTTGGCGAAACAAGTATTGAAAACATGGCGTTGAACAATTTAAAACTATTTGAACTGTTTAGAAAGTCAATTACACCAACGTGTTTCGCGGAAGCTGCTTTAGAAGAACTCGATAGCTTATACGGAAATATTGAGAGAAGCAAAAGTATAAAAAATAATCTTTGTATGATACATGCCAAAATTAAGACAAAATGGGTGAAATGCAATCGAACCATTAACATCTTCAACTCCAAATACGAGGACTGGCTTAATGAAGACACCATCCTGGATATATTGGCAGTAGATAAACCCTCCACATCAACCAGAGGAGAAAAAGGAAGGCCAAAAAAAAGTATGGAGGAGTGTTCAATTTTCACAAGAAAGAGGAAACTTGCCGATGCCACCAATGACTTGACCACGAAGGATTTATCGGATGCGCTGTCTATTAAATACATAAAGGATAGTGAACGAGTTAGGTCGCAGATTACAAAATCTGTTGCTGATGCAAGCCCACTGCGACTAAAAAGGATTAAGGAAAGCATTCCCACTCCCACAAACGCACATATTAAAAAGTATAGTTCCGAAGAAGCCTTGGCTCTGTTTTTGGACTTAGAACTTTCCAAAGAGAAATATGAGATACTACGGGCATCTTTAATGCGACACGGGGCTGACCTTTTCCCCGGATACAAGCATATTACGCAAGCCAAAATAAATTCACGACCATTGCGTACGGAGTTTACGGAAGTCTCTGCGAAAGCCAATCTGCAGGATCTTATGGACCATACAGCAAAACGGTTGTTGGAAAGTCTTCCTGAAAATGAGGTGGAAATTCTTCCTCAGAAACTAACATTGATCAGCAAATGGGGCTGCGATGGATCATCCGGACAAAGCGTTTATAAGCAAAGGATATCTTCCGATGACACTACAATATCTGACGGAAATATGTTTATGGCATCTGTTGTTCCATTGCGGCTAAAATCTGATGTTTCCCTACACTGGAAAAATCATCGACCGTCATCAGTGCATTATTGCCGACCAATAATGTTTCAGTTTGCAAAGGAATCGGCAGAACTCATAAGGACCACGGTGAAGGACATTGAAGAACAAATAAGCAAGATTAAGCATACAAAATTGCAAATTGGAGAAGGAAAATATATTGAATGTAGTTACGAGTTCCACCTGACCATGGTTGACGGAAAAGTCGTAAACGAACTGACAGGAACAACCTCAACATTGACATGCCCGATTTGCAAAAAGAGTCAGAAGAACTTCGGTAATTTAAACGATTCTACAAACGAGGAGAATTACGAATATGGAATGTCACCATTGCACGCAAGGATAAGGTGTATGGAGTTCTTGCTAAAACTGGCGTATACCCTACCACAACAAGATGAAAACATCGATGAAAATACATCAATTAAGGATAAGGAAAAGATCAGAAAGAAGCAAATACAGAATGCTTTTTGGAAACAACTTGGACTAAAAGTAGACTGCCCCAAGTGTGGATACGGTAACTCAAACGATGGAAACACTTCAAGGAGATTTTTTGCAAATGATGAGGCAGTAACTAGAATCACTGGAATTGACAATGAAATCGTCAAAAGATTGGGAACGATCTTGAATGTTTTAAACTGCCAAGAAAGTGTTAATTCTACAAAATTTGGAGAATATGCATCGGAAACTGCATCTCTTTTAGCAAAAATTTATCCACAGAAGAAGTTGACCCCGACCGTCCATAAAATATTGGCGCATGGCAAAGATATAATTGAGTACCAGTCTTTGCCAATTGGAGAGCTTTCTGAAGAAGCGCAGGAGTCTCTTAACAAATTTTACAAAAAATATAGATTGCAGAACACGTTCAAAGCATCAAGGGTGAGGCAAAATGAGGACCTCTTCAACATGTTAGCAGCATCTTCCGATCCACTTATTTCTTCCCTGCGGCATGTGAAGTCACGAAAAGAACTACAATGGAATTATACTTTAGAAATGATTAGTCTTTTAAATATACCTTCTGTTACGAATTGTGATGAATATTTTACAGAAAATTCAAAAAATTAATTGAAAAAAAATTTGTTTAATTTGTTGGCTAATAACTTTAAAACAGAAAAAGCTTTCAAAAGAACTAAGAAATATAAGATTGGTAAAAATAATTTGATTTTGTTACCATAAAATAGATGAGTTAGAAAAAAATTAGAGTTTAGAAATGATTTGTATTTTAGACATACTTTGTCTTACCAAGAAAATGAATATTTTACAGAAAATTGAAAAAATCATTTAAAAAAAAACTCTTTTGTTGTAATTTTTTAGGTAATATCTTAAAACATGAAAAGCTTACAAAAGAACTACAAAAAAATATAAAATTCTTAAAAAAAATTTTTTTGTTACCAAAACTTGGATTTTTTCACAAATTTTAACTTTGAAAACCCATAAGTAAGCACCTATAAGGTGTAGCGTCCACTCCAACCGCTCATTTTATAGGTTGAACAATTATCTATGACATGCAATTTAAATTATTCGATTATCTTGTTCGGTTCAAAAGATATGATTTTTGCAACGAAAAAAGGCAAATGGCGCCACTGTGAGACGGTTGTCTGATTTTACAACTCTGTGAGTAAAATGTGTAAATTTTCGTCTGACAATGCTGCCAGAAAAAGCATAATGCCACCTGAAACAAACAGACATCTAATAATCGTGTGAACACATTTCGCTGCCATTACTGTCAGATATTTGTCAGAGATTTTATTGTTGTCAGATGTGAGCAGTTTGTGCATCTGCCAAAGGCAACATTGTCAGAGAATTATTTCTATTGGAAATGCTGCACACTAGTGATGAGCTATTTTTCGAAACCTGTTACTTTTTCACAGCGATTGAAAAATCACTATCCCAACTGTGACTGAATTTATCAAGTAACAGGTTTTGCAAATGTAGTTCTTTCATACAAACTGTGAATGCTCTTGCATGCTTACTTTACAGTAACTAAAGCTACCACATGAATTTATTTGTATACGTTCACCGTTTGTCGAGAAAAAATCGTCTAATCGTGTCAAATCGTCTTTTCTGGCAACTATTTATAGCTCTCACATTTTTGTATTTGCAATTTTACTGTCTCTCTGACTCTCATACAACAATTATCAATATTTGGTTGGGATTGATGCTAATTGTTTGTTCTTGCGGCTTTTCTTATTAGCATTTATCAAAATACCAATACTAATACATACTTTTAAAGCAGAAGAGTTGAAATGTGTTAAACCGTGATCACAGTCACTGTTTAATTTCACAACTGCTCTTCTTATTAGATTTTGTCAAAATAACAGAACTGCTACAAACAAAATACTGCTAAACTGTGATCACAATCACAGTTTAAAAGAACAGCGATTTATAAATCACGTTCACAAGGAGCAACATTATTAAAAAATCACAGTTTCGCTCAACACTACTGCACACGCCTGTTTTTAAATCAAAATTAAAGTGAAAAATATATGGTCCATAATAATATATATTTAAAATTTTTATATATGTATAACAGAAGCACATACGATTGATAATTTCTGTCAAATGCTAACAACAGATCTGAAAAGTTTTGCAAAATGATAACCATAATTTTTTTGCCACAAACCGTATCAACTGGCTGAACTGCATTGTTGCCTTGTGCTGGCAATTTTTTTATTGTCAGTAAATTGCCAGCACATTGCTGAATCTGACAATATTGTAAGACAACCGACAAAAATCTATAGTATAGATTCTATACAGAGCTTGAGACTTATAAAGGGTGTCCCAACAAGAACGCAAGATTTAAATTTTAAATAAAACACAGATATTTAAAAAAAAAATCGTGAAACTTTATTATATCGTAAAGTAGACAGAAGCAGGTTATATGTGGAACAACATATCTGGCAGATGGCCGCCGCGGCTTTGCTGGCACACACGCTATCTTTTAATTAAATTTTCAATGACTGTTTTGCGTAAATGCTGCGGTATTTCATTAATGCAGCGTCCAATTTCCTCTTTTAAGGCTTGCGTCAACGTCGGCTTATTCGCGTAAACCATCGACTTCAAAAAACCCCAAAGAAAAAAGTCTAACGATGTTAAATCGCACGATCTAGGCGGCCAATTATGGTATCCAAAACACGAAATAACACGATCGGGAAATGACTGATACAGCAATTGAATTGTTTCTCTGGCTGTATGACATTTGGGGCCGTCTTGTTGAAACCACATGCCCTCCACATTCATTTCTTCAATTCTAGGCACGAAAAAACTGGTTATCATTTCACGATACTGAACGCCATTGCCTCATTTTCATAAAAAAAGCTCCAATGATTCCTCCAGCCCAAAATCCACACCACACAGTGACACGTTGAGGATGCATTTGCTTCTCTTGAATCACTCGAAGATTTTCCTCACCCCAAATGCGACAATTCTGCCTATTGGCGAAGCCATCAAGATGGAAATGGGCCTCGCCACTGAAGATGATTTTATCGGCAAAATCAGCATTTTCATGTTGTCTCTCCAATACCCAATTAACGAACTCCCTTCGCTGTCCATGGTCAGCTGGCAAACCTTTCGTCAAAATTCGCTGCATAGTGGATTTGGAGACACCAATTTGCTGAGCTCGGTGTCGAATTGAGGCTGATGGAGTTGGAACGACATCATCACGTACAGCTGCGACATTTTCGGTCGATCTACCTAGTTTCGGCAAATTTATCCATTAATCTCTTTACAGTTGACTCTTTTGGAGCATTATTGTGACCTCAAATTGATTGCAATTTGCGAACTGTAGCCGCAAAACTTTCACCATTTTGGTAAAACAATTTCACAATGAGAATGCGTTCTTCATTCGTGTAGCGCTCCATTTTTACTAACCTCGTACCCAGCGATGTCAATTTAGCGCGTATCGCGCTAGATTTAGCGCGTTTTAACTATGCCAAACGCGCTTTTTTTCGTCTTAGCGCGTTTACTAAAAAAGCGCTAAATTAGCGCGTTTTGAATGAAGTCATCATCACTTCAGTTCAATATTTTTTATTTTTTTGCATAAATTTAACAATTTTCTAGTATTCAAAACTCATAATATTTTTTAAATTGGTTAATGATGCAGCTGTCGCAAATATAATAAAACATTTTGAAATTTCACAACTAAAAATATGTACTCGGACCAAAACAATTTATGTTACTTATTAAGCATCTATTCTAACTGAAGTATATACAAAAAGCATTTGAATCGAAAAACTATTCGACAATTTATATAAGTTGTTACAAAGTTTGGCAAATAAAATTAAAATAAAAACAAAGGATTTCGATTATTTGGAAAGCAATTCTGATTTTGTATTCAATCACCTTTCACACACGAGAACAATTGTGCTGGCATAACATGCCAGTTTGTATATGAGAGAGGCAAAGAGAGTCGTTTTGTGGTTGGCATAATTTTTCAACCAGGTACAACCCGCATCAGCAGCACAAAACCAATACACACACAACTTAAAAAACAGCAAATGTTAAATGAATACAAAAAACAGTAATACACACAAAAATGTGTGCACGTATATATTTTTGTGCCAGATGAATTAGTCGCGTGTGTTCTAAAAAGAACAAAAATTGTGCCGCATAAAAATTAGTCTCGTGTGTGAAAGGCCAATGATTTTAGTTATTTAGGATACAATTTCGAAGAAACAATCACCTGTATTACGTATGTTGAGTCGAATATTCGTCTAGGAGAATTTTGTTCTAGATTAAAGGAAATGTGAACAAGTTTTCTTTAATCTAGGACAAAACCGTCGTAGACGAAAATTCGATTCTACATACGCAATACGGGTGAATATTATAAAATCTGAAAAGAGCTACTAAAAAAATTAATTGTATTTAATAATGCACATGTACATACATCGAATTTTATTAAAATTTAATTTAGCGCGTAGGAAAATAGCACGTTTTGGCTATGAAAAGTTGACAATGTTGTAACTTAGCGTGTTCTAGCGCGTTTTGCTAATAGGAATAGCGCGTTTGGCTTATAAATAGTTGGCATCGCTGCTCGTACCTTCTACTAGCAAACAATAACAATTGTTCAAATGTCAAACAATGACACTTCGAATGGTGCCAGATTTAAATCTTGCGTTCTTGTTGGGACACCCTTTAGAACTTCTAAGGAAATAAAATTCATTTGCAACTCAAGGTCTAAGTGTATAAGTACTACTCTTAGCCATCCCCCTCCCTCTTACTCAACGTCTCTCGCACTCTCGCTTTCTTGCTGTTCGATACTTTATTTTTGTGGTATGTTTAGTTTTGTATTGCACATAATAATACCGTTAGTTTTGTTGCTGTTTAGCATTTTATTTGCAAATTTTATATGACTTTTATTACATTTTTATGTACTTGTAAATATGGATTTTTATTATGTGCAATCAATGTGTGTTTATTTTTGCCTTGTCATACAATTTCAAAACATTTTTATTTTTATTGGGGCGAACTTTTGACTTTGTAAAATAAACCATAATATTTAATGCAATTTAATATTATTATTTCTTTTTACAAAAAAAAAACATTTGCAGAAATAAAATAAAATTGTTTTTTTTTCGCCGTTGTTGTTGTTGTATGACTGAGAGCAACAGTGTTCAACCCACTTAAGTTATTATACTCGTATGTCATTGCATTTGAAATTGGTTTTAAAATTCTAACAAATGAAAATTCTAATAGATGAAAATAATATATGTAAATAAGTTGAATGAATACACTTGATAGAAGGGAGTTCAGATTTACATAAAAACTGTAAGATTCACTTAATCTATTGAGTTAGAGGTCTATGTTGCTAAAGCTCTTTTGCTTTATGAACTCATAGTTTAAATTTTATGTTTTTTTTAAGTTAATTTAATAACAAATAAATAAATACTTACTGTCTTATTTATAATAAAAATAAAATATATAAAAATATTAAGCCTTTATAACTTAATAAGAAAAATATGGTTTGGAAATCTGTTTTATAAACCCTTCATTAAGACTTAATAATTTTTATAAATTGAGCCTTTCGTCTACAGTGGCTCACATCGAAAGTCGATTAGGGATTGACAAAATTTAACAACGATTTCATATACCAATTTTTAAATTTTTCTTAAGAATTTTCCATACATTTATTTAAAATTTTATTTTATTTTTATCGAGGAAAAACAAGTAGCAATCCAAATATTATTTTATTAACCATTATTTTTTAGTGCCGTTTATTATTTATGTTTTGTAAGTAGTCAGTTGTATCTTTGCTTTTATCAGATGAAAATATTTTTAAATTATTTTATACAAATCCGCTTACAATCAATTATACAGTTGACTTTGAAAAAATGAAAAATCGTTGTTAATAATTTTTTGGATGGAAAAAGACAACGTGAAATCGTCAAACGTTAACAAAAATAAGTCAACAGTCCATGATATAACTCATCAATAAAACAAAAATTAAAGAAATATTAAATAAAGAGCCGGTGAAAAAAAGAAGCTTACATCAAGCGATGAGAAGATTATAGTTCGTGCTGTATAGAAGGATCCATTTTTCTCTATTCGGAAACTTGCTAAAATTTTTAAAATTATTTGTGGCGTTATGTTGGTACTCATGTCTCTCACTTATGCCCACAATTTCGGCCATTTTGAATGTTCAGTTAACAGCCGCTTTGCTTGCACGTGTTTTGGCTCGTCTTCGATAATATGTTTACATGGTTGAAGCATTCAACTTTATACTAACTTTATTCAAATATATGTAAACTAATACGATTGCAATTTAAATTTTAAACTTTCATACATTTTACCAGTTTCAATTGAACATTTTTGTAGGTAATTTTTTATTTTTTTTTGTTTTAAGAGAAATATCACTCAGGCAATGAATGCCTACTACTATTTATTACTAGGTGTTACCTTATTTAGGAAAGAGGTAGTGATATAGAAGACAGGTGGTGAAGGAAGAGATAGAGGAAAGCTGCATTCTTTTAAAATTATGCTTTTTGCACGATTTTTTTAATAATGCGGTGTTGCAGCGCCTCTGGTGTCAATGAGGCATATTAAGTTGTTGAAGCTGTGTTTAGTAGCCATTTTATTGGTTATTTTACTTTGCCGATGATTCTGCTCTGATGTAGGTATGGACAAAAAACATCGATGTTTTATAAACACTCGATGTATTGTGTCGAAACATGGATATAATCCGATCATTTTTTGCTCCTTAACAATCTGAAAACATCGATATTTTCTTTCGATGCATCGAATTGACAAATTGTATACAGAACATGTAGATTGATATACGAGTATAAGCGTGCATACATATCTGTATGTGTTGGCATGATTCAAGTTTGTACACGGCAACACTATTATAAGCGAAGAATAGGCTCGTGTCTCACTCATATCTTTAAAAAAAGTTTGACAAGCCGCCGGTGACGATTTTTGTTCGGCTGATAAGCGGCTGCAAAATTAGCCGTCGATTGATATAATATTTTAATATTTAATACTCCTGTTGAAAGACTGAATGAAAATGCCTTACAATACACACTTTGGTAGACTGCAAATCAAACTTGACAAAACTAAAAAAATTTCTGGTAACATTCTTTTTGATCGTTTAATAAGCTTCTCATTCTCAATACAAAAGGTAACAGTTTTAACTTGTTTTTTTTTCGGTTTTAGCTCTGATTAGGAAAGAGTAAGCTTTAAAGTCAGTTGTTATCAACACGTGCATTCAAATTTCAAAGAGCAGGGTATTTTTTGTGTGACTTTGGCTTATGCTTAAAAAGGCTACGATGATTTTGTTGTCAAATTTGTTTATTAAAGGGTCCGCCATCTAACGTTTTTTTTTCAACTAGTGCTTATTTCGTGAATGGTACCACTTAGCTCATGTCTGATTTGACAGATAATTAGTTTTATCCTTCCGCTGAACGAATACGGTTGTGTATACGCTTGAACAACGCTGGGAAATATTGCCTGCGATCGACTTACAGAAGATGCCGATTTTGCCAAAAAAATCATATTTTCAGATGAAGCTCATTTTGATCTTGGCGAGTATGTAAGCAAGCAAAATTGTCGCATTTGGGGCACAGAAAACCCGCACGCATACATTGAAAAGCCGACGCACCCAAAACGAGTCACTGTTTGGTGCGGATTTTGGTCCAGAGGCATAATTGGGCCATTTTATTTCGAAAATGAGGAAGGAGTGGCCGTTACAGTCAATGGCGATCGTTATCGGGCCATGTTGAACGAAGTTTTGTTCACAAAAATTGAAGAGAAGGATATTGGCAACATTTGGTTTCAACAGGACGGCGCTACGTGCCACACAGCCGAAGCTACACTCGATGTTTTGCGCCCTGTTTTCAAAAAAAAAAAAAGTTATCTGGCGGACCCTATATTATTAAACTTTATTTCAATGAAATATATTACAATTTTCATTTAATTATTTCCATTGTAAGTATTAATTTATTTCTTTTTCGTGAGAAGTTCAGATATTGAAAAAAATAAAATATTTGCTTTCTTCAAGTAGATTTAAAGCTATTTATTCCGAATAGTTCCGGTTTGAAACTATATTTTTGTTAATCTTTCAAGTGTTCACTTTAGAGTAAAGCAAAAACACCTTGCGCGTTTTTGCGACCGCCATAAATTTTTTTCACTTTTCCTGTATGGCCTCCACTTTTTTGCGAAATGAAATTTTTGAAAAATGGGTAAAAACTCCCAAAATACATCGCAAACACGTCTTATTGTCATTAATAATGGCTAGCTATGGTCTTCAAAATATACCAGAAGACGTGAAAACAAATCTTAAGAGAAATATAAATATTATTTGTTTTAAGCTAGCCGAAAAGTGGTTAAAAAAAGGAAGACATCGTGACTGTTTCTTAACATCAAATTCAGTTTTTCTTGATGAACCGTATATATTGAGAGATTTAGAAATAATATAGGCTTGCTTGTAGACATGCCAGCACAGCAAGGAGGTAATACGAATGACGGTAATACTGATAGACGGTTCTTTGTCAATAAAGAATTGATTGAACGGTTTCATATTATTTTGGAAATTTTAGGTAGTGGTTACCTTATTGATGAAGATTCTTTTGAAAGTTTTATTGTTGTCACACGAAATTTATGCTTAAAGGAATATCCATGGTATATTATGCCAGTTAGGGTTCATAAAATCCTGTTTCATGGAAAAGACATTGCATTCTTTCTATAGGACAGCTGTCAGAAGAAGCTCAAGAAGCTAGAAATAAAGACATGAGGAAATTTAGAGGGTTGTTTACGAGAAAAACATAGAGAATAGACACCAATACAGATCTTTTCAATCGACTTTTAATTTCTTCAGACCCTTTTGTCCCAAGTTTGCATCACACTCCCGTTCGAGTTCTAGGTTTGATAACAAGAGAAGTTCTTTCATTATTATCTAATGATGCTTTTAAAGAGGAAGAATCCTTTAACGATGCATATGTATTAATGTAATAAAGCAAAAATAAGTAAAGAAAACAATTATCATAAAATATTTATTAAAAATATTAAAATTATTTTAATATTAAAATGATTATCTCCGACTCATTACGTAAAAACTCACTTAATAATTTTATTAAGCATGAATCTTAGTTATGTTCAACTTAAATACTAGTATATATATCTGTGGCAATAAATAATAATGGCTTAAGTCGAAATTTCTTGTTTTGAGATATTAAGGGTTTTGTCTTTTTTTGTGTTTAGTTTTTAAATAAAATGTTTCCATATACAGACCAAACGGCTGACGGGATTTTGATTTAGTTTTTTTTTATTTGAAAGGTGATCTGATCGAGAGGGTTTTTAGCTATGTTTTAGAATATATCACATATTTTCTAGATACATCGGGGGTTTTTAATATTTTAATTTTTGTTATTAATAATAACATTTTATAATTGAAATTTAGCTGAGTGATAGATCTTGAGGAAGAGAACAAGAATATGTAATAAAATGAAAAAGCACTTATGTCAACTTAAGCCATTATTATTTATTGCCACAGATATGTATAACTACAAATAATCTCCGAGGATGTATCAAAGAAACCAATTTTTTATTTTAAAAATTTATTTTTTCTTAAAGTGAAAATTTTTTATTTTTTGCCTCATTTTATTAAAAAAAAATCTCCTTTTTTCAAAAAACTTGATTTTTTATACTAATTTATATATCTGAACTCATTTTTTATTTAATTCATAAATTAGAAGCGACCCCAACGCGATTTATTAATTTTGTCCATAAAAATAATCTAAAATTATGCATTAAAACAAAATTAATTTATTAATAAAAATTCTCTACAGAGTTTTATGTGAAAATGCTAAAAGTTTTTCAATCAAATTTAGTTTGGCACTCTGGCACAGTTATTTAGGCAATAATCATAAAAAAAATTTAATGATTATTGCATCATAAGAAATAAATTAGAAAAAGTCATAAATTATTAAAATTTTATTAGTAAATATATTCTGAGATTTTGTTTTTTATAGTTTTTTATGCTTAAAATAGCAGAGTATAGCAAATTTTATTTGCCTCTGCCTGAATTTATAAATTAACATTCCATGTCAAAAATGAAAATTATATACATACAATTTGAGGGTATATTAATAATTCGCATAGAAGCAATAAACTAAAGCTTAATGTATATTATGTATGTCGGTATGTATGTAGGAGAGCATGTGTGAAAAAATATTTGTATTTATCCCCTAAAATTTTCGTTTTATACAAAATTCCTTGGTGGTAAAATTTTGTTCACACAACGGTCTAACAGTTCCACTTCTGAAAATTCTAAATATTTTTTAACTGCCCGCTAAAATAAGTTACTGGTTTTACCCCGAATTTTCATGAGGTTAGGGGAATCGAATTTGACTATTTTAATGATGTATTTGATGAGTTTTGGATGTACGTATGTGTGTGTGCATGTGCGTGTATGTATGTAAAAATCTCATAATTTAAGAACGGGTCAACGGGTCGAAAGTCGCCAATTTTCCGCATTGGAAAGATGTTGAGTTCACCTGAAATTCGTAAAATAGTGAAACGATTCGGTTAAATAGATTTCGAAGATTTTGGAAAATAAAATTTTCATATTACTGTTTTCAAGTTCAAAATCTAATCAGCTCTTAAGTCCAAAAAGACAGGTCGATTTTTGACGAGAGAGATATTCAGGCCTGTCACAGAAACCTAATTCGATGGAAATGATATCAATTCCGCAATTAGGTTCTTCAGAAAGCGCAAAACGAAGAATTTGCTAGAAATAACACCACTTAAAATTTAACGCTCGGAATTTTAATTTTTTGTATGTGAAAGTACAAAAATTCGTTAAAAACAACTTTATTTCAACAAAGAAAAATGTTTTTCAGCAACTTATTTAAAAACGTTATACCCACATTACATATTTATTTAACCGACTGCAAAAAAAATAGGAGGTTATCAATTCGTCTGAATTTTTTTTGTTTTTATATTTTACACCGATTGTAAATTTTTTTGGTCTGAGCGGGTATAGCTTTCAATTGATTCTATTGCAAAAACAGTGGGCGGGGACACGCCTACATATTTTTCCATTTGATTTTATGATATTCTTCTAATTATATTGCTGCGAAACCTAGCAAACACCTTTGGTTCTTGTGATTACAAAATTTTAAAGTTGAAAAAATGGGCGGAGTCACGCCCATTAAAATTCAATATTTTATTTTAAGCAGTTCTAACTTACCGATTTTTAGAAAACTTAACCATACACTGACCTCTGGAAAACACACAATTTTGCATCTACACAAATGGGCGGAGAAACGCCCATTAAAATTTAATTTTATATTTCACGTACTTCTTTTTCAATTTCGTTTTGTTTGAAAGAGTTTACTTCCAGTTTGGTTCCATATTTTTTTTTCAAAAATGTTCTTTAATATCTTTGCATTGAAGTCGGTTTGTTTTTTGGCAGAATAATTTTTTTTACATATTAAAGTTATTTTCAAGTCTTAAGAAAAATATGCAATGCAGTCAAATAAAATTAAATAAAACTTTAACACGTACACTGCGTTTGTATAGGGTCCGCCAGATAACTTTTTTTTTGAAAACAGGGCGCAAAACATCGAGTGTAGCTTTGGCTGTGTGGCACGTAGCGCCGTCCTGTTGAAACCAAATGTTGCCAATATCCTCCTCTTCAATTTTTGTGAACAAAAAGTCGTTCAACATGGTCCGATAACGATCGCCATTGACTGTAACGGCCACTCCTTGCTCATTGGCCCAATTATGCCTCTGGACCAAAATCCGCACCAAACAGTGACTCGTTTTGATTGTTTACATGCCCGCCAAGATCAAAATGAGCTTCATCTGAAACGATGAGTTCTTTGGCAAAATCGGCATCTTCTGTAAGTCGATCGCAGGCAATATTTCCAAGTGTATACACAACCATATTCATTCAGCGGAAGGATAAAACTAATTATCTGTCAAATCAGACATGAGCGAAATAAGCACTAGTCGAAAAAAAAAAGTTAGATTGCGGACCCTAGGAAGTGAATATGATGCATCCCTCAATTCTGTTCACCGCAATTTTCGGGCAAAGATTTGAAGTCTCTTGGCATTAAAAACTGTTGTTATTGCGATTCCAACCATTTCGCGTATTAAGTTCAATAAAAGAAATTGTGCCTTTGGTACTTTGTCTTGCTCGCCTAACATAGTGTCCACACCTGATGATTTTATATCATAACTCGTTATATGACGCCGGCAGAGCAACTGTCATTTTTTCATTAATATAAACACAAAGGGGTAGACGTTGATGATTTTATATCATGATGAATCAAACAAATATTTAAAAAATACTTGCCAAAAATATCTAATTTGCGTGTTGTTTAATTTTTTAGTCACAAATAATTATTGTGCCGTCTTTTTTAAACGAAAATTGTTTAATAAATAAACGTTAAATGCACAGTAACACATAAAGTGACATTTGATATCAAGATGAATTTATCAGTCCGTGAGCTCTGATGATTATATCATAACGCTGCTATAATATTAATAAATTGAGTCCATACGTGATGAATTTTCATCATGATATCAATTTGACATTCATCATGATATAAATTCATCAGGTGTGGACACTATGTAATAACCATGTGTTTTTTTTTTGTTTTTTGTTGGCCAATATTATTGCCACATTTAAATAACAATCGAATTGCCGCTTTTTTGGAATGAGCAAAATCGATCGAAATCTGGAGAAGGTAAAGCAAAATCGATCGAAATGAAAATTCGCAATCAAAGCAATTTCGATCGATTAATCTGCCAGGCCTGATTGTTGATTAAAATTTTTGAAAAAAAATCGTTCTTTTTCTACTAACTTTAAAAATCTTCACCAAATCGAATCAGACATTCACAATCGATTCTTATATACTTTTATTAATTTTTATTGAGGCCTTCGGCCTAATTTTAATCAGCATAACGTTGGCTTAGTCAGCAAGCTTCGAAGTTAATTTTTTTTTTAGGAGGGACAAAACACCGTGTAACTGTTTCGTTAATTTTTTTTTTAAATAATTTTAGTTTTTTTATTTGGTTCATCTCTTGTGACCTACATTTTGATTGTATAAAAATAGTTTTGGTGTTTTCCGGTTTCCATTCACCAAAGGTGAAAAGGAATCCCATTGTATTCTCTACACTGACCGTGTACTTGTCTATCTATCGCACGTTTCTATCTGGAGAAGTTTGAGAGATACAGACCTCGAATTTTCGCAGAATGTGTGTTGTTATGGCCGCTAAAACAACAAACACTAAAACTTTATAAGATATAATGTGAACGGCATTGCTTGCATTTTGAAAATGATACCGCAAAATTACAAGAAAAGAAATACCTACTCTTTACTCAGCATTATGAAGATGTCAAGTTACCTACATACATATTTATACAAAAGCTTGCTCAGAAAGAATATTATTTAGTTCGATCAAATAAAAAATGTAGGCATACAAAGCTAAAAAAAATAAAATATTTTTCAAATTGGAGCAATTAAAAAAATGTGTATTTTCAAAGTTGTATGTATAATTTCAGCAGTCCATAATTTAACTTCAAATAAAACAAATTGTCTATTTAGCTTTGGTAAATATGTTGGATTTCAGTATGAAAACTATTTTAAATAACTTTAGTAACTTAAATGAGATTTTAATATTACCTGTCGTATGTCATAAATAAAATAAGTAACTAAAAGTTTTTTCTTTATTTATGGCAATTTTTTATTTTCTATTTTTTTGGATATCTAAGTATACATCAGGGTTCCCAGATTTCTTTCGACTGTCATCCCCAATTTGAAAATTTTGATCCCCAAAATTCCCCAAAAAGTAATTTGTACTATCCCCAAAAATCCCTACTAAAACTAATATTATTTTAATTTATTTAATTATTTTCTTATTAATATTTTATTTGCACTGTGGTTCATATTATTTGTACATATGGTTTATATTTAAATACGTATATGTATATTAATTCTTAACAGAGATTCGAGCAATTCGCACTGAATTTTATTTCTAGTTTTAGTTTTTATTGAGTTTCTTGCTGAAAAATTCGTTCAATACAAGCGTTGCTCCTTGATACACAAAGTACATTTTAAATCATTACAGTTCTTCAGACGGCCGTCATCCAACGGCATCTTGATATGAATAAACTTTTACCCAAAACATGTTTGAGTAGTTACAAATATATAAAATTTTAAAGAACTAATTGTCACATAAGTTGGAAGTTATATACATGTAAACCAAAAAATTAGCTTGAGCAATCTCACCAATGCGAGTACCTGTTCGATATGTCTTGTAATAAACCTTGTTTAAGTCATGCCAAAAACAAATATTAAGAACGACTTCATTGTTACCAGTAACAATTTTTATTTTAAGCGTTTTTGATAACATTTTATATTATTTATGAAATAAAAATATTAAGTAAAATACAAATCCAAACAAAATCCCCAAACCAAAATTTGTATCCCCATTTGCAAAAAAAAATTCCTGATTTGGGGATAAATCCCCTAATCTGACAACACTGGTATACATAAGTATGCAGACTCTACATCTACTCGCCACTCAACTCTCTAATGGTGGGCACTGTCAATGTATTTGTAAATTGTGTATGTGTTGAGGTTGCGAGCTACCCACCAAATACAAAGCCAAGCGTTTGAAAGATAATGGTGCATTATATATTTATATAGGGTCCGCCATCTGACGTTTTTTTCCAACTAGTGCTTCTTTCGTGAATGGTAACACTTAGCTCATGTCTGATTTGACAGATAATTAGTTTTATCATTCCGCTGAACGAATACGGTTGTGTATACGCTTTAACAACGCTGGGAAATATTGCCTGCGATCGACTTACAGAAGATGCCGATTTTGCCAAAAAAAATCATCTTTTCAGATGAAGCTCATTTTGATCTTGGCGGGTATGTAAACAAGCAAAATTGTCGCATTTGGGGCACAGAAAACCCGCACGCATACATTGAAAAGCCGACGCACCCAAAACGAGTCACTGTTTGGTGCGGATTTTGGTCCAGAGGCATAATTGGGCCAATGAGCAAGGAGTGGCCGTTACAGTCAATGGCGATCGTTATCGGACCATGTTGAACGACTTTTTGTTCACAAAAATTGAAGAGGAGGATATTGGCAACATTTGGTTTCAACAGGACGGCGCTACGTGCCACACAGCCGAAGCTACACTCGATGTTTTGCGCCCTGTTAAAAAAAAAAGTTATCTGGCGGACCCTATACATAAATATACATATTTTCTATTTTGAGTTTGCAACACACAAAAACATTAAGAATTAATTAAAATTTGATGAAAATTAGAAATGTCAAAAATTCCGCGACCAAACAATTGTTTGCACATTAATTTTTGTTTCAGTTGACTGAAAAAAGTTTCCACTTATATTTATAACATCCCTAAAAAAGGCAATAAATCAAAAAAATTACTTGTACTTTTCTTTTGAAAGTCCGTACTAGCAATTGGAAATTCATTTACGAAAGATACCGTACCTGCATGTCGTTGCGAATTCGTACCGTTATATCGTTGCGAAGTCTTGCCAACCATTTCATACAAAAATCGTTTCGATTTCGGTAATATTTCGGTTCCGAAATCGGAAGATTTTATCGACTAGTCGTAAGGAATTCGAAGCATTTGATTTGTTGGGTATAAATTGATATAAATACATACAAACATATGTATGGATGTGTTATATATGTTCATACATTTAATATTTAAATATACTTTTGACATCATTGGAACCCTAGAGTGTTCAATAGTTGTTTGTGATAGTTGCATGTTTTAGCAAAAATCTTGCGATTTTTAGTTGTTTTAGTTTCTTTCATGCCAAATGTGCGTGCGGCACGATTTTTCTTTTGCGTTTTCTGGTTTTTATTATTTTTTTTTTTCAAATTTGATTTACTTTTGTTGTACGGTTTTGTATGTGAAAATAGTGTGCCCACCGCCCCGGCTCGAAAAGTAATGACTTATTTTAATTATATAAAAATACAATTTGCATTGAAATCTTTTCGGTTTCATATAATTTTTAATGCTAGAAATTAAAATTTTGTTAAAGGTGTCTTTACATGGTAATACAATGTATTACGACATTTCAAAAAATGCTGTAGATTATACAAAATCTTATCATGTAAAAGCAAAATGTATCGAGTAGGAGAGAATACGGATACAAGCGGTCGGTAAATGTTTGTTTGTCTCATCACACCAGAGGTGTATTTCAAAGTAAACATTGGCAGCACTAATGGTATCTATTGAAGGTGTTAACACCTTTACAAAAACAACAAAAATCAACTCAGGACATTTTCATGTTGTTTTTGTAAATATTGTAGAACTGCAAACATCAAGTAGCTGATGGTACAGCAAAAGCAAACAAACAATAAACAAACCTATAAAAAAAATTATATTTTGTAGTAAAATTACATTGAAATAATAAAATGTTTTCTCCAATATTTAGTTTTATTAGTACACATCTTTTTTTTGCAACTTTCCAATTTTTGTTATTAACTCAGAAGTTTCATATTTTTGCTTGCATTTTACTTAGTATCAGTGTAAACATGAAAAATACCTACAACAGACTTTTGTTCTCTTTTTTTTAAACACGGAGAGAATTTCATAATATTTTCACTCTACAAAGTCGTAATACTTTGTATTACCATGTAAAGACACATTAAGAGCAACAATGAGAAAGAGGTACAAAAGTTTAGGAAGTTTTGTATGCGTAACGAATTTAAAATATCCTTACGTTGCAATTGGAATAAGTGAATTGTTTTGATTCATCATATTACAATTCGCTGAAAGCTTTTTTGTAATGAAAGCTCAATTTTACCATCTCTAAACTTACAACAGTCTTGCCATTGTGGTTTGTTCTTTACTAATTATGCAATGTTAGTTGTAGTAGTGGACCAAACATAAAGAACGCTGATGATGAAGGTGTAGTGGCCTTCGAAAACAGCTAGTTGTTCCGTTCTACTAAGCGTTTGTCAGAATATTTACAATTAACGTTGGGGTTATTTGTTCATTAATAATTATCATATGTAACTTGGCTTAGAAAGCGATACGAACTTTAGCCTGATTAAATCATAATATAGAAACAAATAAATTTCGAACAATAATAATTTAAATTAACTAAAACTTCCTTCCATTTTAATCAAGTTAAAGCAATTCTACCACAAGATGCTAGATTTCATTACCTTTATTTTATTGCACCTGGAAAAGGTCGATAGGCATAAGGTATACCAGTATTTATGATATTTGATCTTGTTGTTCTTTAGATATGTCAACATTTCCAAGTAATTCTAAAATGTTCATAAGGAGTTTCATAGAAATAGGGGGTACAAATTTTAATTCAAATTGTGTTTAATAAAACAACTTATTTATTAGTACTAGAACCGCCTGGCGGTCTAAATAAGACCACTTGACACGTATGTCTTTATTTATTATAAACATGTGTGTGTTTGCAAGTATATAGTGTTTTTTTTACAGTGTCACAACTTTGAGTTGGCATCGCTGCTTCATTTGAGCACCCATTTAACAGCTGATAGTTGCGTTTTGTTAAGTTTGCATTGAAATTTCATTATGAATTGACTTACACCAGAGCAAAGCGTGCAAATGGTTGAAATTTTTATTCAAAATAATTGTTCTATTTGTCAAACTCTTCGTGCACTTCTTTATTCAAAATTTGGAGTGAGGAGAATCTATAAGCTTTTGTCGAAACACCATTACATCCATAGATAATTACTGTTGGGTGCGCTTTATGGGCTGGCAGAGTCATTGGCCCATATATCTTCAAAAAATTGGTGTTCCAGATTGTGCCTTCTACGCGCTAGCCGTGACGGCAACATGGTAAAAATCATATTTAAACATTATTTTCATAAAATTTTCTTTCGAATAAAGCCCGTTTCATTGATATTAAAAATATATTTCCTTGTTTTGTTATGATTTAAACCTGTGTCACTCTATAAAAACACCCTTTCTAAAACGAAAACAAAACAGAAAGTTGTACTTCTACATAAAAATACCTTTTATACCACATATCTTTTATCAATATCGGTAGACGAATAGATACTTAAAAGCGTACGACAATAACAATTTTTTACCATATTTATTTATATGATTTCTATTATTATTTATTTATTTATTTATATTTTTTCATAAATTTTTGTAATTAAAGAACCTAAAATAAATTAGAAAATTCCTAAAGAAAAATTTAAAATATTCTAAAATGGGGATTTTTGCGTTCCATGCTTTATTGCCCACATCACAGGCCAGGCGAAAAATGTTTGCCATATTTAGTTGTTGCAATCAACTTATTTCTACTTTTTAATAAATTTTTGCAATTAAAGAATTTAAAAGAAACGAGAAACATCAAATTCCACAATTCCCAAGGAAAAATTTAAAAATTCCAAGTTGGGGATTTTTGAGTTTCATGCTGTATTGCCAACATATAGTCCGGGCGAAAAATTTCGTAGGACATAAAAAACACGTATTATTGTTTGGCCTTAGCTGTGCGATTAGAGAAAATATGAGTTATGAGTTCCATAAAAATAAGTATACGAGTATTTCGTTCCAGGGGCAACACAAATTTTTAAATTTTTTCCATGCACTTTTCAGAAAGTAATAAAATTATTTTTGTATTTATCTAGTTGAATTTTTCTTCTCTTCTTTAGAAAATTACATTAGTTAATAAAAATATTTCATTCAATAAGAATACCGATTCAGAAATTATTCCTGATTAAAATAATAAAATTATTAAATTTAAAAAATACCACGTATTTGCCTCAGATTTATTTAATTTCACAAAAGATGCACCAGGTATCGCAGTGCCGGTTTTTGGACCAGCTATTCCTCTCTATTCTCTATTTATTTGATATTAAGTCTGTAGTGAATTAATACGAAGATTTCGTGCTTGTCATCGGTTGAGCAACATTTGCAAACATTTCGTTTCTGCTTAAGAAACTTTTCAGTAGACTTAAAAAAACTCTGAAGGAAAGCTTAAAAACTTTGTATGTATAAACATGAGGAAAACTCTTAAAGTATTATTGGAAATTATTTACACAAGCACAAAATAAGTTAAGAAGAATGAAACAAAAACATTTTAAAAGCAAAGATCTTAATTCGATACTAAAACAGCTTTTCAATTCCTACAATCTTTTTACAATTAGCAATTGGCAAATTGGGCCAGAATTTTCTCAAGATTTTTTTTAATTGAAGTTGTTTAACAGATAACAAACAAAAATTGGCCCGGGAGTACTTTTGCCATGAACTCAAAATTAGCTTATATCGACTCAAGCACTTTTTCCTTTTTGCCACAGATTTATTTAATAACATGAAGTTTAATTTCTTTTTTCATATTATTTCAATTACTATATTTTTAAGAAATCGTAGGTACCGGTATAAGTAAACCTAAAATCCCGAAATCGTTTGGCATTTTTCTATATATGAATAATACAAGCCAAATACAAGTGATACGTACAATTACATGGTACACTGTAAAATGTTTTACTGCACACTACAACTATGAACGCCTGCATTTCTGCACACATAAATGTCCACTTTAACTTTATGTTGCCCATATTAATTTTTTTTTTTTTTGCAAAAAGTTTATTGAACTCATTTAGTTTGTAGAAAAATATACTCTTATGTATACAAAAAATATATGAGAAAATAAACATAAAAATTAAAATGCATCACAAAATAATCGTTGATATTTTTTCACATGTTTGCTGTTCAAATCACGCACTTGGTAGCTTGCAATTTTTAACACCCTACAGCCCACCATTATGGGTTTAGTAAATAATCCAAAAGCTCATGTGAACAGCATAATAATACAGACATACATATGTATATCACGATTGACAATGCATTTTAGTGATAAATTTAGTTTTTCACTCACGTGAGTGTGCAAAACCTTGATTCATATACAAGTACTGGGCAAAAAAAAAAGTCATTCAAAAGTTTTTTTGTTGTTGTTATGTGTATGTGTATTTTGTTCAAAACGAAATCACGCGATTTTATTTGATTGTTTGCCGGTAAGAATCAGCTGAGCAAAATCAAACCAAATCTGCGTTTAGACACAAAACATTTCGAAGGGAAACATTAACAATCATATGCATTATCAAAAGTTTGCAGCTAGTTATCCACTGCGTACAGCGAGCTGGTAACTAACATATCGATTTATTTTAGCAGCTCGTTGGCAAATACTTTATGTACAGGGTGGCGCAAAATGGCCGAAGGGTTGTGAACTCCTTATAACTTTTATATTATAATTTTTTTGTTCTTTTTCTTTTCAGTATTTTCAAAACAAGACTGGGAGAATTTAAAGTGGAACAGTACACCATTCAAGAACGATATCTAACACCAGCGTTGGAAACGGCGACACCGTGTTCATTTTCAAAAAAAATATGGCCCAATTATTCTTTCCGACGAAACACCGCACGAAAAGGTAAGTGGGTGTAATTCTCGCTGTTTAACTACTCTTAATGAACCTATTTAATTGGAAATGGGCTTCGCAGCTCATAATTAAGTTATGAATAAAATCACGATTTTCTTCTACTTTTTGACGAAAATTAATTTGTATAATAAAATTCCTTGCTGGTAATCTGTCGGTTTCAATTGTTGGACAAATTCGCCAAGTCTTTTTTGCAAAATACTGAAAAGAAAAATAATAAAAAAGTTATAAGGAATTCAAACCCTTTCGGACATTTTGCGACACCCTCTATTACTACGTTTATACGCGCACTATTTGCAAATAAGAAAAATATTTGCAAATAAATTAACTCACTGTTTATACGGCATTGTAAATGTATAAAAACTTCTATAGAAATGCTACTTATGTTTACAAAAAAAGTTGTATAAATGTATAAAATAACAAATAATAATTTGTTTTTATTGTCATTATTTTCTTCTATCAATGTTTTTTTGTGCAATATTTATCACTTTATGGTTTTTATTAGGAAAGATTTGTAAATGTGGCAACCTCAAGCATTTTATTTGCAAATAGTGCGTTAATCATGAATATTAGTAAGTCGCAATAAAAATAACAACATGGCTACAATTTACAGTTTTATTTGCGTATAAACGTAGTGTATAGCTAATTTTCATATATCCGCTAACGTGTTATATATCAACTCTGAAATTTGTAAATACTACAACTTGTTATATATCAGCTCTGAAATTTGTGGATACTTCAACAATTTTTTCCGAAATCATATTTGACTGACAGTAAAAAAGTAAGAAAGCGTAACACTCAAAATTCATGAATTTTCAGTAGAGGCCAAAAACTGTTTCGGTTAGTAGTAGTTATTCTAAAAACACAAAGAGAGTCATAACGGTTTTTTTTAATGGAAAAGAAGACAAATCAATGGGAGATTTTTACAGTGGTTAGATATGACCTCTGTTGTTTGGTTTTTTTTTTCAAAAAGTGAAAATTAAACATTTTGAGTTGTTACGCTTTTGAGGAACAAGTGCGATATATTTCCTTGAGCTGAGGTATACAAAAATTGTTTTATTTACTTACGCAAATGTGTCACAAAAGTATTTTGACACTGAACAACTGTTTTTCACAAGCTGGCAGATATTTGACAACTCACTAGCCAGAGTTAAGCAATTTTGCTCTACATACATAGTTTGTTAGTGTATTATAACTAAAGGCTCAGTTAGCCGACTGTAATGTAATGCAACTGCAACAGTAGAAAACAGCTGCTCGATATTGTTATGTGAAAAGTAATGGAAATGGTTATAGAGATGTAATGTAACGTAACCTACTTTGCATATAAAAATATCGATCAGCTGTTTCCTACATTACAGTTACATTGCATTATAGTCGGCTAAAGGTTCAGTTAGCCGACTGTAATGTAATGCAAGTGCAACAGTAGGAAACAGCTCATCGTTATTGTTATGTGAAAAGTAATGGAAATGGTTATAGAGATGTAATGTAACGTAACCTACTTTTCATATAAAAATATCGATCAGCTGTTTCCTACATTACAGTTACATTACATTACAGTCTGCTAACTGAGCCTTTACAGTCGGCTAACTGAGCCTTATCTCAGCCTTAATTCAACTCTACGCTAACTTCATGCCAATTTTTCATTATACATACGGCCTTTAGTTTGCCAGCACATTACGAGTGAGGAAGAAAGAATTATTTTTGTGTTTGGTAGTCGGTGATACGCTTTGTTGATATATTCTTTGCTACATATACATACATACATGCTTACACATGCATATGTATATGGTTAGTACTTGTTATCCAATAATAATGGAATATAGTCGGTAAAATTTTTTCCATATGTTTTTCTTCCAAAAGTTCGCCATTCTAAGCTCGTACTAAGCGATGTCGCATCGCTTAGTTCAGTGATAGTTCGATATGTCTCTTTAAGAATTAATACAAATTATATTTTATCGAGTCGTGCTCTTCTTCTTCTTAGTAACAGATTTTCATAATTTCTTGTAATCCCTTCCAATATTCTGGGTTTACTTCTAACCAAATGAATGGCAAAGTTGCTCATAAAAGGTATGACGTGTAATAAATGAGTAGCATGACACTATATCATTGTTAGTCCATTTAATGGAAATTTTTTTTTTGTTTGATTAGTTTTTGTGCCGCGTTGATAGAGGCAAGCTGACAAGCAATTTACACTTTGTTTTATGCGTGTAGTTTGCTACGCACTAAATAGAGTTCATTGACTTCGCACTTGGCTGTGTTATTAATTTTTTCTTTCTAGTTTTCATCATTGGATTTGACGTTGTTATTGAAGAGCGCCGGCAAATAATCGCAAATGAATTGATTTGGCAATGCATCAATTGAATTTGGCTAATTTTGTTCGCCATAAAATTTTATTTATTTTTTTAATTCTTGCGTATTAAATGGAAAATATGTGTTCATTGGACTCATTTATAAATGAACAAAAAATCTAAAACATTTTTTTTTTCGTAAGAAAACTATTAGTTGTTGGATTGCTTTTGTCTCATTAAGGCTGAAATATTATTTTGAAATTTAATAAGACTGACCTAGACTTGAATTGATGTGTATTGAATATAATGAAACTTGGCAAATTAGTTGAAATATTATTTTAGTTTCATACAAAAAAAAAATTAATTAAGTGGAGCAGCAGTGTGGGCTCTATTGAAAATATATTTTAATATTATAAAGAAATAATTTCAAATAATATAAATAAATAATGTTAATATGTGTTAAATTTTTATGTTTGTAGGAGAAACATTTAATTTTTTTTTGCATTAGGCATGGCACTCGCGGGACTTCAATAATTGAAATATTGAGTATTTTAGAGACTGGAATTTTCGAAAATTTTATTTTTTTTTCAAATATTTTATTATTTTTAGTTCGTTGACATTACACTGCGATACAAAATTTCAAAATTTCAATTTCGTGACGAAACGAATTTGACATGATCTTAATGTAGGATTTTTCACCAAAACCGAATTTGAAGTCACAATGGTCAAAAGTAGAACAGATTTGGAGATATTGCAAAATTACCGTTATTTGGGTTTTTAAAAAAGATGATATCACTTTCGTAAAAGAATCTTGGTAAGTATTAGATAGATTTGTTATTTCTTTTTTCTACTTGAAAGAAAATAAAATTATTAAAACAACCACGCGTTGCTTGTAAAAATTTATCAAGAAATGACTGAACTACAGTGGAAAAGTTCAAATTTCACAAAAATTATAATGTTTTTTTGCAATTTTGCTTTTTTCAACTTAGTTTTTTTTTAACCAAATAATTATTTTTTTTTTAGTTTTGTCACTTATCACGTTAGACTATTTTAATAGAAACATTTTGTGTTCAATAGAATAGAGATCTGTGCAAAACTTATAAAGTTACAGAAGATTTATTGAGTTATCCCACTTTTATCAAATCAAAAAAAAAAAAAAAACATAAGTAACAATGAAATTAAAAATGGCTTAAAAGTGTTGAGCTGCTTTTTCTATTGTAATTATTTTCTACCTCTCGCACAAGGAACTACCAATAGTCGCCCAACATCGCCTGATCATACGCCCCTTGATACCGAGGTTCCATTTCTTGTATTTGGTGGTGAAAAAGGCTCACTTGCTCGTCGCTTTCATCGCCAAGGTTATTTGGGAAGAAATTTAAGTGTGAATGCAGAAGGTGTATTTTTAAAGACATATTAAAGGTATAATTAGCCGAACGTCTCCGTCCCCTAACGAAACAGCTGATCGTTTTTGTTGATTGAAAACAATGCAAATGCTTACCGAAATTTACTGTAACGTTGACGGCACGTCTCAACCTGCATAAAATAGAATTTCCTAACGTTGTTAAGTGACGTTTGTATACCAGTGATGGCACTATTGTATGTTCAATGGAATGGGGGTATTTTGGCTCTGTTTTTCGGTACTTTTGTTAATACACACAAAAAAGTAATATGAATGAGTTTGTAATATTAATTAAAATATTTGTAATATTAATTAAAAAATTAATTAAATTTTCACCTATAAACAGTTTGATAATATCAATTAAGTTTTTCCACTCAAATTAATTAATACAATTAAAAATTTAATTGAATCAATTAAATTATTAATTGAAAACATTAATTGGTGAATACTTTTTTCTGTGTAATAATATCTGTGTGATAGACACGAAAATAATACATAAATATTTGCATATGTATACACATACATACTTACGGACATAAATACATACAGATTTATGTGCATATATATAATAAAGATCAATACAGTTCAAGGAGAATTTACATAGTTTAGGTACTTTTTCTTCGCTACAGTCACTATTTGAACTCTTTTTAATTCCCATCACTGTTTTGTGAACAGCTGTTTTTTTTTTTTTGATATTAAAACAACAAACTGAAGTAAAGCATACGCACGTTTTTAAATGTTCTATAAGTGCACAAACGTGCTAACAGTACGGTACGGTACAGTACGGCAACAACAACGTTCGGCTAACCCAGCCTTAACTCCTTTTTTAAGAAAGACATGACATGAGAAAGACATGAATGTTAACATAAATAAAAACAAAATCGTGTTAAAAACTTTACCAATTTTCTCATAATTTTTTAATAAGTCTCGTTTTTTAAATTCTGCGTATTTACTTTCTTTGGGTTTTTGATTTATTAAAACCGAAAAGTTAATTCACTAAATCTTGTGTAGCTTTATCATTTTTGCACCAATCTGGACCTTGTAGGGCGCAGAATGTTTGTATTGAAATTAAATAATTTCCTTGTAAAAAATCTTAAATTTTTAAATTGTTTGGTTAAAAAAAGAAAACTTGAAAACAGCAAAATTTTTTTTTTTTTTTTAAATACATATAACTTATTTATTGCATCTTCAAAAAAATGAACTAACAATAAGTAATCAAATCTTAAGTCTAGATATAATTAATGTGTCCGACCAATGCCGAAAACAATTTTAGTGATAGTAGTTATTAATACAATAATTATGTACTAGCAAAAAAAAATTATTCTCAAAAAATTTCATCTGAGGTATTGCGTATTAGAGCCTTGGTGTCCCTCTTTTTTAAGCGGATGTGTCCAGTAAAGTTCAAGATGTTACGAGCAAGGGGATTAGGATGGGACTCGAGTTTAGTTAAGTATTTGCCTGCGTATTTTGAAATTTCTTCAGTCACTAGTGGCATATTTAAATCACGATGTAAATTTGAATTTTTAATGTACCATGGAGCCGATGTTATTAAACGTAAAATTTTGTTTTGTCTTCGTTGGATTTTCTCAACATTTGAAGCTGAAGCAGTGCCCCATAACTGAATTCCGTAGCACCATATTGGTTTCAAAAGCGACTTGTATATTAACAGTTTGCAGTCTAGGCTGAGTGTTGAATTTCTGCCAATCAACCAATGTATTTGAGATAACTTAAGTTTCATTTGAGTTAGCTTAGAGTCAATATGATGTTTCCGCGTAAGCCTTCGATCAAGGTGAATACCAAGGTATTTCACGTGAGAATGTTGAGGAATATTCTCATTGTTTATTCGAATGGGGGAACAAGTATCTCTTCTTAGGGAAAACGTTATATGGACACACTTTTGTTCATTTACTTTAATTCTCCATAAGTTCAACCATATTTCCAACTAGGTAATATGTTCCTGGAGATTGCGGGATGCCTCAGAAGGGTTTTCGTGCATACTCATACAGGCTGTATCATCGGCAAACGTAGAGGTATGGATATTATTGCTCACAGGCATATCACAAGTATATATTAAATACAAGACTGGCCCCAGAATACTACCCTGTGGGACACCGGAAGATATAGATTCGGGCACACTCATGAAGTCTCCTTCCACAACAGTGAACTTCCTATCAACAATATAACTTTCCAAAAGTTTTTGAATGTTTATTGGCAGGTATGTCTTCAATTTTAAAACTAGGCCTTCGTGCCATACTTTGTCAAACGCTTGAGAAACATCAATGAAGAGGGCAGAACAATATTTCTTTTCTTCAAATGTCTTCCTTATAACTTGCACCAACCTATGCGTTTGCTCAATTGTGCTATGCTGACTTCTAAAACCAAATTGATGATCCGGGATACACCCATTATCAGCTAAAATTTTGGAAAATTTATTCATGAGCAGCTTTTCGAAAAGCTTTGAGATTGTTGATAGTAAGCTTATAGGCCTATATGACTCAGCCTTAGTAGGATCTTTGCCCGGCTTTGGATCTTCGCAAGTTTCCAGTTATGTGGAATATACTGCATTCGTAAAATGGCATTAAAAATAAACAGCAGGATTCTTATTGCAATTAGAGGCATATTCATCAGCATCTTGTTACTAATTTCATCAATACCTGGAGCTTTCTTCGGGTTAAGTTCAGCATATATTTTTTGTACTTCACGTAGCTTAAACCTTAAGGGAAGAGGAGGTAGGGAAACTACACTCGGAAAATCATCAGCGTTTGTGCATGAATTGGGAGTGAATACAGATTTTAAATGCTCAGCAAATAAGTTACCTTTCTCGCTATCGCTTCTTGCCCATCCTCCGGTCGAATTGCGCAGTGGTGATTTAAGCTCAACGGGTCTTTTAAGATTCCTAGCAGCGCGCCATAAAGAGTAATTAGATGCTGACGTGACATCGAGACCTTCTAGAAATTTTTCTAGTAATGCTGTTTTTTCCGACGATAGCAACTCTTTGAGTCATTTAGTACATTCTTTAAGTCTGAGTTTATTTAGGGGTGATCTGTGTTGTTGCCATTCTCTTCTAGCTCTCCTTTTTTCACATACAAGACGTTCAATATCCGCAGAATAAATTCTATTAAAGCCAGTCTGCGGATGGGAAGTAGTGGCATGTTCAGCAGCCTCTTTAATATTTTCGTTAAGATTGGCAACTTTAAATTCAATATCATCGGATGTACTTAGCTTAATGTTTTCCGTACAATGAATACTGAGATATTTTTTGAACCTCAGCCAATTAATACGACTTATCATCTTCACATATGAGTTCGGCAAATCACTCCTTAGTGGGTTAAAAATTGTAACTATTGTGGGAGAGTGATCGGAGGAGAGATCTAGAGGGGCCTCCACGTGAGTTAGGTCCCTAGGGATATTTTTCATGACACCAAAATCTATTACATCCGGAATTTTTTGTACGTCAGTAGGCCAATAAGTGGGCTCCCCACACGAAATGACATCCAAGTCCATTTTTGAAATTGTAGTAAACAACGCTCGACCTCTAGGTGTAACAAGACGCGAGCCCCAGTACGTATGTTTTGCATTGTAGTCGCCAGCTGCCAGGAAACAAGATCCAAGCGATTTGTAGAACTTCTCATACTGCTCTTCTGTAACTGCAAATCTGGGAGGTGAGTAAATTGATGATATCACGAAATTCGCACAAAAATTTTCTACGAAAATATTCGTTGCTTGCATATATTCTTCACAAACGTTGTCAAGGACATAGTGCTTGAGTCTTGACTTAATTAGAATTGCTGATCCACCGCATGCTCTCCCTCTCGGGTCCTTTGAATCATATAGAGTGTAACCATTTATTTTGAATAAGCTTCTTGATGTCAAATGAGTCTCAGAGACCAACATTATATCAATATTTTTTTCCATAAGGAAGTGCTCGAGCTCAGTTTTGTGTTGGCGAATGCCGAAAACAGCAACATAGCAAACAATCATCAAATTTTTAATGAAGTTTGAAGTTATGTCCACTGTATCTCCATCATTTCTTGACTAATCTTGACATGCGGTGTATATTTATTTTAGTAACTTTACTATCTTTTAACGAAAAAAAAAGTGTATAAACCGACGAATATTTTTGAAGATATGTATTTGCATTTAAGCCACATCATTTTTTTTAAATACCCAAATAACGGTAATTTGGCTATATTTCGAAAACTGTTCTACTTTCGACGATTTTGACTTCATATTCGGATGCAGCGAAAAACTTTACATTAGGATTGGGTGTCAGATACATTTGGTCAAAAAACTGTCACGTAGTGTAATAGTCTCTTCGAGAAATAACACCGTCAGTAAACTTTTCACGCAAAAGAGCGATGGCATCGTTAAATTTGCGGCACGTAGTGCAGTCTTGTTGAAAATAATAATCACATCCACTTCACATCAGTATTTTACGATGCCGGTCACACCAAAGCTTCATTGGATCAATGAATTTTGTCATTAATAACGATTTAACGTACGAATTCCTTGTATTAATGAAGAATAATTTATTGAGTTTCATGTATATTATGAAATTTTATGCATTTAATGAAAACTTCCAATAAACTAATGAAAAATTATTAGTGATGCTGCTTAATTAGCTGAATGAATGTTTTTTCTTTTAGTGTATGTTCTATAAAAGCAATATTCTTAGTTTTTTTTCAGCAACATGCAAGAGTTCGATTCTTCATAACACTAATTTGTACGAACAGCTACAATTTTTCCACTTTTTTCGCAATTTTTGGACGACCTAAAAATGCCTTACTTTTGCGAACTGTAAACACTAAATTTTCAATATTTTTTTAGTGAATTTTAATAATTTTAAAGCGTTGGTTGTTCAAGCACATATTGTTCCATTTTTATTGATGAAGTAGATTTTACTAGTCAAAATTAAGCGTCTTATTGAAAACATGTACTATGATTTAGTCAAACCATTTTTTTCTTTATTTCTCCAGTTCGTGGCAGCTTTTAAAATTATTAAAAGCAAAATATTATGAAATCTTTTATGTAAAAGGACGGCAGATATGACAGCACAACATAAAAGTAGCAGCTTAATTAAGGAAACTAGAAGAACTCAAATTAATTCTCATTAATATTTGAAATCATTGGAAGAGTGTTTCCTTATTTCCTTAAGTTGGCAGGTGTCAGATTGAAAGAAAAAATTAAGACAGTTTTAAATTAAACAGCACACAAATTTTAGCACATCCTAATAAAAAAGATATTATGATCTTATATTAGAAAATATTTTCAGACACATGCAAAAATCTTTTGAATGTAGGAAACCCAATTATTTTGTTAAAACTAAAAACAAGTTTTGCTGCAACTTTTTAACTTTTCTCTGCCACTTACAGGCATTTTTATTTATTAAGGTTCTTCAATAACAAATACCAAATAATGAAATGAAGATACATACTCGTATTTGAAAAACTGTTTAAAAAATCAAAAGTAAAAAGTTTTTTATCAGCAGTAATAAAAACATAAACTGCCAAACATGCCTCGCCAGGCTACAGTGGGATTACAATTCTCTACTTCTCATTCCAAGTTTGCAATTATGTATCAGTTTTACAATATTTATTTTTACAAATAAAAACAGTTTCTTCTATTTTTATTTCGCACAATCGCAGGGCAGCATTATAGTATATCGTTTATAGATTCAAGGTTTGTTTTTAAGCAAAAAAAAGTAGCAAAATCCAATTTTTGTGAGCTTTGACACGGATTATTTTAATACCTTAATATAATTGGATGAATTTAGTTGCAGCCACTACAACTTCTCGCACTTTGTTTGGCCAAAAGTTTTAGCATGTGTTTGAGGCAAACAACAACTAGAGGTATAAACTTTTATGAAAATTAAAATATGAACGTGAGAGTAAATGGATGAGTTTGCTGAGGCAAATACAACATGACACAGGTCAATTTCCGATACTTAACGAGCTTTTACACATTTTCTTTTTCGCATGCAAGTAACAGAAGTTTATTGTTTTGCTCTCTTTAGTATTATTAAAAATAAAGTTTCACTTAAATATTTTTCTGTGGGTGTTCATGTATGTGTGCGTGCGTTTATGCAGATTTCGAAATGAAAGTATACGGAATAAAATTTACTCACAGGCTTGTTTTTTATATGCATGTGCCAGATACTTTTTTCCGCCCTAGTCAAATTTTAAAAAAATATGTCCCCAAAAACTCCTTGTTAAAGAATATTAAAAATTCCCCAAAAAATCGGTTTAAAAAAGGTGGTTTTTAATTAAATTTATATACTATACATAAGCATTTATATACTTTTATTACAAAATGATCTGCACTTTCATATACATATGTTTTTATTTATTTCAAGTCTGTATCTTATGAACTAAAAGAGTGTGTATTACACAGAGTAACACGAAAAAAATAACCATATACGGACACCACTACGTGATAGAAGACCAAAATAAAAAAGACCCGTGTCTCCCAGTTTTGCCCCAAGTCATGCACTTTTTTATGGGCCCCCAAAGATTTGTGGCCTCGATGCCGTTCGGAATTTTCATTTCCTCTTTGACACAAAAAATTGTGAACATATAAAATCAAAAAAACTTCATCTTCAAGATCAAAATGGCAAAAAAAATTTTAAAAATTTGATTTTTTTTACCTCTTTTCCCCTGTTCAGGTCCATAGGTAGCAAACCGTTCAAAATTCAAGGAAACAATCAACTACAAAAATGTATTTAAGATCTCAATAAACAACTTTTTAGAACATATAAACCTCCTAAGAATGATTCTTAACACCGTTTAGGCAGCGTTTAGGCAGCGCTTAGTGAAAAATTTCCAAACAAATGATATTAAAAAATTTTCGGGAGAGACTTTCAAAAAATATTTGAGAATTCACAAACAATAATATTTTTGAAAACCACAAAAGAAAAATAAGCGTAGTAGGCTTTAGAAGCAAAACCCAGCAAATAATTTATATTCGATATGAACCCATTTTATTTTTCTACACCTTTATGCAATTAGAAATCCATTGGATAACAATAAATTTCAGTTAAAATAGACTTATGGCTTAATATGTCGATTAATAAATTTCTTAAATATTTTAAGACATTTTATGTTTAAAATATTTTAGAAGAAAAAGTTCTAATTAGACGCAATTTACACTGTGCCGTACACCAAAGGTGAAAAGGAACCCTATTGCTTCCGCTACGCTGCCTGTCTGACCGTCACAGGCTGTTTTGTTCGAGAACCGTAAGACAGAGTATGTAGAACACGGTACAACATAAAATATATGATAGTCAATTAACACTAAAATTGAAAAAAACCTAAATTAAAGGGTATGCATCAGTTAATGAAATTTTGACAACTTGCTGTATCTTCGAAACCGTAAGAAGTAAACTCTTGAAATTTTCAAAAGCGCTAAAAACAAAAAATCAAAAATTAAAAAACCACCAAACCAAAAAATCGTCAAAAACCGAAAAAAATTGGCCAAAATGAAAAAAAACACCAAAAATATGAAAAAAAAATTTGAAAAGTCAAAGAAGCGCCAAAAATAAAAAAAACGCCAAAACTATAAAAATCGCCAAAAACCGAAAAAGAAAAAGAGCATAGGGGTAAAACAAAAGGCACGAAAAAAATATTTGACGGTATTTTTGACATTTCTCTTACCTTTTTTCGTACCCTCAGGATTAAGCATGTACGAGTATATATATATGTATATATATATATATATATATATATATATATATATATATATATATATACTCGTACGTCAAAAAGGCATGAATAAAAAAATCTTAATGTTAATTTGCGTGACTTTTTGTAAGGGCATTAAAATTAAAAGGAAATTGTCAAAACCAGGCAGGCTAAAAAGGCATAATGTGAAATGGAGGTTACAAGAGAACAAGTTTAAGGAATTTCCTTAAAAGAAGCCGAACTTTCTTTTTTTGTAAATAACCACAATGATAAGCCCAAGTCCCTAATTAAAATTTTCACCTCTTTTTGCGATGAAAATTCCCCTAAACCGTCACATCTGGCAGCCCTATGGGTGTTCATATGGGTGCAAATTATTTGAGGATGTGATAATTATACGAAAAAAAACAACTCACTAGCCAAAATATTCATTTAAAATTTCTTCATTGTTTCAAATAAAAATGGAAAAATTTGTTTTGAAATAAGCTAAACGTGTAGTTTCCACATTACAAGCAAGCGGCTTGTCTAGAATAAATACATATATAAAAAACACAAAGTTTTGTCCTCAAGCATATGCGGCCTGATGGCAAATAGCAATAGGTATATATTCATTTTACACTTTTGGGTTATTCTTCACTTTGTTTTGGGCGATAATCGTTTTTTTGGGTATTTTTTTCACAATGACTAATCAACCAACAATTGTGAGCGTTCCTTAATTTTGCTGTTTCGGGCGATTTGCACTTGGGCGACAATTCGTACAGACCCCTATCCCATAGAAAAGTGAAAAATAAGAATAAAAAATACACAAAACAAATTGTCGGAGAGTCTTAGTTTGTGAGTTATGGGCCTCTGAAATTCTAGTACCAAATTGTGATTATACGTTTTATTTTCCAACGAATATGACCAATTTTATATTTTAGAGCTTTTGAGAACAGCTTTCATGAAGTGGTAAAATGCAGGCTTGGTCGGCTATAAAGGAAAACTTTTTTAGGCAAGAAAACTTTATGAGGCAAAAAATCTTTATTAGGCTGCCTCCTCTCGGGAAACATCATGGTGGAGAAAATCATAAAGCACGGTTGAAGGCTGGCAGTGCAAGGCAATGTTATTAGGCAGGAAAACTTTACAAGGCAGAAAATCTTTATTAGGCTGCGCCGTGTCGGGAAACATCATGGTGGAGAAAATCCTTAACACCCGGCTAAATAACGTCTTCTAAGGACGCTATTTCTTATGTAGTCTTCTGTGTATCGACTGGTCGCGTTTCCGTTTTATCATCTTCTACGAACTGGCTATTAGTCATTGAACGAAGTGGTATAAACAACAAAGTTTGATTTTGCTCCCAAAAGTTCAGTTTTGCGCCAGAAAAGCACTAGTCCCGGGACATTTTTGTTGTACTACTTCAATTTGAAAAAATAACTTTAGCTGATGCTCACCGAAACTAATTCTGAATCTGTTTAATCGTTTTAGCGGTTCAGCAGTGGTGATTTTGACACGGAATACAAAAATTTCGATTTTGACACGGAATACAAAGCCAAAAAAGTTAGAAGACGATGACTTGCAGGCATCACTCCATTAAAATGGTTATTAAATGCAAGAAAAACTTGTAAAATCATTGGGAGCCACTCCAGCAGCAATTTTACAAATTTTACAACCAGCAGGATTCACTAAAAGTAAAAAAAAGGTGAGAGGTGATGAAAGACGTTTTTGAAAGTCCAAAATGCTGCTTAAACGCCACAGAGTCATTACCTGCAATGCGAAATCAATCTATAATGAAAACTTGAAGCGCGAGAAATCGAAGCTGAATATTTATGATGCCAAGGTCATGCTCTGCATTTAATAGACCCAGAAGAATCTCATCTACTATGAGCTAATGAAATTGGCTGTGACGATCACAAGTTAATTGTACTGAACATATTTCATTCGCTTGAAGCGATCATTGGTCGACAAACGTATAGAATATGCGACCGGACAACATGAAGCCGTAATATTCCATCATGAGATTGCTTGGCCACATGCCGCAGACCAGTTAAAAATTATTTAGAGAATAATGGTTGACAAGTTTTACCTCAGTGACCTTATAGTCTAGATCTTGACCCTTCGACCACTATTTTTTCCGATCGATGGTGAACGCCTTCACAAGAATACAGTTCTCTGTAAAGCAGTGTTTCCGAAATTGGCTTGATTCGTTTCTGGACTCAATATACTCAAGTTACAAGAAGGATAGGAAAAGGTCAAAACTTTGAATAATGCTTCACATTAAAAAAAAATATTCAAAATCCCGGATTTTTAAGTTTCACTCCCAATATAAACATGTACATATATTTATATTAAAACAACTTGAGAAAATAAATACATACTTAAATAATTATTTTCAATTTCTCAATAGTATTCATTAACTCTACCCCACTTCCACTAATCCACTACAGCAACTCATTGTTTGAATTTACTAATGGACTTGTAATCTCCATGAATGATTTTGTTTTCTTTCGTTTTACCAACAAACCAAACATAAAAAATAAAAACGAAAATTAAAGTACCAAAAATAATCATCAATCATTTATTTTGCTTAATATAAAAAAATAAAAGTTTAATGGATGAAAGTAATGTATTGCAAAAAAAATAAAATAAAATAAAGGATACGGAAGCAGTCTTAGACAAGCAACTAAAGAAGATGTTTATTTTGATGAAACAAAAAAAACACAAAAACAAAAACACAACAGCAATAATAATGAGAAATAGTAAACAAAACAACACCATGGAAAGTGACCTTTGTTTTGAACGAAAAAAAAAAGAATTTTGTGCAAAAGTAAAACTAAAGAAAAAAAAAACTTAAAAGGTTTTGTCACATTGTCAATGATGTCAACGGAGCGCAAAAAAGGAAAGCAAAACAAAAGAGGTTTTGCTAATACTGTTATATTTTATATTCCTTTTTTTTTGTAGTTGTTAATGTTTTTCTTTAGACGTGTTTAAAAAGGATTACGTAAACGTAGATATGAAATGTCGTCAATGGGGAAATTTAAGTTGGCCCTTTAAGACTTCAAAAACGAATCTACTGTTTTTATAAATTAGTGTGCTTCTTTCTTGAAGTGCAACAGGGCGCAAAGGAATTTAAAGAGAAACATCCTTATTTTTATTTTTTCATTTGGAATTTTTTTCCTAATATCTATTTTTGTGTGTTTGTTTTTGTTTAGAAGTGCTTAGAAAGTGGCAATTCATTGTTACGAGGGAAGGTTAATAAGCTTTTAGAAATTTTGGATAAACACTTGAATAAATCCTTTTTTCCATTCAATTGTTTACATCACCTTGAAACAATAGAACCAAATTCATTTATTACTGCTGGAAAACACATTCATTTGGAATTAATATCATATAAGGGAGTCAAGTATGTTTTAAAACACTTCCAAGACGAATCTCTACCACCCTCAATTGTACAGTCTGCAACTCCAAACATACATTTAAAAGTCATGAACACTATTCAATTAGAAGAGTTTAGAAATGTACAAAACTTACTTAAAATCCACATGCAGGCAACATCAATTTTTTTTAAGGAGTAACTTTCAGCTTAATATATTGGTCTTCTCATTTTATTGAAACTAGAAAAGTTTTTTATTGAACACTTCTATAACATTTGGGCAATTTGACGTTTAATAAAAAATTTCGATTAGTTTGCAATTGTGGTATCACTAAAGATAAACCAGAACCAGGCAAGAGGTTTTTCGGCTACTTGTCGGCATTTACATGCATACAACACAATCATGATTTTGATATTATCTGTGATGATGATTTTTGCATTATTGGTAAATAAAATTGTATCCACGTTTATTGAAAATAAAGTCAATAAAGAAATTTTATGAATCAAAGAAAGAACTTGTTGACTGAACTTGTGTTTTCAGTGATAATTGTTATTGTATGTGTGTGTGGATCAGTGTTGTCAAATGGCGATTGGCGATTTGCTTGGCGATATTTGAACTCCTTGGCGATATTTTTACGATTTTAATAAAATAGAATAATGTTAAAAATATGAAATTTTTTTTTGTAACGAATTTTTTCTACAACATAAAATATTTTATGAATGAAATTCTAAATGTTGTGACTCTTTATCTCAAAAAAAATTTTCTGAAATTCAAGAAGTTTAAAAAATACGGCCCACAAAATCTCATTTGGTGTTTATAAAACACAGTGGGGAAAATTTTCTTTTATTAATTAGAACCAACATTTTGATAATGAAGCACCAAAAAGCCTGCACGAGTTCTCACCTATGCCAGCCATACACTACACAAGTAAAATAAGCTTGTGACACACACTATACAAGTAAACTGTGCAGTTTTTATTTTAATGCTCCATAATGCAGGCGATTCTTTGTATAATTCTAGGAACTCTGTCCAGAATATTTTGTCGGCGCTCATTTCTAGTTTGGAACTCTTAAAAAATCACGACACAACTGAGCGTTTACAACATATACTACACATGTATGGCTGGCACTAGAGTGTATGAATAGAACGATTCTGCTGGTACTTAACACTTCATGTGTACTTAAATACACATTTAAGTAAATGTTACTTCGGTTTTATCACAAGATTTATATAATAATTTTTATCTTGGTGTTCAAGTTCAATTTATCATATTCAGATTGATCTTTTGGAATAAGTTATTTTTAATTATTTTTTGTACTCTACTATTTATATGTTAATGTAAACACTTTTCTTAATTTTTCTTATATAGTATAATTTTTATGTTTTACGATAGACGTTACCTGCTGAATTTAAAATTTAACAATATTTGTAATATAATTACAAAATGAAAAAATATTTTTGTAGCTATAATTTAATATTTTATTATATTGGTGATATTTGGCGATATTCGGCAAGGCATTTGGCGACAAGGGTCAAAATAAATCTGACAACACTGGTGTGGATGAATGTCAAATTTTTCAACCCATTTTTGTTTGTTTCGGCTTGGCTGCGATTAAAACTAAATGTGTTTGGGATGAGTCGAACGGGCAACCTCTTGGCTAATAGACTAACGTATTTACTTGCCACTGAGCTAAATAGCAAATCGTTATTTTATACGCAAATAATGAATGCACGCAAAACATGATTTCTTATGTTTCTTCTACATGTACATACTTTATATAATTGAAAAACAACTTGTTAATGTAAAAAACCAGCCATGACGTTTTTCGGTTTCTTGTTGCCATTCACATGTATACAACAAGAGCAATCGAAATAAACAACAACAATAGCAGATCACCGCGTTGGGTCAATCAACAAGCAAGAGAAACACCAACACAAACAAATTAAATTAACTGATATTTTAAAATGCGCGGTATTGATAAAATATCATGTTGAGTTAATGGCAAATATTATTGAAATTAACATTTGTTTTCAATAACATGGTTTTGTTGAAAATAGTTCTTGTCTATTTTCTTCTGTGTAACTTTTATTACGATAATCGTATCGCTATAATATATATAACGAAAATTTATCGACATTGCTAGTCAGTAATATATTTTAACGATATTCGTTGTCGGTTGAAGTAAAAAAAAAAAAATCACAAGCTCAAATTCGTTTTGTTTTTCTTTATTTCTTTTTTGTGCTTTTCATTTACTTTGACATTTTGTATGCAGAGATGCCACATGATTTACTTTGCTGAAAATTCCTATTGATTGTGGAGGACTTGCAAAAAGTGAACAAGTCACTAAATTAGCGTAAAAGAATAAATAAGACTACTAGTCTTGTGCACAAAAAACCATCATGTTTTTATTTTATGAAGAAATTTATATATAATTCATTCGAAGTTTACTTGGACTTGACGAATAGAAAACCATAAGAAAGTTATTTTTTCATCCCATGGCACCTGTCCTAAAGATATGACTCATAAATATCCCGGGACTGGGCAAAAAAAGATCTATTTCAATTGAACCGAAAAAGGCATATTCACGTTGTCATTACAACTAAAGCTTTAAGCCTGGTACTCTGTTCAGAATTTCGTGCGAAATGCTGTCAAACTACATGTAAAAGTATTTGGTATGAAATATTTGCGAAATAAACTTGCAAAAGTAGCACTCTGTTCTTATTGCGAAAAACACGTAAAATCTATCTGGCAGCATGTTTTTCAATGCAAAATAACTGGCATCATTTTAGTTTCAGCTGCGAAACAACATGAGCAGAACCTTTTCGCACGGAATTTTTGCAAGAATTTTATACTTTTAAGCAATAAATAGAAACAATTGATAAAAAAAACCTCGAGTTGGGCTACACGTAGTACATTTAAAAATTTTCACGCAAAATAATCAATGTTGCTGACAATTTTTCACAACTTCGAACAGAGTACCAGTATTTAAGCGTGACTCAACTCAAAAATTCATTTGCAACTGAGATCGAAAATAAAAAACACTTTACAATAACACTTGCTTATTAACACACATTATTTATGTATATTCGCCAAAGTTCGCTGTGTACAATTTTGCAATTTGCTACTTCAAACCAATGCACTCACTACTCACTTATTCTTTTGCATATCTTATGCATGCCATTAAAATTTCTTATACTTAATGAAATATAATCCATTTTAACGGTCCACTTAGTTTTTATGGTTTCGAAACCCATAATCGTAAATATGGTTAAGTTAACGCCTCATAAAAAAAATGTAAGAGTCTAGCAAAAAGAAAATTTCCTACAAAAAGAAAAGGAATATATGGAAACGGAAGTTGTCTGCAAAAAAACTATTGTGCATGCCTGTCAGTTGAGCTACTGCAATGCCATTTTGCGTTACTTAACACATAATGCATCCTGCTGTGAATGGCTGGCTATGTGTGTGTGTGTGTGTGTGTGTGTGACTATGTGTGCATGCATTTGTTTTAGTTTGTAAGTACTCGTATTACAAAATATTTATATGTATTCATACTTTTGCTGGCATTAAGCCTAAATTGGTTTACGACTAAAAATATATTTAAAAATTGCGCTACAATTTCTTGTGAAAAGCATTTAAAATAAGTCAAGTATTTGACATGTAAATTAATAATATTTACATCACAAAAATTTAAATACAAAATATAAAAGCATCCGTTTGGAGTAATTGACCATAAATCTAAGCAAGATTTATTTTAAATTAAAATTCTGTTTTCTTGTTATTTGTTTTTTTTTGGGTTGTCTGCTCAAGACAACGCAGTAACGCATTATTTTTTACACAGAAAAATGTTTTTCCGATTAACACCTTTAATTGAAAAAAATTTAAATAATCAATTAAAAGTTGTAATTGAGTCAATATAACTTTAGTACTATTACTTTTGTTTCTAGTATGATATTCGTTGAGCTTCTTATTTATTTAAATGAAAGTTTAACATAATCAGGGCAATCATGAATAAAATTCCGCGTGAAATTTTTCCCTGGGAACAATTCCAACTAATAGCAAGTAATAGGGAAAACAAAATATTCTAATTGGAAAAGCGAGAAATTTCACGCAGAATTTTATTCATGATTGCCCTGAATATCTCTAGTTGTTCTAATAAATTTTTGGGTACAGGTTCCCTGACTTCAGCTAAGAAAAAAATTATATTTTAGCTTTAATTACATGAGCTTGATCATATGTTTGTCTCTGATAAGACCGACTGATCAAATTCGATTCAAATCTAATCAATTTTATTAAATTGCCTGCTCGTCCAACAAACTTACAAATCTAGATTTTATAAAAAAAATTATACAGAAAAAATGGCAACTGGCGAGCAGAAGTTTTTAAATGGAAATATTTATGCAGTTTCTAAACGGCTGTCCGATTGCTATGAACTTCAATAAAACATTTAGGGAAGTGTCACAGAGGTTAAGTCCGGGAATTCTCAAAGAGGGCGCAACCACAAAGCCCAAAATGGGCAACCTCGGGTTAAGGAAAAATCAAATAAAATAGATTTTTTGCGAGAGCTAAAAAAAGTCTGCTTTATTTATTGGTTTTCGCTTACAGTTTAGAAATATTTAAGAAAAAAATTTAAATGTTGGATTTTTTTATCAACCGTGGTCCACTGTTCGGCCAATGGAGAAGTCAAATCTTGTTCGATTTAGAAAAGAAAACTTTTTATGAATGAACAACAAAAATTTTAACATCGAAAAAAAAGTTTGGCATCAAAAGCTTGGTTAACTCTAAAAGTTATGAGCAATTTAAATAAAAATTTTGAAAAAGTCGATCTACATATAAAGTACCAACTAAATATTTTTACTTCTTCAAAAGGTAATACTAATTGTAATATTTCCAAAAAAATTCTTTGTTAAAAATTTTCGTTATTGAACGAGCCAGATTGTTTCGAAATATACCTAGTTCTGTTAGAAATATCTAATATAAGGCCTTTTTTTCTCAAATTCCAAAACTGGCATCAAGAAATTTATTAAGCCAACTTAAGACGGGATATGTTTTTGAATATTCCCTTAAATATTATCTGCGAAAGATAAGAAAAATATAGCAGAAAATATGGAAAAATTCCAATTTTTGGTATTTTTCGAAATATTTTTGGGAGCTGCAAATTTTATTTGCTTTTACTTTCTGTGTATTAATTTTATAATTTTCCACTTAAAGAGATAATATTCAGCCGAAAATAGTAATAAATGCGAATTTTATAGCATTCCTTTGTGTAAGACTTCTCGGAAAACTCTTTATATGTTGTAAGCAGATGCAGTTAATTAGAAAAAAATTAGTACATATTTATTTTTATAAGAAAATTAGTATTTATATATTTTTTGGATTATTGCAGGTAGCTGCACAGAAAAAACTAGACAAGAATTATTTTCAACAAAACCATGTTATTGAAAACAAATTTTAATTTCAATAATATTTGTCATTAACTTAATACAATATTTTATCAATACCGCGCATTTAATTTAACTTGTCTGTGTTGGTCTTTATCTTCTTTGTTGATTGACCCAACGCGGTGATCTGCTATTGTTGTTGTTTATTTTGATTGCTCGTGTTGTATACGTGTGGATGCCAACAAGAAGCAGAAAAAATTCCTGGCTTGTTTTTTTTGCTCAACAAAGTTATTTGTTAAATTATATCATAACGCAAAACGCACATGTAGAAGAAACATAGAAATTATGTTTTGCTCTTTAGCTCAGTGGCAAGTACGTTAGTCTATTAGCCAAGAGGTTGCTGGTTCGACTCATCCCAAACACATTTAGTTTTAATCGCAGCCAAGCAAAAACAAACAGAAAGTAACATTCATACACAACACAAAGACACAATAATAATTATCACTCAAAATAAAATTTCAGTCAACAACTTTTTTCTTTGATTCATTAAATTTCTTTATTGACTGAAAAAAAATATATTCAATAAACGTGCTTACAATTTTTTTTATCAATAATACAAAAATCGCCATCACAGAAAATTCAAAAGATTTTTTATTGAATCAGCGATTTTCGTATTAAAATATCAAAATAATTTTTTCTGTGTGTATTTAGTGAATATACAATGGAATCTCTCTTGAAGGGACCATTGAAATATGTTCGTACAAGAGAAAACTACACATTTAAATGAGTAAAATTTTTCTAAGATGGTTAGTTTCTTTAAGTACTTTTATTAAAAAAAAATAAGCAATTCAATTGTTGTTAATAACAACAAAATTATTAAAATGTAAATATGCACTATTTCCATATATAATAAAAGTTCAAAATGTTTTATAAGTAGTATATTAATTCAAAAGATATTCCTCCATTCTAGTTTGGCGTGTGTTTGTTCTTGACAATAATATTTTGAAATGTAAGTCAAGAGATGAATATTTAATATGATATTGTCAAATTCAATCGTAGATAAAATTATGTTACGTTAGACTTCAAATTAGTGTTACCTCAATGTTATCAGAATTTTTTTTATGAGATCGATGTTCCAAGAAATCTTTTAACAACAATCTTATGAGATGAACTATTAAAAAACACACGTACATGGAAATATATTAGTGTGGATGTGTGAGTGTTTATCAAAATAACCCTGCAAAAAATGCGAATAGTGAAATTGTAGTGATTTACTAGTGACTTTGTCACCAGTACTACTGACGAATTGTACCCCAGACAATGCTTTTTGCTATAGACATTTAGCATGTACGTGTCATTGAAAAGCAACTACTGACGCTGGTACTACTCAGTAGGTATTTCTTTTTGGACCATATCGAGACATTGGAAAGAGATAGTCACTAGTACATTTTAGGAATTCTAATGATAATAAAACTGAATATTTTATTAAAAATTTTTGTTTTAATAAAAAAAAATGTTTGTATTAAATATAAATGAAAAATTCAAGGTTCCGTCGAATTATTAAAATCAAACACTTACGTATGAATCTGGACTTACTGGACTGGACTTTTTAACTGATCCAACAAAATCTTCTACAGGCTCATAAAAATTTCCACAATTATTTCATTTTAAAATATTTTTATTTTTATAATTACAAAATGGAATGCTTTTTATTTGTCTTTTGCAATTTCTTTTTATTCGATTCTTTGAATTATTTTTTAATACATTTTTTTATTTGCCTTTTATATTGATTTCGTAAACTAATTTTCATAAAAACTTGAATTTTGCTTGAAGCCACTTGTATTTTCAACAAACCAATAAAACATTAAGAAGAAGCATAGTTGTGTGTATCTGACAAAATGTTTTCTACGCATCAAAAACAATGTTAATATGTAGACGCTCGTTTGACAATGTCACCAATATAGTCGACAAAAGTGGTGACTTGGGGACACTTAACCCCATGTTTTATGCAGGGAAATAAAAAGCTATGTGTTTTCATAAATTTCTGTGATTTTATGTGTGTTTAATTGATTTACAAATAAAAATTGTTATGTTAACTCGATGAGCATTTGACTAATATGAAATCTTATAAGATTACGTGCTCCCCTCGTATAAGATGAAGAAAATGATCGCCACTTTATGTCTCTTAAACTGCCGACGTTCTTTCTCATGTTGTTATATCAAGTTAATCGCACATGCAGAGGCTAAGTTAGTTTGAAAACATTATTTAAGAGAGAAAATGTTTACCATACCCACATTTAAATATGTTAGTAAATATGACAAACCGAGCCTTGTTGTTAAGCGAGCAAATTAAGAGTCTTGGCAATCTTATTTGTAAATTCTGACATAAAAAAAAATCGCAACAAAACAAAAGAAATGTTAGTGTAAACCCATTGTTTAGACTGCTGCTTGGTCTCCGGAGTACAGTAATGGATCCATGTTTCATCCACAGTTACAAAACGCCGCAAAACTCATTCGGATTGCAGTTAAACAACTGCAAGCAATCCTTTGAAGTTGTCATACGTTTACGTTTATGCTGAATTGAGGGCAAACGCGCCACCCATCTTGCAGACAACTTTCTTAAACCCAGCTGATCACTTAAAATCGAAACCACACTGCCATATGAAATGCCTATGGCATCAACAATCTCACGCAGTTCTACTCTTCGGCCGGTCAACACTATATCGTGGATTTTTTCGTACTGACCTCAATTGGCCGTCCAGAACGTTCAGCGTCATTTGTACTTGTGCGACCACAATGAAAGTCAGTAAACACTTTTTTACCATTGAAATCAGTGGTGCAGAGTCCCCGCAGTATTTATCGAACTTTTCCTTGGTTTGATTGACAGTATTTTTTTCACAAAAAATAATGTTTATTGAGCACTCGAAATTAACTTTTTTCCATTTTTAGAAAAATACACGAGGTTGTATGTTTTGAACAGCTGTTAAACGCACAGTAGTCTATTAACAGGTAGTACTTGATGGAAACAGTGTTGCATTTCATATAACTACGAGGGAAGTTCGAAAAGTCACGGATTTATTTATCGTATCCGTCAAGGGAGATTCCTGTAATATTGATGCATGTAATTATACAGCTGCTGTTATTTTTTACTAAGAAAATACTCATAATTATATATACTTGTACACTATGGGTGGCATAATGCCGAAATTGTTTATAATAGGCTGTATATAAAAAATCACATGTGCACAAAAATTGCTCTGATAGCGTGCCAACATGCGAATTGCACTTTTCACCCAAAAAATAACTTATCTTCACTTTAAAAACTTTTGGGGTGATAACTTTCAAATGCAGCGTTTTTCGAAAAAAAAAAATGTATAATCATTTTTGTTTAGAATAAATAGCACAACATTTTTCTTCCATATAATTTTGCCCTAAATATGGCCTATCATGGTCATTTAATGGAATGAAACTAAGTTTTATGGGAAAACTTTTTTCAACGGCTCTTACTAAAAATTGGATAGCGATAATTATAATTCGTTTTCATTATTTTGTAAGGCAAGATCTTTAAATTATGTAGCTCCATTACATTTGGACCAAATATGTATCATTTTATAATATCAGGATCATACAACTTCTGGTAAGGAAGGGTGAAATTTAGAGTTCAGCTCACTTGGGTCCAATACAATGATACCTTTGTGTTACCTGTGAGTTGAAGAGAAGATAGTGAGAGAAGGTGATAGTGATAGGTAAGGGATAGTGATAGAGAAGGCAGGCGTTGAAGAAAGAGCCAGAGGAAAGCTTAATTTTTTTAATAATGCAGTGTTGCAGAGCCTCTGGTGTAAATGAGGCATATTAAATTTTTCGCAGCTGTGTTAAGTAACTATTTTATTGGTTCTTTTACTTCGCCGATGATTCTGCTACACAATACAGACAAAGAAGGGCGCTATGATGTTACATTAAGATTAGCATCCGCTGAAGCCGGTGTAGTTTAGTGACCTGCATCTCTAGAACTTCTCCTACAACAACTGATACAAAGGACACTGATGCACATCATAAAAATGCGTGGTGTTGTTATTTTAATGACTGCCGGCGACCGGGATCGAACCCAGGACCTTCGGTTTTGTAGTCAACGTGCTAACTACTTCAGCCAACGCTGAAAAAAATTTATTTATTCTGATGTTCACTAGGACTCTACAGGGTGTTTGGTGGCAAATTTATATTTTTAAATACGATTATTTCAAAAACCAGTAAACGCTGCGGAGGGAGAGTGGCGCCGCTGTGTAATACACTTGGGTCGAACTCGTGTGGTGGGTAATTTTAGAAACAAACTTATGACCACATCCGTTTAAACTACATGGGGTTGATCATAGACTTGTGTCGAAGATGTCTGACTGAATGAGTTCGGGCGAAGTTTACTGTGTATTACCCACTCAAGGACTATCATATTTATGTTTTTTTATTTTAAGAGGACCAAAATGTTTTTCTTTATTTTTACGGAAAGCACGATATGTCTTATTTGAAAGTAGGCATTTTGTAGGGTTAATTTTCTTACCGAGCAATGGAACCTAAAAACTACTTTTTCCTTTTTTCCTTTTTATAATTTTTTTTTGCTCAACGATGGTGTGAGTGTGTTACATGTCTAGGACATACTTGAAACATAGTAAGAAGTCTGTTTATAATATTGTAACGCATTTGACGCGTTATACATACATATCTATGCATATTTTTTGGAAATTTTTCTGTTTTACAACCAACCATAAAAATTTGGTTAAGTAAATATCCAACATAAATGCCTCTTGTGGCTGCTTGTATTTTCATTTCATTTTAGTTATTGGGGGGTTTCCAAGTAAATGTTGCTTCCTTTTTACTTTATTTTGCATTTTCTATGGCGTTTTTATGCAAAATAGAAATTTTTTATGATTTCGAACAAAATATTGCTCAAATCTATTTGCGTAAAAGTGCCAACAATATGAACAGAAAAATTACAAAAAAAAAATTAAATAGCAAAAGAGAAATATGAATAAGGAAACAAGCTTAGATGTGTTGAAGGTCCTTCATTGGTGGTTTATATGGTTAAATATTTTGGAATATTTATAAGCGGATGGCTGTGTCACATACATATATGTACGAGTATATACATTTTGTTATGCCACAATGCGCGTTACTTGGCAGAGTTACTATTATTTGGCTTAGCTTTAGTTTTTTTATTTTTTACTTGGTTTGCAGCCTTAAATATTGCAAAGTTTTCTTTTTTTATGTACGAGCAGCGTTACTGTAAAGTGTTGGCTTGTCTCACATAAAACTTTTGACAGTTTCAAATTCTTATTTGCATTAATTTTTGGTTTTGTCTGTTACTTTTGCATTATTATTTTTTTTTTGCAAGTTTAAACTGTTGGCCGAAAAAATGGAAAGAAGATTTATGAAAATTTTGCCAGTAATATTTTGACTTTTGACAAATTTATTGTAAAAATTTAGCAGGTAATTGAAAATTTTTCTACTCGTGCCAAATGAAGTTGTTGGCTAAGCATTTACATGGTATAAAAAAGTTTGCAAAAAGTAAAAAGGTAATTTTTTTTTAAATTTAAATAGATGCAGAGATCTAAATTAACGGTACACAAGTTTGAGATGGTAGGTGTCCTATTATTTGTCAGCAGAGTTAACGTGAAGTCAGATGATTTATTTTTAGTCCATGCGATTTTTATAAAGCCCAAGGAAAGTAAAGGCTGCTATTAAGAAGGAAAAATTAAAAAGGCGAAAACTTTCCCTCGTCTTATAAAAGCAAAACTTTATATATTTTAATAAGTTTTAATGATAAATTGATGAAACTGAAAACAAATATTATACAATGATAGCTGTTTGAGATATGGCGGGATAAAAAGTGAACATTAAAAAAAAATACTTGCTGTCTGACTGACAGATAGAATGACGCAGGGCTCACAATTGGTTTTGGGGTTTTGACCCATAATTAGGAATATTTTCATCGCAAAAGTATAAACATTTCCTTTTGTGATTTGGGTCTCCATTGGGGTTATCTAAAACAAATTGGGATTTTTGGGAAAATTTCTAACACTTTTTATTTTTTTAATAAATTTTAATTTTTGCCGAATCGAATGCGAATGCTACTTACAATACATTAAAAAATCATATGAATATAAATTTGTATGAGAACATGCAGTTGTATTGTATTTATAGATGTACCACGTACTTCGTTTAAGGGCTCAAAGGCGGTGTTTTTTAATTCTTCTCGCTAGAGATTACTATAGTTAAAAATAGAACGCTGCGTGAAGCAAGGGCACAAAGAACCGAAGTTGTAGTCATATTAAGTAGACGAGTGATGGCATATTTGGCTGTAAGGGCAGGGGCTATGAGATTACGTCAAATAACTCATTAAAGTACTTTGGTGTAATGAAATATAGCCGTTTATCATTTAAGAGTCGTATTCACTACGTTTTGGTAAAAGCCAGTAAATCTGTTAGTTTCTCTTTCTAGAATTATACCAAATACAAGAGATCTAAGGTATTAGCAGGCGTTGTCAGAAGCATTATGGTATATGCTGCGCTTCTGTGGGCATGCTCGATGAATTTTAGTTCATACCGTGATATACTGAACTTAGAGTATGCTGTGCTTATAGAACATTATCGGACAAGGCTGCGTTTTACATAGCGGCTATGCTTCCAGTATAAAGGTTAGAAGTGGAACGTGAACTCGTATTCAGGGTCCACATGACTAAGGTAAGGGCCAAAATGGAGATTATGGAAATCCGGCAAAGCAGATGGTCAACTGCCACCAAAGGGAGATGGACTCACATACTGTTTCCCAAAAAATACACCTGTAAAAGGAACGCCAATACTAAGACCTGAATTATTACACAACCCAATTCCTCATTGGACATGGCGCCTTCAGGCAATAGCTACACCGCTTGGGACTGATTGATTTGATTGAGGACGCTATGCACTTTTTTTTTGCATGTACAATACAAAAAGGACAGTTTTCGAACAGCAACTAGGAACTGATGACATTAGAATAGACAATAGTATACAGTTGATACTTAATTCACTCGCTAGCTGGAGACACATTGAAGGTTATGCGAGCTTAGTTATTTTAGAACTTCGTAGAGCTCTGACAGAAGCACAGTAAGGATCAGATGACCTATTTGCCCCTCTGAAGAGATATCTTTACGCTTAGTACCACCGGGGGGCTGGGTAAAATTTTTGGATGTATGGCTTAGTACGTAGATCGGTCTACTGGTATCTATGAAGATTCCACACAGTCAGTTTCGCATACATAGTGAAACAAATCACCTGGCTTGCATGGCTGTGGTTAATAATAAATTTTTAACTTTCAGGATGCAGCTGGCACAAGGCAATATAAAGAATTGGGTCACACTTTACTTAATATCCCCTTCTTTAAGCCAACGAATACTATTTTAAACAAATACAACTCTAAGGCCGAGACCTCGCAATGAGCGGTAGAGCGTCCAGTTTTGGCGGCAAGTGGCTTTTTACTAAGCGTCATTTCTGAGATGTTAGTTGTTAAAATCAATCTTTAAAAAACTTAAGTCGAAATAGCAAAAGTTGTAAAGTTTTTACTTTTCGCTGCTTTGGATTTTTTCAACTGTTTAAAATCAACCAATGCTTTTGCTTGTGCTTGTGAAAAGCAACAACAGTCGCAGTCGAAGCAAAAGCAGCAAACAATTTATGAACAATTGCGCAGTACTTTCAATAGTCGACGATTTCAAAAGTTTGAATTTGATTTGCTGTTGCTTTCGGTAGTAAAAGCATAAGTAGTCTGTATGCTTTTGTAAGTACCAAATAGTCACAGTCGAAGAAGCAAAAGCTCTTGCTTTTAGAAGCTTTCTGCAGGTTCAGTCAACTATTTTGTGGTGGTTTTCATGTTTTTGTTGTTGTTTTTGCACATCAGACAAGAGGCAAAAATAAAAACCACTTTACTGCGATTACTTAAAACCTCTAAAAGCAAGAGTTTTTGCTTCTTCGACTTTGAATGTTTGCGACTTCCAACAGCATGTAGACTGCTTCTGCTTTTACTTGCGATACTAACCAAAAGCAAAAGCAAATCATATGAAAACTTTTCAAATTGTCGACTACTGAAAGTACTGCACAATGCACAATTGATCATAAATCGTTTTGTGATTTTGCTTTGATTGAAACTGTTGTATTTTTCAAAAGTGAAAGCAGAAGCAAAATCAAATGAAATGAAAATCATTACAGTTTTTTAAACACTGGTTAAAATGTCATTTTCAAAAGAGCTTTGTTTAATGTTATTACACAAAAATCGTATTCATATTTATAAGAATTTAATGCATTTAGGCCTTGAAGGTTCATCCTATAAATCAAGCAAGGCGACATTACGGCAAGTTTAACCATTTATATAAAAATCTACACAAATTTTCAGGCAGATTTTGGAAATACTGCCGTATGTCTGTGAAATCCTTTGATTTGTTGTTGCAAAATATTAACACCAGATTGACAAACCAAAGAAAAGCAATTTCTGCAGAGCAAAGGCTTGTTTTAACTTTAAGGTAAGTTTATTTTTTATTTGTTTGCTTTGAATTTTGAACATGTATTGTGTCTGCGTAAACAAATCTAAGCGGTACTTTTGAACTGTTTTTTGTTATTGTGTGATACTAAAGGGTCCGCCAGAAAAGTTTTTTTTTTTGAAAACAGGGCGCAAAACATCGAGTGTAGCTTCGGCTGTGTGGCACGTAGCGCCGTCCTGTTGAAACCAAAGGTTGCCAATATCCTCCTCTTCAATTTTTGTGAACAAAAATTCGTTCAACATGGCCCGATAACGATCGCCATTGACTGTAACGGCCACTCCTTGCTCATTGGCTCTGGACCAAAATCCGCACCAAACAGTGACTCGTTTTGGGTGCGTCGGCTTTTCAATGTATGCGTGCGGGTTTTCTGTGCCCCAAATGCGACAATTTTGCTTGTTTACATACCAGCCAAGATCAAAATGAGCTTCATCTGAAAAGATGATTTTTTTTGGCAAAATCGGCATCTTCTGTAAGTCGATCGCGGGCAATATTTCCCAGCGTTGTTTAAGCGTATACACAACCATATTCGTTCAGCGGAAGGATAAAACTAATTATCTGTCAAATCAGACATGTGTTACCTTTCACGAAATAAGCACTAGTTGAACAAAAAAACGTTAGATGGCGGACCCTTTGTAATACTGCAGTTTTGTTTCATACGCGAATCATGGTGCAATCGGTGAAGGAAAACCCAAGATTAACAGCATCAAAAAATGCTGAAAACATAAATTTACAATTTAATAAACATGTGTCCAAGGACACGGTGCGAAGAATTTTGAAAAAGGCCAACTACAAAAGCCACGTAGCACCAAAAAAAAACCGCTAGTCTCGCTAGTCAATAGACAAAAGCTAATTGATTTCGCTAAAGAACAGAGTTCTGGAAGAAAGTTCTGTTCACGGATGAAAGCAAGTGCCCATCAAAAATTACTGCTTACCAAAAGCATTTTTTTAAGGTAGACAATGAATGTTAAGGACTCACTTGCTGTTGCGCACGAATAAGGCATTTTTTTATTCGACATGAGCCGGCTAGAAGCAATATATTTAGCTTCCAACAAGCCATGAATTATTTTTGCCTTACTAAAGTAAGTGAGAGCCAGCCTTACATTAGTGCTTTTCAGAAGCATTTTTCGAAGCTTTTGTTATCAAATAAGCAATACATTGCTTCCCACAGTTGTTAGTGCTTCCAAATCAGAATTTTTTTGCTGGGTGCTGCATCTTTGGCATAAAAGGCCGTCAGCTTGTTTGGAGAAAACCTTGTATAGCGCTGAGTTCCAAGAATTTGAAACCAACATGCATGGTGGTGGTGGCGTGATGGTATGGGGGTGCATGGCAAGTAAAGGCGTGGGGAATTTAGAATTTATTCCATCGACAATGGATCATAAGGTATATTTAGACATTCTGAAGAAAAATCTTGCCGAAAGTGTTAGAAAATTGGGCATTGAAGATAATTATATATTCCAGCAAGACAACGAAACAAAACACACTGCACACAACACAAGGCGTTGGTTGTTGTATAATGCCAAAAAAAAAATAAACAATTGAAAACTCCTCCACAGTCACCAGTCTTAAATCCCATTGAACACTTATGGGATTTGCTGGAAAGAAAAATACGAAACCATGCAGAAATGCTTCAAACAGTATTAACTGAGGAATTGAGAAATATTAGTTCCGAATACACGGAAAAACTGGTTTCATCAATGCCAAAACGCCTTCATGAAGTTCTCGCTCGTCGGGGTTGTCCAACTTCTTATTATTTATTATTTTATTTAATGAACGCAAACTTAACTAGGCAATAGTTATGAAATTGACTTTTTTATTAATTGAATTATTACAATTTTCTTTAATTCTGAAATATCCCAGTAAAAACCTTTCATGTTTTTTGAAGCAATAAGGCAACAAAGCGCATCATAACTCCCTTTAAAATATGAGCTGTTTAGAAGCAGTAAACATATATGAAGGAAACTATAGAAAAAAGGTGATTTAACAGCCTGAGATAACTGATATATTTGCATGTTTTATTATATTAAAAACAAAGCGCTTTTGTGAGCAAAAAAAAATTTATTGCTCCAAACCGGGAACTCGCCATACACAAATCAGCAACGATATCAGCAGGTTTGTCAGGTTTACTTTTACTCTCTCATAGTAAAAACCTGCTTTATTTGAAGCAATTGTTTTACTGGGATGTATTTTACATCACAGTTGTGTGCTTAAATATATACCAGCTTTATATAAAGAATTTTAAATGAGTAACGTTTATTTTGATGTCCAAAATTAGCATATACTTTTAATTTTTGTTCTTGTACGCAGACTTATGCAGCCTAGTGTACGTCGATATTTGTCAGAACTTTCTTAGACCTTTTTAAAAAGTATTTCAAATATAACAATTTGACATCATAAACTCGAAATGAGAAATATATATATTTAACAGCTGACAGCCTTGCCAAATCGTCAATTTCGAAGACACCAAATGTATAACCCGTTATGTATGCATACACTCAATACTTACTTCGGTAAAGAGTAAAAAAGATCCGACATAGCCGGCTATAGGACTCTTACTTGTTTTGATCTCAGTTTACTTTCTAGTGGGCGAAGTTTTTGGATAGGAAACTTGACCTTATTTTCACATTTATATTTTTCTGGGGATTTAGTTTCTACTTGAGAACAGTTTAAAATTCAGGCCCCCATTTAGATTACACAAATGAGTTGATATATTATAAATGTAATTTATTTTCTACGCACAAAATTTCTAACTCCCTTTATTTTCCATCGTGCTTGTATTTTGCATAATTTTTACCTTTTTCTTTTAATTTTTCACTTAGGGAAATTAAGCCAAAATATTTCTATTTACTAAAATAACACTATGTTAAAATCGCATTAACTCCGGTTCACATTCTTTGCATTTTACTCGCTTTTAGCATGTTTACATATGCTGGCTTAAAACTAAAGAGTTTATTTGGGTATATTAAGAGTTAATAGGTAATACTGCATAATTTTGTGTAAAAAAAAAACATTATGATTTATGGTTTTTAAGGCCAAAAGGGTCCACTATGATTATTAATAAGTGTACATTTGTACCAGTCCTTTTGTTACCTATTCATAACAACCTGTAGTAACCCTGCCATAACATGAAAACATTAAATTAGTTCATTTACTCCCTATTTAGATTTAAAATAAGCATTTTAAAGAGTTAAATACACATTTTTACCCAAAAAATAAATTTTGTGGAGTGTGCAAGTACTTAAATACTTAGCTCCAGCTATTATAAAAAAAAACAGCAGTCCTTTGTAATCTATAGGATTATCTTCCTGCCGTTAATGTTCGTACACACAGAACAAATATTCACTCACTGGCAAAAATGATGCTTGTATTTGTTAAATCAACAATTTTGTTTGCTTAGATAAAAGCGCACAACTTCATAACGATTTGAAGGGTGAGTAACTCAAAAAAAAAGAGGAATACAATAATAAAAATATACGTATCCTTAAAAGCAGAAAACATTATAATAGAAAGAAAAACGGAAGTACAATAATTTTAAAATGGAGTTTTTTGCTTTCATATTTATAATTTTTTTGTCTTCTTTTTTGACAAAAAAAAAATAAGTATTTACAAAAAGACGATAAGACAAACAGTTTCAAGTACAAAATGTAGCGGCTTTATATACAAACACATAATGTCTGTGGCAAAAAGGAAAAAGCGCTTAAGTCCAGATCAGCTAGTCCTGAAATCTTCATATTCAAAAATATCTCTGAGAAAAAATTCAATTATTTTGTGCGATTTTTCAGGAAGTTATAGCGCAATGAATTGATGCTTATCTCTTTTAAACTTTTAATCTCATATTGAATAATTGCTTAATTAAACTTATGCCTTGTTATATATCAACTTAAATGTATTATTAAATGTGTATAGAACGACGTTTTTCTAAAAAAAATGCAGTGAATGCCAGCTTTCCCAGTTTAACTGCAAAAGAAGTAAATTTCTAAAAATCGAGCTTAAAACTGCCCACGCAGAAAAATACAATGGGGTTAACGTTGGCAAAGCGTTTCCTAAGGTGGTTCAAACGTTGGCAAAACATCACAAATTCTACTTTTGGAGTATTGTGCCAACACACAAATGATAACCTCATGATGGGGTTGCCCAACTATTTTTTACGTCGTTGGCTAAACACTATGAAAACCACAATTTAAGTGCTTTGCCAACATAATTTTTTTGTTAAGTGTAATATATTCCCAAAACTTCAAACTCAAAAATGAATATGTTATCCAAAAATGTTAAGCTTTTTTCAGCTAGGCAGTTTTAAGCAGAATTCGTTTTAGAAGCCAATAATTTCATTAGCACAGGTATAAAGAAACACTTTCAAATGTTAAACCTGATATGTATATATTTTTTTTATTATTCTTGCATAGGTATAAAGGGTGTTTTTTATTGAGGTATAGAACTTTAAGTTGGCATCACTTTTTTAACTGGCGGCCATTTTGTCAGCTGTCAAGTGATTAATATTTAGTTTGGTTTGCCATTTCATCATGAACAGGTTGACAAAAGAACAACGCTTGCAAATCGTGCAAATTTATTTCGAAAATAATGGTTCAGTTCGCGAAGTTTACCGCAAGCTCCGTCCATTTTATGGTCGACAGAGCAATTAATTCGGTTAACCATGGATCGTTTTCGCACTACGTTTACTCTATGTGATAATACGCATCCGCTGAAGTCGCTCGTCTACGACAACAAACCAGAAACGTTAGGGGACTTGGAAGCCAACATTCATGGCGTTATTGCCAACATACGGCCCCATATGCTCGAAAAAGTGGTTGAAAATTGGACCTGTAGAATTGGCTTTATTCGAGCCAGCCGCGGCGGCCACATGCCCGAAATCATATTTAAACGTTAATGGCATAAAATTATCCTTCCAATAAAGCCAAATTGAGGGACATTAAAACGATTTTCTTGTGTTTTATTTCAATTCGAAGTTCTATACCTCTAAAAAAACACCCTATACAACTGAAAGAAAAACTTTAAAATTTGAAATTTTGCTTTTTGTTGCGATAAGCTAGCCCCAGGTTTTGTTAAATGCTACAGAGGTCACACTGGATTTTTTACTGCGAAAGGTGTATCGTTAAGGGGAGACAGTCAATAAGAATTTAAGGAAACAAATTGCGAGGAAAGCTCATATTCATTTAAAAATAAATCAAACCCGCAACATCACTTATCAAAATAAGATAGCCCACTACTGGACATTATTAATTTCGATCCCATAAAACACGTCGTTATTGATGAAATGCACATGCTTTATCTCGGAATTAGTAAACAATTACTTCCAAAGCTAACTGTAAAATAAATTCATTCTCTTATATTTCACAAGAAAATGTATCGGCACTTCAACAGAACTTACTAATGGTATCTAACAATATACCTTTTCAGTTTGAGGAAAGCTACAGAATTCCGTTTCTTCCTGTTATATGCTGTTGCAATTACTTTAAAAAAGGTATTATATGTTGAAATGTACAAAAAAAATTTATTTTATTTACTTCGTATTTTGTCGTAAACCAAGTTAGGCATATTAAATTCAAAATACGTTGAATAATTGTTAAAATCATTTGATGAACTTATGCCACGATATTACGGCCCTAATTCGCAAACTATGAATATACATAATGTAATCCATATACGAGATGATGTAATTAACTTAGGAGCTCCTTTATCACAATTTTCAGCTTTGACTTTGAAAATAGTGTGGGGCATTTAAAGTCAATTGTTAAATCAACTACAAATCCAATAGCGAATTCAAAGGAAATTGCACATTTTCCATACTAACAGTTTCTCCAATAATATACTATTAGTAGGTATTTCCTTTTGTTAAAAATAGAAAACAATCACTACGAAAAATTACAGACACAGTTAACTCGAAAACACTATTTTCTTTTGTCAACATTTATGGCTATAAAATTACAACCGTTCCTCCCGATAATATCTGTTGACTAAGTAATGGAAATATCATGGTTATATCAAAAATTTTTATTAGCAAACTTTCTGTAAACAAATGTGATATTTACTCAAAAGGCAATATATTTAACGATACTCTTAATTTTTTACGTATCCAATGTCATCCAGGGACCTACGATTATGTATCGTTGAAGATTTAGACCAGAAAAAAGTTGAAATAGAGCTAAACATGGAAGACGTGTATTTTTACCAAATGCCAAAATGAGACAGCTGCTATCACCCTTTTACATAAAAAACTTAATGTACATTAATAAAAAAATAAAAAAAAATAAATTTTTTTTTAAAAGCACTGGCAAATAATTTTTCAGATTGCAAACCGTAACGTTGGCAAACCGTTCTGGTTTCTTGAGTAAAAGTACTTTCCAGCGCTAAAATTTTTGTACGGTTGGCAATTTCTGCCTGGGTGCTCTCCTGCAAAACACTAAAATATGATTTAAGCACTTTTGCCTTATTGCCACAGATATTTGAGACACACACACACACACACACACATACACATAGGAAGCCTTACATATTGTTTTGCACGAAAATCTAAATTTAAAATTTTTCTACGAAAAAAAATAAAAAAAATTAATGAAAAAGCACAAAATCGAAAAGGGATGACAATGACAGCCCATATTGCAAATTATATTAGCCTAATCAAAAGCCTAAAACACAATGGCAGGTTCCTTTGAGTCTTAGCTTAGTATGATAAGCAACTCACATACGCATTTTCAAACTTATATATCGCTACCTTAATAAGGAAAAGCCCTAACACATTATTTTTTTGAAATCGAGATTTTCGCATTTTTCGATACGATTCTTCTAGCGATATATACAAAAATCTCAATTTCAAAAAAATAATAAGTTAGGGACTTTACATATTAAGGTAACGATATGTAGATGTATTAAACCAAGCAATTTATTTGTGTTATCACAGTATGGCAAAATGTAATAATTCAGCATACGCCGAGAAAAGTCCCAAACAAAGAGAGTCAGTTGCTATCAATTGTATCTGTGGTCACATATGATAATAGTCTAACTCAAAAAACACATAAAGTGTGGGCAAATTTAAGGTTAGGAATTAATTTGGCTTAAAAAATTCAGTGTTATTGATACCAATGTAAAGTAAAAATATGGGAATTATTAATGGAATATTATGTCGGGCAAATGTACACCTCTAGCACGTTGGCAGACGTCCGCTCTTTTCATAAAATTTTTAACCAGATTTTGCAACAAATCTCCGCTTATATCGTCAATGCAGCCCCGAATTTCAGAGCATCAGCTGTTTGTGGTTTGTTCACGTAAACCCAGTCTTTCAAATGGCCCCAGTGAAAATAGTCCAGCAGCGTTAAATCACAAGAGCGAGGCGGCCAATTGACATTGTCAAATTTAGAAATTACGCGTCAGGGAAATTTCTCACGCAATAACTGAATTGTTTGGCCGGCTGTGTGGCTTGTGGCGCCATCTTGCTGAAACTAAATGTCACTTATGTCAACATAAGCCAATTGTGGCTACAAAAAATCAGTTATCATGGTTTGGCAGCGCAAAGAGATCACAGTGAAGGCGCACAGTGGATCAGATTAAAAAAAAAAAGGAATTTACGATTTTTCATCGAAATGTTGATTTATTTGTTGTGCCAATCGAAAGAACTAATCAATACAATCAACATTTATTATATATATTTTTTTTCGAAAAATTGATATTCAACGAATAATATGAGGTCAAATGATCACTTTTTCTGTGCAAAAGTAATAAAAACAAAAGTGAACTTTTACTTTTTTTGTCATTGTTTTCAATTGTCAACACTTTAAAATAGAGAAAGGTTATTTATGTCGCACATTTCTGCATCAAAGTCAGTAGGCTTAAGTTTTTCTGAAAATAAGCTTGTGAGTTCAGTAGAAATCGGTCAACTTTAAGTGCGTTTTTCTCGAATTGCGTTGGTACTAACTCAAGCGACAAGTAAGTATTGATGTTTTTTATAACAAAAGTTGTATATTTATATCGCTATGATTTAAAATAACTCATTAGTTTAAATTACCTTAAACCAGTATAATTTATCATAAACATTGACTTTATGTAGGCCCTATTTGACCACTTTCAAATTTAAAGAATAAATTAAGTCATAATCAATGAGTTATTTGCAATTTATTTTAAAATGCAATTTTTTGCGTTTTGCGTGTAATGCCTCTTTTTCATAGGTAATCTATACATATCGTGTCACGGTGTTTGTAATTGAAGTCTCTGAAGCGGCTTAACCGATTTTTATGAAATTGTGTATGTGTACTCGGCAGATCTGAGAACAGGTTGTAATCTATTTTTCATATACCTACGTGGACTGTGCAATGTCCATACTAACGAAATATCTTACATCTTGAAAGCTATAAAAGTCAGAGTATTCAAATTTTGTATGGACTCTTTTAAGCGCAAGGTGCGAAGTAATTTAAAATATTGATAGAATAGGACCGGGGCAAAGTAAATAATAATAATCTTATATCTTGAAAGATATAATAGCAAGAGTTTTTAAATTTGAAATGGAATCTTTTAAGAGCAACGTGCGAGGTAATTTAAAATATTGGTAGAACGCGACCGGCAAGGGGCTCCTCCATACAAAGTAATTAATAATAATCTTATATCTTAAAAGCTATAATAGCAAGAGTCTTCAAATTTGGCATGATTTAATTTGAAAACAATTAATATAAGTATAATGAGTTTAAAATAATACATTTTTGGTGTTTTGTTATTTTATATTCCGTCATCGTTCACAGCACTCCCTGCACTTATCACTCATATACCACATCCTCACACACTTACAATGAGTTAGTTATTATCTCTGTATAAAAACAACTCTTTAATGAAAATTAAGAAGATTTTTTTTCAATTAAATTTACTTAATGAACTAAATTTAAATAATTAGCTAATGTTTTGTTAAAATTCAAATTAATTAATAATATAATAATAATAAATAATATGTATGTATTGTTGTTACTAATGGTTTAATTTTTGGTCGTTAATGGGTTAAATTAAAATTTTTATTAGTTATTATCACGTATGAAATTCTTTCAGAATTTGGTTTGAATACAACGATTTGGTAGTCGTTTTTAATTTCGCACAGAAAAAGGTGTGATTTGACCCATGGAACGAAAACTTAGTCCCTGTAGTGCTACAAATCCGGTTCAGATCCAGTCTTCTCATTTCAACAGTTCTACTCTGTGAGTGTTTAGGTATCATAAAGTGTCAACATCACATGAAGTAAGTGCCTTTCAGTCCTTTAAGACAAACTTACTTAGACCACCAAAAACTGATTAATCAGTTGTGCGCTCAAAAATCGGGCACAAAAAGATGAAGTTAAATGCCAAAGAACCGATTCATTTAAAGAGCAAAATGTGCGGAATTTTAAAATAATCGTGCAGATGTTCGTAAAATAACAGTTTTAAGAATTATTTGACAGTCATATTACGCGCAAGAAACATTTACAAAAGATCCTTTCAGAAGAGACGAGGCTATGGTACTTTAAATGATTATTTTGATCGCAGAGAGGAGTCGAAAAGACCTGAATTCTATTTAAATATTTTAAAAAAATACTGGCTGAGTATGTACGCTGTAAACATATCAAAGCTTAGAAGTGGGTCAACAAAACGGAAGCAAATTGTCGCATATGGAAGATGTGCCCACTTAAATGTTGTCAAATAAAAAATCGATTTGCTTCAGTTGATTCGAAAATAAAATTTTCACAAAAATGTTTTATAATCAGAAATAATAAATAGCTGATGTTAACAACAATCTCTACACCAGTAGCTAGACTTGGGTACTGATGAAGTGCGTGGCTGCACAGAAAAATATCGGTATTTCCCCCAGCTAATAAAGTCTAATTTAATTTTTCTTCTCTTCTTTAGAAACTCACATTAATTGATAAAAATATTTCATTCAACAAGAATTGAATATACTGAACTTAAAACCGACTAAGAAATTATTTCTGATTAAAATTCACTATAGTTCAACTAAAAAATTTAAAAAATTGTCTCACTTAACCTTTATGTCAACAGCAGAAATGCTTTACGCACGTCCACAGCAGCATACCTGGGTATGTACATACTTTTTGTATGGGGAATGGTACGTCGTTAGCATAAAAATGCTAATTACGTATCTACCTGGTTTGTTGGAATTTCCGAATTATTTTTTTAGTTTGTTAGAAATGGACAAAAGGCTAAAAAATTTTATGATAACCAATTTCATCCTCACAGTCATTGTTTGTTGAAAAAAGTGGTTGTATAGGTAGACGACATACGTATATAATAAATATATAATATAGGCAGGTAGAAACATTTATTGTTGCGGAAATTTCATTCTTTGTAGTATCGTCAGAAAATTTTGTTTACATTTGTGATTCGAAGTGAAAAGACGTTTCTGTTTATTTTGTGGAAATAAAAAAATATTAAAAGTGAAATGGCTGATGGTGAATGGCTTACTCCGCGACAACTAAGCGCACTTTCGTACGAAGAACAACAAGCATATATTCGGCAAGCGCTTGAAGAGAGCCAAGAAGAAACAAGTGACCACGATTCAATAGTTGGTGACGAGGCTTTAGGTGATATTGGTGGAGATGACTCAGACGTTGAAGAACCCATGTTACCAGAATATGACCCAGAGGGCGACAGTGATTCTGATGAAGATCTTGAAGATGCACCAATTGAAACTGGCGAAGTTTTTACTGCCAGAGATGGTAATGTTTGGTCCTCGATACAACCACAACCTGTAAGATTCCGTACGCACAACATTTTAAGAAGTGCATAATCTGGACCAGTACGGGCAACGCAGGGTTTGACCATTGCAGAAACGTTCCAATTGATAATGTCAAACGAAATATGCGACATATATATTCGTGAATCAAATCGAAAGGCAAGGCAATTTTATGATATTGACAACGCAAAACATCCAACAAGAGAACCGAGATCATGGATTCCCATAACAAAAAGTGAATTTGATGCATATTTGGGCCTACTTTTGCTAAGTGGCGTTACACATTCTGGTTACGTGCATACGAAAGATTTGTGGAAAACTACTTCACATCCACTATATCGTGCCGCAATGAGTGTACGACGATTTTGGGAAATAAGCCGCTTCATACGTTTTGATAATGGAAACACACGCCAGCAACGAAAACAAACTGACAAAGCAGCAGCAATATCGGACGTTTTTTGATGCTTAACAGCTGTCTTCGTAGATATTACGTGGCTGGAGCCAACGTCACCGTAGATGAACAATTGTATGCTTATCGTTGTGGAACTGGCTTCACGCAATACATACCATCAAAACCTGCCAAATATGGAATAAAAGTGTGGTGGGTGTGCGACTCCATTTCTTCCTATCCATTGCAGGTACAATGAATATTGTTGAAAATCTAAATAACTAAATTGAATATAATTTTTCAATGCAGAGACAAATCTATACAGGAATGGCACCGTCTGGTGAACGTGAAAGAAACGTTGGCGAAAGAGTAGTAAAGGATTTATGTGTCAACCTTTTTGCTGGAAGTGGAAGAAATATTGTATGTGACAACTTTTTCACTAGCTACAACTTGGCAAAAACTTTGATGTTAGACAACAATTTATCTATATTGGGTACTTGCAACAAAAGGCGTACATTCGTGCCAGCAGCATTTGCCAACCCGAAACGACGTGAGGCTGAATCATCAATGTTTGGGTTCTGTAATCACGTTACGATGTGCTAGTACGTTCCCAAGAAAAACAAGCAGTTGTAATGTTGTCCACTACTCATTATACAACAGAAACGACCGGTCCTAAGAAGAAGCCATTGCTTATATTGGACTACAACAAAACCAAATGTGGCGTTGATAACATGGACAAGTGCTTGTCCGAATTTAGTACGAAGCGGCGCACAAATAGATGGCCTCTGGCTTTCTTTTATAATATTGTGGACGTTGCTGCGTTTGCTACATACGTAATATACATTGACAACAACACTCACCTGAAGACATCTACAAGCCGCCGTAGGATGTTTCTCCATCAGCTTAGCGAGCAATTGTGCAAGGCAGAAATGGAAAGGGCGAATAACAGCAGAATATCCAGAGTTTTTTCAACGCGCAACGCCATCGAAGCCATGAAAGGTGGGCCCATCGGAGTTGTGGATGCTGAGGCACATGCATCGGAGGAACGTATTAGTACGGTCCGGCTAAAAGTAAAGGGGAATTGCTACATCTGCTCGAAACGACGCCCTACTCGTAAAGCATGCACATTATGCAACAAACCAGTGTGCGCAGAGCATTCCAAAGACTTACCTCAATGCGATAGATGTATTTGAATTTCAATAATTTTAAGCAAAAATAATTAAAACTGACATTATATAATAATAATAAAAAAATAATTACAAAACTTAGCTCAAAATAAACTATACTTTTATATTATATTATCATATTTGCATGCGTTTTACTATACATACCCAGGTATGTATTCTGTTGACTTAAGGGTGCAACTTTGTAAATGGGCTTTATCTTCCGAACGGATGATCTAATCCTAACCAAACTTGGAACTATTGCGTAAAACAGTTTTGACTAGGATATCAAGAAATTTCAAGTCGATCCGGTTATCCAGTTTAGAGCTACAGCGTTTTCAAAACTAAAAACATAAAAAGATTTTATTTTAAACATCCCATCAATTTCAAAATCTTATTAGCTAGTAATGTCAAAAAGACTATTGGACTGCTGCTGTCAACTTCACTAAAATCGGGTAATTCATTGGAGAGGTGTCGTTGGCGAAATGTAAAAAAATCGTTATTTTCTAATAACATTAAAAGCCCTTGTCAACTAAATTTTATATATTCACTAATTTTTCAAGACTTAAAAATTGTTTTGGATGCTGCAAATTTGACCAATACCTGTAGCATAACGGGAAGTTTTAGGGATTAAATTTTTTTTTTGTTGTCTGGTCACTTTATACTCGTATATCATAAAATCGACTGCCTATTTAATTATTAGTATATATTGTTAAAAAATTTATGCCAGCACAAAATCAAAAATAAAAACAAGCAAATTTTACCTTTAATGTAGAAGTATGCCACTCCATAAACTCAACAATCACAAGCAGTTGATGGCATAAGATTAAATTGTCTTCGCTCTCATACTTTTTGTTGATTTATCAATTGTTGATACAACGACTTTTCACTTTGGGCTTTGGTGTATTTTTATTTTTTTGTTCAGTCGTTTCCTACTGTTGTATGTTGTTATATGAATTGGAGCAAAAAAGAATTATATGCAAATTGTTCTTTTATTTATTTTATTTGTTGTATCCCATGGAATTAAAATTTAAATTAAATTGTTGGAGAAAAAGGAAAACGCCTGTTGTTTATTTACTTCGTTCGATAAATAAAAGTAAAAAGAATCATTTGTAAATGTTCAGTTCCAAACAGGATTTAACAACAAATGTGCGTTCTTTCTAATTTTCGTTTATACATACATACTCGTACATACTCGTATATAAAAGTTTAGCAACTTGTGTGTAATGTTGGCAGATGTATGTATGTACTCGTATGTATGCATGTGCGTTGAAGCCAGAGGTGTCTAAAGTTTAAAAGGTAATCAGTGCTGACAACTAAGGATGTGGCAAATTTAATGATTCTTTAAAATGTTCAAAGACGAATATTTTTAATTTAAAACCTTTAAAACACACTACGAAAAAAAGAAGGATATTCCTAATTCGGTTGCACATACATACATACATACATATGTACATAGTATATTGTTTTGCATTGGTTTTATACATATTACTTCGTAACAATTTCAAAATTACTTATTTTCTATATATGTATATGTTTAAGCACTCCTTCCGTTCCACATAATTTCTAATAAAATTGACACACTCCCATTGATATTTAACGAAATTCTCGTGCTTCGATTTCTATGTAATATGACACACAACTTGGGCTCTTTATAAAAGTTGGCGGTCTCACACCTCTTATTATTATGTTTTATATTTTTGATACTTTTAGCCAAATAATTCCTGAGAAACTTCCTACACTCAGGGGAAAAGCTGCAACTTATAAATAAGAACACGTCATATTAATTCAATAAATTTCAATGCAATAGAAAAATTATATTAAAACACTTTAAATCAATAACTTTCAACTTCGAGTTAATGTTGATTCCATTTATTTATTGAATTACATTGAATCAATATTATTTTAAGGTCTAAACATATTATTTTAAGACTTTTATTTCATTAACTTCTCAGTTAGGTTGAAATTTAAATTGCAAAATATTGAATTAATAAGAAACATATTAAAATCTAAAGGACACCACTTTAAATGCATGTGTAAACCATATCATATCAATAAGACGACAATACTTTTCCATAAGAGTTCAATATTAATTCAGTGCCAAAAAATATTATTTCTATATTTAATTCCATATTAAGATTATCAAAATAAATTAATATTGTTTAATAATGAAATAAAAATGTTAATGTTTTTTATTGAATCAATGTGGTTTTTATTAATTTTAAATTATTTTTTCTCTGGGTGTAGAATTCAAAATAGTGTATGTACTCCTTACCCCCATTAACACGAAGTTCAGTTATATTGAAAGTTTACTAACTTACAGTTAGCTTAAACTTTTGTTTTAACTGAAGGTTTTAAGTTTTTAACAAAAATTATGTAACTTTGCTGTTATCAATTATTTTGAATGAACTGAAAAATAAGTCAGAATATGGACGAATAAAAAATAATTAATTTGAATAATTACATATATATTGGAAATTTTAACAATCAAATACGCCAATAAGCAGAATAAAATATAAAAAAAGGGTTTCGGTAATTATACATACATATGTACATGTGTATATGTTACAGTTGCCCAAACTTTTCACCTTCAAGATATTTTGTTGGCCACTGTCGAGAAGAGACGTGTTTTCAATATTTATTTTAATTTTTTTTAAATAAAAGTTTTTTTGTTAATTTTTGGTAGAATTTATTTTTATTTATTTGGAAATATTTGAAATTTTTTCCTTCAGTTAAAACTTAAACTAATAAATTGTTTCAGTTAAATTTAACCAAAAATTTTTTAAATATAAATTAAAATTTAAAAAATAACTAAAATATGTGTAAGAAACTTTGTACAAACTATAGTTTAAATTTTAAGTTTAGTGTTAACTGCAGTATAAATTTTTTATTTTTAAGGGCCCTTAGTCGTAAGTGCTTAAAATTTGACTGAATTACCAAATATAGGGTAGTACCCCTTACAAAAGAAAAAAAAAATCATTTATAGGATCACAAGAACGTTAAGTTTTTGCCTACAAAAACCCAAAAATTAATGTGTTATTTTCTGCTTACATACATATTTGTACAGAAGAATTTTCTACCGAATTCGTTCGCATCCAGAAAGAAACTGAGTAGACTTAAAATGGCTGTGGTCATTTTGTGACTTTTTAAATTTCATTAAAATCGGCTTCATGTTTCGGAGAAGCACAAATTTCCCACCTGTCGCCCTCCTGCTCATACTTTTAAAAATGCACATAGCCTATGTGACTTTTTCTACACAGATCTATCTATGTTCTAAATTTCACTAAAATCTATTCTAAAGTTTCGTAAGGGCAGAAATTTCCCCTTATCGCCCTCCTAGTCCTAGTTTTGTGAATGTAAACCATTGGCGTCACCCAAGCGCACACAAAAAAATTCATTCAAATCGGTCCAGCCGTTTACTATATAAAAATATATATAATAAAAGTTTAGCCTTTGTTTTCGACGCTCATTTTTTACGATCAATCAATCAGTTAATAACTGCAAAGTACTAAAATAATACGAGTAATGATATCAATAAGTGCTTATTTTATTTTTATATACATAAACTAATTATATAAATAAGTAAAAGTCATTACTTTGAAAGTCATCAATAGAGTACTACCCGTAACATGTGGGCAGGGCCACACAACTTAGAACTGAATATTGCTTTTTACGGATTTTTTGGAAACTGAGTTGAAACTCTACAAGCCTTTTATGCTCTTAAAATAGGTCGTCTTAAAAAATAAGGCGGACTATATCTCTTAAAATTTAATATTAAATGTATTTTATATACTTTTGCCGAACACTTTGGGCTTTTAAGATGACTCAATCTAGAATTTAGAAAAGTGAGCGATACCAGGCCCATTAACATTGAACATGTAAATCATGTTATTTTATTCAGTGATATCAGATTTCATTTTCGGCTATTTTAAGTTCCACAAATAAACACTAAAAAGACGAGAAAAACATTTTAAGAAAATTGAATCGAATTTAGCAATAGCCATTACTAAGTTAAATGAAACTTAAATTCAGTGAAATAAAATATTATATGAGACAATTTTAAATTTTTAGTTGAACTATAGTGCATTTTAATCAGAAATAATTTCTTAGTCGGGCTTAAGTTCAGTAAATTCAATTCTTGTTGAATGAAATATTTTTATTAATTAATGTGAGTTTCTAAAGAAGAGAAGAAAACTTTAATTAAACTTTATTTGCTGGGGGAAATACCGGTATTTTTCTGTGCAGCCACGCACTTCATCAGCAGCCAAGTCTATCTACTGGGGTAGATATTGTTATTAACATCAGCTATTTAACGCAAATTTTCAATGAAATGGAATATGAGAAATGATTATATTGTGTATACAATTATTGATTTACCTTTGGCAAATACATTTGTAAGTATCACTATTTATTTTCTGTTTATTCGTTTTTTCATTTTCTATTCAGGTTAGCACGAAGTTATATCACTATACCTAAGTATTTTTAACTATTCTTGCTTAAGCCCGACTAAGAAAATAAAATATTATATTCGGTAAATACTAATCCTAATGTAACATCAGAGCGCCCTCCTTCGTTGTGTAGCAGAATCATCGGCGAAGTAAAATAACAAATAAAACGGCTACTAAACACAGCTTCAAAAAATTTAATGCGCCTCATTTAACACCGGAGGCGCTGCAACACTGCATTATTAAAAACGTGCAAAAAACCAGACTTTTAAAAGAATGAAGCTTTCTCTTCCTTCACCAGCTGTCTTCTCTAGCACTATCTCTCTCTGATAAAGAAGGTAATACCTAGTAAAAGTAGTAGGGATTCATTGCCTGAGTGTTACTTAGCTTCAAAACAAAACAAAAAAATTATTATGTGTTTTACTTAAACGTTATTCAAAGTCGAAGTCAAACAGTTTAGTGAATTTTACAACTTTTGCGACAGAATATACAAATGTAGGTATGTATATATGTTTATATGTAAGCATGTATACATATAGCGAAGAACTAGCCTACTAACATGTCTGCCGATAGCCGTGTGGCCAGTCAATTTCGCGATAAACTGCGATATGTTCGCTGTATTATTCTTACTACTTGTTACGAGCAATTATTATGGAAGCATGGCCACATTTCCATTGCGATCGTATACAGACTCAACTTATTTCATCTTTCTTTCGATTTCGGAATACAGTGCCTTTGGATATTATTCTTAGTGATACCAAATGCCATTGACAGTGACAATGCATCAGAGGCGTTCTTAGAAAAACCAGCCGACTTGTCACCGATGAAGTTAATTCAGTTAGTGCAGAAAGCCAGATAAAAGTGGGTGAGGTCTGAAAACAAAGTCTAGATAGTACATCCTTACATTGATTAACTAAAATTGAGGAGGTGTGAAGTGGCCGTACGATTGTCGAAAGAATTTAAATTTTATTTACTCTTGCTTCCCTTAAGACTAGCATTACAGACTGAATTACAGTTACACAAACGGGAAGACGTCACGCCCAGATCATTTGAGAAAACTGCAGACCCCAGACCGCAGATAATTCTTGATTTGCCAATATATACTCCACAACGTATAACAGACTTGAAGAAAGTGACTTATTAAAAAAACTAAAATTAGTGTTAAAAAGGAGCAATTGTTATTAAATGATGAGCAAAATATTTATTATTGAATTCTTTCAGGTTTAACAATTTTAAATATTATTATTCAAAAGTATTAATTTTTTACCTTTTACTTATAAAAACAGCTCAGGGAATGACGCCACAAAAGGTAAAATGAAACTACGTTAAAATAGTACCATGCCAAAGAAAGAAAGAAAATTTGATAAATGTGCGAGCGAGACAGTTGGAAAACACAACTCAAGTATAATTTATTTAGTTCTATCGAACTCCGCTTTTCGGGTAACATATAATCTAAGGCTTTCCTAAGTTCTGGAAGTAGATGTCTTAAGATTTATGCGTCCCCCAGCCAGATAGCCCCAATCTTGCAGCACTGCTTGTGGCTGTGGCCATTATGTGCAGGTCTGTTAAAATAAAGCCGACTGTCACATTCAGGTCTTCCGTAATTCTGGCACAGCCGGATATTTGAATTCTTTATATTTGGTCTACCACATATTTCTTACTTGTACGATCCTACTGACTTCATCTTCTGTGCTCTCTTCTTTATATTTTTCCTTAGGAATGCCTGAGTGTTACTTCTCCTTAAAAAAAAAGTTGCCGAAAGTTGCCGAAATATGCACACCGTGATGAATAAGAATGCAAAGTACACCGTAAAATTAATTATAATTAAGTGAGATGACTTGCGAAGACAAAAAAGCAAAACCAGCTTTACTTGTGGCAGTTGCAATATAAAATTTTGCTTACTTTCCAGAACATTAAGATGTTAGACAATACTGAATTTAATTCCCACACGTATTTTTAATTTGTTACATTTGAAATATTTTGTTATTTTATTATTATTTTTTTTTTGTTACGACAATAAGACACACACTCCTTCATGTTGGTAGAACTCTCTCTCTCTCTCTGTCTGTCTGTCTGTCTGTCTGCACGTTCATTTCTAAGAATTAGTGCTTGAATTTGTTCATAAGTGTTAATGTAAATAATTTTTACCTCTAAATTGTTATTAACTCCAGTATGACTGCACATTTGGAAATACTTTACTTTTTCTATGTGAGCACAAAATGATGTCTGCTGAAGTTTTTATAAAATCGACTTTAATATTAATGTGAAAAGTGTGGCAAATGTTTGCCTTGTCTCGAGGGAATTGTGGTTTTACTTGACATTTGCTGTCACATGACTTTGTTTATTATTCCATATTATGAGTATTACAACATCATGGAAAGTCATTCATACTAGTGGGTGTTTGGCGCATAAACGCTAAGGAGGTGAAGAAGGAGTTCTAATTTGCTTCTTTTTTTAATTCCTCGACTCTATGTAAAAACAGTTGTGGCTTATGACAAAGTTGAGAGAAAAAACTCATTTGCATTTAAATTAATTTTGTAATATTCGCTTTTCGTTTTATTGCATGTGTTAATGAGTCTATGGGCAGGAGTTTATTTTCTTTAATTTGTTTTTCATTTAGTTTAATTTCTTGGGTAAGAATGTGCTTTTTAACTTTGTTTGCAGCTTTTTCAAATTTAATTATATTGCAAAGAAAAACGTTTGTAATTGTTGGTATAATTTGTTTTCTAAAAATAATATAATTAAAAAAAACTTGAATTTGTATTCATATACACTCGTGGTGAAATTACAATGAAAAAAAACATCCAAAAAATTTATATGCAACAAAAAAATAAAATAATAATTGAGCAATTTTTATTTAACGAAGTGCTTTTCAACTTAAAAACATGTGACTAGTAATTGTTCAAGAGCTTATCAATAAATGACAGAGTAAGAAGCATATATATTTAAAAAAAAAAATCCTTAAGAAAAATGTCCAATAATACATTTTTAAATTGAATTGAACTAGAATAAATTTGAATCAGGAATAATTTCTTAATATATCTCAAGTTTAGTATTTTAATTTTTTATTGAATGAAATATTTTTATTAATTAATGTCAGTTTCTAAAGAAGAGAAGAAAAATTAAACTAGAATTTTTAGCAGCGGGAAATACGGACAATTTTCTGTGCAAAATAAGAAAAAAAAGTTACAAAATTTTAATGTTACTTACATTAATATTATTAACATTATACTTTTATAAAGCAGCACAATTTTAAACAAGCCAAAATATTGAATAAAAATCGCTTAAACTGTAAGGAATGCAAAAAAGCGACAAAAATCGCGAAAGTTACGAAAACTCGCAAAAACCTACTAATAGCTGGATAATAACAAAGTCTTATATTGTTTAAAAATCGGCAAAACTGTTAGGAAGCTGAAAACATGCAAAAACGCTTTTATCGCGAAGATTGCAAAAATTCGCGAGAAGTTGCAAAATTAGAAGTTTGAATAAAGCGAAAAAATCGCAACTTAGGGATAAATTGCTAAATGTATTAGAGAAACTACGCAAATAGTAAAACTAACAAAAAAATATAGCGGAATAAATTGATTAATTTTTTTATGTATTTACGTGATATAAGCGAATTTTAAATAAAATATTTCATCGTCTCCAAAAAATTACGTAGCGACCAGCGGCATTTGAAGTCGTGTGTTCGTGCAGACAGCTGCAGTGAATGGGAATAATATATAAAGCAACACGGCAGCAGGTTTTTATTCATGCTGATTTTGTCGTTGGATCCAATTAAACTAATTTCTATTTTTGTTGGCGACAGTGAGCCAGTAGTGTTGAATGAATGATATCTTACAATTATTTAGTATTATTTAACGTAATGAATAAATTGATTAATTTTTATACTTTTACGTGATATAAGTACATTTTAAAAGAGTAATTTAATTTTTATAAACGCGAAGTATTTTAAGCTGGCAATACTGAAATATGTATTTATTTATAATTGAATAGCAGGTGCTGATGATGGTGCTGCCGCAGCAAAAATAGTATAATGGAATGCTTGAAACCCGAAAACATTTTTTTTTTTTTATGCATACATATATTTATTTATTGTATCTTCAAAAATGAACTAACAATAAGTATTCAAATCTTAAATCTAAATATAATTATTAGGTGTCGGACATAAACTTAGTGATAGTAATTCATAATACATAAGAGTTGTGCAAAGCAAAAAATAAAAATAAAAAAATAATTTCAAACAGTTTCATCTGGTATGATAAGTATTAGAGCCCTTGTGTCCCTCTTTTTTAAGCGGATGTGTCCAGTAAAGTACAAGATATTTCGAGCAAGCGGATTAGGGTGTGACTCGAGGTTAGTTAAATATTTGCCTGAGTATTTTGCAATTTCTTCAGTCACTTGTGGCATATTTAGATCACGATGTAAATTTGAGTTTCTTATGTACCATGGAGCCGATGTTATTAACCGTAAAATTTTGTTTTGTCTTCGTTGGATTTTCTCTACATTTGAAGCTGAAGCAGTGCCCCATAGCTGAATTCCGTAGCACCATATAGGTTTCAAAAGCGACTTGTATATCAAAAGTTTGCAATCTAGACTCAGGGTTGAATTTCTACCAATCAGCCAATGTAACTGAGTTAATTTTAGTTTCATTTGTGTTAGCTTAGAGTCAATATGGTGTTTCCATGTTATCCGTCGGTCAAGGTGTATACCAAGGTATTTTACATGTGAATGTTGAGGAACAACTTGATTATTGATTCGAATGGGTGAACAGGTATCTTTTCGCAGAGTAAATGTTACCTGAACACACTTTTGTTCGTTTACCTTAATTCTCCATAAGTTTAACCATAATTCCAGCTGTGTAATATGTTCTTGTAGGTATCGGGAAGCCTCGTGAGGGTTTTCGTGCATACTAAGGCAGGCTGTATCATCAGCAAATGTAGATGTATGGATATTGCTGCTCAAAGGCATATCACAAGTATAAATCAAATACAAGACTGGGCCCAGTATGCTCCCCTGTGGCACACCGGATGAGATTGATTCGGACGCACTCATGAAGTCTCCTTCCACAACAGTGAACTTTCGAGCAAGAATATAACTTTGCAGAAGATTAACAATGTTTATTGGTAGATATGTCTTCAATTTTAAATTAGGCCTCTATGCCACACTTTATCAAATGCTTGAGAAACATCAATAAAGAGGGCAGAACAATACTTCTTTTCTTCGAGTGTTCTTCTTATAAATTGAACCAATCTATGCGTTTGTTCAATGGTGCTATGCTGACTTCTAAAACCAAATTGATGATCCGGTATGCACGCATTATCAGTTAGAAATGGGGACAATTTGATCATGAGTAACTTTCCGAAGAGCTTTGACATTGTTGGCAGTAAACTTATTGGCCTGTATGACTCGCCTTGGTAAGATCTTTGCCCGGCTTTGGAATCATTTTGACCTTGGCAAGCTTCCAGCTGTGTGGATAATACTCCAGTCTTAAAATGGCATTAAAAATGAATAGCAGAATTCTAATTTCAATACGAGGCAACTTCATCAGCATCTTATTACTAATTTCATCAATACCCGGAGCTTTTTTTGGGTTGAGTTCAGCAATTAGTTTTTGTACATCACGCATCTTAAACTTTAAGGGACGAGGGGGTAGAGCAACTACACATGGCAAATCAGCAACACCCATACATATGTTTGGGGTAAATACGGTTTTTAAATGCTCAGCAAATATGTTACCTTTTTCAGTATCGTTTCTTGCCGAACCTCCGGTAGAAGTGCGCAGGGGTGGTTTAAACTCAACGGGTGTTTTAAGCTTCCTCGCAGCGCGCCACAAAGAATAATTAGATGCTGGTGTAACATCAAGACCTTCCAGATAATTTTTAAGAGATGCAGTTTTTTCAGATGCAAGCAACTCTTGGAGTCGTTTAGTGCACTCTTTAAACCTGATTTTATGTTGGGGTGATCTGTGTTGCTGCCACTCCCTTCTAGCTCTTCTTTTTTCAGTTACGAGACGTTCAATATCCGTAGAATAAATTCTATTAAACCCAGTCTGCGGGTGGGAGGTAGTAGCATGTTCAGCAGCCTGTTTAATATTTCCGTTAAGATTCGCAATGTTAGATTCAATATCATCGGATGTACTTAGAGTTATGTTTTCTATGCAATGACTACTAAGATATTTTTTGAATCTCAGCCAATTAACACGATTGACCATCTTCACATATGGATGAGGTAAATCACTTCTTAGTGGATTACAGATTGTAACGATAGTGGGAGAGTGATCGGAGGAGAGATCTAGAGAAGCTTCAACATGAACTAAATCTCTAGAAATATTTTTCATGACGCCAAAATCTATAACATCCGGAATTTTTTGTATGTCAGTAGGCTAGTAAGTGGGCTGCCCACTCGAAATGACGTCCAAACCCATTTTTGAAATTGTGGTGAACAACGCTCTACCTCTAGGTGTAATAAGACGCGAACCCCAGAACGTATGCTTTGCATTGTAGTCGCCAGCTGCTACAAAACAAGGTCCAAGAGATTTGAAGAAATCCTCGTATTGATCCTCAGTGATTGAAAATCTGGGAGGGGAGTAAATTGATGATATAACGAAATTTGTACAAAAATTTTCGACGCAAATATTTGTAGCTTGTAGATTTTCTTCACAAACGTTGTCAAGAATATAGTGCTTGAGTCTTGACTTTATTAGAATTGCCGATCCACCGCATGCTCTTCCTCTAGGGTCTTTTGTATCATATAAGTTGTAGCCATTGATTTTGAAAAGGCTTCTCGAAGTCAAATGATTCTCAGAGACCAACATTATATCAATATCTTTTTCCGTAAGGAAGTGCTCGAGCTCATTTTTGTGTTGGCGAATGCATTTGATGCTATTTAATAGTTTACACCCTGATTAAGAAAATGAGTAAAGAATTAAATAAAAATTTTATTTGATTTTCATATACTGGAAAGTAAAATCAACTGTAGACAGCAAAAACTAAGTAACATAATATCCACTACAATAATACTTACATGTATGTACCGACGGTACATCGAATAAGTAAAAATAATTAATGTGATGATCGTAAAAGATAAGCAAGTATAGTTAAACATATTTAGGTAGAGTGATATAACTTCGTGCTAACCTGAATAGAAAAACTCAAAAAAAGGGATAAACATGAAATGAATAAGGAATATTTAATAATGTATTTACCAAATTTTAATCAATAATTGTATACACAACATTTCTCATATTCCATTTCATTGAAAATTTGCGTTAAATAGCTGATGTTACTTGATGTAGACTTGGTATTTCCCCCAGCTAATAAAGTCTAATTTAATATTTCTTTTCTTCTTTAGAAACTCACATTAATTAATAAAAATATTTCATTCAACAAGAATTGAAATTACTGAACTTAAGCCCAACGAAGAAATTATTTCTGATTAAAAATTTTATTTTGGTCGAAGTTATAGAGCGTCAAAGTTGCACTTTGTAAACAAGTCCAATAATTTTTTGTTTTAAACAAGCAAAAATTGCATGTGCTTTAAAAGTCTAAAAATGTATATTATATCGATTTTTTACTTAATTATTTAATCTGATATGATTTTAATATGGCAACGCTATTTTTAATTTGATATATTAATGGCAATAGGAATACCGTTATAATAAACACAACAACAAAACAGAAATAATTTTTCTGCAAAATCACAATTTCTCACAGAAACTTAAAAAAAGTGTCGATATATCCAGCAGAACTTTTTATGTAATTTGCCCCTAGGTGCAACTTTTAAGCTTATTGCATTTTTTTAAAGTCAGCTTGTATGAAAACACGTGATTTTTTTAATTGTTGGATTAAAGTAAAACAAAAATTAAAAAATATGTAGAATTTCGATTGGGAGTAAAATTAGGAGATATAGGTGACCAAAAATAAGACGGTTAAAAAAATAGCCATCTCTTGGAGCAAAAACCATCGATACAAACAAAAATTTTAAAGTAAAAATCACGATTGACTTGAAACCGAATTGTTTTATAAAGCATTCATCCATATCAATAGGAATGCTATCAGAAGAAGCCTTGGAGTGCACCCACAAAATCATTAGAAGGGCTAGGCTCAGCCATAAAATAATAAATTCAAGAGAAAATACAACCAAAGATTTGATTTCTTATATGATACTGCAAACAGAATCAAAAATTTCCTGCTATAGTAAATTGAAGAAATACGGAAAGAAATCCGTACAGGCTATACAAAATAATATAATAAGACAAGAATATGAATCCCCAGATCTGGAAGTTGATGATGATGACAGCGAAGATAAAATTCGTATGTGGAAGAAGATATGTCTCAATAAAGTGAATACTAAAGAGAAATATAAAAAAATAAAATATTAAATGAAAAAACTTTAAGCAAATCTTTTGCTTTAATCCATATATTTAAAAATAAAATAAACTGAAGCTTTATTAAAAATGAACTTGAAGTAAAGTTGCAGAATATCATATACAAATATAAAAAATTTTACCAAATTTCATTTACGTTCGAAAACTTAACGTTGGGAAAAAATGTAATAAAGTCGTTTTATTAACATTATAAATAACTTAGGCCTTATTAGCTCAAACAATTGGAACACAAACTTATACAGTATTGGCCAAAATAATTTAAAATTCAAACTTATTCTATTTTGTTTGTGCCATTCGATAACACTGTGGAGGATATTATTGACGTCCTTGCTTCGAATCGAAAAACAAAATTTAAATGCACATTAAGCTTGTTATATGTGATTCGTGTATGGAATTTAATTGAGATTTTTTAAATTTTTTGATTTTTTATTAAAACTTGGCCAAAACTTTTAGTGTATAAAATTCAATAAATATACAAAGTTTCATGAAGCTCGAATTTGTTTCCTATACTTTATGACATTTTTTCATTTCAGGATATATGGGAAGGATGCGAATCCTTGCACAGAAATTTTTAAAATTTTATTTTTGGTTATCTCTTACCAATTAAAACAAACAAATCTCAAATTTTTACAATAACTCTTTCTGTTTGGCCGCTCGTTATGAAAACACGACACTGTGTGCCGTCTCCAAAGAATTAAGTAGCTGGCTACGACGCGACAAATGCAGCTGGCGGCTGCATTTGAAGTCATCTATTTGTGAAGCCTTCTTTGATGAATGTGTTTAATTCATAATGCATACCTTTTTATAGCATTCCGATGGTGAAGACTTCTGAGCAACTTTCGATCTGCAACTGTAGTCGAAACTGATTATTGAACGAATTTTCATTCCTCTTAAGCAAGGTATTCCGTTCACAATTTCGTTTGAAATGCTGTCAAACTACATGCAAAAATATTTGCGAACTAAATTTGCAAAAGTAGTACTTTGTTGTTATTGCGAAAAACACGTAAAATCTATCTCGTAGCATGTTTTTCTATGCAAAATGACTCTGGCATCATTTTAGTTTTGCTGCGAAATAACATGAGCACGGAATTTTGACAATGTTGCATACTTTCAAACAACAAAAGCGAGAAATTTATAACAAAAAAAACGAAAGTTGGGCTACATTTAGTGCATGTCAAATTTTTCACGCGAAATAACGCCTTTACTACGCACAACTGACGAAAAATGTGGCTATTGTGAATTCCACTCACTGTGATTGTTCAAAATATTGCATACGTTGAGACTGGAAGTGAAATGCAAATACAACCTGATGGCGAACTTTCTTTTATTTTGAAGTCGGTTAAAAATTATAAATTATCACAAAAATACTTTTGCAACCTGCAGTATCCGTATCCGTATGAAGCTCAAATTAAATATTTTCTTAATACAATATTTTTAGCACATTTTTGGCAAATTTTTCAACCAAATCTGGAATTTACTTCCACATGAACACATGCGTTGAAGATTGCAAAGTAAATTATTATTAAAATTTACTTATAAAAAACTTTATTTAGTGGGTTGTACTGCACGGACGAGGGCCATGCTGGACGAGTCAATTAAGGGTGAAATATTTCGGACGTCGTCCAGCAGTCCGTCGTCGTCCAGTCAGTCCGGTTTGCATACAAAAATTGTATGATTTGCACAATATGTTTTTTTTTTAATAGAACCAGCACTCAGGTGATAACTCCTACTCATGCAATGCATTGTGCTAGAACTAGGAAAATAGGTTATAGCGAAGGAGGATAGAAAGAGTTGTGTATGTGGACATTTGATTTAAAATTTCTCACGCTGGTAGTGACAAAAAAGACCTTCGCAAATAGTTGGTTCCACATAGGAACAGTGAGGCTAAAAAAGGAATTTTCTCTGTAATGCGCAGTGCGATTTATTGGCAAATCGACCGCAAAGGGATGCGCTCTGAATGAGGCACGTGTTGGGTGTATAAATGTGCAGGTTTCAGGAACAAAGTTCCCTAATTTCATTAGAACACATTTCGTTGTAGTAACGATAGAACAAGGAAATGCACCCCACATTGCGTCGATGCTTAATGAATCAATAGAGCTGGATACCCTACTGTCACCGATGAGATTCTTTGCCCTTTGCTGTACGCGGTCGAGCAGCCCCAAAATATACTTTGAAGCGCCGGCCCATACATGAGAGTTATATTCCATTTTCGGTCGGATATAAGTGGTATAAATAGTAAGGAGATCAGATGGGGTGAAATATCGTTTGCACCGTTTAAAAACCCGAGACACTTGAATGCTTCTTTTGTAACTTGAAAAATGTGTTCAGTCCATCGAACATCACACTGTATTTTCATGCCAAGAACATCAAGAGCATCTGATTCCTTCATATTTATACCCCCCTTAGTTATAGAGGCAGCAGCATTTCCGGTCATGCGTCTATGAGTAACTATACAACATTGGGTCTTACGGTCGACTTTAAGACCCTGTTCACATGACCCCAATCAGAAATTTTTTGCTAAATCGTAGTTTAAAGTCTCATTCATTGTTTGTCGCATAGCCTCAACCTGCGGCAGGCTAGATCTATTGCTGAATGAGAAAGAATGGCAAATACAGCTGTCGTCCGCGAAGGATTATATAGGGTTGAAAGTTTTACATAGAAAGTCATTTATAAAGATAAGGAATAGAGTTGGTGAAAGAACGGAACCTTGCGGTACTAATGAATTTAACTTGAACTCATTTGATGAGATCGCAATTATAACAACTTCTATAGTGCGATCCCTGAGGAAACTTGATAAGAATCGAGAGAAGTTATCACCAACACCAAGTACAATACATTTTGACAAAAGTGCACCATGCCACACTCGATCAAACGCCTTGGAGATATCTAGAGCCACCACCTTACTTTCACCAAAATGGTGGTTTGAATTACACCATTACTCCGGTAGGTAGGTCTCCCGTAGAGCGGCCTGTACGAAATCCATACTGCCGGTCGTTGAGTAATCTGTTGGACTTCAGATACCTTACAAAATGGAAATTCACCATACTTTCCATCAATTTGGAAAGTGCAGAACATATTGCGATTGGACGATAATTTTCAGGGTTAATAGCTTCTCCTTTTTTAGGGATTGGCGTAACAATAGCAATCTTCCAACACACTGGGAACTCACCAACATGGTACAACGTGCTGAAGAGGTTAGCGAGTGTCGAGGAGCACTGCGTCAATACCAGTGCTGAAATGCCATCCGGCCCGGAAGACTTGTTTATGTTGAGTTCTGAAAAAACCTTTTTTACTGCCCGAGCTCGAAATACTATCTTGGGCATAGTAGTGGATACTCTCTCTAGCATATACAGAGGCTGATTCCTTTCCGGCAAATAAAAATTACTTGCAAATATTTCAGCCGGCTCAGTGAATATCAGGTCATCCTTTAAAAGAGTCGGAATTGAAGAACTAACATTATTCTTTACTCTTTTAGCGAATGACAAGACAATATTGCCACATTTAAATTGAAAATAATCGAATTGCCGTCTTTTCGGAATGAACAAAATCGTAAATTCGTAATGAAAACAATTTTCATCGATTAAACGGTGGCTTAAGTTTTAATGTAGTTACAGTGTTGGCAACCATAAAAAATAACTCGAACAATTATTTAATATCTTTTTCAGCTTTGCTTATTTCTGGTATTAAAGTTCAATTTTAGACTCAAGTGTGTTCTGAGACCTATAGTAGAATTCCTTGACAAATATTTTCGCAGAATATTTCAACTACATACATCCCTAAGTCTAAGTATAACACGATTTTCTAAATTTTTTACTTCAGTGTGCAACTTAACTTTAAATAGGCCGTGAAATGAGTTTCACTCGTAAAGTTTTAAAACGCCGATACATGTACATATATCTTTTTTTAGTTTCCTCTACAAGAATCAGTTGGCGGAACATTGTTATTAAAAAAAAAAATCATTTTGTTGAATAAAGAAGTCGCTATTAGATCTAGAAAAATAGAGCGGACTTTGAATTTTGCATCGCTTCCAAAAGCTTCTTAATCTTATCTTTAGAAAAATTGCTAACGCATATCTTTTACTTCATAATTGAAGAGTGAATAAAAGTCAACACTGCCACGCACATGTTCACTTCATTAACGTTATTTAAGTGTCTGCTACTTGTGAGAAAAACTGCACCTTGGCCACTGCATTAGTAAAAGTATCTAACTCTAATTAAAATGTCCTTTTTTTAACCCTTTAGTGCCACTAAATGTTTAATGTAGTTGGTAAATGCTTCTACGTGGTTTGACAAAAAAAAAATAAAATCAATTATTTCAAAACAAAACTTTCTTGAAAGGGATGTTTCTTTAAACTCATTTAAACTTTCCTTCAAGTGTATCACTATCTGCAATTCCCATTATCAATATGACCGTTCGTCTACAAAAGTTACTTTGTCTGTCTAATTGAATTCTTTAATATTTTATAATATTTTTACTGGAATTATGAGCATGTCGTTTCTTGTAACAGAAAACTTTTCTCAAGTTTGCTTTTCAACTTCACTTTTATGTTTTTCTTTTAAACTTTAAACACGCATCTTCCTTTTTTTCTTCTTCATGAACAAGCTGAATCCCTGTAAAAACTTTTAACATCTCGCAGATATTTTTCCGCATGAAAAACTACCTGCAATTTCTGAAACAAGTAAAGTTTTTAAATAGTAGTGCTATACTAAAGCTTCTTTTTTCTCCCTCTGCTGTTTGCTTGTTTTATCTTTCGTCATTTTCTCTCCAATGGACAGAAATTGTGGTTAAAGAATTGTAGAAAGGTAAGAGGTTTTTGCCAGGGGAATGTGTTCGATAATGAAAAGCAAAAAAGAAAGAAAAAGAACAACTTATAAATGGCTGAGGTTAAAGTTGAGCGTTAATAACATAAATACGAAATTAATAGCGGTCGCTGGTTGGTAAGCACCACGTACAACATCACAGAAAACTCTAAAGGGATAAATATGGCAAGAAAAAGTAAAGTAAAAAATCCTTTTAAAATTCCGACTGTATTTATGACAGTTTTAAATAAAAAGCAAAATAAGAATTTCTTTTAAAAGTGCGCAGCTATATATGACAATCTACAAAAAACAAAAAAATGTGATAAAGGCATTAAAATTGTGCATAAATTTTGTAAAAGAATAAAGAAAATATTCCCGAATATCAATACAAAAAGCTTTAAGTTTTCATAAGACAACTTTAAAAAACTATTTTTACCTGATGTTTTAAATGAGAAAAATGTACCAGAAACCTACAAACATTTATTCACTGGCCATGTAAAAAATATAGTGCTACAAAGTGGCTTTCAGTACTGCAAAGAAATAAAGAATTAAAAAATCATTTAAAAAAAAATCAGCTGACCTGGCTTAACGTCAGATTCAGTAGTTGTGCTTTTAAGTTTTATATTTTTACTATTAATATTAACAGCTTTTCTCTTCTATGAACGGAAATGCTGAGTCCAGTAAACCAAAAAATTGTAACCATTTATCATGATTCATATGAATTATTGTCCACCACAGCAGGCTTCACCATATAATAATGATATGGATACATTTCGCAATCATCCCTCTTCGAATTTTCACACAGGCATTTACATGCAACATACACGCAACACACATACCCAGACACACACACACACATACGCACACACATACATTCTGATATACTGACATGCAGATATTGGCAATATTTTAACCAACATTCAATATTTTTCTGAGAACGAAAATATAAAAGTGCACTCTGTCATATTTACATAAAAGCAATAGCATATTCAAAGTTCTCCAGGAAAAATAAATACTAAACTACAAGTTTTAAAGTGGCCTTGGAAAGGTTCTTCAATTAATTTGTTTTCATCGGCCCTCTCAGCAGCATATGGCTTCCGCAAACTATTTCCAGCTTACACGATTTGCTGCTGTTACTTTTGCGTCTTCCCAGGTTAAATTGCACTGTCGTAGTTTTTGGAGTATCGTGCATTTCCAGGTTTATTTTAGTTGGCCACAGCTTCTTGAGACTTGGATATTACATTCTAGTGCCATACTTGTAATACTATCAAAGTTCTTTCTGATAGTACAAACAATCCACCTCCATTTCCTACGTTTAATTTGTGTTAGCGTGGGTTCCTCTTTGGTAAGGTTCCAAAAGCACTTGAGCTTTTGCGTGGTGATGTTCGATACTTTGACTTTACACATGTCTTGAACATTATAAACCTGCTTGTTGTAGTCCGAATTCTTCTTTATTGAGCCTGATATTTACGTCTGTTTCTGTGCTGCCATTCCTTGTCATAGTACTGCCTAGATAGCAGAAGCTATTTACGTATTCGACTGGTTGGGCTTGTAGCATGATGTTATTGGTCTTCTCATTTTGCTTGCATTTTGGGGATTTTGTAAGAGAGGAGAAAAATACCGTTCGAATAATCCAAATCCTCGAGTAAGAGTGCCAGACTCCATGTAATTCCTCATCCTTCTAAACATAATTTGCTAATGATATCATCCAGGACGGTGGTGAATATCTGAGGTGAATAGAGGGATCTTTGTTTTACTCCAGTGTGTCTGTGAAATGATTGACTGATATTCCTGTTGTATAGAACTGATTCGAATTATTATGTAATTCGTTTCGAAAAGCAAACTTTTGGAACTTGTATGTTATTAGCATCAGAGTTTGAAAACATTTCCGTTCGATTCGGGTTACATAATAACCCTCCAGGTAGGTTTCGGGCCAAACAGGAGTTGCGTAAAGCAGGCCAACACTCTGCGCATTATAATAGAACAATCCGTAGCATGGCGTACTCTGCTGTACCTACTGTTCGTAGATTTTAAGAAACCCTAAGTTACTACCAGACGAATTGTCATATGGGAAGCATTGAAAAGAAAGTAGAAAGTACCCCAGGAGGATATTTTCGAATTGTAATGCTAATAACATACAAATTCGAACAGTTTTCTTTTCAAAATGAGTTACATAATAACCCTCTTGTTCTTCTCGTAAATTGTTCTCGTTTTTAATTTAAAGCCTTCAAGTCGCTACTTTTCGGTAACTTAACGATGAATTTTTCCCAGTGAGAGGCAGCCTACTAGACTGATGTGATGTGGAGTCATACAAATAGAATTTCTGCTGGTGCTTAAAATTTCTAATTCAAGTAACTTGCAATCGACTGAACAGCTGTAGCGTAATTTCTAAAAACAAGCTGTGGCCAGGCCAGAAAAAACATTCTGATTTCCGAATAATAGTCCCATCAAGTAAAAAAAATATAACACCGTGCCCAACACAGAAACTTTACTACGAGTATATAGCTGTCACTTCTAAGCTGCAGGTGCGATTACAAAATAATAGGGACTTAAGAACTTTGAGAAAATCATGACGCGTTTAGAGAAATTTCCAGATCTTCAATGTTCCGCAAAGAGCTGCTAGAAATGAGAATTCCGTTCCAACTAGTCGACTGTCGTCTCTGTGATCAATGGAAATGATATGTCAAGAGCAAAGGAAGCCTAGCTGGCTTTTTCTGATTTAAGGCATTCTAAACCATTGTTTCAGCCAGTTTCATACAGCGTCATCCTGAACCTGAACAGGAACGATTTACGCCTTGTTACGATTCGTCTTTCTGGTCACTTTGAATTGAAAAAACTTCTGTGTAAAAGTGACCAAGTGCATTCACTCGTGTGTCTTTTACGCTTATAACATGATGAGACCACATATCTATGGCCCGAAGTATCCAGCAGGTATCACAACATCGGTCTTTACTTTAACCCATTAGAAACGTACAGGTAGAAAAATAGAACTTCTTAAAAAAATTATACTTGAGGTTCACTAAGAGATATCGGAATTCTGTTTTCACATATATATAGAAGAAGAGTGGGGTATAAAAAAAAAATATTTTGAATATCATATACCGAAATATTTTTGAGAGAAATTGTTGGGACAAGCCTTGGAAACATTTCAAAATTTAAAAAGGTGTAAAATGTGGCTTTTCATTGACAATAAAAAACAGTTTATATTTTCCGCTCGCTAGGAAAGAAAATTTTGTCTTGTGAGCTGAAAAGGCTGCAAATATTAATTTAAGTCCATATTTAAATAATCTGCCTTTAAACCAAGCAGTTGCTATGTAGGAGTAAAATTAAAGTTTCAGGCATTGGTTTAAATAAACACCAGCCAATATCAAGCATATTGCACAGTGGCGCAGTATGGATATATTTTTAAACAACTAAACAATTGATTTTCAAAAATTAATCATCTAGATTCTACTTGAATGCCTGCGTGCAGTAGATACGATTAGCCACGTACACCAACTAAAGAACTGATACTAAATTTTGAATAGATGTAGCGAACGAGTATTTAAACTTAATGTACCCTTATTCTCAATTTATTACAAAACTATAAAAAGTGACATTAATAATGTCTTCTAATTTCGGTGCTCTTAAAAAAAACTATTAAAAAAACAAACAAAATATTTTATATTTTGCATTTTATTTAACTAAAATTTGAATTGCGGCACAAAACTCGAAATACCAAAGTCAAAGTCAAAGAAGTGACGCCTCAAAAAACATGATAAATAACCCCTCATTCGTTACACATAAAGCATTAAAAAATGGTTTAAACCACCAGATGCCTGAATCAATAAAAAAAAATGTTTTCCTGCTACAAAAATTGTGATATGAATTATCAGAAATGAAAAGTTAAAAAAAATTTTGTTTTATTTAATGAAACAATTTTGATTTTAATTAAAACTGTGATTAAAAATATGCATGAATTTAATTAATGAATGAAACACAGGGCCCAATTTTGTTGACAAATTTTCTATGGAAAAAATTTAAATTGCAAAAACAAAACACATACAAAATTTTTCAACGCTAAGCATTGCGTTTTACAAAATAAGGCCTAAAATGTTCATTGAATAGCGCAAATAACTAATTAACAAAATTGCTTTAAAATTATATATTTATATAGAATAAATTAAAAATTATAATAAATAAATTAAGAATAACAATGGAAGCTCGGGCTAGAACTCAATTAAGGAGATAACTCAATATATTAGAATACTACTGTCAAATTATAACTTTAAATCAATTGACATATTGGATAACTTAAGCAAGCAAAACACACACATATGCAAAAGATAAATACAACTTTTGACATTTGTCTGCAATCTCGATCATCAATAGGTCTTTCTGCGTACTTTTCCAGTAGCAAATACTCAGTACATTTTTTTGGGAGAGTAAGACCAATTTTACTCTGTTGGCTGAAAATATCTCAAAAAGTACGCAGACAGACTCCAGTGAAATCTTGCAAGAAAACAGCTGATCGGTGTGTAAACAATTGAAATAACAAAGCAAAAGAATTTTAGCTTATTTGTACGCAAAAGTTCTTTTGCTTACATTGCCCAACATAGTGCCAGCTTAACAATGGAAAAAATAATGAAATTCACAATACAATGTCCTCCAACAGCTTGACAACGGAGAAAAGTAATTTGGAAGTGGAGTGCTTGCCAGGGTCGTTTAAAAGGGTTCAAGATGGTAAGTATGTATAATGCAATTACAACTTAAGTATTTGAAAATATATTTTATGCTTGCAGACGAAGAATATGGACAAGTTCTGGCAGCCCAAATGGCGGGCATGAATGAGTACAACGAAATAATATTTGTACCTAACAATAACAGTGAGACGGACGCTCAAAAAACAATTTGGTTGGATGCATCTACCAAATTGTTAATTAGTTTGGTAAAGGAAATGCGTCCAAGAGTGGGTAAGTCACTGCACCTAAAAAACGAACGGCAAATGTGGATGGCCATTGCTGCAAAGCTTTGTGCTAATGGCCACAATTTCAACGCCTCCCAGGTGGAGGGGATATATTTTACGTTGGAGCGCCAATATAAAAGGGCGCAGCTTAACAACAAGCAAACTGGAAGAAGTAGACAAGTGTGCCCTTTCCAAAGGTAAAAAAGATTAGTATATATTTGATGAATATGTTAGTTATTTTGTTTGCATTTTCGTAGCGAATTGGATGACCTGCTTCGGGAGAAAAGATCGGTGAATCCTGAATACTTTTTGGATAGTGAAGCAGAAGTCAACTCAAATAACTGCAGCGTATCTGAACCCCCGAATTCTCCGCAAGGTGGTTATTTATTATTTCGTTATTTATTTTTCATTTACTTATGTATGTATATTTTACATTTGCATTTACAGAAAATCTGGATATGACGGCTTCATGCTCTTAGCGAAGGAAAACGTCTTTACAAGAGTACGAGGAAAATGCAGAGAGACATGCGGAGAAGAAGGAAGCCAATGAAGAGAAAGTCTACAAACTATTAGAAGCTAATATAGAGGAGCAGAGGGGGGGAAGGGCAGAAAGGAAACAATGGGCAGAGAGAAAGGAAGCAAATGATGACAGAAAAATAGCATTATTGGAATCATTGGTTCTGCTTTTAAAAAAAGAGTGAGTACTTTTGTTGTTTCTGTTTAATGAATTTAAGTAAATTATTTTATTTGATTTTTTTTTCTTTACAGTGACTAAAAAAATCAAAATAAAAATATTACAAAATGTATAAACTTAAAAATGAAAAATATAAATACTCGAGAATGAAATGAATTTTTAATTATTATCTGTCAGAATTTGCATTGCTTGGCAAATTTCATCTCGCACACTATTTCCACGAGAAACCTGGTCATGATTTAGAAATTCTTCATCACCATCTGGTGATATCTCGGATGTAAAGTTTAGGTCATCTTCATTTGCAATGTTGTGTAAAACACAACACGCTCTAATGAAGTGGCATACTTTTTTAATTCCTCGTAATTTGCAGTAGTACAACTGCCTAAACCTCTGTTTTAAAATACCGAACGTATGTTCGATACGGACACGACCAGAGCTTAGTTTTATATTAAACTGTATCTGAGCTCTTGTCAGATGTCCGTTATCTTTGTATGGAGTTATCAAATATTTATTGCATGGATAAGCAGAATCAGAATATTAGGACGCAATTTTTTATAGACGTACTTACGTCTTTGTTCGAGTTGTGATGTTGACTCAAACAACTGTTTGTGGTCTAGCAAGTCTTCGAACGAAAATGTTCGCTGTCGTAGGCCATGTTTTTCTATAAAATTTCCTAAGTTTGAGAATCCATAAAAGCTTATCCGACTGTTTAGTTTTGTAAATAACATAAACATAACATAAATAACATAAATAAAATTTTAATCGCACGTCATTCATTTTACAATTTCTTGACAAAAAAATTTTCAGTTCAATAAAATTCAGAGAAATCGATAAAAATCGGAATGACTTCTTATTCTTGATTGAAAAATATTTAAAAAAAAGAAAATTTTAGAAAAAGCAAATTCTATTTTTCTTTTAAAGCGTGCTAAAATTAATACGAAATTAAAAAAACTTTTCAACTTTGTTATTTGTTGAGCTTCTCATTTACTTAAATGAAAGTTTAACATATTAGCTCTAGTTGTTCTAAGAAATTTTTGGGTAAAGGTTCCCTGATGATCTGCATTAGCAACAGTGAAATGCGCATAGGATCCAGCTAAAGCCCTCAATAATCAATTTCAATGTATTTTTATTACAAAAATATTTTACTTAATAAGTAAAATAATAATTTAATTTAATGCGTTAAAAAAATTTAAACTTAAAAAAGTGTTTGTTGTGGGTCAGCATTTCATTGCTGCACATTCAATGTCAGCCAAAGGTTACTTTAATGTAAAAAGCTCAGTAGAAAAACTAAATGGGCAACACATGCTGAATAATATTCAGGGCTATTCGAGAATACGCGCTTCACTTCTCCGTCATCGAACGATCACTTTCGACAGTTCGACGTCGACGGATTCTAAAATACGTGCGAAAAAATATCGCAAAAAAACATCAACAACATTGAAAACAGCTGACTTGTGTGCAGAAAAAGTTGAAAGCAAAAAGGGATTAAAAGAAATAATTAATAAAAAAAACTTAGTATAATTGCTAAGTAACTTAAAAAGAAACAATAGACAGTGAAAGTGAAATTATTTCGTTGTTTTACTTGTTTTAAAAACGTGTTTACATCTTTGAAGAACCTAAACAAAATTGGCGTCGAACCAATATGACATTGACTTCCCGAATAGAAATGATTATTATACAGAGTATATACTATTGCATTTTATGGTATCTCAATAGTGTGTACTAGTGGCAAAGTTTGTCATTTCCGCTATTTTTCGTTGTATGGCATTGCTTTTCATATAAAAAACATAATGTGAACGGTGTTGCACACATTTGAAAAATGACAACACTAGAAATGCAGGACGTAAACTCGGCCTTAGTTGTTTTATAAAACAGTTGCTTTGTACTGGTTTGTAATTCTCAATAATTTATTGTCTAATTTTTCTATAAGCACTTGGGTTTTTTGAATTGTGGTTGAAGGTTACAGGAAAAAAGTCTAAGTAACAATTCAAGTCATTAACCGACAATAATTAATATTTTTTTTTTTAAATTTAAGAAGGTTGCGAAAAGTTGTAAAACATTGTTACAAATTGAAAACAGTTAAGGCAATTCGGAATAAGATATTTCTTTTGTAAAGATTTTTATTTTAACATTTTAAACGTATTAAATTTTGTGTATTAAATATTAAAAATTTTCGTTGTAGTCTGCTGATGAGTTTCTTAAGCAGAAAAGAAATGCACATTGACTTAACAAATAAGCAAACGAATATTCCTAATATTGAAAATAAAATGCCAAATGCATACGAGGTTTGTTCAAAACAAGCGATACGTTTTGAACAAACCTCGTATACTTCGGTATTCTTGCAATTAAGATAATTTTTAATTTGAAATTAGCGATATTTTCATACCAAGGGAAACGGCCATATTTTATGTTTTTTTTTTTTTTAAATTTTGTCACGTACCAGAATGCAGAATGACTTCAGCATGACGATAAGTCTGCTACCAATATCTTTATATAATAATTTTTTACAATTATATGAAACAAATCTTCTATTTAAGTATTTTTGATTATAAAATATTATGCTTGCACCCCACTGTGCACCCAAACTACCAATACGTATGTAAGGGACTAAAACAAAAAAAATAACCATTAAAAATACGGAAATAGCAACAATTTTTATAACAAAAAAAAAAAAAAGAAACGTAAAAGTATTAAATTAATGGATTATTTGTTTGATAATTTATTAGCAGGTCAAGATTCGGTTTATTTTTTCCCCATATTGATTTATTATTGTCTATACAAAAAGCCAGCAACAACAACAATTTGTATTCTTTGATGAAAATCCAGCAAAATAAAGTTATATGTGTAAATGTGTGCATAGAAAAGAGTAAAGCTCCTTCAAGTGTGACCATTGCTTAATCAAACTCTAGTAAATCATTGACACATAAAGCTTTCAATAAAAATAAAAAAAAAAACTAACACAAAATGTGAAACCAGTATTTATTCACCCTGCCTGTGTCTGGTGGTCGATTAAACGTCTGGTCATCACTGTTTTTCATACTGTTTTCATACATACTCGTACAGCTAACCCTTTACTTCCTACTTATGTACAAGAAACTTCTCTCGTTCCCATTTTTTATTTTTCATCTTATCGATACGAGTACAAACACATGTACTACGTATGTGTATATGTGCATATGTACATATGTATCTATGTAAATGCTTCGAATTTTTGGAATATACTCATAGCAATTCCTTTCTGCTAAATCCTTTAAATCGCAGCATATGTGTTCTTAGAATATTTGCTTTTTTTTTTTCTTGAACAGAAACATGAGAAATATTTTTTTTAAGATTTCCTCTTTTAACATGGTATGATATAATAAACCTGCTGTGTTTATTTACTATTTTTGTTGCAGTTGTTTCTAGGATTTAGTGTTAATAGCCGAGATGAAAAGGGTTCAAAGTAAGTGGAGAACAACAAAAAACAAAAAAAACAACCTCTTAGATGGATTTTCTTTTATTTGTTTTCAAAAAGTTTTATGCAAGTTTACAAATGTCAAGGAGACAATGTGGGCAACATATTTATTAACATTAAGTTTCGTATAACTTTATTTCACATGTGTATGTGTGTGTGTAACTGCACGCATACTTATGTAAACGTATACACCGGAAGAAAATCCTTTAAAAAGGCATTAAAATTTTCCGATTGTTTGAATGCAATTTAAGTTAGAAATGAGTTCATTAATTCAATTTCAAAAATGGGCTTAGATGTCATTTCGAGTGGGGAGCTCACTTACTGGCCTACTGACGTATATTATAGATTTTGTCATCATGAAAAATATCCCTAGGTACCTAATTCAAGTGGAGGCCCCTCTAGATCTCTCCTCCAATCACTCTCTCACAATAGTTAAAATTTTTCACCCACTAAGGTGTGATTTACTTAGCTCATGTGTGAAGATGATCAATAGTATCAGCTGGCTAGGATTCAAAAAATGTCTTAGTAGTCACTGCGTAGAAAATATTCTGCTATGATCATCCGAGGATGTTGAATCTAACATTTCCAACTTTAACGAAAAGATTAAAAAAGCTATTGAATATGCCACTATCTTCTATTCGCAGAATGGCTTTAATAGAATTTATTCTACGGATATAGAACGTCTTGTTTGTGGAAAACGGAGAGCTAGAAGAGAATGGCAACAACACAGATCACCCCTAAATAAAATCAGACTCAAAGAATGTACTAAACGACTCAAAGAGTTGCTATCGTCGGAAAAAAACTGCATTACTGGAAAAATATCTAGAAGGTATCTATGTCACGTCAGCATCTAATTACCCTGTAGGGAGCGCTAATAGAAATCTTAAAGGACCCGTAGAACTTAAATCACCACTGCGCACTTCAACCGGAGGCTGGGCAAGAAGCGATAGTGAGATACATAGGTAACTTATTTGCTGAGCATTTAAAATATGTATTCACTCCCATTTCATATACGGGTGCTGTTGATTTGCAGAGTGTAGTTATTCTATCCCCACGTCCGTCTCTTAAAGTTTAAGCTGCATCAAGTACAAAAAAAAAAAAAATGCTGAACTCAATCCGAAGAAAGCTCCAGATATTGATGGAATTAGTAACAAGATGCTGATGAACTTGCCTCAAATTACAATCAAAATCCTGCTATTTATTTCTAATGACATTTTAAGAATGCAGTATTCTCCACATAACTGCAAACTTGCCCAGGTCAAAATGATTCCAAAGCCGTGCAAAAATCTTACCAAGGCTGAGTCATATAGGCATATAAGCTTACTATCAATAATCTCAAAGCTTTTCGAAAAGCTGCTCATGACTAAATGGTCCCCAATTCTAATAGGCAGTGGGTACATCCTGGACCATCAATTTGGTTTTAGAAGTCAACATAGCACCATTCAACAAACTCATAGATTAATTAAATTTTTAAGAAGAACATTTGAAGAAAAGAAGTATTGTTCTGACCTCTTCATTGATGTTTCCCAAGAATTTGATAAAGTAAGTCACGAAGGCCTAGTTTTAAAAATGAAGACATACACAGAAAAAAGTATTCACCAATTAATGTTTTCAATTAAGAATTTAATTGATTCAATTAAATTTTTTATTGTATTTAATAATTTAAAGGTGAAAATTTAATTAATTTTTTAATTGATATTCCAAAATTTTAATTGATATTACAAAATTACTCATATTACTTTTTTATGTGTACATATCTGCCAGTAAACATACAAACACTTTTGGAAAGTTATATTTCTCATCGGAAGTTCACTGTTGTGGAAGGAGGCCAGTCTTGTATTTAATATGTACTTGCGATATGCCTGTGAGCAATGATGATACAGCCTCTATGAGTATACATGAAAACCCTTATGATGCATCCCGCAATCTCCAGGAACATATGTAATATATATTACCCAGCTGAAAATATGGTTGAACTTATGGAGAATTCAAGTAAATGAGCAAAAGTGTGTCCATATAACCTTTGCCTTAAGAAGAGATACTTGTTCCCCCATTCGAATCAACAATCAAAATATTCCTCTACATTCTCAAGTGAAATACCTTGGAAACACCTTGAACGAAGGCTTAGATGGAAACACCATATTGACTCTAAGCTAACTCAAATGAAACTTAAGTTAACTCAAATACATTGGTTGATTGGCAGAAATTCAACACTCAATCTTGACTGCAAACTTTTACTATACAAGGCACTTTTGAAGCCAATATGGTGCTACGGAATTCAGTTATGGGGAACTGCTTCAGCTTCAAATGTTGAGAAAATCCAACAAAGACAAAGCAAAATTTTACGTTCCATAACATCGGCTCCATGGTATATATATCAAAAATTCAAATTTACATCGTGATTTAAATATCGAAATGAAGAAATTGTTAAATACGCAGGCAAATGTTTAATAAAACTCGAGTCTCATCCTAATCCCCTGGCTCATAACATCTTGAACTTGACTGGACACATCCGCTTAAGAAAGACGGATACTGAAGCTCTAATACGCAATACCGCAGATGAAACTTTTTGAGAATATTTTTGTGCTAGTACAGCATTCTTGTATTAATAATTACTATCACTAAATTTTGTGTTCGGAATTGGTCGGGCCCATTAATTATATTTAGACTTAAGATTTTTAGGTCATTTTTTGAAGATACAATAAATAAATATATAGTAAAAAAAAAAAAATTTAATGAAGCCTTTCCTTGGATCAGTAAAAAAAGGAGTCACGGCGTTTATGATCTTCAGAGGTAAATTAATATTTATAATGAAACTATATATTTCATTGGTTAAATTAAATAGTTTAATGTATGTGAGATATTTATTTTCCTAATTTAGTGATATGCTAATTCAAAATTATTTAAAAATAAAATGAAAAGTTTTCATATTAAAATTTATTACTTTTTTATGCTTTATACTATATTTTAATTTATTTTCTCTGTAGAAAAGGAAATATTCCCAAAATATTTTCCAATACACATAAATACGTTTGTGTGAAATAAAATTTAGTTTCAGTTAATATTTTTTACTGTTTCAGTAAATTGTTTGTCCCAAGTTTATTTTGTGCTAAGAAAATTATATAAAAAGAAAAATTCCAATTAAAATAAAGTAACATTTGTAACAAGATTGCTTATAGAAGTTTTCTGTTTACATAATATGGAAATTGTTATTTGTTTTATTTGCTCTTTAATTCCAGTAAAAAAAAATAATAATTGCATTTGAATTTAAAAATTTCTTTGTGGGTCCTAAATTGAACAACTTAATATTTGATTCAGAGAATTTTGTGTGTTGTATTGCAACAAGGGTTTTTTCTGTGTGTGTTCAATTATTTTACTTAAGTTAGCTGCAAACGAAATGGAAAACCTTTGAAAAATACTCTTTTGTAAGTAAGAGGAAAGTTACGTTTTATAGGCTCTCAGTTACACGATAAGTCGGCTAACTTTCGTCCTAATAGGTCTCGTGGGCTGCCTGGGCGGGTGAGAAGGGCATGTTTCGCCACTTCATGCAATTTATCCGGCACTAAACTAAACTAAGTAAATTTATTCTTCTAATATGTCATTCCGATATCTTGGCGAGGTCCTGTAGATATGGAAAGCCTATGAAAAACGCCCCTTTATAAGTAGAAAAAAGGCCTTGACAGAGTAGATGTTAGTCTTGTACGTCGCGAAAACTTATACAGAAATCATTATACGACTGATTTCATATCCTGACATTTATACCTGCAAGGCAATGCCCTGTTATTACTGCCACTAGATGGCGGACTATCTGGGATTGTATCGAGACTAAGTTATTTGTGAGGAGAGTGGGATTGCACAGCATTATGTAGTGCTTACAATAATGAAAGTAGTTTAAGTTGCACCTGGCGTGTGTGACCAGATTAAAAAAAATGCAGCGTAGTCGGCTTTAAAATAACGATAAAATAAAAATAAAATACTAAATTAAAAAAAAAACACATTTTGTAATTAAAATAATGTTTATTTTTTTAATTTCCAAGCCTAATAGGTGCCACATTTTGTTTGATGCATTGTGGAGCTTATTACACTAGGCGCAAAATGTCTCCATCAATATTGATAGACATGTCAATCACGTTCTGTTCTATAAATCGAATCGATTTGAAATCGTACGATTTCCAAAATTAATAATGGTCCTGCAGACGTGTTTAAAATTTTATACGATAAATTTCTTTCAGATAAGATATTTTGAATCCATATAAAAGAAAAATTAAAAAAAGTATGAAGAAATATTTCTATTACCGGAGTTAGTTTTATAAAATCATGCGATTTAAAATTGATTCGGTTTACAGAACTGGGCCGTTCATTTTTTTATTTGATTAATTAATTATTTGATAAATGAAATGATCACCATAGTTTAATAAAGTTTAAAGAAGAAGGTTGGCAAATGGGTAGCCACACCTATTTTGGTTCTATCTTCGTTTCAGTTTAAAACTTGCGCTCTGCAGTTGAAGCGTAGCTGCGAATAACGTTGTAAAAGACAATTTTTACAAGACCAATTTTTTTAAAGATTACCGTTAACATTACTCTCTTGCGTTGTTCAAACATCAATCCATTCCAAATTATGCATCTTATCGCCGTCAAAATGCAATTACAAATAGTCAGTCAGTGGAAGAAATTTGTAAGTAACTAATAAAATCATGCAAACGAAATTGCCGAAAATAACTGATAAATGTAATAGAGATTCAAAAAGAAAATTTAATGCTTATTGTAATTATTTTCGCTAAGCAAGAAAAAATTAAACGAAAAAAACGATCTTGCTTTAAAATACGTTTTTTGGCTCTCCTGCAAAATTATTATTTTGTTACTTAAGCCTGGTACTCTGTTCAACATTTCACGTGAAATGCTGTCAAAATACACATAAAAAAAATTGGCACGAATTGTTCATGAAAAAATGTTGCAGATACTCTGTTTATCTTGAGAAAAACGTATGAAATGTATCTTCAACATTTTAAGTTTTCATGCGAAATAAGATAGGTGGCACTTATTTCGTGTGGAATTTACAACAAACACATGGGGCGTTTTAAAAACATAAGAAATTGTAGCATAGTTTCAGGGCTATTGTTTACATGTCAAATTTTTCGTATGAAATAATCAATGTTGCTCAACATTTTTCACAAATATGAATAGAGTAATATTCTTTACAACGTTATTAGCGGTTAACCTTCAATTGTATAATTAAGTTTTAATTTGTAGTTATGGCTGCAGTTGTCTTTTAAATTATAACTGAAACTTGATTCTTTTAAACCTTTTTGTGACTTTAAGTGTTTTGCAGGTTAAATGTTTTTTAGAAAATCAAATGGACAAACTTTTTGTGTATTTTCCTCTCTCAGTGCCTTTTTCTTTTCTAATTTTTTACAGCTGAAGCTTATTATATTTTGTATTATTTGAAAATTTCATACAAATGGCTGGCTAACTCATACCTTGAGATAAGCATATGTTTTAATCTATTTGTTAATTACGCTCCAATGGGAGTTAATGGAACTTATATATGTATATTAAGTTGTATTTAAAGTGAAAACTTTAAAGTCATTTTCTGTAAAACAAATTTTTTCGAATAAAGTTTGATAAAGTAGTAACGAAAAAACCATGAAACAGTTGCTATGAGAGTTCAATATGCAGCTTGTATTGGCAACTTCCCACTCTAATTTATTTTTGCTTTATTAAAACTTCTTCGCAAATAATATAATAGAGCAACCCAAATCTTAAAAAGCTTTCCCACTCTTCTACCCTTCTACATTTCAAAGCCTTTTTGATGACCGAAAATCCTTTGTGTATTCAAATATTTCTTTTGCTTTCATAAAAATAAGATCTAATCGTATGTTTCCCTAAATATTTTGTTACAACTACAACAAATAAACTTAAAATGCTCCACCCAGTTAAATTCACAAATTCATTTTACGGAGGATGTCAAAAATCGATTATTCATTTAATAGCGTTTTAATTTATTCCACATTAATGGAAAAGATAAAGACACAACAAGGAAAAAAACGTTTTTGCTACAAACAATATTGTACATTAGAGGAAAAAATAAGGAATTAAATGAAAATCACGTAGAATAATATTTTTTTTTGTTCACTACAAGGATTTTAGTTTATATTGTTTAGTTACATTCATTCCTCTACATTCAAAGTAAACTTTTATTTTACTATTTTGCTAATGTTTCCTAGTGCTCTATTGCTTTCTCTTGCTTTTTTACAAATATAATTTTTCACCTTTTCAAGACGATTTTGTTGGTTTATTTTGAATTATCTTTTTTCACTTAAGTGAACTCATTAATATTCAATCTGACCATGATTACATGGACGCTCTTTTTGCTATGCCAACGTGGAAATGGTGGCAAGAAAAAGATATAAAAATGATACTCTGTCGTTGCAGCCGGAACAAGATGTAAATGAAAAAAAAAATAAATAAAATATATAAAATGAGTTTTCGTTGGGGTACGTTCACTGATGCTTGTTTGTGTTTGCTTGTATCTTTATCATAAAGTAGATGTGATGTGTCCACATAAACTAAGCAAACATCATAGATTCACGATTTTTTAAGATGATGAATTACTTCTGTTGAGCCACAGTGTCGTGTCCACACTGTTTGGGTTTTTCTTGTTAGTATTTGTGAATTTAATTGTAAAGACGTAAGAAGCTTGCGCTGCTTTTTTTTACTTCCTGTAAACGAATGAATGCTTTTGAGTATTAATTTTTTATGTCTTTGTGTGTACCCTACTTTCTTTATATTAAATTGACATTTTAAGTGAAAACTTTATTCAAATTGCGAAATGAACCTTACATATAATATGTGTAAATTTTTGCTGTAGGTGTCAGCCTGAGTTCACACAAGCCTTGTGGCATTTCAGCCCTCTAGCTATAGTTGCTTGGGGTGGGCGATGATCAATCAGTCAGTCAGTCACTATCTTACGTTACCCTTTTTTATATGTACATATGTAATAGCAATATAATAATAGTAATAATAATCAGAATAATACGTACATATGTATTAATTAATGTAGATTTGGTTTAACAAATACTCTTTCTAAAAAGTACTTTTTCGAAAACCACTTTTAATGGAACGTACCTTTTTCAATAAAGGACCGTTTCAAAAAAGCATCTCATCTGAAAAGTATTTTTGAAAAGTACAGGGTGTCTGGTGGCAAATTTTTATTTTTAAATACGATTATTTCAAAAAGCAATAAATGGTGCAAAGGAAGAGTGGTGCCGTTGGAATTATCGATTGTGCGGATTTGTTAGTCATGATGTCGCAGTGGTCGAGTGAGCAGCGCGCGTTCGCTGTGGAGACATTTACTCGTCGACAATTTTTTTGAAAGTTCGGTATTCGGGGAATATGTGATGAACCGAGTGTAAATTTAATTCGTTCGTGGGTGCAGAGATTCCGCGCAACTGCTTCGGCCAGGGCCCAGTCGATCTTCAAGGACTCCCGAAAACATTGAACTGGTTGAAAGCAGTTTACGTGAAAATCCGCGATTTTCAATACGGAAAAGAGCAGCCTCACTGGGACTTCCAAGAGCGATTATTCTGAATTTTTTAAAAAAGGATCTGAAGTTCCATCCTTTTAAAATTCAAATCGTTTAAGAACTGAAAGAAAGTGACTTTGATTTACGCAAAAAATTTTGTGAAACGATGTTGGAGCGTTTTCCCATTTTGGAGCGTAATCCCATTTTTGGAGCGACGGAGCTCATTTTCACTTAAACGGCCACATCAACAAGCAAAACTGCCGTTACTGGTCTTCAAAAACCCGCAACCCTCGATTGAAACATCAAAAACCATTGCATTGCCCCAGGGTAACTGTTTGGTGTGCCTTATCCATGCATGAGATAATTGTATACCTAAATTGTTAGCTAGCAATGACCACCAATGCGCAAATATAAATAATGAACATATTCCAACTATAGACGAAATATTGCCGGGAAACATATTATTAAATCAATTTAACGTAACAATTCAAGCCTTAAGTGGGTAGTCATGGGAAATAAGTGGATCATTTCTAATTCACTTCAATAATAAAACTCTAATAATTAATGAAAGAAACTATACAGCAAAAGAAATTTTGACTTTTGTTCGTTTACCAACATGGCTATATTTATTTTTATTATTGATATTATAGTTCCACTTTACATCACCGAACTTAGAAAAAACCCAATTCAAGTATCAGTAAATATATAAATATAAATTCAGAAAGCAAAACAACGCAAGAGGAAAAAGTCGAGGAGATAGAAACTTCACACAGCAATATGAAGTTTAAGTTTCGAAGCAAAAACGAGCTTCCAGCTTATTCATCAATCGAGTCGATTGATTTAACAAATGGGGGAGTTAAGATACGAGTTGGAAAACAACAACAAAAACAATATAAATAATTTATTTCATAAGTTTTGCATCAAATCATAAATTCTTTTGTTCAAGTGAGGATGAGATTTCGCCTGTGAATTTGGCATAAGAAATAAAATTTAAATTAAATAAAATTGCTGACAAAGCATTTCCTTACAAGGTGAATTAGAATAAGAATATCGTCATTGCAATCCGTTAGGGCAGTTGTAACGAATAACTCAAAAAAGCCTGATCATAGAGCAGCCTAACAAGCGGCTCCCTGAGATGGCTCATAATAAAAATTAAAATTAAGGACTAGGATAAATTTAATCTAAGAAAAATGAGTTAATAAAATTAAAAACCAAAAAAATTAATTTTTTTTAATTATTCCTAATGGATAAAAAGTTAATTTGCTTCCATAGCAAAAATCTATGAATCGGGCTACCGTTTGCGGCTATTTCAGGTTTTTCCCTAACCTGAAAGATATTTGGATTGAATAATAAACTAATCTTACAAACTATTAAAAAATAACTATTTTGATGAGCTTGTCAAATATTATTACCCGACTGCGCGACGCAAAGAAGGGTATTGTGTTTATCAGCCTATGTATGTATGTGTGCTTTTTTGCGGCCTTATATAAACCGAACGCGTAGACCGATTTTAATGACTCTTACGTCAATCGCTCTGTCTTAATTCCGGAAGTGTCACTAAAGATATGGCAGTAGTAAAAATTGAATATGGCGGCCAACAGACGCCAACGGTTCAAAGTTGGTCGCAGTCAGGATTTTTGATTTTTTTAATTACTACTTTTGTGATTTATTTTTTCTTTGACGGGATAAAAAAATAGGAAAAACATTTTACAAGGTGTATAAAGCTGAGAGGAGTCTATATCAGAAAATAAAATGATTTTTTAGCCAAAAGTCTTGCTGACTCACTCTCGTATTCCCTGCTAAGAAATTCTCTAGACTTGTGAAATAATAAAGAGAAATCACTAAAAATCGAAATGAGAATCAATATTATTCTTTTGAAGTTTTTAAAAAAAGTTCTTATTTCATCCAGCACAAACAAAGTGAAGGGCATTTGAAGTTCGTGCTAAGCGAAGGCAAAAAAATTCTCTTTTTTTTTGCAGCCTACAAAATTGAGTTTTTCAGGGGTTTCACTTTTGCTTTCCACATTTTTAATTTATAATGAAAAATTAGTAGCACAAGTGGATTTTATTTAGGATTATTATTTATATTTACAAATATTTTTCGTAATTTATTTTTACGGTGGAAAGTCTTCCAATTACGAAATTTTGATTTGACTTTAGTTGTTGTTGTTGTTTTTTTTTTTTTTTTTTTTTTTTTTTTTTTTTTTGCCGCTGCTGTGATAAGAATTCCATTTGAGTGATGCTGTCGCGCCAGAAATGGTGGAGTGAGGTTTTTAATTTAAAATGCTCGTGCAGTAGATTTTTCTTTTCTTTTCTTTCTTTAGAAATTCTACGATATGCCAAAATGTTTTCCTAGTGAACGTACTTAAAGGGACGGACCATGGTGATTATGATTTAATCATGAATGGCACAAGTGGGAGGAGACTTTTGTTTAACTAACATACGAAAACCAACAAATCGTAATAACAAGAAAAAAAGTTATATTTATAAATTTAAAATAATTTTAGAGGGAAATTAAGCTGAGCAGGAATGTAACAAAACTTTTGATAACTTCACTTAACAGCCACACATTCATCAAACGATGAAATTATGAAAAAGAACAAGAAGAAAAATAATCTAAGATAAATTAGTGAATCTTTCAAAAAGCATTATAATTTCATTTACGAAATCATTCAGTCAACCAGTCAGTTAGTTGCGTTGTTCGTTCATTCATTCACTTGACAACATTTGGCCCGAAAGCAGTTTACGTACGTATGTATATGGTGTTTTTTATTGAGGTATAGAACTTTAAGTTGGCATCACTTTTTTAACTGGCGGCCATTTTGTCAGCTGTCAAGTGATTAATATTTAGTTTGGTTTGCCATTTCATCATGAACAGGTTGACAAAAGAACAAGGCTTGCAAATCGTGCAAATTTATTTCGAAAATAATGGTTCAGTTCGCGAAGTTTACCGCAAGCTCCGTCAATTTTATGGTCGACATAATCGTCCATCAGAGCAATTAATTCGGTTAACCGGTCAATTGGCCACCAAGATCGTGTGATTTGACACCATTGGATTATTTTCTTTGGGGATATGTGAAGTCGCTCGTCTACGCCAACAAACCAGAAACGTTAGGGGACTTGGAAGCCAACATTCGTGGCGTTATTGCCAACATACGGCCCCATATGCTCGAAAAAGTGGTTGAAAATTGGACCTGTAGAATTGGCTTTATTCGAGCCAGCCGCGGCGGCCACATGCCCGAAATCATATTTAAACGTTAATGGCATAAAATTATCCTTCCAATAAACCCAAATTGATGGACATTAAAACGATTTTCTTGTGTTTTATTTCAATTCGAAGTTCTATACCTCTAAAAAAAACACCCTATACATGCAGCAACATTGCGGCTTTAAGTTTTTATTTTCTATTTATTTTTTCTGCCAGAAGGTGGTGGTTCTGCATGTCGGAAGTAATTTAATGCATTTCAAGATAATGTAAATGATTTTCTTCAACAATTGTTGTTACTTTAGTTGGCAACCACTAATCTAGCTTAAGTAATCCATTTATCAAGAGAATTTATGAGTAAAATTATTAATTTGTTTTCTTTTTCATTTTCGCTCTTCATTTTGTTGTAAAATTTTGTCTATTGATTTAAATATTGAATGGTTTGAAGGAAGGAGGTGTCTTTCAAACCACATCATTATGTATAAAATTAAGAATTATTGTTTAATGTACGTACGAATCATTTCTAAAGCATAATTATAAAAAAAATTTCATAACTATTACTGTAATTTATTTTGAAGAGATAAAATTTAAAAGTTTTTTTCGAATCTTAAGCCATTAGTAGTAAGTGCACAGAACACGGTGGTGACAATTTTACTTCAATTACTGCAGGTGGCACATTATATACAGAAGGTGGAAATATACTAGGATAAAATTAAATATATATGTATGTGTCCACATGTGCGGAGTCATTAAATTAATCATGGGTAATACTTTAGTTTACACGAGTGCTGTTGTTTAAAGTAAAAAAAAAAAATTTGTTAATTTTTTTTTTTCAATTAAGTGATTGCTTTGAAAAATATTATATTTTTGATTAATATTTTAATCAAAAAAAGCGTTGCCAACAGAGCTTAACTCAGAATGTTATGAAATGATAAATAACACTGTTCTGCAAAAAAAAGTTTGTTATCACTAAAAGTATGTGTTTTATACGATGGATATTCGAGCCCTAAACTCAAATCCGTTTTTAGTTTTTGTCTATGAAGTACGGATTTTTTTTAAATGGCCTGCCTAATATTAACCCATAAACGAGGCGGTCACGCTATTTATTTCAACATAACTCGACAACGGTTTGTTTGATTTTAATAAATTGAACACCGAAAGATACAAAATAAAATGATCTTTAAATTGTTAACGGTTTTGAAGGGTTTCGGAGTTATTCAGAAATTAGTGGCAAAAAAATATTTTTATTTCCAAAACTTTATAAAAAAAATTAAAACCGCAAATATTTTACATTTTTGTTACTTCTCGGAAAGCTGGGTAAGCTGGGTATGCTGGGAATATGCATCTTGTGGTTCAATCGCAAGCCCATACCAAGTAAAGGAATTATTTTTTTATGGCTCCTGGAATTAAAAGAAATAGTAATCATAGGAATTTATGTATCCAATGGTTCGGAAAGCAATGTGGCTACATAATGGAAATCAGTATCTGTCTGTAACATTAGCTCCTGCAGTAACTATGAAAGACACTTACGAAAACAAGAAATTACTGCTCAAATGAGTTCAGTACGATCTCTATTTGTGGAATAACTGTGAATAAAAAAATTGCTGTGCTAGGAGCATATACAAAATATTCTTGCGTTTATATGAATTGGTCCTAGGATCCCATGCGATTCCGGAAATCAAAAACACTTCAAATGAGCCTTTAGCTGCGCAAAATTAGGTTCAATAAGCGATTCAGTATAAGCTGTGAACAGAGATGGAAGGGCATTCAAACCCGTGTAAGTGAGACGAAATCAAAGGAAGGCGTTGTTGTGGGTCTCCAAATATGAAAAACTTTAAAGAATTGCTCAAGTCTAAGTTGTTCAATAAAGAAAGAGAGGAGCATGGGTAGTTTTCGAAATAGTATGTCACAATTTTTTTGGAAATAGATGGGCTCCAAATTACGAAGAACTGGTACAACACAGAGAAAACACATTTGTTGTGATAACCGAATTTGTAGCCAATCGAATTTTGTCGGTTCCAACAACTAATACACAATTCTGTTCTAATGAACGAATATAGCTTTTGTAAGCACCGATTTTTCAGTAGCGATATGTGAATTTTTAGAATGAAATTTTAATTGTGACTATAGAAATAATTAATTGCTACAACCAATATAATTGGGATTTCTGAAGGAATCATTGGTAGACATGGCTCATATACATACATACATATGTATGTACATACAATTTGTGCAGAATTAAAATGGTAAGTAAATTAATATATTTATGGCATATTGTTTTAAGTTTCTGCTTATATTCTGAATTGAACGAAATGTGCAAATTTTTGATCCGCCTGGTGCATTGTAACATCCGTTGCCGTTATTCGGATTTATTACAAAGAGATATTTTCCTATCAAGAAACTACATATTATTTGCACAAATAATTTCACTTCAGAATAATAGTAATAACACTTCGAATATTTTGCGATATATGTATGTATATAATAATGTCCTTACCTTTTTTGTTACGACTAAATCGAGATTTTGTGTAATTATTCCGTAAAATTTATTTTTTATATGACATTTCTATATGATTTTTATTTTTTTTTATTACATTAAAATTTTTTTCCAAAAATAAGGAATAACTAATTGCGACAACAAAATATGTTTTTCCTTTTGTATTCAGAATAAAATATTCGGTTGAGAACATCAATAAAGTATTTAATTTTCTTTTCTTTTATTTCAATAGAATTTCAGCACGACGGCAAATGATTTGTTAGTTGCAATAAACGAATTTTTTTTTTCAAATTAAATATTGTTTACAGAAATAGTTTTTTTTTTCATTTCAAAAGCCAATATTCAGTCACGTTACTTTCTAACTTGAATTTAATTCAGTTGTGTCTATCAATACTTCAAAATGGTTATTGCAAATAAAGGGAATCAATTGTTATTACTAATAAAACTATTGCGAGAGTTCTATTTACATTGTAATTATGGTTTTTTGTTTATAAATATACAAAAATCGTACAATTGATTGATAATTGATAGCAAATATGGAATATTGGAATACATAATTAAATATTTGTTGCTCCAACAGATTTTTAACCAATCTATTCTCTCTGTGAAGCACTAATTCTTTCATATCAACAACTCAGATTGCCATTAAAAAAACTTCCTGGATTCGCATTTAGATTTTTGTTCGTGGTGTCATATCTGGTTAGCATGATGAAAGGTTCTATCGAGATATTGCACGCATGGAAAAAGGATATAGCGGCAAGTGGTCCCCAGAAATGTTAACTTATTTCTGCTGGGAAACCAATCGTGAAATAGCAGATAAAATTTATAAAAGAAAGCGTTTTACTAATTAATAGTTGATTTTTTATTTTATATATACTAGTGTTTAGTTTCATTTAATCAGCCTTTTCATGAATGCCACATGTGAAAATTTCAGAATCAAATTTTTCGTTCACAAGGATTTTAATTTCGTTTAATCAATTCCAATAAAATTAAAAACTAACATATTTCCACTTTTTCCAACAGACAAATCTATGTGAATGATTTTTTTTCATAAATTGTCAGATTATTTCGCAATCGTATGAAGTTTTTTGATACCGATTTTTCACACGTTCGGAAATTTCCATGTGAAATTTTATTTATGATAAGCCTGAATATTTTAATTTATATCATATTTATATTTATCACAATAAATAAGTATTTTGAATTCTAATATCAGTATTTTATTTAAATGAAAATAGCTCAAAAACCAGACGTGATGCAGGCAATCTGAGAAAAGATTTGGCTTCAGCACACAAAAGTCCATTAAAATCACATAATGAAGTTCTTGCTCCCGACTTTTTTTTATTTATTTTTTTTGCAAAACAGTATAATTATTACATATTAATTCTGTGGCAATAAGAAAAAAGTGCTTAAGTCATATTTTACTGAGCAGTTTTAAACTTTCAAGTCGATTTTCAGAAATTTACTTCTTTTGCAGTTAAATTTGGAAATTCGGTGTTCATTTAAATTTTTTTAGTAAAACATCGTTCTACACACTGTACCTAATAAAGCAAATTGAAATAATATCAAAGTATAAGCTAAATTAGGCTGTTGTTCCGTATGAGATTATGAGTCGAAAAAAGATAAGCTCAAATTGATTGGGCTATAAATTGCTGAAAAATAACACAAAATAATAGAAATTTTTGTCAGAGGTACTTTTGGATATGGGGATTACGGAGGTGCCACTAATTCAAAATATGCTTATCTCGACTTAAGCACTTTTTCCTTTTTGCCACAGTATTGTTACCCTCACGCCATTCTCTTTTTCAGGGATTCCGGGTTGGTCCTACTTGTTTTCTAGCAATTGACCGAAGTTGTCCTTGTGCTTACAATCATGTTTTTGAAGCTGCTTAATTACTTTCAAGGCTTATTTTTCTGCTTAATAACAACTGAGAGGAGTGTTAAATAACAACGTGTTACAGCACAAGGTTATCTACTTTGTATAAAATGCAAAGTAGAACTTAAAACTGAAGACTACAAAGTTAATTCGCAAAACTACTCGAAAGGGAGCATAGATCGAAATCGCAAAAATTATAGATTTACTTGGTATTGCGTCTAAATGAAAGATTTGATGGTTTGATACTGAAACATTCTGTTTATTCTCAATGATTCGATAAATAATGAACTAATATTTCAATTGCAGTCTACTACTTCTATACCGAAAATTGGTTTATATTCTGTAACTCAGTATACTTATACCTCCTAAAAGTTCTGTTAGTTCACAAAAAGTATGCTTTGAGCCCTTGTCCAGACTAAGGTGAAATTCTTCTAAAGAAGACATGGAGAAATTCTGGTATATCTAAAGATACACATCCGCTTATTTTCTGGCCCTATGGCACCACTTGTTCAAATTGATTTATGAAATCGTTTTTCTCCGAAAAATTTCAGAATAGTTTGTTTTTTTACACAAAAATTCTATTCTTATTGGCGCATAATCATAGTAAAAACAAAGTGCATTTTAGGAGTTTACAACTAATATTTTGTATGATAATACTGGCTTTAGATTTTTAAAGTAAACTTTGTTCAGGTCTATGAGCTTGCGTGATTGGTTTTAAATTCTGATAACTGTTATAATAATAACAAAATATAACTCAACTTTTAATTTTTTTCATGCATCTTTTTAAATTATCTATTAAAGTTTCTTTATTTATAACTCGCATTGCTAGTTTTTTCGACACTTATTCAATACAAAGATTTTATAAAAAAAATTCAAGAAGTTTAAGTCATGAAATTTTTCCAACCCTTTTTGATTATCTGCACTTCTTACCAACAAAACAAAATTTAATACAACTTATTTCATAAAATATTTTATTGTGAAAAATTAGTCTTAAATCGAAACTTTTGCACATTATTGTCGTTGCTATTTCAAATGGCACGGCTTATCACTTATTTTGATTGCCAAACGTGTTTTTTATATTAAATTTATTTATTTATAAAAATATTGTCCTTTTTTTGGACCAAATGTCCTCGTTTTTTGTGGTTGTCGTCCTCTATTTCTCAAAATGGAAATGGTAACCCTAGTTGTGGGTTATAATACTAACACAGTTTGGTCGTATGTAAGTGTTGTCCACTCTTAAATAACCAAACTGAATTGAGTTGAGAACCATAATAAGGTCCTTAACTTAAAAAAAAAAAAATATTTTAATCGTATTTATTTCGACGTGCGCTGAAAAAAATATGAAAATAAAAAAATACTTCTTACAACTACAATTCGAGCTGAAAAAGGTAAAGTAAGAAAATAAGAAACATGTTCATTATTGAGTTCTTGTTTCAACTTTGATATTTGTTGAAATTCTCATTTATTTAAATGAAAGGTTAACATAATAACTCTAGTTATGCTAAGAAATTTTTGGGTAAAGGTTCTCTGATGATCTGCATTCGCAACAGTGAAACCCCTTAATAATCAATTTCAAAAAAACGTTTTACTGCATAAATAAAAAAAGAAGGGAGGTGTCTTAGGATAGCCGGTTATAGCTGTGGTGCTTAGTTATATATATAAAACGAATTTCATGTGTGAAATAAAAATACTATAAAATTATATTATATGATGATGTCAAATTTTCTGCAAATACATATAAACGTTTCCATTTATTTCTTTTCTAGCGGCGTACGTAATGTATTATTTGTGGCCGGTGGCGGCTGTTAGCCGGCTTACAGCTGATCGAATGTGTTCTTTGGTTTGCGCTCATGTGCAAACACAAAAACAAATTGAGCAATCGTTCTCATTGTTTCACTCTGCTTTTAACTACAAAGAAATCAAAACAAAAATAAATTTATAACTGTAATAGTGTCGATTATTTTTGTTACGAAAATCACGTCTTAACTCCTGTATCGCGCAATAAATAGCATAGCTATAATTATTATGATTTGTGGTTAATTAGTGCCTTAACAAATGTTCAACTTAAATTTTTAGTTGATGTAATATTTTTTTAATTGAAAAAATAAAAAAAAAAATTACTTCCGTGATTGGTTGAAAACTAATCTTTGTTTTTTTTTAATTGAATATTATTTTTAAATTTGTTTGTGTACCCTCGTATGTGCAGCTAATTGTGATGCCATGTTCTTAAATGGGTTAAACAACTGTTTAAATAACATTAAACATAAGAAGACTGGAGTAAATGAACGTATGTATGTATGTACGTATTTATGTAGAAATATTTCTCTATACTATACACGATTGTGTACATGTTACTAGTTGCCATTGTTTAACAAGTAAATACATAAAAAACCTTAAAATATTGTCACTCAGCTCAAACACTCTTTCAGCTAAATGTGCTGAAGACATGCAATAACAAAATAAGTTGTAGGAAAAACAAAAGGGAAAATGTAATAGAATGTTTATTATTTATGATAATTACAATTGGTTTTTGGGTTTCGTGTACAACATTGAAAGGATTGAAATTTTCCATTATCTATGATATGAAGGAAAATTTTACTGCTTGAACATTTCTTTTCGTATGTATTTTTTACTCTTTTGCTTATTTCTTTAGCTTAATTTATATCGATTTTAAACCAGAAATAGCTTTATGTTTTCTTTAAGCAAAACCATTGCCAACGGTTAGGTTTATAAATTTGTTATAAGTCATTAAATCAAATATGCTATAAATAAGCAAATATGTGCCATAAAGATATGTGCACGCGGAAGTTAGTAACGTTACTAGTAAATCGTTTGAAACAGAGTTATTTTTAGCCGGCCATAAAAAATTTCAATTCGGTTGTACGAGTATTTGTGTTATGTGTGTAATATTAAAACTACGTTAGATGATGAACGATTTAAAAATTTCTTATTTATTTTCTTAGAGGTTATAGCTACTGTTGGGTTTTATTAACAACGAAGTGTGCAGGCAGCATTAATTTAAATTTTTAGTTGAACTGCAGTGAATTTTAATCAGAAACAATTTCTTTGTCGGGCTTACCAATATTTTCGGTGTTTCCCTTACTTAATAAAGTCTAATTTAATTTGTCTTCTCTTCTTTAGAAACTCATATTAATTAATAAAAATATTTCATTCAACAAAAATTGAAATTACTGAACTCAAGCCCGACTAAGAAATTATTTCTGATTTAATTTATAATTTTATATACTCCTGGCCATCCGATTCTTGGGAAACTTTAAATTACATGAGTTCTAGTAATAAGAGAAAACTCTTAGGATTTAAGTTGTATAACAAAATTATTAATCGAAATACGTTATTGCTAAAGGTCTAGATGTTGATTGTGCAAACCGAACGAACGATGAATATTATAAATTCGTTTTAAGAGGGCCAAACTGACACCAAGTCTCAACCGGAATTGTACTCGTACATGATGAAAAGAAGGACACACATGCACTTAAGCTGAAAGTTCAAACAATACTTTCTATGCAATGGAATGATCGTGTGGTGTATTACGATTCCTTCTTTCATTTAAAAATTTATTATTTGACGTATTGTCATAATTTTTATTTTAGCACCCGTATTCTCATGATATAAATATAGAAGGAACTTCCATTCTCTCGTTTTTTCTTGACATTCACCATCTGCCAAGTATAAGGATTATGAAGTTTCCGGTAAAATCCCTTAATTTTCTGGTGTTCGTCAACAGTGGCTAAGTGCCTATAAGATCTGTGAAATAGACTTGCCAAATGATCTGATCGGCTATTAAACCAATATTTTTAGAAAAGGTTGTTAAAATCAACAAGAAAAGAATTATGTAGATAAAACAAAATGCAATATCAATCAATATTTGTTAAACTTAATGAAAAATCATTGTCAACTAATCAAAATCATCAATCAATTTTGTTTCTCAAGGCCAAATTTAGATGAAAATATAGTTAAAAGATTTTGTATTAGACAGAAAACTTAAAAATATGAGATAAGTTATTATATAACCATTTTTTAAACTTCACAGATATGTAGTCATGTATATCACTTTATTTATTCGCAAATTTTTGTTAAGACAATTACAAATTTTTTAAGAAAAAATTATAGGGGAACACTTATATTTTTTACTACATGGGAAAATTTTTCTTTATTTCTCTCAAAAAACAAACTTCAAAAATCTCTATTTTTGAAAACAAAGAGAGAATGAAAGTACCTTCTATATGTATATCATGCATATTCTAAGCTCTGTGACAAAATAAAAATTATAACAAATGGCAATTTTTACATTGCTTAAAATATAAAAATTGTCATTTGTTATAATTTTGTTATTTGTCACAAAGTTCAGAATAAGGGGTAAGTGAAATGTATTTGCTGGTGGTTAAGCATTTCTATATGCATTTCATTGGTGCATAGCATCAGTAAATAAAGTAAGTGTAGTAGGCTGTAACGACACGTCGCCGTATGCTGGAGCAGGCTCACGGCTGCCATAAGAAGAGGGAGTAAAACACGACGAATTTATCTTTTATTTACAAACCATTTATTGTATGACTCTCTTAATCTAGCCGTTTTCCTTCTTATCTCTAAGACTCTTAGTTCCAAATTCTTCTAAATTAGAGTTTCCTGTCACCAATCAAAAGCAGACACTCGCCTCTTACTATACTGGAGGGTCCCACAGGCATCGCAGCATAGTAACTAAACTCTCTCCTACACACACTCACTGGCTAACCCACACTAAACGATGCCTGCTCCCTGAATGTCTCTCGTACGTTGTTACAACACTAGAGGGTCCCGTGGAATCTCAGCCCTATAGCGACGCACCCTGATACGCGCGCTCTTAGAAATGGCAACTGCTGAACTCTATAGTTCCAGACGACGTAGGGTCTGAACTGGATCCCACTGAGCGGATCAACCTCTCTCTCAGAGAAAGTCCACTGAGTCTTTTGAGTTGGACGAAGAAACTTCTGAACATAACACAAAATCTGAAGGCTGCAACTTAATTTGATTAACTAAATTACACGACGAAGCGTCTGAAACAACTTAGTGTCTTCCCAAGCTGCTGTCCACAGACTGACTGATTTTCAATTTGTAAATCAACTAACCTTATAAACTTGATTTCCAAATATGTATGCAGCTTCTACTTTATTCGTTCACACATACATAAGCAATCGGTCAGCTGTTGGCAACTAGCAGTGTGGCCACATTTATTAACAATTAATTGATCGGTGTGCTTTTTACTTGGTTTTAATATTTAAATCTAATTTTAAGTCTGATCAATGTACAATATTGATTATTCATGCTAGAATTATTACATGTTATCTTGTGTGAAACATAACAAAACTATGGTTATTTTCAATATAATTAAAGAGAATAAAGGTAAATTCGATTTTCTATACATCAAATCTTGTTTTAGACATGATACTAATTGGTCTTTAGCAAATAATTACATATATCGTTATATTTTGTATAAGTCGACTGCTTTGCAGTGTCATTAATTATAAATATAAACGCCATCTAGGGCGATAATCTACTGTAAGAGACGGCAATGTGTAAAAGAAAAAATCAGCTTTTAAATTCATTTGCGCTAAAAACGAAGTCTGGCTTTTGGCTCGTCACTTATACAAAACGCAGCAAATAATTTGTATTCGATATGGACCAATTTTATTTTTCTACACTTTTATACAATTAGAAATCCATTGGATAACAATAAAAGTATTTATTTGGTAAAGCACCAATGCAATGCCTATAGACATGCTTATTCACCAGCAAATAAATTACGCTTTCTTTAAAATAATACAAAAAAAAAATATTCAAAATAAAGTTTCCCAGAAAAAATTTTGCTTCGCACTATTTCTACCTTGGCTTTTTAACTAATTACTTAAAAATGGCGATGTCATTGAAGAAACTTGGATTACAAGTAATAATTTAGGAATGTCAATGCACCCTTAGAAGTCATTGCATTTACAAAATGAATTAAAAAAAAAATTAATGCCAACTGGTGTATTGAACTCGTGTTTTCTGTGGTTTTAATTACTTATTAACTAATTTACATTAAACATTTTTTCATGAAATTAAATACATGAGAAATTTTTCATTTGCCAATAGCAGGCCTGGAGAAGCAAATCAGATTAAAAAAGTTGCCAAAAATGCTTTCCTTTCGTGCAACAAATTTTAAAACATAATTTTATGTTATGACACTTACCACAACGTTTTCAAAACGGATTCATCCCCCAAATACTTTTACTGAAATAGGCCGTGCCACAGAATTCGTAAAACCAAATGCCAAAATTCGCAAACATTTAATAAAATAAAAAACGCATTTTTTCTTTAGTAAATAACCAAATACCGACAATAATAAAACTTAAAATCAGTTTCAAAGACCTGTTTGTTAAAGAAAAAAAAATAAAATAATAATTTTATTCTGTGTATAATCCATTAAATTTTAGAACAAGTTTTAGGAATTTATTTATGATTCTTAAGTGCCCTAAGTAACCCAATTTGAATCAGTCTATCGTACTGCTCTTAAGCAATCTGGGACGATCCTTTTCAAAATTTAAACTTGAATGCTCTTACAATTTGTGAAATTATATTGCAATCACATCAGCCGTTTAACTCTTTTATTTTTTCACTTTTTTCACTGAATATACGCTTGCGTATGAGCAATTCAAAAATTCAAAAGCAAATATATTACACATACGTATCGCTGTTAATTGAAAAAATTATTGCATACCTTTTTGGGTTGTAAATGAAAATTTAAAACCCGATGCGTATGATTAATATGCAATTGTACACTTTTGATAATCACACGCACTGTGTTTGTTCCACATAGCATACATTGCGGAGCGAGTGTTCAAGTATGCATGTTGAATAGTGTTGTCATTCCAGCAATAACTATTCGAATATTCGAAAAAAAAATTATTTTTATCCATTTAGAATAAAGAATTTATTCGAAGAATTTTCAAAGAATATTCGAGTTTCCTTAAGTACTTTATATAAAAAGTATTTAACATTTCATAATTTCTTAAGTATGTATTTATATTACTAAATAGCGAGTTAGAGGTCACAAAAGAGTACGGAAATACTTTATTTTTTTGGAATATTTTGTGACAAAAATATTGCGGCGAATGACCTCAACTTAGCTGAAGAGTTACATAGATGACGTTTCTGAAAAAAAAGTTATTAAATAATCTAAAAAAGTCTATCAATAAAGTGAGAAATTCTACCAGCGTAAATATCGTTAACAATATTGAGATCCGTTTAAGTTATTTGGAAACAACGAAAAAAATAACACACAAACTTGATATGATTTTTAATTCTATTTTAGTCGTATACCCCCAACCATCCACAATTTGTGAAAGAAATTTCCCTACTTTTCCTTTTATTAAAAATTAAAAGAAGGATTATCTACAAGCTAAAGAGCTATCGGCTATTTTAAGATCATTATTTTAAGAGGAATCTATGAGATATTAGAAAAAATTTACACATATCGCTCCTTTATTGCGACATAGTCATATCTCAAAAAATTAATTTTTTAAGTTAATAATGCAGAGAACACCGTTATATCATAGACAATTTTGTGTAAAAAAGCTTTATATAAAAGACTATCGGGTATGTTCTGTATTCCACGTAAAATTAACTAGTTCGGAATTGCCATATCATTGTTGTTATAAATTCTCATTTCCAACAACAATTCTATGTCAATTCCGCACATTTTTATGCACATTTTAAGAAGAGAAAATATTTAAATTGTGAATCGAAAACTAAAATTTATTTGCTGCAATACCAGCTTTCTTGAGTTATGCCTCCTTTGCAAAAGAGAAGCTAATACGTATATTTTTAAATTACAGCGGATACCCTCTTATGAAGTGTTGCCAGGTCCCGGCAGCACATCATAAGAAAAGCATTGGCATCGCCCCCCCTTGAACGGACATTCTCTTGAGCGGACGAGGACATCCGCTTGACAAAAATATTCTCTGGAACGGACATTCTAATTGTTTTCTCCGATTTTTTTCATGTAATAATTTACAAATAAGCTTGTCAAGACTCTTAATTTGCTCGCCTTGACAACACGGATCGGTTTGCCATACTTACTACTTAACATTTTTTTTTTTTCATGCGTATATTTATTTATTGTATCTTCAAAAAATGAACTAACAATAAGTTTTCAAATCTTAAATCTAGATATAATAATTAGGCCCAACCAGTGTCAGGCATAAACTTAGTGATAGTAATCAATAATACATAAATATCTTATTAAGCACAAAAATATTTTCAAGCTGTTTCATCTGGAGTGTTGAGTATTAGAGCCATAGCGTCCCTCTTTTTTAAGCGGATGTGTCCAGTAAAATTCAAGATGTTACGAGCAAGTGGATTAGGATGAGACTCGAGTTTTGTTAAGTATTTGCCTGCGTATTTTTTAATTTCTTCAGTCACTAGTGGCATATTTAAATCACGATGTAAATTTGAAACACTTAACATAACATAGTGAAATGTGGGTATGGTAAATAATTGTTCTCTCATATAATGATCTTATAGCCTTTATCAAAGGCCAAGATGATACAGATGCTATGAATATACTCTCATCGCTTGGCTTACACTTTCAAGATTTTATTGAAATAATATAGTATGTACATACTTATAAAGCATTTTACACATTTATTACAAACCCAGCAAAAAAAACTGAAGTAGAGCTTGCGATTTGGAGGCGTACTTAATCATTACATGAAGTGAATTCATGTTTCAAGGTTTTCTAAGTCCGAATAAATTTGTCATTATTCAATTGATGAAAATTAACAACCAAAAAGCTTTAAAATCAGGGAACATGCACTAGTTCATTACCGACTTATAAAAAATATATAGTTTTTTACGTTTGATAACATCGGCTCCATGGTACATTAAAAATTTAAATTTACAACATGATTTAAATATGCCACTAGTGACTGAAGCAATTGCAAAATACGCAGCCAAATACCTAACAAAACTCGAGTCCCATCCTAAGCCCCTTGCTCTTAACATCTTGAATTTTACTGGATACATCCGTTTAAAAAAGAGGGACACTACGGCTCTAATACTCAACGCTCCAGATGTAACTGCTTGAAAATACTTTTATTATATTTGAATTTTAAATTATTTGGCCAATACTGTTTATGTTTATGTTCCAATTGTTTGAGTTAATAAGGCCTAAGTTATTTATAATGTTAATAAAACGACTTTATTACATTTTTTCCCAACGTTTCGTCAATTGTTTGTTGACTTCTTCAGGGGATTTTTTTCATCTATTTAAATTTTGGATAAAACATTGCATTTGTTACAAATTTTTTTTTAACTTCAACCGCCTTATCTTCCCATATTATTAACAACAAACATACTGTTGATTTTGACAATGTGAAGATATTGGATATAGAGAATATAGAAAGAAAAAGATACAAAGCTTAAGAATACAGCAAAGGATAGAAAAGACGATAAATATAAAAGAAGATACAAATAATTTCAATGCTACTTACATTGTTGCAATAAAGCAAACCGATACCGTGTTTAATAAATTGTTTCATGTTTTTGTCGTTTACAGTTTTTAAGTAAATTGGTTTTTTTAAACGAAAAAAAATTTTAATGTAAAAAATAAACAATCATTGTAAGTTTTAATTTTATTTAATAATTATAAAAATGAAAAAAAAATTTGTAACAAATGCAATGCTTTATCCAAAATTTAAATAGACGAAGAAAATCTCCTGAAGAAGTCAACAAACAATTGACGAAACGTTGGGAAAAAATGTATTAAAGTCGTTTTATTAACATTATAAATAACTTAGGCCTTATTAGCTCAAACAATTGGAACATAAAAATACTTTTATTATATTTTTTATTTTTTTGCTTAGCACGATTCTTATGTATTATTAATTTACTATCACTAAGTTTATGTCCGACATTGGCCGGGCCTAATAACTATATTGAAGATTTGAACACTTATTATTAATTCAGATTTGAAGATACAATAAATAAATATACAAGTATGTATTGGGTGTTTTTTATTGAGGTATAGAACTTTAAGTTGGCATCACTTTTTAACTGGCGGCCATTTTGTCAGCTGTCAAGTGATTAATATTTAGTTTGGTTTGCCATTTCATCATGAACAGGTTGACGCTTGCAAATCGTACAAATTTATTTCGAAAATAATGGTTCAGTTCGCGAAGTTTACCGCAAGCTCCGTCCATTTTATGGTCGACATAATCGTCCATCAGAGCAATTAATTCTGTTAACCATGGATCGTTTTCGCACTACGTTTACTCTATGTGATAATACGCATCCGCAGAGACGTCGAACAGTGCGCACCGAAAAACAATTGCCGCTGTAGAGCAAAGTGTTGAAGAGGACCCGAATGAATCGATTCGCCACCGTGCACCGGTATAGAGCCATGATAACCGACTATTTTGTTCCCGAATTGGATGGCATGAATGTGGATGAGTTGTGGTTCCAACAAGACGGCGCTACATGCCACACAGCGCACGTCACAATCGATTTATTGAAGGAAGCATTCGATGAGCGCATAATTTCGCGGAATGGACCTGTCAATTGGCCACCAAGATCGTGTGATTTGACACCATTGGATTATTTTCTTTGGGGATATGTGAAGTCGCTCGTCTACGCCAACAAACCAGAAACGTTAGGGGACTTGGAAGCCAACATTCGTGGCGTTATTGCCAACATACGGCCCCATATGCTCGAAAAAGTGGTTGAAAATTGGACCTGTAGAATTGGCTTTATTCGAGCCAGCCGCTGCGGCCACATGCCCGAAATCATATTTAAACGTTAATGGCATAAAATTATCCTTCCAATAAAGCCAAATTGATGGACATTAAAACGATTTTCTTGTGTTTTATTTCAATTCGAAGTTCTATACCTCTAAAAAAACACCCTGTATAAAAAAAATTTAACTTATAAAAAAACGTCTTCGAATTAGAGAATATGCATTTGTTCGGTTCATCAATTTTATTGAAGATCAATTTATTTAAATTTAAATATTAATGATTTATTGTTATTAAGCCAAATTGAATTTCTCATTTTTTATTTTTTTTTTAATAAAAGTATTTTTAAGTAAAAACTAACCATCTTAAAAACATTAACTCATGTAAATTCGCAGTTTTCTCTTGACCGGACAGCCCATTAAGTCAAAAAGCATGAAATTTCAAAAAAATTCTGCTAAATGCTGTCTGGCAGAATTTGTTGAAAATAAAAAATTTTAATTTAAAAAAAAAATTCTCCTGTATAGAGGATTTTTCTCATAAATGTACATGTATTGTAGGGTAAAGGTTCCCTGATGATCTGCACTAGCAACAGTGAAATGCGCATAGAATCCAGCTAACCCCTCAATAATCAATTTCAATGTATTTTTAATAAAAAAATATTTTACTGAATACGTCAAATAATAATTTGGGATTATTAGTGCGTTAAAAAATTTTAAACGTACTTGTATTTGTAACATTTCCAAAAAAACATCAATTGTTAACTATTTTGTGCTTGTACTCGTATGTGCTATAAAAATATCTGTAAAAATACTAATAAATTTGTATAAACATGAAATTCAAAGTTATTTCAATAATTTTTTCTACATTTAAATCTCGCATTATACTTTTCTTCTGTAGAACATTTTAGCAGAATTTTTTGACCAATTTAGCATTCTCTCATCATTTTCGGCCAACACTGTTATGGTCTCTTCGGTGTCTGCTCAAGAGAGATTCCACTGTAATTACATTTCTTCTTTTTTTTAATATTTCTAAGTTTGATATTAATAATAAGTCATTTACACTTGCACAAAATCTAGCAGATTTTAATTAATATCCTTATGAAAATCTATACCGTTTACACCAACATAGTTTGACATTTATCAAGATTTTTTTATCCAAAACAAAACCCATTAAAGGAAAATTTCCAATAGTACAATTAAACAACTGAAATGTAGCCAATTCACACACCTGTTAAGCAGATCGTACCTAATTCACTCATTTTTTTTATAAATATCTTGTGCAGAGTAGTAAAAAATAAATAAAAATATTATATTTTGATTAGATATCCAACAAATCTACTGACAAAATACGAGTAGATTTCGTTTTGTATGGAAAATCTAGTACAAAGCAGCAAGATTTAGCTCAAAATCTTGTAAGTACTAAATTTGGAGCAAATGTAAATGCCCTATAAAATAATTGTTTTTCTTGTGTAATGAATTGTGTTTTTTTTTAGTTTATTGATCAAAAAATAAAATTAATATGTATATGTATGTAAAGGGTGGTTAAATTTTAAGGGCCGATGTTGAATGTGAACCACACCTAAATGTAAATTTTTTTTCTGCATTTCATTTGACGTTTCTCAATGTCAGACTAACTAAAGCATGAACCATGGAAAGATACACAATCGAGCAACGTGTTAAAGTTATTCAGGCTTATTATGAAAATGGGCGTTCAAATCAAAATGCACATCGTGCACTTCGTGATTTTTTCGGTAAATTTAATCGTCCAAATGTGAGTACAAACGGAAAAATCGTGCAAAAATTTTAGCAAACCGGGTCTGTATGAGATGTGAAAACACCAGTGCATGCTCGTATAGCTCGAACTGCAGAAAATATTGCTGCTGTTCGCGATAGTGTGGCTGAAGAGCCGTCCACTTCAACTCGTCATCGTGCCCAAAAATTGCACCTCTCACGCTCGTCGTTGATGAACATTATGCGTAAAGACTTGCATTTACACGCTTACAAGGTGCAATTGACTCAAGAACTAAAGCCTCTTGACCATTCCAAACGTCGTCAATGATCAGAATGGTGGCAAGAAATGACAACAGTGGATGATCAATTTTCTAAGAAAATCATCTTCAGTGATGAGGCACATTTTTACCTCAGTGGATTCGTCAATAAGCAGAATTGCCACATTTGGGCGAATGATAATCCAAGAGTGACTGTCGAAAAACCAATGCACCGACAAAAAGTGACTGTTTGGTGCGGTTTATGGGCTGGCGGCATCATCGGGCCGTATTTTTTCCAAAATGAGGCCGGTTAGACAGTTACTGTGAATGTTGTTTGCTAACGTGAGATGATAACGAAATTTTTATGGCCCAAATTGGAAGATATGAATGTGGACGATATGTGGTTTCAACAGGACGGTGCCACTTGCCACACAGCGCGAAAAATTCAATGGCCGTGTTATCTCACGTGGTGGCGATGTCAATTGGCCGCAAAGATCATGTGATCTCACACCGTTGGACTTCTTTCTTTGGGGTTATTTGAAAGAGAAGGTGTACGTCGATAAGCCAGCAACAATTCAAGAGCTAAAGGATGAGATAATTCGGCACATTAACGGCACAGAACCTCAATTACGCCTCAGCGTCATCGAAAATTTGGACCATCGAATGGAGGTGTGCCGCCGAGTTCGCGGCGGCCATTTGGCCGATATTTTGTTCCATGCATAATTGAACCATACCATATTATCATAATAAAAAGAAATGACAATAATTTCCTAAATAATTTGTGTTTTATTCAAAATCAACATCGGCCCTTAAAATTTAACCACCCTTTATATGCGTAAAATCGAATAAAATTTTTATTCTTTGTTCGTTGGAATGTTCGAAAAAAAGTTCAAAACTTTTCGTCTATTCGAAACAAAAAATAAATCATGAAATTTTATTCGAACAAATATAAAAAAAACGACAAAAATTAAATTAAGACAACATTAATATTAAACCTCTGCAATGATTGTTGAGAAACCCAGCGAATAATGCTCACTCTAGCAAATTAACACGAATTTTTTGGATGTCAATATCGTAATAAATTAACAAAAGAATACAGAGAAACAAAATCGACCCGAACTGAAACTAAAAAATTGTTTTTCATTTGCAAAAAAAAAACTGAAAACATTTACTGAATATAAAAATATTGTTTGTTTGTAAGATTTAAAAAACGTTTTACATTAGAAATTTTGTTAGCAAATTTGTCAGCCAAAAATTTTTTTAAAAGCCAGTAATGTTTGCCTTTATGTGAAAACGAGTTCGTTTGGATTCCGTACAGACATAATCCAAGAAAACAATCACAAGATTACATGTTCATAATTTTTTACACAAATTGATGGACATATGATGGTTTGATGTGATAATCAATCAAATTTGTGTCCCAAGAAAACGGATGTCAAGACCTTGCCTGCAGATAGAACTGGCTTTGTACACGATTCTCCCATTCCAGTCCACTGTTCTGAGTTTGTTTGTCTCGAAGGTGAAGTAGTGGACTTGTATCTCTACGTGATTAAGAATCGACGGAAAAAATCGGCTTTATTGCGGTAACACATCGCCAAACACACATACGTTTTTTTTTGTTCTATTGTGAGCAAATGCGCACAGTTTTCTCAACTTCAAACTTTCGCTCAATAGCCAATGTATAGCACTTTTTGAAATTACTATCATTTGATCATTCAATACCATTTGGTGTATTTTCTCAGCCGTTTTTGGCCTCGACATCCAAACTTGTCGACCACTATGATGTTCGCTGATGTTTTTTATTTGCTTTGATTATGTTAAGAAATTTGTTTCGTTTTATCGATTTTTGATTATTTTGTAATTTTTTAAAGTTACGACTATTAATTTTAGACTTAAGAGATTTTTCCAAGTTGACTGCTTTTTCGATTTTTTACAAGCTTTACGAACTATCGCCCAAGTGCCAATCGCCCGAAAAACAAAAATGTTCCATCGCCAAAAAATTATATTTGGTTTATAATGAATAATTGCCAAATTTCCTCAAAATGTTAAAAAGCCCAAACAATTCTTCGGGCGATTATTCGTTCCAAATTCGGGTGATTGTACATAGTGATGGATTATTCATTTTATACTTTTGGATTGTTCTTTACTTTTTTGGGCGATGGGGCACTGTTTTTTGGTGTTTCTTAACAATTTTGGCAGTTCCTTCATTTAGCTGTTTCGGGCGATTCGCACTTGGTGGATAATTGGTACAGTTAAAGACCTGGCCCACGATGTCGACAGAAAACATTCGATCCATTATTTATATTGAAAACAAAAACAAATTTTCTTGTTTTTAATACAAGTTGTCGATCTAACGTTCTTCTTTGACATCGCGTGTCAGAACCTAAGCTTTGAAAACTTTTTCTGCTTCCGTGGTTTTGCATATTAATGACTTGTTTTTATCAAAAACTTTTCATTATTTAAAAATTATTCCGTTTGGTGATTGTTTTGTGCTTTAATACATGTGTTTAAATTCCTAACAACTCTGAGAGATTGTTTAGAATTGTAGGAATTTCAGTTATCTAATGATAAAAGTGTGAGAGATATTCAAATTTATCAAGGATTGAGAGAAGGGTTGGGGTTAACCCTAGTGATTGGAGCGTAAGGAAGAAAAAATATCTAAAGGGTAATGTTAGGACACAGGATGGGATACCTGGTCATTTGGGATATACATAGTATGCACTTATATAAATAAAAGCCAATAATATTTTCGATGTAGCAAACACTTACATAGTTTTATTATATTATATATTTCGGGGTGAGATCCTTTGTTGCTATAAAAATGTCGAGCTTTTGCACAGAGGATCTTGCTACTAGTTACTAGTCGTTAATATGTTCCAAATCCATTTAGATAATTCACAATAGAAAAAAATACAGAGGTGGGTAACTAGAATATGTAATAGAAAATTCAAGATTAATAAAAAATATTACTTATAAGACATAAATTCAGTTAAAATATAAAATATAAGAAAAATAGAAACTTATACTTTCAACAACATGCTTGTCATTTCTTTGGGTTTCGGCAATTTTTTGTGGTTTTACGATTTTTACCCACTTTGCCACTTTCTGATTTTAAGATTGCTTTAACGTTGAAATCATTTTGGCTTTTTTTTACTATTTTCGTATAAAAGACGTTTTACGTTCTGGCGATTTTATAGTAATTTCTTGGTCTTGCAATTTGTTTTATTGATTTTTTAAGCTTATAGTAAAATGTTAGAATAATTTTCAGGCATGAGGTGGGTGATAATTCAATAATTTTTTCTATGTTGGCGGAGTTCTCATACTGATTATTTTCGTGTTCACAATTTTTTTCCTGTTTTATGGGCTGAATACCCATAAATTTTTTGAATTTTACTTTCATGCTTGCAGCAACTATTTCAGTTTTCTTTAACTGATTATGGTGTGATTAAAAAAAAAAGTTGATTAATATTTAAGAAAACTCCACAAGCTTTTGCCCCTCAAACAATAATACATTGTGAAGTTAACTAGAAATGAAAACACTTACTTACACGAGCACATACCGTCCGTCAGTTGTTATAAGCCACCGTTGTCAAACGTGCACGTTGGCGTGTCATTCAATTTATCGCTAGGGCTATTAGCAATCTAGAGTTCTCCATCATTCAGTCAATCACCGATTCTGAAATTTAACAAGACAAATAATTGACATTTAAATAAATAGATAACACTGTGATAATACAATAAAGCAAAATAAATGGAAATTTTTATGTGCAGCTATTTTGTTAATAAATCTTTAAATTGTTTAGTTTTATAAATTTGAATTTAAAAATTTTTATATTTCAAATGGTTTTAACCATTTTTCTTTAACATTATTGGACTTAGCAATTTTACACATCATTGTAAAACAAGAACAACTAGAAAACAAATATTAGTATTTCTTTTTATACAAAAGAACTATTCTACTTTATTCTATCGCCCTGCATCAAAAAATTAATTTGCAAAAAAAATATGGACTTAGCTCCTTTATGACTGCAGGTAAGTAACACTGTGTAGTTTCCATATTTTTTTAATGTATTCTCTTAAAAATAAAAAAAAATGCAATTCTATTTAATTCGTTTTTGGTTTTAGTTTAGGAATGGATTATAAAGTTACAATGATCAGCATAAACTTCATCTATAAAGGGATTTATTAATTATTACCAAAAGTTGGAATTACTATTGAATGTGAGCATTTCTTCACCATAGACGTGCTTTGTTAGTCGATTCGACTAACACTTACAGCCGGTGTTTCGGTAACAAAACTATTCAAAAAAATTAAAAAATTGTCAAAACTAACATCGTAAAGTATTGCAGTGCTGCCAACATTTGCATATTTTAATAGCTTCTCTTCTTCTTTTCAATATATTTAAAAATGTCAATTTGGCAACGAAGCGACGATAAAATAAAAACTACATGGAAACAACTTTAAAACGATAACGTCAGCGGGAATAGGGCCGGATACTATTTGCTTCAATTCAACTGTTAATTTCAAATTCATCGCTAACTCTTGCACATTGTACAAGGTGGGCCAAAAGAAGTCATTCGATGTCGTTTTGCTCTCATTTTTTTTTCTATGTAAATGAAAAACATCGATTATGTTTTTTGATTATGTTTATTTGCCCCTTTAGAATTTTATTGGTCAATTCGAGAAGATGATATCGGCCAAATAGGCGCCGTCACAATTGATTGCTCGTTTTATGGCATTTTTCATCAAATTGGCGAGAACTTCGGGTGACAGATTCTCGCACTCATGTCGAATGTTGTCCTTGAGGGCTTCCAAGCTCTCGGGCTTGTTCAAGTAAGCACGAGACTTCAGAAAACCCCACACAAAAAAGTGTGGAACGGTTAAATCGGGCGATCTTAGGGCCAGTGTAAATCGCCAAAACGAGAGATGAGGCGACCCGGTAACGCTACGACACGATTATTCCGCGTTCTTGGAGGATGTATCACTCCATGGCTGGTTCACTTGTATTCTACATCTGTCTAGTTCACAAATGTCAAAACAGATTTGACATTGGCCCTCATTTGCAAAAATAAGAGCATCTTCCAAAAAGGTGATTTCTTTTGGCCCACCTTGTACAGGGTGTTTTTTTTAGAGGTATAGAACTTCGAATTGAAATAAAACACAAGAAAATCGTTTTAATGTCCATCAATTTGGCTTTATTGGAAGGATAATTTTATGCCATTAACGTTTAAATATGATTTCGGGCATGTGGCCGCCGCGGCTGGCTCGAATAAAGCCAATTCTACAGGTCCAATTTTCAACCACTTTTTCGAGCATATGGGGCCGTATGTTGGCAATAACGCCACGAATGTTGGCTTCCAAGTCCCCTAACGTTTCTGGTTTGTTGGCGTAGACGAGCGACTTCACATATCCCCAAAGAAAATAATCCAATGGTGTCAAATCACACGATCTTGGTGGCCAATTGACAGGTCCATTCCGCGAAATTATGCGCTCATCGAATGTTTCCTTCAATAAATCGATTGTGACGTGCGCTGTGTGGCATGTAGCGCCGTCTTGTTGGAACCACAACTCATCCACATTCATGCCATCCAATTCGGGAACAAAATAGTCGGTTATCATGGCTCTATACCGGTCTCCATTAACGGTAACTGACTCTCCAGCATTATTTCGGAAGAAGTATGGCCCAATGACTCCACCAGCCCATAGAGCACACCAAACAGTCAGTTTTTGTGGATGTAATGGCGTCTCAAGGGTCTCATGTGGATTCTCTTCACTCCAAATGCGGCAATTTTGCTTGTTGACGTAGCCATTCAACCAAAAATGAGCCTCATCACTGAACAAAATTTTGCGATGAAAATCAGCATCGAGATCAATCTCATTTTCGGCCCATACACCAAAATCACGACGCATTGCATGGTCTCGCGGCTTTAATTCTTGCACAAGCTGGATCTTGTAAGGTCGCAAGCGCAAAATCTTCCATAAAGTTGATGGACAAAGCTCCAATTGCTGTGCACGGTGGCGAATCGATTCATTCGGGTCCTCTTCAACACTTTGCTCTACAGCGGCAATTGTTTCTTCGGTGCGCACTGTTCGACGTCTCTGCGGATGCGTATTATCACATAGAGTAATCGTAGTGCGAAAACGATCCATGGTTAACCGAATTAATTGCTCTGATGGACGATTATGTCGACCATAAAATGGACGGAGCTTGCGGTAAACTTCGCGAACTGAACCATTATTTTCGAAATAAATTTGCACGATTTGCAAGCGTTGTTCTTTTGTCAACCTGTTCATGATGAAATGCCAAACCAAACTAAATATTAAGCACTTGACAGCTGACAAAATGGCCGCCATTTAAAAAATTGATGCCAACTTAAAGTTCTATACCTCAATAAAAAACACCCAATATATAGTGAAGAAGAAAAAATTTTGACTAGAAAAATTTAAGCAAATTTATCAATTTGTAAACAAACAGAATCGAAATAAAATAATTCGGACTATTTTATTTTAAACCAGACTTTGAGTAATCTTCATCAAGATTTTTTGCAAAACCTAATAATAAATCCGTTGCTCGTTCACCCTGTCTTGTACTCACTAGTACGCTTTATCAGAAACTTGGAGCATTCTAGAGTAGCAGTCACTTGTGATTATAGTGAAAGAACCCTGCAGAAAATGGAACTGACACAGAACTAATCACTTGACCGGTCCCCAACTGATAAGGACCAGTCGGAGTTCTAAAACTTCCCATGAAACGGACCAGTCACTTTTACATGGGAATGGCCAAGGATGAGGATAATTGATACTTTCTATGCAGCTAGTGAACTTTCTTATAGGGAGCTATTCGGTGTAGAATAATATAAATTATATATAAATGTCCTTTCGACATTTAACTGTAGCAATGAAAACTTATCAACTGTTTTATTGCTACAAATGCAATGATATTTTATTTTTAATCAGAGATTTTTTTGTGACTCGAACTGACAACCTCCGGCATGACAGGCTTCTGCACTAAGCAATCGACCACAGGGGCACTTATATTTTAAAAGTATAAATAAAAGTTAAGCTTAGGATAATATCTAAGTATAGTTACGAGACTAGTTCTAGAGTCTCATTATTTCTATACTAACTAATTGATAAGTCCTGGATTCAATCACATAGAACATGCTCCGTGCCGTTTACTAAAATACTAGACCGAGTTCCAATTAAATTGACTAAATATCAAGACGATACTATACACTACTACCTACTTTTTGTAACACTACCATTTTCTCAGTTCATCGGACGAGTGTGTTTGGATCAATTGTCACGAAAAGCAAAAAATGCTTAAGTCGAGATAATTAATGGTACCTCCGTTATCTGCATATTTGAGAACGACTGGACAAAATCTCAATTAATTTGAGTGATTTTTCAAGAAGTTATAGCACTATGACTTGCGACTTATCTTTTTTAGACCTCTAATCCCATTTGGAATAAAAGCTTAATTTACATTAAACTTTGATATATTTCAACTTAAATTTATTACTTATAGCATAAAGAACAATGTTTGCTTAAAAAAATAAATGTTTTTTTTTTTTTTTTCTTTTTTTTCATATATTTATTTATTGTATCTTCAAAAATGAACTAACATCAATAATCAAATCTTAAATCTAAATATAATTATTAGGCCCGACCAGTGTCGGACATAAACTTAGTGATAGTTATAAATAATACATAAGTAGTGATAATCAAAAAGGAAAAAAAAAATAAATAAACGTATTTTCAAGAAGTCCCATCTGCAGTGTTGAGAATAAGAGCCCTTGTGTCCCTCTTTTTTAAGCGGATATGTCCAGTAAAGTTCAAGATATTACGAGCGAGCGGATTAGGATGTGTCTCGAGTTTTGTTAAATATTTGCCTACGTATTTTGCAATTTCTTCAGTCACTAGTGGCATATTTAAATCGCGATGTATATTTGAATTTTTGATGTACCATGGAGCCGATGTTATCAAACGTAAAATTTTGTTTTGCCTTCGTTGGATTCTCTCAACACTTGAAGCTGAAGCAGTGCCCCATAGCTGAATTCCATAGCACCATATTGGCTTCAAAAGCGACTTGTATATCAAAAGTTTGCAGTCTAGGCTGAGTGTTGAATTTCTGCCAATTAACCAATATATTTGAGTTAATTTAAGTTTCATTTGAGTTAACTTAGAGTCAATGTGATATTTCCATGTAAGCCTTCGATCAAGGTGTATGCCAAGGTATTTCACTTGAGAATGTTGAGGAATACTTTGATTGTTGATTCGAATGGGAGAGCAAGTATCTTTTCTTAGGGTAAACGTTATGTGGACACACTTTTGTTCATTTACTTTAATTCTCCATAAGTTCAACCATATTTCAAGCTGGGTAATGTGTTCTTGGAGATTGCGGGATGCCTCATCAGGGTTTTTGTGTATACTCATACAGGCTGTATCATCGGCAAATGTAGAAGTTAAGATGTTATTGCTCACAGGCATATCACAAGTATATATTAGATACAAGACTGGCCCCAGAATACTGCCCTGTGGCACACCGGAAGATATAGATTCGGGCACTCTCCTTCCACAACAGTGAACTTCATATCAATAATATAACTTTCCAAAAACTTTTGTATGTTTATTGGTAGGTACGTCTTCAATTTTAAAACTAGGCCTTCGTGCCATACTTTATCAAATGCCTGAGAAACATCAATAAAGAGAGCAGAACAATACTTCTTTTCTTCAAATGTTCTTCTTACAACTTGGACCAATCTATGCGTTTGTTCAATGGTGCTATGCTGACTTCTAAAACCAAATTGATGGTCCGGGATGCACCCATTATCAGCTAAAATTTTGGACAATTTAGTCATGAGCAGCTTTTCGAAAAGCTTTGAGATTGTTGATAGTAAGCTTATAGGCCTATATGACTCAGTCTTGGTAAGATCTTTTCCCGGCTTTGGAATCATTTTTATTTTGGCAATTTTCCAGTTATGTGGAAAATACTGCATTCTTAAAATGGCATTAAAAATAAATAGCAGGATTTTTATTGCAATTAGAGGCAAATTCATCAGCATCTTGTTACTAATGCCATCAATACCTGGAGCTTTCTTCGGGTCGAGTTCAGCAATTATTTTTTGTAGTTCACGCAACTTAAACCTTAAGGGACGAGGGGGTAGAGAAACTACACTCGGTAATTCGGCAGCACCCATACATGAATTGGGAGTAAATACAGATTTTAAATGCTCAGAAAATAAATTACCTTTCTCACTATCGCTTCTCGCCCAGCCTCCGGTCGAAGTACGCAGTGGTGATTTAAGGTCAACGGGTCTTTTAAGATTTCTAGTAGCGCGCCATAAAGAGTAATTAGATGCTGGCGTTACATCAAGACCTTCTAAATACTTTTCCAGTAATGCAGTTTTTTCCGACGATAGCAGCTCTTTGAGTCGTTTAGTACATTCTTTAAGTCTGATTTTATTTAGGGGTGATCTGTGTTGCTGCCATTCTCTTCTAGCTCTCCTTTTTTCACATACAAGACGTTCAATTTCCGTAGAATAAATTCTATTAAAGCCAGTCTGCGGATAGGAGGTAGTGGCATGTTCAGCAGCCTGTTTAATATTTTCGTTAAGATTGGCAATGTTAAATTCAATATCATCAGATGATCTTAGCTGAATGTTTTCTACGCAGTGACTACTAAGATACTTTTTGAATCCTAGCCAGTTGACCCCATTATTCATTTTCACATATGAGTTAGTTAAATCACTCCTTAGTGGGTTGAAAATTGTTACTATTGTGGGAGAGTGATCGGAGGACAGATCTAGAGAGGCCTCTACGTGAATTAAGTCTCTATGAATATTTTTCGTAACGCCAAAATCTATAACATCTGGAATTTTTCTTACGTCAGTAGGCCAGTAAGTAGGCTCCCCGCTCGAAATGACATCTAAGCCCATTTTTGAAATTGTATTAAACAACGCTCGACCTGTAGGTGTAACAAGACGCGAGCCCCAGTACGTATGTTTTGCATTGTAGTCACCAGCTGCCAGGAAACAAGATCCAAGCGATTTGTAGAACTTCTCATACTGATCTTCGGTAACTGAAAATCTGGGAGGTGAGTAAATTGATGATATCACGAAATTCGCACAAAAATTGTCTACGAAAATATTCGTTGCTTGCATATATTCTTCAGTAACGTTGTCAAGGACATAGTGCTTGAGTCTTGACTTCATTAGAATTGCTGATCCACCGCATGCTCTCCCTCTAGGGTCCTTTGTATCATATAAAGTGTAACCATTTACTTTAAATAAGCTTCTTGAGGTCAAATGAGTCTCAGAAACCAACATTATATCAATATTTTTTTCCATGAGAAAGTGCTCAAGTTCATTTTTATGTTGGCGAATGCCGTTTGCGTTCCAGAAACATATTTTTAACGTGTTCATGGTTTGTTAACTAATACTTGAAGCAGTGTATTCTGCATTCGCAGCATCTCTTGCATCATATTAGTCATATTTGTAGTAAAGTTATTTATAGTTAGCACCAAATTCTCAATAGTAGCTTCAAGGCGACTAAAGTTAAAGCTTGAGTTTGCATTCGTTGAATTATTTGGCGGTGGAACAATTTGTGTGCGAATAGAACTAGTCTTAGCAGCATCAGCATACGATATTCGTGAAGTAACTGGTTGGCTTATTTGAGCAAAAGTGGCGGAGTTCGCGTTTACTGGTTGAGCTGGAGTTAATTTGGATTTTTGACCCATAGCCTGTTTAACGTAAGAATATACAGGGCATCCTCTGTAGTTAGCGGTGTGATTACCTCCACAATTACTGCATTTTTTTTCTGATTGATCTTTTGGCTTAGTACAGCTGGCAGTACCATGCAATTCACCGCAGATAACACAAACTGTAGGTAATTTGCAGTAAGTTTTTGTATGGCCATATTCTTGGCAATTATGGCACTGTACGGGACCTGAACGCTTACGTGGCTCTTCAACTGTGATTTTTCGGTGTAAGAGATACTTTACGCTATAAATTGGATGGGTTTCATTTTTTTCCAATTTTATGTCATTCGGCTCCAGTTCGACCCGAAATAGGGGTTGGGGGACCTTTTCTCTGTTAATTATGTTGGTAACATTTTTTACTTTAAATCCTTGGTCGACAAGTGCACACTTCACTTCTTCGGGCTCAACATATGAATCTATGCCCTTTAATACTATCTGTAGGCCTTTAGCACTCTTAAGTTGGTATGTGTAAAAATTTGTTTTATTTTTTTCGAATTCACTAACAATTTTTCGAAAATGTTTTTCATCATATATTTGGATTTTAGTTTCATCAATATTACCTCGTTTAATTGGAACGATGTGAAAAGTATTTTCTCCAATGGTCGACAGTAGTTTTTTTAGAAGCGCGTTAGAATTTTTTTCTCTCAAATAAATAGGTGGTGGCTTAAAAGACTTTTGCGATGATGTAGCGGGCTTGTCGTTTTTGTCTTGCAATAATGAAAAACGATTTTGACGATTGGTAGAAGATGCACTGTTATCCCTAGACATCTTTGGAGCTGATGAAATTTTAGAAGAATTTGGGCTTCGCCCACGCTTTACCACGGTTATATATCTGTCCATTCCTACTTGTACCTTTGGTTTTGAGTTACTGTTATCTGTAGTGATAACTTGGTTTAGTGATGAACACGAGCCCGGAGCGGATGATATCGCTGACTTGAATGAAGAAGTACTAGGCAATTGTAATGTTAACGAATCACTAGTTGGCATTGGACAAAGCGAAGTTGATCGCTGACGAAAAAGTGGCTTTGCCGTTAGAAAAAGACTATCATCAGATTTTTTATTTTTATTGTTAACATTGAGAGCTTCAGAACTCACAGTAAAATATGCATTTCTGCCGTTTGAACTCACTTCACAATTTTTTGTTTTTGAGGTACTCATGTAGAGTATTCCTCAAGGGCACTTTGTTTGCGGTTTTTGTTTGTTTTTGTTTTTTGTTTCTTGCTATGTAAAAATAATATCAGCAATATTTGCTTTGCTTATTTATCAAAGTTAATATGTATGTATTACGGTTATTATGTATTACGAATATTTTTTTATGATTTTTTGTTTGTTTAATATGTATGTATATGGAAAAAAAACTCCGCTAAGACGTCTGTTCACTATGAAGGTTCAGCGAGAACTGAAAAAAAAAATAAATGTAAACAGAGAATTTTCCAATTTAACTGTAAAAAAATAAATTTCTGAAAATCGACTTGAACGCTTAAAAGTGCTCTCCCGCAAAACAGTAAAATATGACTTAAGCACTTTTTTCTCATTGCCACAGATGTATTAAAGAAAATGTTCACACTTTATTTATGAACGATTAACGGCTGGTCGCGTCTTAACAACAAATTAAATCAATTATTTGTATCTAGTACAATACTGAAGCAATAATGTTGCTAATATAAAAAAAAAATGTATACCGTTAAGCACGGTGGGCACTTTTCATTAAAAAACCAAGCAAATTTTTCACTTATGTGATGTCAGTAAAAACGATTTTTTCCATTATGAACTTGTCATTGAGACCACTGTGCGCCGCTATAGATTTATTTGCCAATCGTACGCCGCAACAAATTTAAAAGAATACAAACAAATTTAAATTTGCTTGTTTTTATGGTTAAGCAATTGTTTAGTTATATGAATTTCGTTCCCGCTTTTGGAACTCATCAGTAGACTTCAACCCAAACAAAAAATGGTTAATTTAGCTAACAAACCCCATATGTTTATAGTAAGAATCTTAATACTTTATTGAGAATCACATTATACACACATAAAAAGTTTGAAAGCCTCAAACAAAAATCTTTACAAAACAAGCATTTTTATTCGATTGTGCATCTATAAAATTTTCAAATTAAATAAATAAATACTTTATGCCAAATAAATATACTTGGGTATTTCATATATACAAACAAATATTTATCAACGCCTCTGTAACCTGTAATGTATAAAAAACATATCGCTCATTTACTCAAATAACGTCATAACTCAAAAAATGGAATTTTTGAGCTAATGATGTAGAATTAATCACCCTTATTCTGCGTTTCGATTACGTTCCCGCATTCAGTTTAGCAAAAAGTTAAATTCAGTACAAAGAACATTTAACAATTAAAATAAATAAAAATTATTTATTTTGGAAATTTTTATTAAACAAATTACAAGTTAAGTACTGAAAGGTTACAAAAATCAAAATATTCTATTGTGAAGAATTCTGTCTTGTCGGAGGGGATATTTTCATTTTTTACACATAATTGTAGTACAAAAATAAAGTTTCTTTGTTTTAATCCAATTTAATCCGCAGACAATATCGTCCTTCGTTGCCATAAAATTATCCAACTTTTTATGCTGTTCGGGTGTTGTTGCTTTCTACCTGTAATAAATTAAATAAAAATTACATTTCAGTACAAAAAAGAGAAATAACTTGTGTAGATCATTAATTAAACCTTCTTTTGCATTTAATACTTATTATTATTATTTTTTGAATCAATCGCTTTTTGAAGCTAAACAAACAAAAACCGAAAGCCACTCCGTCACTAAAATAACAACTTACAAAAACGTAGTTACGTTCGAAATGCAGAATACATAGAATCGAAAAAGAAATCGAAGAACGGAACGCAGAATACCAAAGTTACCAAACAGGGAAAATTTCGATTCGAATCGAAACGCAGAATAGGGGTGAATATTCGCGTCATACAAATATCTGGAATATTCAGCTCCTGAGATCAAATTTTTTTTACAAACTAATATTTATTTATTGTATCTTCAAAAATGAGTGGGGGCAAGATAAAATTTTCTTTTTCCTTTAAGTTGTGTTTAAATTGAAAACTTCAATTTCATTTTCTGACAAACTAGTTTCTTTTTTTTTGAGTTATGACGTTCTTTGAGTAAATGAGCGGATATATTAAATATCCATTACCCATCCCAAATGTATATGTTCAACAACAACTTCACTGCAGAGAAGAAAAATGATTTTGAAAAGGTTTAAGCACATACTATAGAAATGTTTAAGCCATTGAAACAATTTATCTAACAGACCAAAACTGACAGGTCAGTCATTAGCGCTGTCAGTTGACAAAACGGATTTAGAAAAGCAGTATTGTTTCAAAAAAGAGTTCTCTTAGAGATTTTCTTAAAGGAGAAAAATAATGACTTTTTAAATTGTCTGAAAATTTTAACTCTCTCAAAACAACAATGTCGGCACATATGCTTGACTCTGACAGCTGTCAAGTAGTGACATTAATCAATTTCTTATGGCCGTAATTTTTGTGTTAATGTTCGAGTTTTAAGTGCATTTAACTTCCATAAAACAATGTCATAAAATATACTTCACTTAGTCATGTATTCGTATATTTAATTGTAAGATAATTGAGTTGCTGTTTATTATTGTTAAGAAAATCTCTTTGTGAGCTGCTTACAAATTATATGTGTGTACATATGCCTAAATATTTAGTTCACTTTAAAAATTTAAATCTAATACTAATAATAAGGGTATAAAAATGTTACTGCTCTAGCAAAAGGCTAAAAAAACTTTTAATGTAAATAAAAGTTAAACTATAAAGCTGTTAAAACTAAAGTTTGCTTTACAACTTCAAAATCAGATAAGTTTTGCCGAAGCAAAATTTCGCCAATTTAACATTTTAAAACAAAATTAAATTAATGTTATATTTTATGGTAATCGAATCATAAAATGATAAAGTAAATCTTTTACTTGCGACAAAATTGAGTCATAAAAAGCCTTAAACCATAAACATTTTCTTACTGGGAAGGGCCTTCGCAAAAGGGGTTGCATACGAGACTCAAAAGGCAAAAGTGTTTGTCTTGAAATTTTCCTGAAATCTTGTTGTTCACGTTTGCAGTTGTGGTGTTTCTTCTTTTTCTCAAAATAAATGAAAACGACTACGCCAAATGTTCAAGAAATGGAAATATAATTCAATGCATAAATACAACGTAACAGTTGCGGTTGCGGTTGCAATTTTTCACTGTACATAGTTTATTTAACAGCTTGGTGCAGAAAAAAAAGAAATAAAAGGATTTCAGGTTTGTTTTTTATCCCATATTATCCTTAAAGTCTATTAGAGTTTTTGTTGTTTTGAAGCAACGCAAATTTAATTAGTTTTTCTTAATGACTGTGGAAAGCAAATGGAAGCAAAAACCGAGTTCATAAAAGTGAAAAACTATCAAATACGAGTTTAATAAATCCGTGACTTATTGCCTCATGGAGGATATACTGTGGGGAGATTGATTTCGTGAATGAGTTATCGAGGTTTCGGCGAATATTGTCAAAAGACTCTAGCACTCCTGGAAATATTCAAAGAATGCATGACTTATGGATGGAATCCAGCTCTCAGACACTTTTTGCGATGATGGACACTCACTTTCCAGGCTGTAGGAAAGTAGGAGAAGAGTTAAAGATGGAGGTTAATTTTAACTTCTTGTTGGAATCGGAATTAGGAGCAGTTGACGACATAGTGATATTGGAAAAACCGACGTATAAACCACCAGATCCATGGTATTTTTCTGGTCATGTTACAGAATGTCTCAGAGCGAGTACTACTCACTCTGGTGAGTATTTTTAAGATATGCTTCGTTTATACTGAAAGGCTGGAGAGAGATTAGGGTCATATGTATACCCAAAGCGTGTAAAGCAAGCCACTCAAAGCCGAAGGATTTCAGACCGATCAGTCTTTCGTTGTTTCTTTTGAAAACATTAGAACGACTGATTGATCTGCATATAATAAACACCTTTGATACCGGCGTCATTAGTGGCGCCTATCAAAAAAGATAGGTCTATTGAGAGTGCGATTCATGACATTATTATTATCATGGTATTATAGAGAGAGGACTGCAGCACAGGGATTATACACTGGCAGCATTCTTAGACATTGAAGGAGCCTTTAACAACATTAGTATAGAGGCTATTAGGGAATAACTGGAGACACTCCGAGCTCACAACTTTCTAGTGGAACGGATAGTTATCATGCTTAGTAGCAGAATCATCAACTCGAGTATGGGAAGGGGAAAACTGAGGACATTAGTGACAAAAGGTACACCACAGGGAGGAGTTTTATGACCTCTATTATGGTTGTTGTCAATGTATGCAATTCTTAGGCGTTTTGACAGGAGCAGACGGAAGATAGTTGCATATGCGGATGACGTGGTTTTACTGGTAACGAGAAAGTTTCTTCTCACCATCAGTAAAGTCATGCAGTCAGCGTTGGGCGATATATCCTCCAGGACTAGCAGCAAATGACTCGAAGTCAACCAGGAGAAAACCGAGCTGGTCCCCTTTACCAGGAGATACAAAGTAGAAAGCTTTGTACTGCCCCGGATGGGAGAGGTAGAGCTGAGATTAGCAAAGGGAGCGAAATACCTTGGTTGTTTTCATAGATAGCAAGGGTGGCTACAAAACCGAAGGTCCTGGGTTCGAGCCCGGCCTCCGAAAGTCATTAAAATAACAACACCACGTATTTTTCTAATGTGCATTAATTTCCATTTATATCAGTTATTGTAGGAAACTTCAAGTGATGAAGGCACAGCGGATAGTAATCCTAATGTAACATCAGAGCACCCTCCTTCGTCGGTATTGTGTAGCAGAATCATCAGCGAAGTAAAATAACAAATTCAATGGCTACTAAACACAGCATCAAAAATTTAATACGCCTCATTTAACACCAGAGGCGCTGCAACACTGCACTATTAGAAACGTGCATAAAAGCAGAGTTGTAAAAAGAATGAAGCTTTCCTCTATATTTTCCTTCACCACGTGTCTTCTCTATCACTATTCCTTTTCCAAGGGGTAGTAGCGTTAAAATAAAGAGTCAGCAGTTGTTCCTCTAAATGCGAACGAACATTTCGATCGAACGCTAATATTGGAAACATAATTTTTGTTTTTTTTTCGATCGAATCTATGGTTCGCGCTTAGGGGAAATTACCCTCAAAGTAGGGAGTTATGCAAACCCTAAAGCAAAAAGCTATAGTTCATTTACTCAAATACTTAGTTATACGTAACAGCAAATGACAATGAATGAATGGATGAATAACTGCCAGCTGAAGAAGTTATCCTTTACAATATATCTTTACTATTTAATTTTTTTCAAGATTTTATACTGATATACATACATACATTACTGGTAGACCTAAAATACTGTATTAGTTTAGATGGCAGTAGTTGAAAAAAAAGGAAATTTGTTTGGTTAATGCGCAGTTAAACTGTGAAAAGGTTGTAAAAAATCAAGATCGTAAAAATTACAGCCTAAAGTCGTCATAAAAACAAGAAAAATAAAAACTGTATACCAGCTCACAGGAAAGAGCCCTTATATACTTATAATTATATATATATATGTATGTATGTATGTAAGTATACGAGAGTAAATTTGTCATATACATATAGAGAAGCATAAATTTTTAGAATGCAAGTGTGCATGCCCAATAAACATTTCTTTTTGCGGTCTTGGTTAGTGCAAAATATTATAAAATCTTGTTTAATTATTTTTGTAATTCTCTTAGATATTTAGCAGCAGAAGTGATGCTTTTTCCGGATGCATTTTCAAAATAAACTAGATAACGCCGACCTGTATCTGTATAGTTTTCCAGATGCATTTACTAGAAGTTACATAAACAGTATTCACGAACACACACAAAAGTAATATCAGTAATTTTGTAATATCAATTAAAAAATTACTTAGATTTTCACCTATAAGCGATGTGATAATATCAATTAAATTTCTCCACTCAAACTAATTAATACAATTAAAGATTGAATTGAATCAATTAAATACTCCTGACATACAAATATAGGGACCGCCAGATAACTTTTTTTTTTTAAACAGGGCGCAAAACATCGAGTGTCCGATTGAAACCAAATGTTGCCAATATCCCCTCTTAAATTTTTGTGAACAAAAATTCGTTCAACATAGCCCAATAACGATCGCTTTTTTGCGTCGGCTTTTCAATGTATGCGTGCGAGTTTTCAGTGCCCCAAATGCGACAATTTTGCTTGTTTACGTACCCGCCAAGATCAAAATGAGCTTAATCTGAAAAGATGATTTTTTTTGGCAAAATCGGCATCTTCTGTAAGTCGATCGCAGGCAATATTTCCCAGAGTTGTTCAAGTGTATACACAACCATATTCGTTGAGCGGAAGGATAAAACTAATTATCTGTTAAATCAGACATGAGCTAAGTGTTACCATTCACGCAATAAGCACTAGTTGAAAAAAAACGTAGATGGCGGACCCTGTATATTAATTCACACGCACAATTTACGACAAATATGCATGTAAAGGGTGATATTTAGCAACTTTATTTTTGGCAACACTGTTTTTGGCCACTCATCTGATTTCGTGTAACATGTTACTGTTAAGCATGTTCAGTTTGGTCTATAATTTAACCGTTATTCAACTTACAAATGAACAACGATTGAACATCATTATATTTTATTATCATGCTCAGTTAAGAAACTGCATACTTTCCATTTTATGGTCAGTTGGAGGACCTTCTGAGGCGGCTATTCGGAATTTTGTGACTAAATTTCGCACCAAAATTACATTATTGAACATTAAACCACCAACACACGTGCGTAGAGCACGCAGAGAAGAAAATATCGCTGCTATATCCGCCAGTGTTGCTGATGACCGTGGATAATCGATTTTCGGCCCCATTCGCAGCAATTGGGCCTCTGTTACTTTTTTTTTTGCCAAAATGAATAGGCTCGACTTGGCTGACCTGTGGTTTCAGCCATTCGGTGCCACATGCGAGTTCAGTGAACAGTTCATTTCACGTTTGGGGCCGGTCAATTAGCCGTCTATATCGTACGATTTACCGCCTTTAGTCTTTTTGTTGTCAGGCTATGTTAAGGCTCACGTTTAAAGGGACAAGCCAGCAATGGTTGATGCACTGGAAGACAATCGGGTATGTCCTGTATTCCACGTAAAATTAAAACGTGCGGAATTGCCATAGAATTGTTGTTGGAAATGGGAATTTATAACAACAATGCTATAACAATTCCGAACGATTTAATTTCACGTGGAATACAGAACATACCCGAATATTGAAGAATTTATTCGTGAGATATCGGCCGATATGTTGGCGAGAAATTGGACTCAGCGTATCAACCATTTCAGGAGTAGCCGCGGTCAACATTTACATGAAATCATCTTTAAATATTGAATTTAGTGTTGTTAATTATTCGTCTTTCATATTTGTTCGAATGTAATTTCATGATATTTTTCTTGTTCGAACGGACGAATAATTTTGAATTTTTGTTCGAATACGAACGAACAAAGAATAAAAAAAATTATTCGAACAATTTTAAAAAAAGTTTGCAAAAAAAGACACGCATGTGTATAAGTTTAATTTTTTTTATTAACAAACAAAAAATAATTCATTACACAAGAAAAACAAATAGTTTTAATAACAAACTTAGAAATATTATTAAAAACCGAAAGGAAATTAGTTAAAAAAGTTACGTTTTCATACACATTTACAAAAAAATTTGAATATGCCATTAATTTCTTTTAAAATAGTTATTTTAAAACAGCAGATAATCCCACTTTTTAGCTGGTAGACGGTTCCTTTTTTTTTACTTTTGATAAAAGAACAAGTAGAAAAATATCTTTCGCGAATTGTTGATGTTAGTGATACTGTTAAAAAAGGATCAAAATATATTCAAAGATTTTGAAGATTTTTATATTAGTACAATTTCTTACTTTATTGATACAATTTTTAGATTAGCTAAGAAAACATTGTCAATTACTTCAGAAATTTCATCTAATACTTCATCGTACTTGAGATTATTTGCGAAATTTGTATTACAAAATAATCTTGAAATCAAAGTAATTGGGTACTCTTTTTTTCGCTTTTTGTGGCATATTTTAAAAAGTTATTATTGGAAAACTTAGGAATATTATTTATTTGTTTATTTATTTATAACAATAACCAACCGAGCCTATAGGGCTTTTGATTAGTGATCTGTATAAAAGCAGTTATTTTATTGAAAATTTTTGTTCGTTCGAACGAAAATGAAAAAAAGTTGTTCGAATATTCGAATAATTTTTGTTCGAATGACAACACTAATTGAATTATATAGATCATTCTACCGACTCAAATAAAGATTTCATACATTTCTATAAATTTTGTGTGTTTTCTTTTATAAATCAAATCCGAAAGCTCTTAAAAAATCACCCAATTTTGGTATTTGCCTTGTGTGCAATTTGTACTGTTGCAATGGCGTAACAAAGCAAGCAGCTAAGTGAGAAGCCAATTGTCTTGTGTGAGAAAAAGTGTTTGTTAATGCCTTATGCCGAGTATACATATGGCTCTCATGTGCCCAAAAAAAGCGTAACCACTAATTACTAATAAAAAAATGTTCGATTCAGATATGTATTTATCGATTTAAACTGTTGCCAATCATGTTGGATTCTATAAAATTGTCTATTAGTTATGTATGAAACTGTTTAACTTAATAAATACGTGTCTGAATCAAACAGTTTTTCATTAGTAATTAGCGGTTACATTTTTTTGGGCACATGTGTGTCAGATGTATAGTCGGCGTTACTCATATGCAAGATTATTAAAAAAAAACTCAAAAGCTTTCGTCTTTGCAGGAAACGTTTACGAAATGTTTTGTTTATTTTCATCAAGAAGAAATTCTCTCTTACTTATTCCTAAACTTGTCTCTCGCATCTTTCAACAGAAATTTCTCTAAAAATGTTTGCTGGGTGTAACAAATTTATTATGTTTGGAGTGGTTGAAGATTGTGGTGCGTAACAGTGATAGAGGTAGTGATAATAATAAAATGATGGCTATTTGAGTGGTGATAGTTAAAATAGGATTGTCAGTTTATAGTCACACATTTCGTCATTCTACCCGTCAATTCATCTTTTTTGAGGGTTTTTATTGCGTTTTTTTTTAATGACAACGGTGTTGTATGTTTTTAAAAAAGGAGCCACCAGCAGGCAGTTTTTTCCTTTGGTGTAATAAAAAAAAATTATATAACTGACTTAACAAAAGCAGCAGAGCTTTGTTTATTTTTTAATAGTTTCACGCATTTCATTTCAACACAATTACAGCAAAACTACATAAATATTGCGTTTCCATTCAGGTTTTATTGTCCTTTTTGTTAAACTACAAACTGTGATTTTTTTCTTTGTGCTTCTTTCATATTACTTTACGATGGACATTAAATAGTTGGTTGCTTCTACCTACTTTAGCATTTTATTTTTAATCTCTTTTGTTTTGTATTTTATGATGAACATAAAAATCTGTTCTCCATATCTCTATACTGCATGAGTGTAAAAAATTAAACATTCATATAAATACGACTGGCATCACTAATGAATCAAGAATGACATGTTCTGCTGTCATTCGGCAATAGTACGTACGGTCTGACATTCCGTCATATGGATTTTATGGCCAAATGCTGAAAACTGTAATCCTAGTTTTTATTTTTGTATAAATAAGGACCTGGTCAGTTTTATATGGAATGTTTTAGAGAAAAAAAAACTTTATGAGTTTTTGCTCTTCTGTTCCAAATTAAATGGTTAAATTGTAATAGAAATTGCTTTTAATTTTTTATGTCTTTATATTACAGGGTGCAGTTTGTAATAAATTTTATTAATGCTAGAGACATAATTTCTGTGAAAAAAAAAATATTTCAAACTTTATTTTTACACAAAAAGAAGAGAGGTGACTTAGGACACCCGGTTATAGCTATGCTACTTAGTTAACTTAATGTGTTAAATAACAATGCAATACAATTATATTATATGATAATGTCAAATTCGCCGCAAATACTTCAAAACGTTTCCATTTATTTCCCATTATTTTCTTTTCTAGCGGCGTACGATTAAATTAATGTATTCTTTGTGATGGCTTACAGCCGATCGGCTGTGTCCTCTGGTTTGTGCTCATATGTGCAAAAATAAAACAAAAACAAATTGAGCAATCCTTGTCATTGTTGTTGTTTTGTTTTTGTTTCAATCACTTCAAAGAACGAAACAAGACAAAACAAAACCATTTGTTTGGTTTATTTTCGTACTCTGGTTTTAAGAACAAAGAGATCAAAACAAAAATAAATTTATAACTGTAATAGTGTCGATTATCTTTGTAACGAAAATCACTTTTTAACTCCTCTGTCATGACATAAATAGCATAGCTATAATAAGAATTGATTAAGTTCGTTAATTATTTTTTTTTTTGTAAAGAAAGTGAAAGTACTTTTAAAAAAATGTTAGAAAATTTTCTCTAACTACCACAAGGGAATAGTTCGTTATCTGACAACACAAGCGAAAGTATTTTTTGTGTTTTTGAAGCTATTCATGAGCTTTCTGTGTTTGAAAGCATAACATTGCGGAGCAAAATAACAACAAAAATAAATTTTTTGTAATTTTCAGAAATTTAACTAAGCCCGCAAAATTCGAAGTTATTCTTAGGGCCATATTTTATAAAACGAAAGCATTAAAAGTTTTTCCATATACAATTTGTCAACGCTAAACGTTTTCGTTTTACAAAATTTGGCCCTTAATATACGATTTTTGTAGACAATAATATTTTCCATTAACTAATTTTTTCACTGATTGGAAAATTTCAAGAATTTTTTAATAAACGTGATTGGAAAATTTCAAGAATTTTTTAATAAACGTGATTGGAAAATTTCAAGAATTTTTTAATAAACGTGATTGGAAAATTTCAAGAATTTTGTAATAAACGTGACCTTAGTGATCTTAATAAAAAAGTTTACAAAAAAATTTTAAAAATATGCCAAAAAATTAAAAAAAAAAATTTCAAGATTTTTTCGCAAAATTTCGTTTTAAACAATATACTTTTTTCTAATTTATTTCAAAAACGTATCTTATTGCTATTAAATTACGAACGAAATTATTAAAATCCTTTGAGATAAGATAAAGTTACAATTTTTGAAATCAAAAGAATCAAATAAACAAACAACGCATAGCGCAGATCTATTAGTGTTTATCACAGACTGCAAAAATTCGTCTGTTTTTTTTATTTTTTTATGTTTGATTTTTTTTAAATTAAATTTTCGATCTCTTTTTATATTTAAACTAAATCTATTTTTTTAAGCTTTAGGTCTATATATATATATTTTTATTTTGATATTTATTAATTTTTCAGGAAATTTCTTATAACAAAAAAAATTTTAAATTTCCTGAAGAAGTTAACCGAAAGTTATTGAAATATCAGAATAAAAATAATAAAGACCTTAAGCTTAAAAAAATAGTTTAATTATTTTTTATGCTTGTTACGTTTGTTTACATAACTCGTAACTTTTAGACGATTAAAAAAAATGTGTCCGAGAGCTTATAGCTTTCAATTAATCCCATGGTCAAAAAAGTGGGAGGGAACACGCCCATTAATGTCTTTAATTAATTTTATGATATTTAACTCATCCAATTACTACGAAGCTTAGCACACACATTGCGCTCTTGCAATAACACCATCTCGAAGTTAAAAAATGGGCAGAGGCATGCCCATTAAAACTCAATATTATATATCACATGATTGTGTTTGACCTATTTTTATGAAACTTATCTAAAAAGAAGACACAATCTTGCATTCAAAAAAGTGGACAGGTCCACGCCCATTGGAATTTAATATTATATTTGTCGTGATTTTTACGAAAACACCCGGAGCTATGAAAAAGACACAATCTTGCCTTTTAAAAAGTGGGCAGGGCAAGGCAGGGCCACGCCCATGCAACGTTGGTATTAAATTATAAGTACTTCTACCTATCCGATTCCCATGCAACTTGGCAAACAGTGTCGACTTTTACAATGACATATGGCATTTTCTTTTCCACGCAAAAAATTTTACATTTATTGCACTTTTCAATGAAAATTCGCAATAAAATGGTTTTCTGAAATATAGAATTTGTTAGAAATTATTGTATCGTCCTTTACGAGCGCAAACTTTATTTTAAAACGAAGTCTAAATTGCATTTTCCTTAATAAAAAGTTAAAAATTGTTGCACTTTTATCAGAAAAGAAAACGGCCTAAAAAAAGCCTAATATTATATATCACTTGCTTCTACTTGACCGATTCTTACGGAACTTGGCACGCACCACGCCCCTGAATATATAAAATTGCCACTATTAATGTAAAAGTAAAACTAAAAGAAAAAAATTTAACCGATTTTAAAAATAAGCACTAAAAACTTTAAAATAATTCAGATTCAGTTAAATAAGCCTCAAAAGTAAATATAGATTTTTCGAACAGCATTATATGTTTTATTTAACCGAATCTTAATTACTTTTAACTTTTCAGAGCTTATTTTTGAACTCGGTTAAATGTTTTTTAAGTTTAATGCTGATATCAATCAGCTGTTTGCGTGACGTAGACAGAGGCTTCTTGGGTTTTTTTGCAAAGCAAAACACTAACAATTCAAAAAAAAAAAATTTGATAACAAATTATTAAAAATATACACACAAAAAAAGGAATACGAATAATTTTGTAATATCAATTAAAATATTTCTAATATCAATTATGAAACTAATTAAATTTTCACGTATAAACAATTTGATAATACCAATTAAGTTTTTCCATTCAAATTAATTAATACAATTAAAAATTTTATTGAATCAATTAAATTCTTAATTGAAAACATTAATTGATGAATACTCTCTTCTGTGTAAATAAAAATAAATTAAAGAAAAGGGTATGCACCATAAGCCTTTTTAACTTATTGTCCAATTCTTGATTATTACCTCAATGTAATAGTTTTTGCAAACACGATATTACAATTGATGTAAAGACTTCGCAAATCTGTATGAAACATTTGAAATTAGAATATTTTGTACAATTTGCAATTCAAAATTGTTAAAATATGAGTCAGCCTCATAAGCACAATATTAAGGGTCAATCACACGATGTCAAACACGTTCGACTTGTCACACACTTAGTCCTCTTCCATACAGTGAAACATTTGCTGCGAAACATTTCTGATTTTTCTATTGAAACGTCATTCGATTCCACACTGTGAAGTTTTTGTTCTGCAGCTTAATACATTTTCTCATATATTGCTCATGAGAATGAGAAGAGAATGACGTACTGAACAAGATTTGCATGTACATGAAACAAAGTACCCTTTTCCATTCCTCTTTCCCCCTTCATCGTCAAAATCAAAAGTTTTGCAGCAAATGTTTCACTGTATAGACGGGAACTTGCAAACATTCAAAACAAAAATAAATTTTAATATTTTGTTGTTGTTTCTAATGTAAGTGTGCGACAAGTTGAACATTGTCGACATCGTGGGATTGCCCTAATATATTATTTTATTTAAGGACAATTCCTCTATTTGATATAAATTAAGTATTGATTTATCCTACTAAGGTTCTTGCTAATTTTTCACTTAATTGAATGTATGTATGATTGAGTGTGCGTGTGTGTTCAAGGATATTTCTGTTTTGATTTTTGTAAAATTCTTTTATTACGTACTTTTAATACATTTAAAAGGCAAAGGACATAAATTTAAACATACTATATATGTAAATAAGTATAATCAAATCCCTTTTTGCAATTCTTTTAGCACGAAAGAAACTTTATCGCTCTTTATCTTTATCTAATTTTGAAAGAATTTTTATTTGTTAAATATTTGATTTCGTATTAAATTTGTGGTCTGCTCACACTTGTGGACTTTTTTCTTTTGGGTAACCGCCCTGTTACAGCGCACAAGCTTATTTAAAGTTCAAGGGTGTGGGTGTAGTTAAGGATGTTTGACCTTTTAAGATGATTCCAATATCGTATTAGGCATAAGTAAAGTAATTGAAGCAAAATAATAAAATATTCCTACAATCATGTCATATTAATAGGATATTTTACGAGTAACAGTCACTTTTAATATAAAATAACGATGGAAACAAAAGGATATGATATCTTGCGAAAATGAAGCGTGTAGGCGCACATCCCAACAACAAATTGTAAGTTTTTAATTTTTCTGCTTGAATTCAATGCTTATTTACAACATGGCACCGTTTGCTTCAATAACAAATAATACTTTTTACTGGTATGCTAACTAAAAGCCTTTTATATCTTTTAAACTGAGTATTCTTCATATTTCTTATTTTGTCCTTTTTCTACATTAATTTGGTTTCAATGTTCTTGATATTTAACACAATAAAACTTTCATTTCCTAACATGTGTTAATTTCATTAGATCCATTCGTATAAATGCTTGTGTATACATGCACACACACACAAATTCACACATGAATAACAATTTCTACAGTTTTAATAAAATACATATAAATGAGAAGATTATACATTTACGGCCTGGCCCACGATGTCTACAAGAAAGTTTCTTTCGCTTACTTACATTGAAAACAAAAACAAATTCTCTTGTTTTGTTTTTGTTTTCAATATAAGTAAGCGAAAGAAACTTTCTTGTCGACATCGTGGGCCAGGCCGTTAAACTTATACACACAACATTTGATAACTATCTCAGTTTACACACAAACAGCCTGACATTCGTACCCATTACTTAGACCCAAAATACGAAAGACAAAAGATCTTGGAGGAACTAATTTATCTCGAATTTCTCTAGAGAGATATTAGCTTTAAAGGCCAGCCAGAAGGGAAAAGAAACACAACGAAATTGAAATACCCGTACAACAGCCAAGCGAAAAAGAAAGGAAAAACGGAAAATTTGCCAGAAATAAAAATTAAACCAAAAGGCTTAATATAAATGGGATATCAATCCCAACAATCACACACATATATAAAAAGGCCCTAACTCGCATTTTTTTACGAAATTTAGTTTTTCAGTGATTCCAATACATTTCTTGCAAATACACCTCGTCACAAAAATTAATTGCAATAGTGCAAAAAATAACGCTTTTACAAGCAGTTGTACTATTTGTTATTATTGTACTGTAAAGTTACAATGATTTTAGTTAGGGCCTTTCTACTTGAGGCCACCGATATATACACCTTGCACCCGTGTGTAAACACAAAGTAATATTTTATTAAGAAATCGTGTGTCTGTCATCTTATCGTAAGATAAAAGGAAAACATGCACATGTTTAAGGATCTGCTATTTAGTGTACATTTTCATTGCAGAGCAGATTTATTTATTATCATAAATGTAAAAGTGTATTTATGTTAATGTATGCTAAGCTAACTAACATTGCTTTTGCAGATGTACTCATGACATACATACATATAAATGTACATACATACATACACTCAAAACAGTTTTGCAATTAACAGTATGTTGCTATTTTAGCTGAATTCTCGTCAAATGTACACAGAAAAAAATTGCTCCAATTAAGAACTTTAGTTGAAAAAAATACAAATAATTAAGTAAAAATTTAATTAAAAAATTACAAAAAAAAAAGTTAAAATTAATTAAAAATTTAACTTAAACTAAACCTTAAATTAAAAAAAATATATATACACAGAAAGAAAAAAAACGTACTAAATGCATAATAAATTTAATTGAATCAATTAAACTAATTTAATTTAGTCAATTAAAGTTTTGTTTAAAAATTTAATTAACTTAAGAGTTTAATATAACATATAATTTAATTAAATTTATAATTATAATATTTAAATTTTTCTAACTAAATGTAGTGACTGAAGAATAACTTTTTCTGCTTAGCAATTTTAAAACAATATTGTTTAGGTTAAAAATGTATTATAGGGACAACAAAGCGACTACTAGAAACTAGAATAGCTGAACATGCAGCAGATATTGAAAAAGAAAGATATTGAAAAAGAAACTAAGCATAATAAAAGATAAACTCTGGAAAGTTTAAGAATATGATTGTATATATAATTACGGATCAACCATGATATAATAATATAGGTATCCGCAAAGCTACAACAAATAAAACAGCAGGGGTTTTTATTGCTGTCTTGTGATGACAACTGACAAAAACGAAGAGAAAAAAAGACACATGTGCTTGCGTTTCCTCTTGTCTTTCCAAAGCTTGTTTGAATCAAGGCCTATTAATAAGGTCAAGTTGAAAACACACTTTTTTTCTGCCTAATTCAAGGCGAATTCATGTAACTGTTGGCTCGTGATTGTTTTGGCGGCGGCGACTATTGTGAAAATCGTCAGCGGAAGCTGAGAACAAATAACATGAAAATCAAATTTAAGATAAAAAATAATTAAAAAATAAATTAAATAATTATTAGTTTATATTGTACATAGAGAATATGTGGCTGTTTTTCAGGAGACATAACGTCGGTTGGTTACTGGTTTGATGTATGTAACAAAAATGTATTTTAGAAAAAACCGATGAAGAATGTTAAGTTCATTAGTTTTATAAAATACAAGATAGAATTTTTTGTTTAATTATAAAAGTTATAGATACATATGTTTTTAATTCAAACTTAAAGTTGATAAACTTCTTACATCCAACATGAAAAGTTATTAGGATTTAAAGAAAAAATTATAAAAGTCTTTGTGAACGCATGTCCCAATCATAACTACAATATTGTTGACTACTTGTTCAAGTAGAAAATATCAATTTTATTCATGCAACATGACATTTAAAGGAAAAACAACAGAAGTAATAAAAGACAGTTTGAATATACATAATTAATAAAAGAACTTTTATTAATAAAAAAATAAATTCATTTGATTAAAACATAACACAATAATTAAATTTTTGAATTTTGCTTTGATTCACGTTCGTTGAGTAGAGTATGCATTGATATACATCATAACAATTGCGAATAACAATATTAATACTTTTACGTTGGAAATGTGCCACATATCCAAAAAATTGACGATTGCTGTAAGACAAATTTTAAAATATAGGGTGTTTTTTTAGAGGTATATAACTTCGAATTGAAATAAAACACAAGAAAATCGTTTTAATGTCCATCAATTTGGCTTTATTGGAAGGATAATTTTATGCCATTAACGTTTAAATATGATTTCGGGCATGTGGCCGCCGCGGCTGGCTCGAATAAAGCCAATTCTACAGGTCCAATTTTCAACCACTTTTTCGAGCATATGGGGCCGTATGTTGGCAATAACGCCACGAATGTTGGCTTCCAAGTCCCCTAACGTTTCTGGTTTGTTGGCGTAGACGAGCGACTTCACATATCCCCAAAGAAAATAATCCAATGGTGTCAAATCACACGATCTTGGTGGCCAATTGACCGGTTAACCGAATTAATTGCTCTGATGGACGATTATGTCGACCATAAAATGGACGGAGCTTGCGGTAAACTTCGCGAACTGAACCATTATTTTCGAAATAAATTTGCACGATTTGCAAGCGTTGTTCTTTTGTCAACCTGTTCATGATGAAATGGCAAACCAAACTAAATATTAATCACTTGACAGCTGACAAAATGGCCGCCAGTTAAAAAAGTGATGCCAACTTAAAGTTCTATACCTCAATAAAAAACACCCTATATATAACAGTTGTGGAAATGGCGCAATATTGCAACTCTATATCTCCTGATGTATTCAAGACATTATTCATATAGAATCGATCAATAGCTAAATTTTTTTAAATGTTCCATACATCAAACCAGTAACCAACCGACGATAAGCCAAACAAATTATCAACGGCTCGGCTCAGCCGGTTGTGAGCCATCATAGCGTAGGTCTCTGCTTTAGTATCTCCAATCAGCTGCTTTTGACATACGAGCCTCCCAAGACAACAACAAAATACCATATTGTTTTTATTGTTTGTACTTTGTTGAGGTATTAACTTTACCTGTCATGAATTTGCCTTGATTTGAATTAGTACAGCTTTAACAGGCACTATGCGCGTGTATTGGTAAAACATAAACAACATTTGGCAGATCACATCACGAAACAAGCAAATAAAAAACAATATCAGCTGTCGCTTCGAGGTTACTTGTATTATTTTACCATGGGCTCAATAAAATGATGAACCACAAAGAATACAAGGACAACGTTAAATTACAATATTCAATTGCAATTCAGTCTGATTAATCTGTGATAGGAAACTAAACTGTGATAATTTGTGTTTGTGCCGTGATTATATTTTTAACTATACATTTTAATTATATTAATTATTTTACAAATGTTGTGATGTCCAGTTTTAATTTTATTAAATGAAAATTTTCATATTCTGTCCGTGATGTCCAGTTTTAATTGCATATAAGTTTCAAATTAATATGTAAAAAATCATATACCTTGCAAGTTTTATATACACATACATACACCGATACATACATACACATACATACATATATGTATATTCCCTCTAGTCAGCCTAGAACCATATGTCTCTGTGTCAAAACTCTTTTCTATAGCGACAATTGCACTAGTTGAAATGTCGACAACTTTCCTTTTATGCGCGAGTAGAGATACGTTAGAGACATTGTCAATGAAGGCGTCAATAGTTTGGTTTTCTTTTTTATTATGTTGTTTAATACTGTTAAAATACACATGTAATGTATTTGTTTAAGTTTGTTGCCCTAACATTATGAAATTGTAGATGAGGGTCACTAAAATGTACTACTGAATCTTTGGTGCCAATGTCTCCATGTGGTCCCAAAAAACTACTAAGTCAGTAGTGCTACAGTCTAGTGGTGGATTTTCAATGACAAGCTAATGTTAAATGTCAATAGGCGATTACATTGGCTAGGGTACACCTGGTCAGTAGTGCTACTGACAATGTCACTAGTAAATCACTACATTTTCACTATTCGCATTTTCTGCAGGGTTGTAATATAATATTAATGTACAATTTATTTGTCAGATTTAAATAAAGAAAGCTCCTGAAGAAGTCGGAAAAAAGCCAATCACACACCAAAAAGAAATTTTTTTATGAAATTTCTAAAACAAAAATTGACCAAAGATTAGCCTAGGGAAACCCTCACCAATACTTAAACAACACATTGGTCCAATAACAATATAAACACAAGTAAAATAATCAGGACAGTCATGAATAAAATTCCGAGTGGAATTTCTCGCTTCTCCAATTAGAATTTTTTGTTTTCCCTATTACTTGCTATTTCTCGGAATTTTATTCATGATTGCTCTGAATATTTTTTTTTTTTTTTTTGGAAAAGGATGTGTAAAATATTGTTGAATTATACATTTAAGTTATTGTTGTTATTTTTTTATATACATATATACAAATGTATTAAATTTTTTATTATGAAAATTCTTTCTTCCTTTGCATCCTGTAATGTACTCGTAATAGTTGTTATAATTTTTTTTTAGTTCATATATAAAAACAAATTTATCCAAAGCGAACAAATCGATATTCCGTCCTTGGTTTCCACTTAATTGTCATGTATTTTCTTATATTTTTCTTTACATATTCTGACATCGAACAGCAGCTTTAGATAAGTAATAAAATTCCAGTTATTAATTTAACACTAATAATTTGTAAAGTTATTTCACGCAGATAAGTGCTTAGCTGCGATTCGCTATATGGAAGAAAGGTTTTAAGAACTCATAAAAAACAATTGCTAAAAGCACTAAATTGACAACGCTGTTTACAATCAGCCGCTCTTCGTCGGGGATGTAGCTCAGTGATAGAGCGCTCGCTTTGCATGTGAGAGGTCCCGGGTTCAATCCCCGGCATCTCCAAAACTTTTTGCACAAAGAAACCCAATCTACATATATATATGTATACATACATACTCATATATATATATAAATCCCTTTTTTGTCATAGCAACACGCGTGAATGGCTCAACCTATACGCCCATTCCTTATCTGTTTTGTTTGTTATTGTCTGGAGAACAATAGTATGAAAAAAATTAAGAAAGTTGCGCGGAACAGGGTAAAACGGGAAATATCTGTGCAGCTGGTATTTTTTCTGTTTTTGATAAGATTGGTACAAATACAGTTTAAAGTCTACTCAATGCTAGTCTTAAATATAAATTTTTTCAATGCATAATCTTTTAAGCTATATACATACATACGTACATATGCAAATGCAATATTTGAAAAATTTACGGGGATGTAGCTCAGTGGTAGAGCGCTCGCTTTGCATGTGAGAGGCCCCGGGTTCAATCCCCGGCATCTCCAATAAAATATCTTTATTAGTTGCCTTTCATAAACTTCGGTAGCTTTTAATATTTCTCGGATATATGTAAGTTGTTTATATATTTCAATTTGATACGTTAGAATAATTATTGCAACATAAGAAAGTTGAGTTTTTCGTTTTATATAGAAACAAAAAATAAAAATAAACAAACCGGCGTATCTCAATTTTTTCCCAAATCATCCTTTAGCGTTTTCTGGTAGCCGTAGAACGAAATTGTTGAGAACATAAGCCCAATATTACATTTCATCATGTCATCTATAAGCTCTTCAAACGAAATGATAAAAAATTTCGATGACATCTCACACACTCTTTGTTCTAGGTACATTTAAGGATATCAAGCGCTTACTAACAGACTCTTTATATTTGGCAAAAACCATTTCTCGTATACCACTTCAATAGCGTGTATTTTTTTAAGCCCGGTATAAGAGTTAAATATCAAATGAACTGTTACACTGCGCTTACTTTTTTACACTTATGATCAGCATACTCTGGCAAATCATCATCAATTTATTCAGGCTTGATCAATGCTATTAAATTGTCTACATTTATTTTTAAAGCCAGCCATGAATTCAAGTAACTTATAGATGCTTGCCATCCAAGCAAGTCATCAAAATTTGTTAATCAACAAAATTTACGCATATGTAGTGAAAGGCCCTATTATATCCAGATAATTGCACCGTTTGGTAGAGTTTATACAGTGGTGGCATTATTGCACCTTATATCTTAAAAAATTAAGCCGAAACTCGAGTTACGGTCAACGAAAATCGTTATCACACCATAATCAATGATTTTCTGTTTGAAAATGCGGATAAGATTGAACCGCGGTAGAAGTGGTTTCAACAGAATGGTGCTCCGTGCCATACGGCAACCGCAACCACCGAGTTGAAATCAAATATTTGGCAATAAGTTGATTTCGAGAAATGGACCTATCAATTGGCCTCCAAGCTCATGCGATTTAACACCTCTAGATTATGTTCTGTGGAGCTACGTGATGTCATTGGTTTATGCTGATCAATCAGAAATAATTGAAGCCTTGGAGGCCAACATTGTTTGTGTTATTCGTTACATACGACCAGAAACGCTGGAAAATCTGTCCCCAAATCGGACACCCAGAATCCTTTGTCAAAGAAAACCGCGATGCAAATGTTAATCAAAATAGAATAGGGGTAAGATCTGGTCAAAATACCGGCACTGCGACACCTCATGAAATTTTTTGCCATAGATCTATAAATTGAATCAAATCAAATCAATCTGTATGACTCTCCTTATGAAAGTCAGCACAGTAATTGGAGAAGCCCGCCTAATATCATCTGAACACACAAACTTAGAATGAAAAACACGCCTTCTACTTTTTCGTAAGACGATGCACTGGCAAAGAATGTGTGCCGTTGTCTCATAATCTTCTAAGCATAAACTACACAAGGGTTGAGGTTTAGAATGCCACTATATGAAAAAGTCTGCATGAATGCTTTGGCCTGCCTTAAACCAGAAGTCAGCCACATTGTCTTAGCGGTCGAAGTGTCATCTCCTTCGCTGAGAGATATTACAGTCGACCGATTTATGTTACAATACAGCTCTGGGTACATAAACGGAGCAGCAGTGGCCATCCTAGCCAGTTCATCAGCTTCCTCATTCCCCAGTTAACCGCTGTGGCCAAGTATACAATAAATGGAAACCTTTTCCTGTATGGATAGCTTTGTTAATGCGTCAAAGCACTCTGAAACAAGCCTTGAGCGGAATTCTCATAAAAGGAGGGACTTAAGAGCTCCCTGACTATCGGAAAAGATAGCTAAATGCTCCTTTTTAAATTAATGTTTGCCTGTATTTCTGCCTGAAATACCCTAGGCCATTTGCACTGGGGCACAGAGATTTTTAAGTTGGGCCCGACTCCAGCATCAACTTCATCTTCTGTTTTGGATCCAACATAATCTTTTGTAATCCTCAGCAGGACCGTTTTCGCCCCACAATTCCCTTGGTGAAATTGTGACATAGAATCTCCTGTCGAATGTCAGTTCACAGTTTATTCTCTCACTAGGCATTCCTAGGAACCCTAAGCTGGGCATTGTACTCGGGACAGACGAGTGTCCGTTGCCAACACAACGTTAATTACATGTATTGATCTTCCGAATAGGAAATTTTTATTAAAATGTAATTTTTTATGTTAGTTTTTGCAATTGGGTAATTTCTTTCTTCTATTTTGAAGAAAATGACCTCAATTAGTAACATTATTTATAAAAAAAAATAACTGAAGAAACAGTAAGCTTTTTTTAATAAAAACTATTATTTTAATTAAACTAACCATGTTAAGTGGTTACGATTCATCATCATCTAATTTAAATAATTTCTTTAGTATAATAAGATTTCAGTAATTTTAATACAACATTTAAATTAATATTTTCTTGGTTAACTTAACACATACATATATACAGTTTCAAGAAACCCAAAACAACAAGGAAAGTTATTCTAAATAATTTCAGTTCTTAATTGTATTGCAAATAAAAGTAGTTTTTGCTACTTAGATGAAAAACAATATTCGTCTGGTTAATCTAACCAATTTTAGTTGTCAATTTGATGTTAATGCAAGTTTTTGTTTTAAAATATAATGAAATATACTCGTACTATTTTCGTGATGAATTTAATAGTTATACATAGTTGGCAAGACTAAAGCCAAAATAAGCAATTAAGGTTAATCTTACTAATTTAAGTTGTTAGATTTACTGTGAATAATGTTGCTGTGATTCTGCTAAATGAGCTGTTTTTTTTTTTTTGCTTCTATAATTACTTTTCGTTGTAATTAGTGATATAAATTATAGAAATCATAACCCAATTTTAATAAAAATTTCTCTTTGCTCACTTTATGCTGTTAAAATTTTAGTTCTCGTTCTGGCTGCGGCAACAAAAACGTTTGCTTACAAATCTGAAATAAATATTTAGCGGCCTGTGTTCAACTTCTTCAAGAAGTGAAGTTTTCAAATTGTTAAGATGAAAATATATTAAAACACAAAGTTTGTTGCAGGATTAAAAAAATAATACATAAGCAAACGTTCCCACTGGCATTGCTGAAAACTTTTAATTCAGCCAATTTGTAGTGGCTTTGTTTAAATTTAGATGGAATGCATGGCAATTTTATGAGTGTACCAGGGCTGATCAATAAGTGCGTGACTTTTTGAATAAAACACAGTTTTTTTTTGCAAAAAAATAATTTATTTTTCAACACAATCTCCTTTTAACTCAATACAATTAGTCCAACTTTTATCCAGCTTTTGTATCCCTTCTACAAAATAGGATTTTTCGAGGTCTTTAAAATATGCATTTGTTTGGTCAACAATTTCATCGTTGGAGCTAAATCTCTTTCCACCGAGCCCTTTCTTTAGGTTAGGAAATAGGAAGTAGTCACTAGGGCTAACTCCGGAGAATATGGGGGATGAGGTACCAATTCGAAACCCAATTCATTGAGTTTTGCCATTGTGTGCACCCGTGCATTATCTTCATGAAAAAGAACTTTTTTCTTGGCCATATGGGGTCGTTTTCTTTTAAAATCCTCATTAAATCAGTCTAATAAGTTGGCCAAATATTCGCCATTTATTGTTTTCTCCTTTTGAAGGTAATCTATGTGGATTATCCCGCGTGCATCCCAAAAAACTGTTGCCATCACCTTATTGGCCGACAAACTTACCTTGGCCTTCTTCTAAGCAGGTTCACCCGGAGAAACCCATTGTTTAGACTACTGCTTGGTCTCCGGAGTACAGTAATGGATCCATGTTTCATCCGCAGTTACAAAACGCTGCAAAATCTCATTCGGATTGCGGTTAAACAACTCCAAACAATCCTTTGAAGTTGTCACACGTTTACGTTTATGGTCAATTGAGAGCAAACGCGGAATACATCTTGCAGACAACTTTCTTAAACCCAGCTGATCACTTAAAATCGAAACCACACTGCCATATGAAATGCCTATGGCATCAACAATCTCACGCGTGGATTTTTTTGAAATTTTCGGGTGTACTGACATCAATTGGCCGTCCAGAAATTAGTCGTCATTTGCACTTGTGCGACCACAACGAGAGTGTACTGGAGTGCTCGAATATGGGACAGAGTATATATAATATATAATATACTATTGTTTATTTGTAGTTTATATATAAAAAAAAATTAAATTAAATTTTGTTAAATAAACATTAAAAAAAAACACAACGAGAGTCAGTAAACCACTGTTTTACCATTGAAATCGATGGTGCAGAGTCCCCATAGTGTTTTTCGAGCTTTTCCTGGGTTTGATTGACGGTTTTTTTTTCGTAAAAAATAATGTTTAATGAGCACTCGAGATTCACTTTTTTTGCATTTTTACAAAAATACACGAGGTTGTATGTTTTGAACAGCTGTTAAACGCAAAGTAAATGACCACACTTGCTCAAAATTTGACAGTAGTCTATTAACAGGTGGTACTTGATGGGAACAGCGTTGCATTTCATATAACTATGAGGGACGTTCGAAAAGTCACGGACTTATTGATCTGCCTTCGTACAATGTTTTTGAATTGGTGAAATTTTCATGTACAATACGAAATTTACAAACTAAACTAAACTATGTGCAATTACATATCACTACATAAAATAAATTTGTTGCTATTTGATGGAAAACTAAAAAAATTAAGTATAAATATTCTTTATATCTCATATGCTCTTACTGAAAACTTTAAAAAGCTTTGTTTGAGCACGATGGCTCCCCCATTTGAAGATCAAACTAATTTGTTCTGACACAGATTCCTTACTATTGGGCACATTATTCCTTTAAATTGAAAAAGTTTGCTTCAGGGCCTTGTTTTTGTTTTTAATTTTCAATTTTAAATTCCAAATTAAATTTCTTTTCTTATTTTGCAAGTTTGTTAAAGTTCCACGAGCCTTTAATTGGCTACTTGGGTTTTACCCTTCATTCATTTGAAAAGAAAGTTAGTTTTATTATTATTTCATTTAATTTTTGTTTTGTTTTAAGTTAAATGGAAGGAAGTGCATGAAAAAATTTGCATTTTCAACGACTTCTCAAATGGACAACAATAGCTTTTTTCTTAATAGCGCTGACGAACAACAGCAGCACCAGCAGCAACAACACAAAGTACAATTTATGCTGAGGAAGATGAAGCAGAAGTGATTTTAAACAAAACAAAAAAACTCCTTTAAAAGTTTCGACTGTTTTCATATTTTTTTTCTTTGCCTTCTTTTTATTCGAGTATTTGAAATTGGTTTGAAATGGAAACGTCATTGTCTTTTTTTCCTCCTTCCTTTAATTTTGCGAAATGTTTTTGAATGAGAATGTAAATTTGAGCACATTCAATTATTTGATGGTTTTCGGAGTTGCGATAAAAAACTTTTTCCCCGTTTTATGCAATAATCATAAAATGCGCTACTTTACGAAAAGGCAAAAACAATAGAGTTTACTTTTTCCTCTCTTTGTTTTTGTTGAAATTTTCTGTATTGCTTGGCCACTACATTTAATTGTACAAGTTTTTATTATGTTTTGCCTCTTTATTTTAGGAATAACTAAGTTTGGTTTTGGGGCAAAACTATTTTTTTATTATTTCTCTTTTATTTCTCATTGGACATATTTTGTCCACACAAAAATATACAAAATATGTAATATGTGTGGACATGGCAATCCGCAGGTTTACACTGCGCTCAAAAAATTAATCCTACGTGAATCAAAATTGAAAATGACGCGAGAGCGCGATTTTTAACGGAATTTTACTGCTTGATTCATTTTAAATCACGCATAAATTCTCACTCACTAACGATATAATATTTGTGCAAATTTATTAGCAGAGAAAAATAAAATACAATTAATTTTAAGTTAATTAATTTCTCGTAGTCATTTAAAAAAGTCTCACAGCGTCAAAACTAGCTGAAATTCAATATTAATTATTAATTTTGGCGTTTATCTGTATGGGAAAAATGGCACGTCGATTAGATGGATTTCTACGTGACTGGAAATACATAAAACCTCATTAGTACCACCGATCACCTTTACAACAGCATGCAGAATATTAAATAGATTTCAACCTATTCCGAAACTTGTATAGGGTGTTTTTTATTGAGGTATAGAACTTTAAGTTGGCATCACTTTTTTAACTGGCGGCCATTTTGTCAGCTGTCAAGTGATTAATATTTAGTTTGGTTTGCCATTTCATCATGAACAGGTTGACAAAAGAACAACGCTTGCAAATCGTGCAAATTTATTTCGAAAATAATGGTTCAGTTCGCGAAGTTTACCGCAAGCTCCGTCCATTTTATGGTCGACATAATCGTCCATCAGAGCAATTAATTCGGTTAACCGGTCAATTGGCCACCAAGATCGTGTGATTTGACACCATTGGATTATTTTCTTTGGGGATATGTGAAGTCGCTCGTCTACGCCAACAAACCAGAAACGTTAGGGGACTTGGAAGCCAACATTCGTGGCGTTATTGCCAACATACGGCCCCATATGCTCGAAAAAGTGGTTGAAAATTGGACCTGTAGAATTGGCTTTATTCGAGCCAGCCGCGGCGGCCACATGCCCGAAATCATATTTAAACGTTAATGGCATAAAATTATCCTTCCAATAAAGCCAAATTGATGGACATTAAAACGATTTTCTTGTGTTTTATTTCAATTCGAAGTTCTATACCTCTAAAAAAAACACCCTATACTATATAGAAAATTTTATTGAAAAATTCTTTTAAAAATTTTTGTTTGTCTATCTGTCTGTTTGTTAAGGCTTATCTCCGAAATGCCTTGTTCGATTTTGACGCGACTTCTTTCACTTACAGAAAAATTAGACTTATTCACTTCTAAACGATGAGTGGAAAAGGGTACCCCCTACAAAGTAGTTAAGGCCGTGATACACTATCCTACATAATCGCACGATTGACGAGAAAAAATACAACCCTGATCTGATGAATTGATAATGTAATGTAATGGAATAATTGTAGTAATGGGAGCACACATTCTTCAACTAGAAAAACCTCATGACCGATTTTCTTCAAACATAGTTTAAAATATTTCAGATAAACTCACCTTTCAAACAAACAAATTTATAAACAAAAATCGATCTTGTTCGAGTTTTTTTTACGATTTATTCTTTTTCTTTTACTACTCCTATCCTTTACTTTTGGTCACGTACGCCTAACAGCTATCGCAGAGTTGCATGTAAGTTTTTCAGCTATCCAGCTTTGTCTAACGTTTCCACGACAAACCCTATCAATCTGGTAGTTGCTAGACGACACCAGAAGGCGGGTGGTGGGGGGGGGAGGGGGGAATATTCTTTGAAAAATGTTTTGTGACTTTTGTTCCTTTTAGAATACCGACCTTTTCATTTCACATCGTTCTGATGGCAGAAAACGGACAGGAAAAATTATAAACTAAAGAGAAATATTATTTTCGCTGTATTTCATTGATGGTGCTGTGTATCTCTTATACTACTGTTTGAGATCTTATCGTAAAAGATACCCTTTAAAGTCTTCGATCTCATATAGACTATGTTGACAATGTAATTACAAAATAAAAACATTTTTTGTAGTTATAATTTGATGTTTTATTATATTGGCGATATTCGCCAAATGACTTGTACTTACATACAGGCATAAGTACATATTTTCATAAAATTTTTCTTAGATATTTCTGCACTTTTTCTGCATTATTTTCAAACACAATTAAACAATATTTTTACACATTTATATACATACTTTAAAGTTTAAGCACTTCTTAACAATATATTAAAAAATAATATAAAAAAATAATAAAACGGAACTAGTCCTCTTCTCCAGGAAGTATAATATACCTGTTTTCCAACCTATCACTCTTAATAATACGGAGATAAAAGTGTCCAAAACTGCAAAATATCTCGGTGTTATTCTTGATTCAAAGCTCAGTTTCAAGACATATATTCTAGAGAGAGTGAAAAAGCAACAATTTCACTCTATCTATGCAAAAAATCCATTGGGAAAAATTGGGGTCTTACCCCAAAAATCGTTCATTGGATCTATACTGCAATAGTAAGTCCAATTCTCATGTAAGGGGTCATCGTGTGGTGGCCGTCCCTGGAGAAAAAGACGTATCTACATATCTTACACAAGGTGCAAAGACTTGCATCCTTGTATATAACCAGTGCTCTTCGTCTTCGTTGTAACTCTCTGTGGAACGGAAATGGAACCGGCCACTCTAGAATACTCGATGATGAAGCTTGGGGATGGAGGATTGACCAAACCTCCCCTGCTCTACTACACGAACGTCTTTATAAAGTTCCACCAGATTTGGAATCTGTGGGTTTACCCCTACTCTCTTGCAAACTCAGGCTCAGGCGCAGGATAGAGGATGAAACAAATAGAAGGTGGGTCACAAGAAATGATTGCATGATCACAAGGCAGTTATGGACTCATCTAAATAGCAAAAATACGGCTTCATTAATTTTGAAGGATAGGAAACAGATCTCGATTGTAGTGTCCGTGCTAACCGGACACTGTCTCATAGGTAGGCATGCACAAAGGTTAAAGGTTGAACACAATGATTTTTGCCGTAGCTGCCAGGATATCGAAGAAGAGGAAAGTGTAGAACATTTTCTTTGTCACTGTCCTGGACTTGCAAGAAAGAGAATGGCCACAATGGGCGCTCTTTAGTTAAGGAAACTTTCTGACGTTGCTAGTGTTGAACTGGAGCGTATTAGTAGCTTTACATTGAACTCTGGTTGGTTCGACGGTGGGGACTCCGCAGAAGCAGAGTCTCCGTGGTATCACAATGTACCAAAACGATCTAAGTGAGTCCGGACTTCTGACTGCCAATCCTACCTAAACTAACCTAACCTAACAATATATTACACTTGTGTTACATAAACTGCGCATCAGACATACAAACATATTTACCTTCATGTGTATGTACATAATATGTCGGCTTAGAGTGTAAACCTGCTAACTCACTTCATGCAAATTTTACAGGAGAGACAAAATACTGTTAACATTTTTATACATCGCTTAAGAAATTAGTCTAAAACATTAAGTTTTTTCTAAATGTAGAGTTTCAAATTAAAATAAATATTTTAGGCAGTCGATGCGACGTCTTTTTTCTTTCGAATGGCATTAAAATATGTTATAAAAAGTGGATTTAGCAGGTTTACACTCTAAGCCGACGATATGTTATAAAAAGTGGATTTAGCAGGTTTCATATCCAAGCCGACAAATATTATTTGTAGTTAATTTAAATATGCGCAATTCGGTTGCACGTGCTTTCTGTGCGAATACAATAATTAAACAATAAAAGTAGAAAGAGCAAAAAAGGGCTACCAAAAGATGGGGAATTATTGATGAAGCTAGAAAGTGTTATATTATACTCTTAATTAATTGGTTACTAAAATTGTAATGAAAACCAATGGTGCTGTGTCAAAAAATGCTACAGAATGAAAACAATAGGAACAACAAGCTAAAAAGCTGCAACAACAATAAAAACATCTTTTTGTTTACTCTTAAGCTAATTTTAATTTTGCTTATAAAATTTTTGAATAATAATAGCTTTTTTTATAAAACCAAATGAAAATCACATTTTAGGCAAATAAAACGGAATTAAAATTTTTTTTTGAGTTTTTGTGATGTATTTTCGAAAAGATAAAGTCACAAAGGAAAAACGAAAAGCGTGTGATTTACAGAACAGCAGAAATCACAGTTACGATCTTAAGACCACATGTGATTTGATACCATGTGATTTCCACAGCAAGCCTGATAATATATTCACAAATGTGGCATATGTATGTATATACATATATTTTTTTATAAGTGTTTAAATGAATTCAAGTGAAGAGATTATGCTGGTTGTGGGTTAGGTTAGGAAGGGTGGTGCTATACAGCACCTCCACTCGGAGACCCAATTGGCCCCATTGTGATTCCCTTCTGTTCAAAACTCTGGAGTGCCAGTTTCCTAAACGCTGGTTCTTGCTCTGACCGAGCAGTAACCTGTCAACGCGCCTATCACAATTCGCATCGCCTTCCTATTCATGTCCAGTAGCAGTTTGGATCTTCCTGAGTCAAGTTTTGGCCATAAACCCCTCGAGACTCTACAATCCCACCTACTTCGCCATGAACTGTAGGTTCTGCTTTCTACCCAATTACTGCGTTTCCTATAGTAATGACCTATCGGTACGGATCGCCAAGATTTCAGCCTGGAAAACGCTGCATTCATTCGGCAGTCTGAAAGAACTAAGAATGTTCGTTCCCAAGATATAGACACCAGCCCCTGTGCCTTCCTTCATTTTTGATCCGTCTGTAAAGACTGCACTACCCTCATATCCGGAATTAACATTGAAGGTGTTCTACTAAAATCGATCCCTGATCACTAAAACTGATCGCATTTAAGATTGATGTGTGACCTGTTATTCCTGTCCTCACCAAACCTGTTTCTACGATACTAAAGAGACTTCTAGCCGCCGTTCCCACTACAAGGTCCTCTATAGGAAGTAGATGACGAATGACGTCCAATGCAGCCTGAGGTGTGTTCCTCTGAGCACTTGTGATGCCCATCGAAGCACATCTCTGAACCTTAGCTAGTAATTTCCCGTAACTTTCCTTCCCCAATGCCTCCCACCATACCACACAACCGTACGAAATAACCGGCCTGACAACCGATGTGTAGATCCAGTTTACTATCTTCGCTTGCAGACCCCAGTTCCTTCCTATGGTGTTCCTGCATGCGTAGTAGGCATTGAGCCCTTTCTTTAGCCTTTGCTGCGTGTTCGTTTTCCAAGAAACCTTGATATCTAGGAAAACACCCAGGTATTTAGCTCCATCTGCTAGTCTTAACTCCACCCCTCCCATCCTGGGCAATACAAAGTTTTCTGCTTTATATCTCCTGGTGAAGAGGACTAGCTCGGTTTTCTCTGGGTTGACTCCCAGTCCATAACTGCTGGCCCAGGAGGATAGATCGCCCAACGCCGACTGTATAACTTCACTGATAGTGGGAAGAAACTTTCCCGTTACCAGTAACACCACGTCATCCGCATATGCAACTATCTTCCTTCCACTCCTGGTTGTGGGTTAAACATCAATTAAGCGACCATTCGGATCAACAAGCATGCAAACACAAATCATATCGGATTTAGATTAATTTGAAAGTTATAGCAATTACCAAAATTAATTAAAAGTTTAGTTGGGTCTATACAAAAGTTAATTGAAAATATTTTTTTAAGAAACTAGACGATTTTCACACGTATGTTTTACCATTTTTTAGTTTTCTGATTTACAATTTGTTGGCAGCAAAATCAATCAAAAACTTACGAAAGGGTTAACTGTCAAACAAACTGTCATGCTGCAATCACGTTTTTTACATTTGTGATCAGCATACTCTGACAAATTATTATGAATAAATTAACGCTTGAACAACGTTACCAAATTATCCAAATTTACTTTAAAATTCAGCTAGAGCTTTATGCAACAGGATATTGCTACGTGATAGTACATGGGGCAACCGCAACTGTCGACTTGTTGAAATCAAAATTTGGCGATAAGTTGATTTCGAGTAATGGGCATGTTCAAATATGAGGCTATTTTATTTAATAGCCTCCAAAGTCATGCGATTTAACAGCGCTCCATTCACTCCTGTGGGGACACGTGGAGTCAAGGGCCGTTTTCAACATTATGAAAATTAAATGCAAATTTAATGCATGCAAAGTATTTTTATAAAATTTTAACTTAGGATTAAAAGCCATATGATTACTAATAATTATGTAATGTTAACTAAGCAAAAATTAGTTTTTTTTTGAGTTATGACTCTCTTGCAACAAAGGCTCGGTATGTATGGGTATCTATTCTGAACGCCTAAGCCTGGTTTTATTTCTTTGGTAAACATTTCAGTCAACTTGAAGGAATACTTTTGAAGGGAACTGTACTGTTTATTATCGACACTTTGAATGGGTTGCCAAAATGGGTATCGTATTGCTGCTGTTGTTGAATTTGGATTTGTTTGCATTCAATACGGCAGAAATACAATACATACATGCTTTTGAAATTTTATGGCCACACTACTAAAATGGCAGGAAAGAAAATAAAAAACACAGCGAAAATAACAAATAAATAAAGCAGCAGTTAAACATTAACTCTGGCTATCGAGCGAGCCGAGCCGCCTGTCTAAACGTTCGACCACCGTTTGGTTCGTACGTCCATTTATCTTATGGCAAAAAAGTTTCAAAAACAAAAAAAAAAAGTTTCAACAACAATTTTATATTTCAGTGCTTGTTATTTTTGCTTGTTTTAGAGATCATTTAAAAAAGAAATATAAATATTTTTTTCCTTTCAGGCACTTAAATTACTTAAAAAAAAACAAACGAACAGACCTTTATGATGTTCATTGTGCTCATACGAGGTGTTGTTGGTCCCTCCGGTTTTATGTGTTATTTTTATTTTTGATTGTTTGTTTTTTTTCCTTAAATTTTTTATTTTGCCAAATCGTACAAATGTTTTAAAAGCTTTCAACATGTTTGATGTTCTTTAAGATAAAAAAAAATAAGATTTGCCAAATACAAAACAACACCCTAAACATGTCAAATGTTTTACTACAGTTACTTTTACTCGCTTATTTTGTCTAATTCGGCAAAAATGTTCAAGCTTTTCCTTGCTGTGAACCATGAGCAACAGTTTCATAACTTCACTCTTGATTTGCTCCGTTTCGTTTCGAATCGTAATAAAATGTGTTGTTTACTAGTTTATAATATTTTTTATTTTTATTGTTTTGTTTTTTTCGTCTTCTTCTTTAAATGCTAAAATCAAAAAATGTTTAAATTGTTTACGGTCATCAATCAACGCGATTAGTTGGCGCTGGCAAGGAAAAAAGGAATATGAAAGAATACCGTGTTTTCTTGCATACCGAGTTTCGATTCTTCTACGTACATACCTACTTTTTATGTTCAACGACTCTTACTTGTTGCAAGGGAAATTACAATTATAAGCACACACACACACACACCGACACATACCCTGTCGGAGAATGTGTGGTTGGCTACAAAAAAGAATTAACTTTTAGTTAACTTTTCTTAGACTAACTAAAAGCTAACTACAATATCATCCAGAACAAATCCAAAATTAATTCTTAAGTTGAGTACGTAATCGAATTTGATGAGAGCCAACAAATTTACTCTCAGCTACTTTAAAACTCATTTCAATTTTATATTAACATTTTGCTGTTATTTTTTTAAACGGTACCTTAGCCTAGTAGTAGAGCGTGATGATACATAGTTCCAATCCCACAATTTTTTTTAATTTACTGACTTCCAGGTGACTTAAATAAAATCAACTTTAAGTTAGTTGAAAAGTAATGCAGAGTGAGACAATTGACTACCGCTTAGGACATCGCAATGTTAAATTCGTTAGTTGTTTCCATTCGAAAGTAATTCAAGTGTCAACCTGTACTAGTTGCAAAATAGTAAGCTTAAAGGTTTTTAAAGTTGGCCGAGTTTCCAGCAGGGTATGCAATAGAAGCTAGCATAATGAAATTCTACTAGTTTAGCAGCATGTTATTTTGTCCTGACAAATTGATGGACAATTGAAACTAATATCGCTTCCTCAAGAAGGTTTTTTTCCTAAATAATAAATAAAATAATTTTGAAGCAGTATTTAAATGTTGTGTTTATTATCAAGGAAAAGAGTTCCCTTCAAATAGTTGTGTTTGCCTTAAATCTGATAATGGCAACAAACAAACAACACTAAACTTTCTTAAAACTGTTATCGATTTGCTTTCGCATACTTTATAACTTTCTTTTATGAAAATGCATATTTTAAGACATATTTTGATTAAAATTCATATTTTTAAAGCCATATATTGATGAGAATGCATATTTTGTTCATAAAGAGCATATTTTTGTATTATATCTCGATATGAAATGGATGTTTTTCAAACTTTAACAAAATAATTATTTTAGAGGAATTGTTAAGCCTCTTATTTACTTTAGTTGTTTACATTGGTTTAGACTAAGATAAGCGAGTGTTCCAATACTCAGCCACTAAATTTAATATAAGCTGTCAGTTTGGCAATTTTACTACTTTGATTAATTTAAAAATGTTGTTTGTCTTAAGTAGCACAAAAATAAGTAAATTAACTAACATGTGCATAATTAGTAAAGAACAAACTAAAATGGCAAGACTGTTGTAAATTTAGAGATGGTAAAAATGAGCTGTTATTACAAAAAAGCTTTCAGCAAATTGTAATACAATGAATCAAAACAATTCACATATTCCATTTGGAATAAAAGTTTCGTATATAAAGCAGAAATCTACATCAACTGACACCACACACAGTGAACAAAACACAAAGAATGACCAAATATGAAGGTGTAGTGGCCTTGGAAAACAGCCGGTTGTTCCGTTCTACTATGTATGTGTTTGTCAGAATATTTACAACTAACTTTGGTGTTATTTGTTCATTAACAATTATCACATGTAATTTGGCTTACAAAACGATACAAGTTCGCCTGATCTAATCATAAATATAGAAACAATTGAAGTTCGAACAATAACAATTAAAAATTAACTAAAGTTAACAATTTTAGTTTAACATTTTTCAACGCACTAAAAATCCCAAATTATTATTTTACTTATTTAGTCAAATATTTGTTCATTAAAAATACATTAAAAGTGATTATTGAGGCGATTAGCTGGGTCCTATGCGCATTTCACTGTTTGCTAATGCAGATCATCAGAAAACCTTTACCAAAAATTTTGGCAAATGTTTAACTTAAATTATAACAACTCCCAAAAAAAACACTAATTATTAACTTGACTACACCCCGTTAAAAACACTAATGTGGCAACACTCTATTCTTGCAATGCTGGTGTTATTATTTACATTTATGTTCTTTGCATACTTCTCACAACTACAATTCGAGCTGAAAAAAATTCAGCCAATGGTAAAGTGAGAAAATAAGAAACATTTTGATCATTGAGTTCTTGTTTCAACTTTGATATTTGTTGAGCTTCTCATTTGTTTAAATGAAAGTTTAACTCTAGTTGTCCGAAGATATTTTTGGGTAAAGGTTCCCTGATTATCTGCATTAGCAACAGTGAAATGCTCATAGGATCCAGCTAAACCTCTGAATTGTCAATTTCAAAATATTTTTAATAAAAAATATTTTACTGAATAAGTAAAATAATAATTTGTGATTATTAGTGCGTTAACAGATGTTAAACTTCAATTAAACTTTTGTTTGAAAATTTACTAATTAAAAAATTTTAATGGCACAATTAAATTTTGAATTGATTACACTGTGGAACATTTTTGGGATTATTGTCTGGGGGGTGAGAAATTCCAAGTCAGGGTGATGGTACTAGGTCAGTATAGTAAAACCCTCAAAGGGTTTGGCGTTCGTATGTGTCAGTTTTTTTTTTATGACCTTTTAACTTTTTCTTTTTCACTTGTCCGATTTTGATGAAACAAATTTAGAAAAATTAAGAATTACAATTTCTCTAATCTGTTTCTATACCGTTTTCCTATATGTGCAACACTTTCGAAGTTAAAAATAAATTTGTGGAAAATTAAAAATTTAATTTTTTTTTTTAAATTCATAAGAAATCCAAAACGGAAAAAGGATCAAGTGTTATTAATTTCGTGTTTTTTGCTCATGAGTTATGTGACTTTACGCGAAAGTAATTAGTTTTGGCACTTTTTTCCATTTTGGATTTTTTATGCATTTTTTTTATAGGAATTTCTCACCCCCCAGATTGGCTGTTGTACTGTGTTATTACAATAAATATATTAAAAATTAATAAAGAATTAAAAAAAGTTTTTGATTGTACACTGACAAAGAAGAAAAAGGTTATAAAAACAACAATATTGTTATAACTCAAAAAATGCGTTTTTTTTTCAGTTAATAAAACAAAATCATTCGGCATTTCGCATTTTAACTTGTGTAAAAATTTCATAAAAATATATTCTACTACGACTTGCTGAGCAAGAAATATTTTTTCATGTCTTCATTTAGTTGTACGTAAATTGAAAATTTTAAACCGAACCTCTGGAACGATTTTGATGATTCTTACATCAATCGTTTTGTCTTAATCATGGGAGTGTCACTAAAGATATGACAGTAGTCAAAACCCAATATGGCTGCCAGCAGACTCCATTTTGTAAATATGTACGAAAAAAAAGTCGGCGAACTATATCAAAATGGGTATCATTCGAAAGGTATTTTAAAATCGTATTTAGCTTTCTCTCGAAATTATTTTTCATTTCGAATGACCATTTAGGATATGTAGCGGTTCAAAGGTAGTCGCAGTCGGGGGGTTTTTTTTTTGATATTTTAATTACTTTATAAAATTTAGTTTAGTTATTATCGGATTTTTCTTCATAATGGCTTAAAAGTTTTAAAACCGATTGGACTATTTGATTTGCGAAAAATAGAAGAAGTATAAATATAGTTATATTATATGAGTATAAGTAGAAGAAAACAGAAGATTTTTTGCAGAATTTATTTTTTATATTCTACACAGGAAAAAAAGATAAGAATTATGTTCAACAAAACTATGTTATTGAAAAAAATTTCAATTTCATTAATACTTGTCATTAACTTAAATATTGTATTTATCAACAGCGCGCATTTTAAAATGTCATTTAATTTAATTTATTTTGGGTCCTGTATTATTCCTGATATATACCTCCGACTTCCCAGTAGGCCATGATATTCATACATCAACTTTTGCTGACGATACAGATTTTCTAAGCGTAAACGCAAGTCCTCTAGAAGCATCCAGGAAATTGCAGGAGTATGTATCGCATCTGGAAAAATGGTTAAAGCAGTGGAGAATAAAAATAAATGAACAGAAATGTGTACATGTTACGTTTACGCTGCGCAGAGAAACATGTCCGCCTATTTATATCAATAATCATATCATACCGCAGCACTCTGAGGTTAAATACCTAGGAATTCACCTTGATCGTCGTCTAACATAAATTCAAAGCTGACCCAAATGAAACTTAAAGCTGTTAAACTTAATTGGCTAATAGGAAGAAATTGCACACTTAGTCTGGATTGTAAACTTCTTCTATACAACACGGTACTAAAACCAATTTGGTGCAATGGTATTCAGTTATGGGGCACTGCCTCCGCATCAAATATAGAGAAAATTCACAGGCAACAAAGTAAAATTCTTCGTTTGATTACATCGGCACCATGGTATGTCAGAAACCAGCGCATCCATAAAGATCTTGATGTTCCATCAGTAAAGTCGGTATTTTCAAAACATGCTTCAATTTATATAAATAAGCTCGTATCGCATCCTAATCCCCTAGCCCGCAATATCTTAAACTTTAGAGGTCACACTCTACTGAGAAGGAGAGACACTCTTGCTCTCAGCCAATCACGAATCACGTAATACACCTGAAGAAGAATGTACTGAACCTATTAGTTTGTCTAGCAGTGGCTGGACTAATTATTACAATTTAGTTTTAATATGTGTTAACTTATTGTTAGTTCAATTTACAATTGAAGATTCAATAATTAAATATAATGCTAGGAACACAACTGGGATGAACGACGAATTTCGTCCGCGTCGGCGAATTCGTCGATAAGAGTTCGCTGCGTAAATTCGTCGTGTGAAGCACAACAACGACGAATTTACTCAGCGAGTTTCTCTCTTATATTTGATAAATTTGTTTATTGTGTGCGCAAAGACAGAGAGCGAGAGAGACAAAATTGTTTTTTGTCGTTCGTCGGCGTACAAAATAGAAATAAATCTATCTCAGAGTTCGTCACGCACGACGAATTTCGTTCAACGGCGGTGTTGTGTTCATTTTCATATGCACAAATGTGTTTTATTTTTTATGACGAAAGTTCGCACCGAAAAATTCGTCGTTCGTCCCAGTTGTGTTCCTAGCATAAAGCTAAAAAAAAAATAAAATTTAATTTAATTTCTTTGTGTTGGTGTTTATCTTGCTTGTTGATTGACCCAACGCGGTGATGTGCAATTGTAGTTGTTTATTTTGATTGCTCGTGTTTTATACGTGTGAATGCCGACAAGAAGCCGAAAAACGTGGTGGCTTGATTTTTTACTCAACAAAGTTTTTTGTTAAATTGTATCATAAGACAAAGCGCACATGTAGAAGAAACATACAACTCATGTGTTGCGTAACCAATAACGATTTGCTCTTTAGCTGAGTGCTAAGTACGTTAGTCCATTAGTCAAGAGGTTGCCGGTTGGACTCATCCCAAACATACTTAGTTTCGAGAGTTGTGTGAAAAAATAAATAACTCATTTTAATTGGAAATAATTGAGTTGATTTTGTTTTCTTATGTTACAGATGTGTGTTTGTATTTACAGAAATCGTTGTAGGTGCCTTTTTAAATAACATTTTAATTGTATTCACAAATAAATTAATTATATTTACAAATCTTTTTTTTTTTCACTGTGTATAAAAACTAGGGATGTAACGATACGCCATTTCGCCGATCCGATACCGATACTCAAAAATAAATATCGCCGATACCGATACGCATATTTAAATTGAGCTCAAGTAAAAATTAACAAAACTCAAGTAGAGTAATTCTTCTATTATACAAAATAACAGTGTTTATTAATGAACCATTCAAATCATCAAAATTTTCAGTACATTTCAGTTTCTAAAATTCAAATTTTCAAACTACAAAACGTCTGCAATATTTATGATTTTACAAAATAAACGTTGGCATTCAGTTTAGATTGGCTCAAGATTTAAAATTGATGTTAATAAGACTTTAAAAAAAAGAATTGAATTTCAATTCATGTTAACAAAAAATTAATTATTGTTTTTCACAAAATAAAAATTCGTCTTATTCGAACAAAAATAGCGGTAATATTAAAAAAAAAAGATTAATTTACATACAGGCACATTTTTATTGAGTATGTACTTGAGTATGTATGTATATCATCACAGAAAATGCAAAAAGTCATTTTAAAAGTTTTACAGGAAAAGCATAAAACTTGTTTGAATGAGTTAATATATTGACAATAAGTAAAAAATTTTAAATTTTTTTTTTTTTTTGACTTGCATTATAACATTTTACACTAATTGTCAATTTATATTTCATTATGCTCCCCTGTAAAACTTTTAAAACGTTAGACAGCGCTTTTTGCATTTTCTGTGACGATATGTAGATAAGCTCAACAATTAATATTAGTTTCATTACAAAATGTACTCAAAAGTACAATTGTAAAAGAAGGACAATTGTACCAACTTTTACATCGCTGAACTAAATCATCTCATGCATAAATAAATAAAAGAAAATCAAGACGTATTCAAAGTGGTGATGTTATAAGCACAGTTTTTATTCTTTTTTTTGCGCAAATTAGAGGTTCGTATGTCAAAATTTGTACATGTTGACATAGGGGCTGAGATGTCAGTTGTTATTTTAATTTGTAATTGTTGTAGAATTACCACCACTTGTATTAATGCGCCTTGAAAAAAATCTTAAAACATACAAACACATACAAGATTTAGCATTGAGAGAACATTTCATTACTATGGTGCAAAAAAAAAATAGAAGAAACAATTTCATTATGTATTCTGTTTTGATTTTATGTTCTGCTTTTAATATGTTATTTCTCATAGTTGTCATGCAAAAAAAAGGGTTGAAAATTGAATATTTTGTTCAAAAAACTCTAAAGAAAAATATAAGTATCGGCGTATCGACAGTAAAATATCGCCGATATCGATATATCGGAAAACCAGCAGTATCGCCGATATATCGGTATCGGTATCGGTTGCATCCCTATTAAAAACCCTATACAAAATTATATGGTACCAGTGTTTGTAGTGCACACACTTCTTTTATTAAAGTACAAAAGAACTGCTTCAAAATTTTAAAAAACAAAATCCATGTTCAACAATTTACGAGTAAGAACGTAAAAATTTACAATTTTAAAGAAAGGAAACACAAGATCTTTCACTTGCAAAAATTTACTTTGTATTCTTTACAATTTTATACATTTGAGGACTTTATCTAGGAGAGGGATATTGTTATAAAACAATTGACATTATTCCTTTATTTGATTTTTTTCTCTACTCAAGTCAAGGCTGTTTGTTAAATAAATAACACAAAATATATATATACATATGTATTTATACATTTATATATATATAACATTTGTAACATAAGACAAAACATAAAGAAACAAAGTGGAAAATTTTTCAACTCGGTAGGGGAGAATTGTTGATAAAGATTAAACGATGGTTGTGGATGAATGAAGAATGCATTTAAAAATCAATTTAATGTTTTCAACAAACTCTTTATAAATAGCAAAGTAATTTCTTTCATATCTTATGGATTTTTTTTCTTCATTCTTTTTAGAGTAACGTAATACTTTCTTTTGTCGTCAATTTGACATAAAATCAATAGTGAATGTAAGCGAATGTGTTTTATTTCAAAGGTTTCAACAAATGCGAATACAATATATATAAATCCTCTAGTTGTGAAATATTAAAAAAAAACACAATATACGAGTAAACATACTTATGAGAAAAGAAATGTTTAAAAGAAACACAGTTAAAGAAACGCAATTATATAATTGCCCTATTTAGAGAATTATTTATGTAAAACAGCTACAGTCAAACTGAAAGGCTTGCAATATTTCAATTATCCAACAGATGTACAAAAAGAAAAAGTTATTATTCACTTTAAGTTGTTGTCGTTGCTTTGCAATTAGATAAACTTTTTGTCTATAGTTTCAGCAATAATAACAGGACTAGATATTTTTGCTATTAGCTTTGCCATTTGCTTGTTAAATAATTTATTGCAAAACCTTTTTCTTAACATATAAGAAACTTATTTGAAATTCTTATAATTTATTTTTTCCTTATATTGTATTGTTAGTTAATTATACATTTTGTTGGAAAAATATTGTGACTTGTAATTATGGAAATTGTTTCTTAGTTATTCGCCATTAAATTACAAATACAAATATAAGTACATGCATTCATACCCTGTAGTCAGCCTAGAACCATATGTCTCTATGTCAACACTCGTTTCTCTAGCGACAATTGCACTAGTGGAAATGTCGCCAACTTTCCTTTTATGCGCGAGTAGAGATACGTTAGAGTCAACAGTTCTAGTTTATTTCTGGTGACATTGTCAATGAACGCGTCAATAGTTTGATTTTCTTTTTTATTATGCTGTGCAATAACCCTGCAGAAAACATGGGGTTAAGTGTCCCCAAGTCACCACTTTTGTCGGCTATTTTGGTGACATTGTCAACAGGGCGTCTATTAATAATGGTTTTAATGCGTAGAAAACATTTTTTTTCAGATACACACAACTATGCTTCTTCTTAATGTTTTATTGGTTTGTTGAAAATAAACGTGATGTCAAGCAAAACTTACGTGTTTATAAAAATTGTCTTAAGAAATAGAATAATAAGGTTAATATATATAAATGTATTTAACAATAATTGAAAACATAATACACAAAAAATAATAAAAAAACAAATAAAATAACAATCAATATTGTATAAAAATATAAAATGTGAAAATTGAAGAGTTTTAAGTGAAAGGTGCCAATTATGGAAATTTTGACCCTATGGAAGATTTGGTGCCATCAGGTAAAGATTTGTCACATTTTAAGATCCATACGTAAGTGTTTGACTTTACTAATTCAGCGAAACATACAATTTTTAATTTTAATATACATATGTATTTAATAGAAATGACAAACAATTTCCTGCAGGTGGTGACAGTGTCTATAGTGAATCAGTGTAGTTTTACTACGGACATCGAGCGAGGAAATATCGATATTGTAGACTAGAGCCCCTAAAATTTACTAGTGAATCTTTGGTGCCAGTGTTTCCATGTGGTTCCAAAAAAACTACTTAGCCAGTAGTGCTATAGTCTAGTGGTGGATTTTCAATGACAAGCTAATGTTAAATGTCAATAGGCGATTACATTGGCTGGGGTATACGTGGTCAGTAGTACTACTGACAATGTCACTAGTAAATCAGTACATTTTCACTATTCGCATTTTCTGCAGGGTGGTTACAAATAGAATACATACTTTTAATTATTTTAGAACTTGCAAAACATGTTAAGGGAAGTAGAAAAGAAAAAGTTGTGCGCGTGGTCCAACAATTTGAATTTTTCTAAATAATCGTACATTGAATAATGAAACTTATATCTGTGGCAAAAAAGAAAAAGTGCTTAAGTCGAGATATTCTGAATTTTAGTTAATGGTACCTCCGTAATCTGCATATTCAATAGTACCCCTGGCCAAAATCTCAATTAATTTGTGTGATTTTTCATTAAGTTATAGCACTATGACCTGCGACTTATCTTTTTTAGACTTCTAATCCCATTAGGAATAATAGCTTACTTTAAGTTATACTTTGGTATATTTCATTTTAAATGTATCACTTATACTGTGTAGAACGATAATTGCTCAAAAAAAATTAATGTTAACAGAGAATTTCCCAATTTAACTGTAAAAGAAATAAATTTCTAAAAATCTACTTTAACGAAATGGAATATGAGAAATATTGTGTATAAAATTATTGATTTACCTTTGGCAAACACATTTGTAAGTATCACTATTCATTTTCTGTTTATGCGTTTTTTCATTTTTATATTCAGGTTAGCACGAAGTCATGTCACTCTACCTAAGTATGTTTAACTATTCTTGCTTATCTTTTACACAATATTTCTCATATTCCATTTCATTAAAAATTTGCGTTAAATAGCTGTTGTTAATAACAATCTCTACCCCAGTAGATAGACTTGGGTGCTGATGACGTGCGTTGCTGCACAGAAAAATATCGGTATTTCCCCCAGATTATAGTCTAATTTAATTTTTCTTCTCTTCTTTAGAAACTCACATTAATTAATAAAAAATATTTCATTCGATAAGAATTGAAATTACTGAACTTAAGCCCGACTAAGAAATTATTTCTGATTAAAATTCACTATAGTTCAACTAAACATTTAAAATTGTTTCACTTAAATCTACTTTAATCTTAAAAGCGCTCTCCTGCAAAACAGCAAAATATGACTTCAGCACTTTTTCCTTATTGCCACAGATACATATCGTCAGTTGGTTATTGGGTTGCGGCACAGTATATTCAAAATACGTTATGTCTGCAGCAAACCAATAACTAACCGACGATATATCGCACTTGTTCCCCTAAAAGACGTATATTTATAATTTTAGTAAAACTTAAAAAAGATACCGACTTTAAAAATAAGCACTACCAAATTAAAAATAATTTAATGTTGTTTTTTTTGGAAATTGTAGTAAGTAATATATTTAAGGAAATCCCGTGTTTAGGTGAACAAGCCGGTGACCTTGGAAGCCCTCAAGGACAACACTCGACACGAGTCCCGAAGTTCTCGCCGAAGTGATAAAAATTGCCATAAAGCGAGTCCGTATAGCAATCAATTGTGACGGCGCCCATTTGGCCGATATTATCTTCTTGACTTGACAAATAAAATTGTAAAGGTTCAAATAAACAGAATCGAAGTTTGAAATGAGAGCCGAACAACATCGGATGACTTCTTTTGGCCCACCTTGTATATAACACATATAAAACTAATTTATTTAACTTAATCTAACTTATTTTTAATTTTATAGTGCTTATTTTTGAAGTCAGTTTAATTTTTTTTAAAGTTTTATTTTCGAATTTTTAGTGCCAAGTTTATGTTTTTAGGGGCGTGGGCTCGACCGATTTGCCCTCTTTCGTTGTGTAGCAGAATCATCGGCGAAGTAAAATAACCAATAAAACGAGTACTAAACACAGCTCCAAAAAAAATTAATACGTCTCATTTAACACCAGAGGCGCTGCAACACTGCATTATTAAAAAAAACGTGCAAAAAATCATAATTGCAAAATAATGAAGCTCTCTTCTATCTTTTCCTTCACAACCTGTCTCCTCTATCACTATCCCTTTGCAAAGAAGTTAACACCTAACAATAGTAGCAGGCATTCATTGTCTGAGAGTTACTTCTCTTTAATAAAAAAAATATTGCGCCGTGGACGTCATTTGTGGCGACGTTGACATTCGCAATAAAGGTGATTGTTTTGAAGACAACGGATATTTATAGAATGAGACGGTATAGTATTTATTACAAATCGCTCTACAAGTGACGGAGTTAGGATGCAACGCACATCAAAAAAAAAAATAACAGATTTGAGAACCTCTTCATTCTTTTAAGTCAGTTCATTAAACGTACAGTAATTTTTTTTCCGAAAAATTATAAATAAAAGTTAACTTCACTTATCTAACAGCTAATTGTGCATAAGCCGCATTGCCAACTGGCATACATTTTCCAAGCTGACGTCACCGGAGAGTTAGAAATTAAAGTGTAAAAATTTATCAAAAGGAGAAAAAATAATTTTTAATTTTGGCTTCAAAATACACTGTTTTTTTATAAGTCAAAATCTATACAAAAAATAAAACTAAGAAAAACATAAGAGAATTTAAACGAATTGAGGATATGAGCCTTTTTCGAAGTCGGTTATAAAGTGAAAGGGTTTGACGTAAAGAAAATGCTTTTGGCGTATACATACATTAAATTGTATGGTACAGTGGAAGCAGTGCACGACCAAATGAATACTAAAAAACATATCGTGCCATAACCGCCTAAAAAGTTTAAGCGGGATATTTTTGGACTTTGTTTTTTTTTACGAAAATCGATTATTTACGGTCGCAAATAATCGATGTTGGTCAAAAACTGAAGTTCGAAAATAATGTCGCTTAAGCTTTTTTGTCAGTTATGGCACACTATATAGAAAAGTTTATTATTGATACTTTGGAAGCAATGAAGAACTAAATAATTTATTAACATACCACAGTGAGACTATAACTTACTCAAAGAGACCACCCACCCACCACCTTGGACATGCTGGTATTTTATAAACAGACCAACTGTAATAATTTAAATATAACTTCATATTTTAGATTATTGTTTTACTCCTCCCTGGCTTCAATTATATGCATTTTGAATTGCCTGTTGCGTGTGTAATAACCAGGGACAAGGACTTCATGCATTTAAAAAAGGCATTTTAGGCACCTAAAATATGACAATAAAAACGCTAAATATGCACTAAAAACAACAAAATATGCACATATTTTCCAAAATTTTTATTAAACGAAAAGTTTTCAATTAACATGCAACTAAATAAAAATATTTTATTTTCTCAATACGTGCGTGTACAAGCCTTTTATATGAAATGTTTACGAAAATTAGATGTGCTTTAACGATTTTTTCTGCATTATTAACTCCAAAAACGCATTTTTTGAGATATATCTAATTGCAATAAAGTAGCGATATTTAAATAGAAACGAAATAGTTTTCTTATTTATTTATCTTCATTTAAATTATTTTATATTTCGGAATGCGAACTGCAATTAATTTGTTCCTAGAAAGAACGAATGATTCTAGTTTTCTAATGTCATATATTTATTTAACTGAACCATTACAATGATTTGAATACCAGGTCTTAGATTAGTGTTTTAAATCCTGTTATTTAAAAAAAAAACGATATCTGGCTTCCGCCGAATGGTTTTACTACTTTCAGCCTTAATAGGAGATATTTTCCAATTGAAATCATCAAAATGACAATGTACATTAAATTTTGTAGGTGTGTGTGTATTTGCATAATCGTTCTACATCTATTTAAGCAAATAAATTTTGTGAAACCATCAAAACATTTTTTGATGAATAATTTATTAACAAAAATTTTTTTATGCAATTAGAAAACCATTCATTTATACCAAAATATGCGACAAAAATATGCATTTCTAATCAAATTATGCAAAAATATGCGTTTTACGCAAAATATGCAGAAATATGCACTAACCATTCCACAAATTTATAATTTCGCAAAGATATTTCGTTTTTGTTATTATTAGAGTTAAGGGAAAAAACATGAAACCCCTGTCCCTGGTAATAACAAATTGATTCTTTAGCAGCATGTTTAAGTTCACACATAAAATATTTTTGCTTCTGTTGAAAAACTTAAAACTTTTCTAATCAAATCAACAATAATAACACATGTAACAATGTTTAAATGTAATTGTATAGTTTAGTTTTATAATTGCATATGAAATATGTTGTTTAGAATATGTCAATTAGTTGTAATTTTCCATGCGAAAACTTTTTGCATTTATGGTCGAGAGAAATTTTAATAACCCTTAAATTAGTAATAATAATAATTAGCCTGGCAAGCCAAAGTTTGTTAGGGGTATAAGGACGAAATCATAGATTTGAGATTATGTTTGCTTACAAGTATGCGTGCAAATACAAACATGCAATCGTAAGTATGTCTTCAATATTTATAGTTTATTTTTATATTGTACAATATTTATTCCCTGTGATGGAAAGATTTATTTTTTTTTTTCTTGTTTTCATATAAACATCTCAGATTTGTTAGATTTTTTTTTTCAAAATATAATTGAAGGTCTACTGATGAGTTGGTGTAACCAAGATTCGTAAGAACTGTCTAGCTCCATAAAATAGCCATCAACCGCATATTCCACCTCTTCACCGTTGGCAAAACTTTTTTTAAATGTCGAATATACAAAATAGTCCAGCGAAGCTAAATCTGGCGAATACGGTGTACGATGAAGCAATTGTAGCTTTATTTTATTGATTTTGGACATATAAATAGTGGATGTGTGATGATGTAACAACACTTTTATTTTCGCCAATAAAACGCTGCAATAAATTATTATAGTACTCATCGTTGATTGTTTTCCTTTTTGAAAATAATCAATAACAATTATCCCAGGCGCATCCAAAAGAACAAACGCCCTGACGTTGCCTGTAGATGCAACTATTTTCGTTTTTTTTTTGACACGATTCTTTCATTCCTGTCCACTGCTTTAAATCTTCTCGGATAACTCGCATTTGGCGATGAAACATTGCCAAACACTCTATTGAAACATCTTCACGACCCTGTGTTTGCTCTATTCTATTCGGTCAATATGACATGTACAACACTTTGTGAAATGCCTATAATTTCAGCTGACAATTATCCGATACCATTTTGTGGATTTTCTTAACTATTTAGACAAATCGGGAAATATCAACATGAAGTTGGTGTTCATTAACTCAAGATTTTTGTAGTCTAAATATCCGGGGGTCCTGCCATTTAGACACTATTCACACTAAATTCAAAGACGGATTGCCGCTCTCGGGTGAAATACCCGGTAAATGTACAAGGTAGGTGGGAATTCAAATACTTCACACGGACCAACGCATTCACTTAAACTCATGTAACGTCTTATTCAGAATTAATGGTTGGTGCTAGGCGTCTGTGCTTCTAGTAGGAGCGAATCTGTACAAGAATATTATTAGGATCAACAGCGACGACTATTGAAATCGCAGTGGCCCTATGCTGCTCTCAGAAGTAAAAAGGAATAAATATATAGATACTCGTATGTGATACGGAAAGTTTAAACTTTAACTGCCATTGGAACAGATGGTGCAAGCACTATGTGCAGTTCAAAAAATCACTCTCTGCGAACACTTAAGTAAAAACAAATATACGATTTAATTAATTTAGAATTTTACAAACTTGTAAAAATATCAAACACTATATGATGATCTTATGGAAAAGCTGTGCAAAGACCTTTGGAGCAATATTTAGAGTTACAGTATCATTTTAAAATAATATTAAGCAACAATATTGAAAAAATATTTTTAGGGACATTTTGGGGATTTTTCTTTTGAAATGGGAATTTTTCAGGGACATGACGTTTTAAATTGGGGATAAGAAGCAAAAGTTTTCTGGCAGCTCTGGGACCTACGAGGTGTGTTCAAAACGTATCGCGAATTTTGAATTTTCGAATTTTGTTTTTTTTTTTGTGGCGTTATGTTGGTACTCATGTCTCTCACTTATGCTGACAATTTCGGTCATTTTGAATGTTCAGTTAGTTGTTGACAGCTGCTTTGCTTGCACGTGTTTTGGCTCGTCTTCGATTTTTACCTATTAAAAAAATGGAACAAAGAACCTGTATCAAATTTTTTGTGAAAAACGAAATTAAGTGCGGGGATGCATTCCGAATGTTGACTGTGGCACACGGAGAAGCTACCTTGGAACGTTTGTCGGGGTACAAAGTGTGCTCGAGGGCCGAGAAGATGTGCACGTCAAAGAGCGTGCCGGACAGCTGCTTTGCTTGCACGTGTTTTTGCTCGTCTTCGATTTTTACCTATTCAAAAAAATTGCACAAAGACTATACAGGTTTTGCGTGAAAAACGAAATTAAGTGCGCGCATGCATTCCAAATGTTGACTGTGACATACGGAGAAGCCTCCTTGTCGGTGGTACAAAATGTTTTCAGAAGGCCGAGAATATGTGAACGTCGAAGAGCGTGCCGGACGCCATTCAACAGACGAAAAATAAATTTTTGCAAAACTTGTCAGCCAAATTTTACAAGCCCTTTTGAATTTTTGATTTCAATCAGCGTCTGGCAAAAACCTTTGAGTAACGATTTTATAAATTTTGAAGAAAAAAAAAGCGTCCGCCATATTGGATGCGCCTTTTTGGAGTTTTAAAAAATATACGAATAATACCAAAAACCACTGAGTGACGAGTTTCAAGTAAATTATATCAATTGCAGAAAAGTTTGCCACATCTGATTCCTTTTTTTTATCAGAAGTGTATGTTGAAGCTAATTTATGATAAAACTAATGCAGTTAGAAAGGGCGTGATGTGTTCTCTACTATAAGAATCGGCAAAAAATTAAAAATCGTTTTAACCTTCCTTGTCACGTAAACATACACATATAAAATGGAAATATTTAACATTTTCGTTTTATATCAAATGTCCTTAATTTGGCCCCTGCACTAGATATTCCCAAAGTTCTTGGTTAATAGACGAAACAGCTGATTGGAGTCTCCTTTTATTTAATATCATTTTAAAATTACAATGTTTTACAATCCTTCTCAGACTTATTAACATTTTAAGGTTTCAAATGTCTAAAGAGAAAACCAATTTGTATCACACTAAGCAATTTTTAACAATAGCCTTTGTATACATAAATATATATGTATTGTATAAAATACTTAACAAACATACCAGCACTTTATCAAACCAATATGTGAAAGAGTGTACTTTGGCGTTGAAAAGACGCCCACCAATTACAGATTCTTCTTCAATGATATTTGCAACAATAAAACAACAACAAAACAAATAACAAGAAAATTCCCAGAAATAATAAGAAAAAATATTACAAAAAATTCTTAGCGAACTTTGCTGAAATCCCGAAAATTAATGCTGTTTACCTTCCTGTTAATAATTGTTTTCATTTCCGTTACACAAACCTCCGCACACACACACACACACACATACACAAACAAACAAAATGAGATTGTAATAAATGAACGATTGAATAAATGAAGAATAAAATAAATGTTGGAAAGAGAAAAATAAATGAAGGATATCAAAATCTACATCGAAGAAAAAAACTACAAGCAAATACTAACAAGCGAAGCAGAAGGAGAAATACTTAATGGAAATTGTTACGCAACTAACTACGAGAACAAATAACAATAGAGCTCAGCAACACCATTGAATACAACGCAGCGAGCACAAGCGAAAATGATTAAATGAAGCACAAAACCCATCAAGAAAAGATACTTGATATCTATCTCTACGTATCTATATACATACATACATGTGTAGGTATGTATAGGTATATATTTATGTTTAATATAAAGTCAGCTACCCTGCAGTCTCTGATAGAGTTCGAATGTTCCAGGTTCCAAATCGTTTCCGTGTTTTCATGCCTATAGTCGTCATCGTAGAGTTCAGTTGTATATTATTTCATTTGGTTTCATTAATCATTGAGTATAATTCGGAAGTACGGGTGATTAGCCCACAGCATCCTAGACTGGTTGTAGCCATCAGACTGGCCTTCAGAATTATTTATTTGAGATCGGCGGACTTCTACGCGAAGATTGTTGAAGTTACTTTCTTGCCTACATCTCGGGATGTCTAGTTGGAAAGAGACCAGCCGGATAAGTCGCCTAATGTTTGGATTGCTGTTAGCTTCAGATGCTTTCCCTTGACCTTACCGGTAAGGCAGGCCCTACCAGTAGCAAAGCTACCGGCGGCAACGCTCTCGGGATTGTAGCACCTACTAAGCTCTCTCACAACGACAAGGTCGCAATCCCCGAGGGTCCTATGTTCCTCCTATGAATTAATGGATTAAATATATACCCTGCAGTCGGCGTAGCTAGCGAATGTCTAGCTATTTCGTTAACTACCAATCGTTACCATTAACTAGAAACGCACACGACTGACGATTTTAACAGGGGGATGACATTGATGGTAGTAAATTGTCACCATCTGCATAACCCTTCGTCAGTGATCTCGCTAATCAATGCAACTAATTGTTCTATTAATAAAACAATTAATTATTCACCCTTATCGGGAATTAAATGCGAATACTTTGTTCACGTGAAATATTTTCCGTGAACAAAATTAAAGTATACTACAACAACAATGCAAACATTGGTGATCACAATTTTAGGGAAAGGGAACACATTGCACGTGAACTTGTATTCCCGATAATGGTGATTAATACATTTTTCAATTAATTATTCTTTTCCTGTTTTATGCAACGTTTTAATTGACTTCTATTGCTAGTTTTAACTTTCTAAAATATAAGCACTGTTTTCACTACGAACTTCCAATTGTAACTGACACCAGCACAAAATCAAAATAATTATGTACTTAAAATAATTTTTTTTCTTGTTGATTTTCTTTCGAATAACAGCACAGTTTTTTTCCACTCGCAAAAAAATTTTTGAGATTAAAAGTCAAGGCGAATTGATACCAGGTGGTCTTAATTTGCAACTCTGCATATTCGCCTTGTATATTTGTTTGTGTAAAATTTCCTGCTGTCAGAATATTTCCTAGCGTTTTCCATTGATTGACAGCAGAGAAATTATGTCTGAATTCACCTTGTTAAAAGCATTAAAATATCCATGAGTGAGGGAGTCAAAAGGTGAACTCTTGCATTACTTGTGGCTACTGTAGTAGGTAGTCGATTTTTCGTTACAGAAATACCTACTTTTAAAACTGGAGGGTAGATGTCTTCACACATAGCCACCTACATATGTATGTATACATTTGTAGTTATTTATTAAAATATATTGAGGTGTAGGCAGGAATATATACGAATTTAATACGACAGTGATGATATTGCTGAAAACAGAAAATACATTAACTTAAGCCCTGCAGGAATAGCAGATAACAAATAGTTGGTACATTTATTAAAAAGAGCTTATGCATGATGGATATAAGGCCAATACTTAATGCAAAAGTCTTATACGCTTTTCACTAGAAACCTTACATCACAGAATGTCATCACTTCCCCTAACAGATTGTTTTTATAAATTCTTTCACAATCGAGAATGACAAAGCTTTTTGCCCATTAAATTTTATTTGATTAGTTGGCGTTTTTATAATATTTTAAAGCCTGTCACTCTCATTTGTCCTTAAATGACGTTTGTATTCATTAAAAAAGGTACTATGCAAGCCGATAAAGCGATGGTAGGGCTTGTACTCGTATATTAAAAAATTTATAATTTTGCATAAAAGTTCCAAAAATCGATCAAAACATGGAGTATACAAATGATGTCACAAAACTCATAACGCTTTTAATAAACTGCTTTGGGTCTTGCCTGTTTGGTGCAGATTTGTAATCAATTTCAATTTTATACTACCTGTGTAATAATTTAGTAAATTAAGGTTCGGATTGGTATGATTCCACCGATAAAAAAAATGGACGGCTCATGACTATTAAGATCAAATATTATGTTTTACATACTTTCAGCCAAACCATTCCAATAAAACTTTGCTGGTTCGTAATGTCTTGAACTTTTTTGGACACCTCTGCTTAAAAAAGACGGCCACTAAGGCTCTTCTAATACGCAATACCACAGATGAAACTTTTTGGGAATATGTTTGTGCTAGTACATCAAAAAAAAAACTTTTACCTGGCCGATGATTTTTGCGGAGGGCGCTCTGATGTTACATTAGGATTAGCATGTGATGAAGTCGGTATAGTTCAGTGACCAGTGGCCCTTTGAATTGAACTTTCCTACGACAACTGACACAAAGGCACACTAATGCACATCAGCAAAATACGTGGTGTGGTTATTTAATGACCGTCGGAGACCGGCCTTGAACCCAAGATCTTTGGTTTTGTAGTGAACGTGCTAACTACCTCAGATAGCGTACAGGTCCCTCAAGTTTAAACAAAAAATTAAATTAAAAAAAAAAAAAATTATACAAAATTTGTTTTTTCTATTCAATTTGATTTCGTGCGTGTTGTGTCGTTTTTAGAGTTCTGTAAACCAAAAGTGAAAAGGAACCCTATTGTTTTCGCGACGCTGTCCGTCTCTGCGTCACAGGCTATTTTCTCGAGAACCGTAACGCCAACACGAAAAAAGCGCCAAATTAAAAAAAAAATTTAAAACTAAAATAAATCGTCAAAAACTGGAAAAATCGCAACAATGAAAAAAAACGCCAAATTGAAAAAAAAAACGCCAAAAACCGAAAAAAAATCGCCAAAACGAGAAAAAAGCGCCAAAACTAAAAAAATCACGAAAACCGAAAAAACATCAAAAACGCAAAAAACGCCATATTAAAAAACGCTCAAAACCGAAAAAATCCCTACAACGAAAAAAATTCCAAAACTATATATTATATAGGCTAAAGTTCGTATAGTATTACATATCTAGTGTCCGTACGGAACCCTTAGTGCGCGAGTCAAAGTCGCACTTTACTGAATTTATTTTAAATTGTATTTACTGATAAATTAATTATATGTATACAATATTTTTTCTGTGTATGGAGTTGTTGTCAGTTCACTTTAAAAACGGAATTTGTTTTAGTGTAGGCAGCAATTATGTTCGGTGAATTTATGCAAGAAGTGAAATAATAAACACGAATTGAAACTTTATTTAAGGTTGCTGCTGTTGTTGCTGTTCTTGTTGTTGTTGTTACTGTTTTTATTATTTATGTTGTTGTTGTTCTTGTTACTGCTGATTATAACGATGATGACGTCTTTTCTACTACAGATTTGGCCGATATCATAAAATATTAAATAAACGCACAGCACACATTTTTAGATTGTTCAATATTTTTAACACATTTTGCTACTAAATTTCTATACACTTGCAACCATTTCCATACTCCTCCCAAACGGCACATACACATAGAAAAAATTTATATGTAGACTTATACATATTTTTTTCTTATTTATTCATGAGGGGTGGCGGGGGAAGTAACAATGATGTGTGAATGGGAAGCATTAAAAATAATGAAGATGTGTGTAGGAAAGCAAAAACTTATTGAATTATGTAAGAAAATGTATGTTGTTTAGTCCAACTACAATAAGTTAAAATTTACGCCTGCAAAAACTAATTTTTTGTTGTTTTTTTTACATTTCATTTTTCGTACACAAATTTATAAAAAAAACAAAAGTGCTTTAAAGAAATGTGAAATACATTTTACATTACCTTAAATGAAAAACTCTATGCGTGTAGTTGTAGGCACACAAACGCAAACTCGTCAATAATTGAAAATGTTGAAAATGTTATAAAAAAAAAAGCGGAAAATGGTATAAGCATGAATAAATGAATTGAATTTGTATAGTTTGTTGGTGAAAATGAACTTACAAATGGAAGCGTTTGTATGTTTGTGTGCTAAAACGGAAATGAAATATGCTTCAGAGGTTTAGCATTCGTAGTGGTGAAACCAAAGCCAAGACCAAACTGAAGGCAACAACTTCAAGTAAACGTATGTTTCTTATTTTGCTGGTACGAGTACATGCATGCATACATTTGTAAGTATGTACATATATTTATTGTTGTTGCTTTGCTTTTTTTTTTTTTTTTTGTTCCAACAAACAGAAAAGGGAGTTGCTGTTGCTACTGCTACTGCTGCTGCTGCTGCTGCTGCTATTTAATAAATATCATTCTTTATTGTTTGTGGGTGTTGGTTTCATTGCCTTTCAAAAATTTCATTCCATTTATGTTTATGCCGCAACGTATTTGGCGACTTTGTTCGAACGTAAACGGAAATTGCTAAGACATAAAAGTTGTATGTAAAGGATCTTTGCACAAATGCTCTGTAATTGACGTTTTGTAGCGCATTTCAATGAATGTACGAGTACACGTGTCTATTAGGCTTCAATTGTACACATTTAGACTAAAAACATTTAATTTACATAATAGTTGAGTACTTTTAGGTAACAACAGTTTCGCAGTAGGCCATTAGAGGACAATGAAAGTCTCAAAAAAAACTCGTACATTTTTATTATTGCCTTTTAGAAAAAAAATCTCGAATGCTGGGTGGTCACTGACTTTTAAGAAACCAGAACATGAATGAAATATAATAAACACTTTAAACCTTGTTTATGTACAAAATCTAAAATCACTCCCAGAGTTCTCTATTTTATTTTTTTTTTTTTTTTCTTAAGGTTTTGGGGGTGAAGTTTGGTTTCCTTTGACCCAATATCGGAACAATAAGATGATTTGTAGGCCAATGTTTATTTTAGATATCTTTAAATCTATGAAACTTGTTGAAATTTTTAATTTATAATTATTAATTCACACGCAGTTGAGTTTAAAAGATTATTTTTGTAGCTGCTGATATTTGCAGTTATGTATATAAAAAAACATGTTAGCAATTCTTATTAAATTAAAACACTTTACTTACTTTACACTGAAATTAAGAGCTTTAAAACACACAATCTTCAATTAATTTACTGCTAGAATACCACGATGTTAACTTCGCTGTTCTTTACACAATTCTGCCTGCTAAGCGCAGGCATTGCCATATTCATACTAATAACATAAAGCTTCGAAACAATGTTATCAACATCCACAAAGTCTCATTAGATTCAACAAAATCCCAATAATACTACACACAAAAAAGTAATATGAATGAGTTTGTAATATTAATTAAAATATTTGTAATATTAATTAAAAAATTAATTAAATTTTCACCTATAAGCAATTTGATAATATCAATTAAGTTTTTCCACTCAAATTAATTAATACAATTAAAAATTTAATTGAATCAATTAAATTATGAATTGAAAATACTAATTGGTGAATACTTTTTTCTGTGTAGCTTCCGCTCACGGCATTAGTTCGTGTGGCAATTTATTGTGTTGCCCCCTTATTCTGTAACTCGCTAAAGCTAAATAGCTATCGCTAAAAACCTATAAAACCAATTTATCGATTTTCTGCTACGACTGCAAATTTCAAACGTGTACTTATAAACGGCTTAGAAATTTAATCCGCCAAAATATTATTGTTTTATGTATTTAATGAATTGAACAGGCTAATGTTCGTATCGCCTTTTAAGCCAAATTACATGTGATAATTATTAATGAACAAATAACATCAAAGTTAGTTGTAAATATTCTGACAACACATAGTTGAACGGAACAGCCAGCCGTTTTCGAAGGCCACTAAACCTTCATCATCAGCGTTCTTCTGTGTTTTACGTCATCGCCTTTTAGCATTTTAGCTATGGAGTTTAGCTTTAGCTTTAGTGAATTTAAGGAGGGGGGGGGGGGGGTTTGTTAACAAGAACTTTAATAATAGCATGTTTGTGGAAGCATTAAGAAGTTGTTGTCTTTAGGGTTCCGTACACCAAAGGTGAAAAGGGACCCTATTGTTTTCGCTACGATGTCTTTCTGTGCGTCTGTCTGTCACATACTTATTTCTCGAGAGCTGTAAGAGCTACGAATCTGAATTTTTCACAGAAGATGTAAAACTTTGGCCGCTACAACAACAAATGTATAACAGTTGAATCTAAATAGTGTTCTAAAGCGAGGAACGAAACATGTTGCCACTTGAAATGTTCAAAATTAGTGTATTTTTATGCAGACTACACACACCTAGGGTTTGGGAAATGGGAATTCCTGGGCGGGAAATCCCGGGAAATGTATGCCTAATATTCCCGGGAAATTTTTGAGCTTTTCTCGGGAAAACGGGAAATTAAAAGTACACGTTATTTCATAAATATATAGACTTTTGTGACAAATATAAATATTTACAAAATGGCGTAAGTGACAGTCAAATTTAGTTTCATTCATATATTCATCGTCTGTTTAAATAACAATACACTGTTTATCGATATCGAAGGAAATTTTTCATTGTAACAATTTAATTTAAAACAAAAACAAATTATAAAATTTTGTTTTTTTTTTGTTAATGTAACTGTAAGAAAGATAAACAAGCAGTAAAATTTCCATAAAATTTTTTTAATACAAAGTAAAAATTGCATAAAAATTCCATTAAATTGAAGTTATACCATTTCTCCTGATGCATCTACGAGAAAAATTATTGCTCTATTCGAAAACTGCATGAAAGATGCATTTCGTAAAGGCCGTTTCAGACTATAATACCAGTATTAACACTTTTGCGGAAAATGAAACTCTGACATCATGAGTTATTCAGCCCAATCATAAACAAAAATTCCGCACGAGTTTTCTCATTTTTCCCTTTTCTCCTATCATGAATTTGTTTTTTTTTCATTTTTTACCAAATGCGGGAATAAAAAAACTCCCCGGGAAAAAAGTAGGTATTATGAACGCAGTTGAACTTGCTTTTTTCACTAAAAATTTGTCTCTTGCAAAACAGAAGGGAGTTTACATAAAAACATAGTTAATACTCCATTAAAACAAAATTTATATACATAAACTTGTATTTTATAGTTCTTATAGTTCACAAATAATGCCCAAATAAATAATTTATAAACTTTTTATTACATATTTCTTCAAGTTTGTGAATTTTAATAATTTTGTTTACTCTCTCACTCAAAAAAAAAGGGAGAAACAAAATGTCAACAAACAAACAAAACAACGACCTTCATAATGCGGTGATGCCACGTATTACTTTTTTTTTTCTTCCTAAGGAATTTATGATTGTAGCAATGTTTTCTCGAGAAAATTATTTTCCGTGAGAAATAAATTCTGAGGGAATATTCATGATTGGGCTGATTGTTTTTTGAAATTTTTTAAACTGAAATTAGATCAGCAAGGCATTTAAGTCAAAAGTATTAATAGTTGGATTACCCAGAAAAAAAATTGCTTTAAATAAAGCAGGTTTTTACTATGAGAGAGCAAAAGTAGAGTTGACAAACCTGCTGATATCGCTGCTGATTTTTGTATGGCGAGTTCCCGGTTTGGAGTACTACATTTTTTGCTCGCAAAAACTCTTTTTTGAATATAATAAAAGTTGCAAATATAGCAGTTATCTCAAGCGCTCTTTAAAGGATTAATAATATAAGCGTATTTACTTATTTAAAAAGCGCTTTTCAAGATTACATTAGCAAAATTTCTGGCTTTAAAACCTGCATTATTGTGGCGCTGTTAAATCACCTTTTTTCTATAGCTTGCTTAATATATGTTCAGTGCTTCTAAAATGCGAGTTATGATGCGCTTTATTACCTTATTGCTTCAAAAAACATTAAAAGTTTTTACTGGGTACAGTCTGAAACAGCCTTAATGACTATCCTTCACTATAACATAATAAAGTGGAACACATGATGTAAGTATCAGTAATTGCAATGATCTAATCGATGCTAAACGAATTTGAATTGATTTTTCGTTGAATTAGTGAAAAATTTTTTGGAAAGTGTAGTGGAAATTTTAAGCTCATAGAAGCTGTACAAAGTTCGAGTTGATAATACGTAAAATTTATTATAAGCCGACGCTATTACTGCAACCCTGAAAGAAATGTTTTAGGAAAAATAAAATAAAAAATTAAAGACATTTAAACAGACTGCGGCCCAGGGTATTTAAATTTCGGCACAGCTGAGTATAGTACTGTAACTTGCTGGTAAAAAACAAGCAAATCAAATTCTTAATAAAATGATTTGCAGGCCTTGTTATAAAATTTGTTTACTAATTGCGGTTATAGTCGTCTTATTTGTCTTTACATGATCTCTTACTTTGTAATAACTATATTCTATTTGCTTGAATTCACTTCAAAATTTGTCGTAGAACTACTTTTGTATTAACTTTTATTTAAAAAGAATGCTTACATTAATAAAACAATTGAAATTTCGCCAACTTTCATTTAATAAATGTACTTATTTTAGAAAATTGTCTTTTCCCGCGATTCCCGCCATTTTTTTTTTATAAAAGCTGATGAGGAACACTTATGTAAAATAGTTTATCCCTATAAATGCAAATTGAATTTTATTTGTTTTATTCGTAAAACAAGGTCACATAAGTACCCTTAATTGGGGATGAAAAGGGTTAAAGTAGGTACTTTTCATTAAATTCAATTTTAAGTATTTGATTCAACTTCAATGTGTAAAATTTGGATTTGTGGAGGTCGTTGAAACCAATTGCTATTAAATACGAAGTTAACCCTAGTGTGTATTTGAAATTTTGACTTATATAGAATTAAGGTTTATTTAAAAACTCATTGTACAACCCTGTTACTAATATTTTTGTTAAATATTTTGGCTTAATATAACACTAATTGGGATTATTGTTGATTTGAATACTTTTTACGAAATGGTCCAAAAAGTCCCTTCCTCGTACGACTTTAACTAAAAAAAACGAAATATCTCATACACCTAAAATGTAGGTCTAAGTCAGTACGAAATTAACTCTCATGCGCTTTTAAATTTTTTAATTTTATTCTCGTGATTACTTTTAAATTTGAGGTTTGCTCTATTCAAGGTCTTATAGGAATATTAATATGGCGAATAATTTTGTGGCACATTTAAACTCTGCTCCCCCAGAATATCATTCGTTAAAATTTGCTTTTGTTTTAGTGTGATGTCTAGTTTTAATAAACTACGCCCCTGTTACTGAAACGCAAATAGAAACAGCAATGAAGATTATATCTACACTATAACTTTTTATAAATTTTCTTACATACATTTGAATTTTGATTTGCTGAAAGCGAGAAAAAGAAGTGAAGGGAAGCTTAAATACGGCATGACATGAATTTTAAAAGGCTTATTGACATTTTTTGGACCATTTGCTACAGCACACAACTCCTGTGGACAAAAAGATTCAAGTAATACATTTTTTATTTACATTCAGACAATTGAAGCTACACACGAAGCCAAAGTCGTAGCAACATGCTTTCGTTAGCTCAACGTTTGCCTCTTACCTTTAAGTAAATATTTGAGCTGTTACTCAATCTTTTTTTATAAAGAAAAACAAACGATACGAAACATAATACTTTTTCAGGCAATAATTCCTTAGCAAACAATTGAATCTAAGAACAACAAGAAAGACTCCTTTTAAAAGCGACAGCACCTGTTTGTTCAGTTACAAATAATTGATTCACTTTAAATAATTGAAGTGATTTATTAATTTACATAATACGTAATATATCTAACTAATAACCCAAGTAACAGATGTTAAATTTTAAGCAAAACAATAAAGTTGATTTATTTCAATTTGAAATATTCTCTTTTATAAATTATTTCATATTAAGCCGCAGTGTGCTGACTTTTCAAAATAGAGGTAATTTTTGTTTCTTAATTTTTCTAATATTAAGCAGTTAACAGAATTTAATACAAGTATTTGTTATAACACAAATTCTGTGGTAAATTTACTGTAAAAAAAAGCTTATAGGTAATTTCATAAAAACTGTTAAAATAATCATTTCAAGTGCAGAATAATTTTAGGTGCAGTATCCATTATGAATATAAATCCATTAAATCGTCATAGGAAATAAAAAAGCAGACAACATGGCCAGAAGGAGGCCTAGTACACCCATGGTAGGACCGGAACCATTTTGTGGACTTGGATTGTACACAATCCGGCAAGATATATCGTCGGAGATCAAGGGTAATAGGGAATACTTCTGGCTCAATCTCCCTGTATTGCGGCATACAAAGTTAATGATTGGAATTAGATCCAAAATCGTTTCATAGCTCTCATGTCCCTGAATAAAAACAATCTAAGAATGCTCACAGGGTTCCTCACAGTCTATTGCAGCCTGAGAAAACATCTCAACAGACTTGGCCAGAGCATATTCTGAAATATTGTAAAGCGTTATGACACAGAAGCTATAGCCAATTGGAAAAGCACCTATTAGAGGCTTGGGAACGCCAACACTAGACCCACTGGCAATTTTGAGATTCATCAGGAGAGGAGGTCTAGATGAGGTGCTCTAGCACCTGGCAAGGGATACAATAGATCTACTTTGGTCGCACTGTCCGGTGTTTCTTGTTAAACTTGATTCATTCATTCATTCATCTTCATCCACTCTATTCTACTACCAACAAATCGCATTCAAACTTGTTAAAAAAGGTAAATATTTGCTGAGTATTTAAAATCCCTATTTAACCCAAACACATGTACTGGTCTTGCTGATTTACCGAGTGTAGTTGCTCTACCCTCTCGATCTTTAAGGTTTACGCTGCGTGATGTACAAAAACTAATTGCTGAACTCAGCCCGAAGAAAGCTCCAGGTATTGATGGAATTAGTAACCAGATGCTGATGAAGTTGCCTCGTAATGCAATTAGAATCATGTTATTAATTTTTAATGCCTTATTACGAATGGAGTATTATCCAAAACAATAAATGCTTGCCCAGGTCAAAATGATTCCGTAGCCGGACAAATATATTACCAAAGCTGAGTCATACACGCCAATAAGTCTACTATTAACAATGTCAAAACTTTTCGAAAAACTGCTCTTGACAAAATTGTCTCCAATTCTAATTGGTATTGGGTGTTTCCCGGACCATCAATTTGGTTTTAGAAGTCAGCATAGCACCATTGAACAAACTCATAGATTGGTTCAATTTATAAGAAGAACATTTGAAGAAAAGAAGTATTGTTCTGTTCTTTTTACTGACGTTTCCATTTGATAAAGTGCGGCATGAAAGCCTGATTTTAAATTCGAAGACATATCTACCAATAAACATTCTAAATCTTTTAAAAATTTACATTCTTCCCCGAGAGTTCAATGTTGTGGAAGGAGACTTCATGAGTGTGCCCGAATCTATATCATCCGGTGTGCCACAGGGGAGTATACTTTGGCGAGTTTTGTATTTCATTTATACTTGTGATATGCCTGTGAGCAGTAATATCCACACTTCTTCTTTTGCCGATGCTACAGACTGCCTTAGTATGCACGAAAATTCTCACGATATCTACGAGAATATATTACACAGCTGGAACTATGGTTATACTTATGGAGAATTAAAGTTAACAGCTAACATTTACCCTGCGAAGAGATACTTGTTCCCCAATTCGAATCAACAATCAAGTTGTTCCTCAACATTCACATGTAAAATACCTTGGTATACACCTTGATCGACGGCTTACATGGAAACACCATATTGACTCAAAGATAACACAAATGAAGCTAAAATTAACTCAGGTATATACATTGGCTGATTGTAAAAATTCAATACTCAGTCTAGATTATAAACTTTTGATATACAAGTCGCTTTTGAAACCCGTATGGTGCTACAAAATTCAACTTTGGGGCACTGCTTCAGCTTCCAATGTAAGGAAAATCCATCGAAGGAAAAACACAATTTTAAGGTTAATAACATCGGCTCCATGCACGCAAAGAAAAGATATGGTTGTAGCATGGTTGAGAAAACAATATTAAGTTATCCGAAACAAATGTGTGGTCATTGAAAACAAGTTATTGTTATTTTAAATATTAATTATGTTACGATGAACAAAATAATGTTTGAATTTAATAATTACATTATTATATTCATAAAAACTGTGATATGGTTAGAATTTAACAATATAGTTTTGTTAAAAATTTATGACAACAACATAATTTGTATTATTATGTAAAAATAATATGATGTAAATAATAATATAATGCTATCCAAAACCAAACTATATTTAGTTAAAAAAAAAATATTTTTGAGAAATATCTTCTGTCAGTTCAGTGTTTCGCTTGTAAGCTATTGGTATATTGCACGCGTAGTGTTAAATAAATTAAGTATAAACAAAAGGATAGATCAATAAAAATATATGCGTGTCTGCATTTCATGTATACGCAGATATTTCTGTAAGTACACGTGCACATATATACATTTTAATTCAACAATATTATTTTATAGTTAACTGAATTATTATTATTCGAACTGCATTTGTTTCTATATTTAATGAATTGAACAGGCTAATGTTCGTATCGCCTTTTAAGCCAAAATTGAATGATGAAGGTTTAGTGGCCTTCGAAAACGGCTGGCTGTTCCGTTCAACTATGTGTTGTCAGAATATTTACAACTAACTTTGATGTTATTTGTTCATTAATAATTATCACATGTAATTTGGCTTAAAAGGCGATACGAACATTAGCCTGTTCAATTCATTAAATATAGAATATTATTTTATATTTATTTCGGCTTTGACGCACAGCTGTTTTAAGCAAAAGATCTACCAATATATGGTTAAAACACAAAATATTTTCATTATATAGCATGGCACTGTGGTCGTATTTAACAATATTATTATAATATTAGAATATGGTATGGTTACTCTTAATTATATTTTATAGTCACATCTAGTAAAAGTACTGTCATATTTAACCAAAATGTGATAACTTTGAACAATACTAAGATTAGGTTTCACAAAAATAATTGTTATTGTAGATAATATTATTATTAACTCATATAATAATATTACTAAAACTTTGCTTTTCTATTGACAATAATATGATTTGACTGCAACCATATAATTCAATCATAGTTCAATCATGTTGCTGTTTGATTGTGGTTGAGTCAACCATATTTTTTCTTTGCGTGTGGTACATAAAAAAATCAACTTTACATCGTGATTTAAATATGCCACAAGTGACTGAAGTAATTGCAAAATACGCAGACAAATATTTAACAAAACTCGAGTTTCATTCTACTCCCCTAACTCGTAATATCTTAAAAAAGAGGGACACTAGGGCCATAATAGCCAACACTCCAGATGAAAATTTTTGAAAATATGTTTGTGCTTAATACAACATTTACGTATTCTTAATTAACTTTCAATAAGTTTATGCCCGACACTGGTTGGGGTAATTATTATATCTAGATTTAAGATTTGAATACTTATTGTTAGTTAATTTTTTGCAAATACAATAAATAAATATATGTATTAAAAAAAAATTGTTGAGTAAAGATCTATCAAACCCTTGTTAGTATCCCACGTTAATTTGCTTATAATTTTGTACGATGCCTCCATGTAGAAATTGAACCTCTCAGCCACAGCGAGATTTCAGATTTAAGCAGTTAATAGTAAGAGAAGTTTTAACTGACAAAACTTTATTTTAACAATCTGAGTTGGTTATTTGATTGTTATTAACTTAAATTTGTTAGAATAGAAAAGTAATTTACATTTACAAAAAATTAACAATAAACTGTTAAATTAACCAATGGAATAGCAAATTTTCATAATTTTCGAAACAGCTTCTGAACCACAAACATAAGCCTGAAATGCTACGCCGCAATTTATTTATACGAGGTTTGTTCAAAACTTGTCGCGAATTTTGCATTTTGCGGGTTACGTATATTCGAATTTTGATTTTTTGTGGCATTATGTTGGTACCATGTCTCTCACTTATGCCGACGATTTCGGCCATTTTGAATGTTCAGTTAATTGTTGACAGCTGCTTTGCTTGCACGTGTTTTGGCTCGCCTGCGATTTTTACCTTGGTTCGTGCGGCAGCTTCCATTGAGATGATTGAGCTTTGGTTTCCATGTCATAACCATAAACCCACGATTCGTCACCAGTTATGGCCCTATGCAAATTTGGGTCGTCGCGGACAGAGTCCAACAGCTCTTTAGCAATGTTATGCTTTTTTGTCCAAATTGAACAATTTTGGTACGAATTTCGCGGCGACCCGTCTCATGCCCAAATCGTTGATAAAAATCGAATGGCACGAGCCAATCGATATGTCTAGGTCCTCAGCAACTTCTCCAATGGTGATTGGACGATTGGCCAATACCATTTCCTTCACTTCATAAATTTTTTCGTCTGTTGTTGAAGTACTCGGGCGTCCAGCACGCTCTTCGTCGTTCACATCTTCTCGGCCTTCTGAGAACATTTTGTACCACCGACAAACGTTGCTTCGGTCCAAGGAGGCTTTTCCGTATACCACAGTCAACATTCGGAATGCATCCGCGCACTTAATTTCGTTTTTCATACAAAATGTTATACAGGTTCTTTGTGCCATTTTTTTTAATAGGTAAAAATCGAAGACGAGCCAAAACACGTGCAAGCAAGCTGTTCACATTTTTTCCGATTTTAAGACATACGACAAAATGCAAGTTCAATACCAGATACGACAGGTACTACAGAATTTTGTATGACAATATATAAATGTGTAAAGGCAGTTAAATTTCTAATGGTTGGGAGATGGCGAGATTTTACTGAGACAGTCACAGAAAGAATATTACGGACAGGCTGGTTAAAACTTAAAGTACACAGCAAAATTGGAGCACCGACCAAATGGTCGAAATCGGCTGAAATGATGCATGTGCAATATGGTGAAAGGGGGTTGTTTTCTCAACCTAAGGATTAATCTTATAACAAGCGGCCCGCCTTTCTCGTTCAATATATGGTTTGAAGTCATGGAAGATTGGCTATACAGAATTCTATAGAAACAACAATGATGAAGATGAGTAGCAAAATAGTGAACACATTCGCTGTCGCTAACCTGCTCCTGTGTAGTAAATTAATATATTTTCGAGCCAATTAGACTTGCAAGGTTTTTCGAATGTTACTGCAAAACGGTAAACTCAATTATCCAGGGCCTTAAAACAGGCGTGCGGGGTAAAATGAAAACTAGTATCAGTATCTAGTGACATAAAAACCAAAAATAGAAAAAGCTAATTTTCCTTATGTTTACGAAACACCGAATGATATTCGCACAGTTGTGTTCGCTGGGTTGGTTAATGATGTCCTTTTTCACTATGATTTGTTTGGCTGGTGTCGGAGATGTCCATTGATTTGGAAACAATTTACGACAGTTATTTCATTTATATTTTTCGATATTTTATTTTTAGAAATTATTATGAAGCTGCTGACAATTCTGCAGCTCCGGATACTGCTGCTCATCCTGTTGTTGTTTCTCTTATTCCTTTTTTTTTGGGTTTTAAGGACAATGCTATTGTAACAATCAAGACATTTTATTTTTGGTTTTTGCACTTCTTGTTTTGATTTAACCCAAAGCACAATAATATATATAGAAAAGAATAGAAGAAGGAAAAGAGCTGACAAAATTGTTTGTTGGCTACACAGCCGGAAACTCCTTTAATTTTAAACGAACTTGTTTTTTTTTTCTATTTGCAGCACGTCAACATTTTTAATTTTCTTAACGGAAAAGGTCCTTCGCGTGTTTATGAATTATGTCTTTTTGGTTTTATATCATTACATATCTTATTCTTTTTTCCTTTCTTATGTTTTTGCTTCGTATCCTTCTCTTGCTGCGTATGTTGGCGATGGTGCCAGTGTGTTTATGCTGTCGGTCACTTCTGTGATGTGGTGTGAAGAAGGGATAAATATTTGTGATGGTGATTATGCTGATGATGACGTTTCACACAATCGGTTAAATTTATTTATTTATTATATTGCTTGTTGGTTTATTTTATCAGTTTTTCCTAATATTTTTTTTCTTAATGTTGTTGTGTGTCGTTTATTTTTGAGTCCCTGAAGTGTTGCATGATTACGGCCAACACGTGTATGTGTAAGGCGGAGTTAAAGGATACATCGTAAAGATTTCGTTCAATATTTTCGCTACTTAGAAAAGTTAATGTAAGTAAAAACTTTTGCTTGTTAACATTTTCGTTTTATGTAATGAACTATTTTTTTTAATTAACAGAAATTAATGGTAGTGACAATACCAAAGTATTTAGTTTTGAAAAACAAATATATTCTTTAATCTTATTAAATTATAATACAGAGATATGGAAAAAGGCTTTTTCTGTAACATGAGATGTACTCGCACTATGCTTAAGAATAGACAAAGATTAAGGGAAACAAGTACAAGTTTTTGTTAATCTATTTCAAAAGCAACAAGATTTCCATTGCCAACGCCTTGCACAATGCGTGTGATAAACTCACTCCACATTGAGTGATGAAGTTGTATCAGGCTTCGAAAAAAGTATGTTGTTCCGTTTTACTATTGCTATAGCATTTGTCAGAATAATTACAATTGGCTTACAAAAAATTACGAGGCAGTCCCAAAACTAAGTGATCTAACGTACATAAATATCAATGGCAGCAATGATTAGTGAAATATTACTTTGTAAGAAATGGCAAGCTTATACAAGGTGTGTTTCAGGCTTCTTGACTCTACCTTGTTTAGTATTTGTTTTTCGGAGCCATCAAGAATAAATTCAGTAAAGTGCGACTCTGACTCGCACACAAAACGTTCCGTACGGACACTATATATGCACATATGTAATATTATAAAAACTATAGCCTATCGAATCGAATATTTTACCTGATGCAGAAATTTTTTAAACAATATTAAGTGCACCGAAAACTTTTATCGGTTTTGGCGATTTTTCTTAGTTTTTGGTATTTTTTCGTTTTTTGCGATTTTTTTTTTTTTGGTTCCTGGCGTTTTTTATTTTTGACAATTTTTTTCCGGTTTTTTCGTTTTGGCGATTTTTTTATTTCAAGATTTTTTTTTTAACTTCAATTGTAGAAATTTTTTAAATAATTCAAGTACACGGAAAACTTTTTTTCGGTTTTTGGCGATTTTTCTTAATTTTGGAATTTTATTATTTTTTATTATTTTGCGGTTTTTTCACGATTCTTTTTCTTTGTCGCTTTTTTAGTTTTTACGATTTTTTTCGGTTTTTTATAAATTTTTTTGTGTTTGGCGATTTATTTTTTGGTTTTTGACTTTTATTCGTTTTGGCGTTTTTTTTAATTTTTTACTTTTAGCGTTTTTGAAAATTTCAATTGCAAAAATTTTTTAAATAATTTTAAGTATACGGAAAACTTTTTTTCGGTTTTTGGCGATTTTTCTTTGTGTTGGCATTTCTTCGATTTTTTCGGTTTCTGGCGTTTTTTAGTTTTGGCGTTTTTTATTTTTGGCCTTTATTTTTTTCGTTTAGGCGCTTTTTCGGTTTGGCAATTTATTTTATGGTTTTTGGATTTTTTTCGTTTTGACGATTTTTTTATATCAAGATTTTTTCGTTTTGGTGATTTTTTATTTCAAGATTTTTTCGATTTGGTGATTTTTTATTTTAGGATTTTTTACTTTAAGCGTTTTAGAAAATTTCACGAGTTTGCTTCTTACGGTTTCCAGTATACACCAACTTGTCGAAATATCAAAATCAAAATTACATGAACTGCTAAAATACGCTTTAATTTTGATTTTTTAAATTTCAGTGTTAATTATTGTAGGCTGCGTAAAATACACACACTTATAAACCTTCAAGTGTCTATATACAAATGTCTGTTTATTAGTTACACTTGGATTTCAATACTTTTTGCTTCTCGCTTAAGAACACCCTTTAATTTTTAACTGTCATATATAAACTATTGTTGTAGCGGTCAAAGTTTTACATGTTCTGCGAAAATGTCAGGTACGTAGCTTTTACGGTTCTCGAGAAAGCAGCTTGTGACAGATAGACGAACATCGTGGCGAAAACAATAGGGTTTCATTTCACCTTTGGTGTACGGAACCCTAGTAACCGATCTCAGTGAATTTGTAAACTTGGAAAAAATTGGTCATAGTGATGTAATTGATATCAAGTGGCAGAGTTTAAGCGAAATCGTACGAGCTGCCAAGACAAACACCGCAATGGTTGACCTATTGAGCTGTTCACGCCATTGCTAAGATTGGACCTTTTCAGAATAAAGAAACGGATAGCTGTTGCAAGCAAGTTAAGCAACCTGCTCGTATTCTGACGAAGTATTCTAACGAAGTAGTGGATGCGACCCAATCGAAGAACGCGCCCGTTCGAGGGTGCAAGCAAGGTTCTGGATGAACCTTAAAAATCCATATAACTCAGATCTAAGGATTTTTTTTAGATAAAGAGATAAGATAGATAAGATAAGACAACGAAAATTTAAAAAATGCTATACATCGCATATTGGTTAACGCGATTGCTCACAATAGAAAAAATCAGCGTCGAGAAGATGAATGTTTCAACTGAGTGTTTGGCGATGTTTCACCACATTGAAGTCGAATTTTTCATCAATTCGTTTCCTTAGATGAGACATGGGTCCAGCACTTCACTCCTTAGGCAAAGTAACAATCCAAGAAGTGCACTGCAACAGGAGAATCGTGTTCATAGAAGGCGGAAACAGTTTCATCTGCAGGCAGGGTCATGGCATCTGTTTCTTGAGATGAGCGTTGGATGCTTTTTTATTCATTATCTTCAAAAAGGAAAAACAATCAACGACGAGCTCAGTGCTAATTTATTGAAGCATTTCATTGATGGCATTAAGAAAACAAGGCCACATTTGGCAAAAAGAAAAGGAAAAGTGGTGTTTATATGGATGGCCAAAATCAATGAATTAAAGATTGAGTGGCTTCATCACGCACCTATTCACCAGATTTAGCACTCTCGGATTATTTTCTATTTCCAAACTTTAAAAAATGGCTCTCTGGCAAAATATTTGCTCACAATGAACATGTGGAGTTTGCGGTTGGTAACTATTTTAGAGCTAGACAGTTCTTCCTATGAACAGCTATTTAATATCTTTGGTATAGAGCTGAAAGTAAATTGTGTTGAGATAGAAAGAAAATTCTCTAAATAACATGTTTTCGTATAATATACATACATATATAGCGTGGTTTTTAATGATGAAAACATTAAAGTCTTCACTGTTTGTAGTAAAAACTATTATTGGATTTGTGTCTACATTTTCCATACAGTTTTTCCTCTGATTAAATTATTCATGTTAGTTACAACACAATCAGTCAAGAAGTTCTTTTTGACTTTTTCTGGAAGTAGTTACTACCTTTTTAATTTATTATATTTAAATGTTAATTATAAATGCTTGCTGAAAATTTTACATCAAAAGAATCATATAAATGTATTTATGTTTATACACAAACACCCAATCTAACTTTGAAGACCAACATGTATTATAAATGTACAACACAGCAGCGGAATGAAATATATAAATCATGTTTCATCTTCCTGTCATTCAAAAGATTAAAACAATCATCATTTCCTGCCTACAGTGCAAAGCACAAGTACATTTGCATGAGCATTTGTCCCAAAACTAGAGTACAAGTTTTTAGAAATAATCTTAAAGGACCAGATAAAGAAGATTGCCTGGGATAAAATGAAAATAAACTTTTGCACCAGCCATTATCTGACTTAATATTACAAAAGGACAGCAGAATATGACACACAAAGTCATAAACATAAATGCAAACCTGGTAAATGTGTACAGGGACAACAACTAACAACAACAGGATTATGGCAACAACAAACAAATGATTTATGTTTAGAAGTTATTCAGGCTTCAGATCTCTTACTCTCGCTTCTGGTATTTGCCATTGAACAATAAAGCTGAGAACGTTCCTTTTTGAAATACAACAAATTAATATAATATCCACTTCATTATCAAACGTATTAATTATGATTTAACTTTATTAAATTTCATTTCTTTTATGCAAAAATGTCAAATATACAAACAAGTTTTCAGGAAGTTTAGTGAAGAACAACTAAAATATAAAATGATAGAATTATTTAATCTAATCTTAGGAAGAAAGTTTAAAAAAAGTTTGAACAGAGTTGAAAAAAACTTTTTGAATACCGAATTTCTAATTTTTATTTTTTTCATTTAATCGCCAGTCAAAATGAAAGCAAAAAGTTTGTTTGTTCTGGGGTAAGCTGTCTATAAGCCACCGCATTCAAAAGAAGCCTGTAAGAGTCCGTTTATCAAAAAAAAAAAAAAAAAAAAAAAAAAAAACAATAAATAATTGACAATCAGAGATCCATTTACCGTTAAAACCAACTGTTAAGACCTGATTATACTAAATCAGTGTTTTTGCCAGAGAATAATTAGATACCGATTAAAACATTTTAAACTTAAAAATCGATGCAGACACAAAAACAATAAAAAAATTCTATAGAAAAATATACTTTTGGACGAAAAACGTTGATCTATATTTATGATTTAATTAAGCTAATGTTCGTATCGCTCTGTAAACCAAATTACATGTGATAATTTTTAAGGAACAAATAACATTAAAGTAAATTGTAAATGTTTTGACAAACACTAGCAGAACGGAACAACAGTTGTTTTCGAAGGCCGCCACACTAGAGGTGGAAAACTATCGATAGTGTCACTGTCGAAAGCTTTCGAAAGTCTAAGAAAATTTATCGATATACCAATTCAAGACTATTAAAAGTTAGAAAAACTATCGATATATCGACGATACTATCGTGATACTCGTAGTATCACAGTTGTATGGTTCTCGTACAGTGTATTTATTTACACTAAAAATTTAAAGCGAAATATTTTTTTAACACAACAAAAGAACTTTATTTCTCAGTTCAATAAATAACAAAACTAAAATAATAGTATGAAAAATAAGTGCGATCAGTGGAAGAGAAAAAAGAAAAGCAACATATTTACATTTTTTGCTTTTAGTGGTGTATCATTTACTATCGATAGTGACTAAATAATATCGATTATTTTCAAGTATTAACCGATTGGATAATAAAAGCATCGATAGTCAAAAGAAATTAACTATCGATAGTCCCATCGATAGTTTTCTACCTCTGAACCACACCTTCATTATCAGCGTTCTTGTAATTGGTCCACTGTGTGTGTTTTCAGTTGATGCCAAAAATTAAATAAACATGCTTAAAAGTAAGAAGATGGTAAAATTGAGCTTTCATTACAAAACAAGGTTTCAACAAAGTGTTATACCATGTAACAAAACAATTCCATTTGCACTAATAAATTAGTATATACAGATGAAGGTGACTGATTTTAGTTCAAGTTATGCGAATAAAGTTTCCGTTTTGGTGTAACGATAAAAAATAAAAATTTCTTTCATACTGGTAAATGCTTTGTTATTTAAGAAATCTAACAACCTCAATTTCTCATAGGATTCTCTACTATCTGAAATTCAGGTAGACCTTAGGAACAAAATGACACACAGCATTGTCAGCAAATTTATTTAAGACTATTTCTAAATTTGAATGTAACAGTTGTTTTTATTTTCATGTAGCCTCGTTATTATAATACAGGGTGTCTCAAAATAAAGTTTATATTTACTTATCTTACTGCGTGAGAGCCACGCATTGTATGAGCGAGAGTTTTATAATTCGGCGACTGTGGCGGCTAGCAAAATCAGCAACATTAGAGGCATACACTACTAATATGATGCGCCAAGTCTTCTTCTCAATCGCAAAGGAATCAAAAAGTTTGAAGAGACTGACACAACCAAGATCATCAAGACGGCAGAAAATATAAAAAGTGTTAAATAACGATCCTTTCAACCTTTCAATTCGGAAGCCCACAACTGCTTACAAATATGTATATGACACACATTATCATTAAATCGCATCGCTACAAGATTCAATTGATGCAAGAATAAGAGGGTCATAACTAGTGTTGTCACATTCAAACAATAGAGTAAAAAATTATTCGAATCATTTTTATAGAATATTCGAATATTCGAACAATTTCCTTAATTATTTTGTATAAAAAGTATTTTACATTTCATAGCTTTTTAATTTGTTAACAATATGATGTTTAGTAATCAAATTACCCCAAATTATAAATACTCGTGTAAGCATGTTTGTATATGTTCGCTAAACGCATCTTTTGTTTTCTTGCTTTGAAAAGATAATGCCTCCTTAACAGACCAAAATAAACTACGACGCAAAGCGTTGTCTATGAGACCAACCACCGAAATGACGCGGCGTCAACGCTTTGCGATTGGAAAAACCAATTTTGACAGCGCGTAAAGAAGTGAAGTTGGCTGCAAAAGTACTGTTTGTGAAAGATACTTTTCTACTTGTTCTTTTATCAAAAAAAAAAAAAAAAATGAACCGTCTACAAGCTAAAAAGTGGGATTATCTGCTGGTATTAAATTACTATTTTAAAAGAAATCACTGACTTATTAAGTTTTTTTGTAAATGTGTATAAAAACGTAAGTTTTTCAACTAATTTCTAATCTAAGTTTGTTGTTAAAGCTATTTCGTTTTTCTTGTGTAATTAATTATTTTTTGTTTGTTAATAAACAAAATTAAACTCATATTAAAACTTATTAAACTTTTTTGAAATTATTCGAATAAATTATTTTATTCTTTGTTCGTTCGAATATTCAAACAAAAGTTAAAAATTATTCGTCCGTTCAAACAAGAAAAAAATCATGAAATTTTATTCGAACAAATATAAAACACAAATAATTAACAACACTAGTCATAACACCAGTAACAAACTTGACTTCCCTGAAAAATGTATTTCAAGCAGAGATGATTTAAACTATTCTCCATATGGTCCTGCCTTGATCCCTCTGGCTTTATTTTAAATCTGTAGCTCATGCCAATAAACGCAATATGGCTGCCCTCCGATTCGTCATCATAAATGTTATGTGCGCCAAATCAAATCGGTTCGATTTGAAATGAAATCGTAAGCTCAATTCATATTCTATCTTTTTTCATTTTCAGTTGCTTGCAAAGAAGCCAACTTGCTTTTATATTTTTACCCGACTACGAGACGCAAACAAGGATATTGTGTTTATCAGCATATGTATGTCTGTATTAGACCTCTGCAAAAGACCACTTACAAGAACTTTTAAGACATGAGGGATTTTTCAAATGCTTTACTGCCGCGAAGTCTTCTAAAACAAACGGTGAACCACACTGTTTGCAATACAAATACTTCGTGACGAAAGAATTTGTTATGCTTGCTTCTTCCAGACTAAGAAAAAGCTCCTCGTCCAGACTTGCAATTTTTGTTGCTGCAAGTTTTTAAAATTCATTGTGCTTTGAAATTGCGTAAGTGTCCACATTAGGAAATTCTAGTTTTGCAATTATGTATTAAAAAATTGTATTACACAACGAATTTCCCTGAAAAATAAACAATTCTTTTTAATTTTTGTTATATTTTGTGTTTTTCTTACAACTGAAGAAACGTCAAATACATTTAAATAAAATAGTGCGAATTTCGAAACAAAGGAGAATTGCCGAGCACATGAAACTGTGTACCCCTCTCCAATCTTCTCGCCTGTCACAACTATAAACTCAAGAATTGCTGCAACAAAAATTGCAAATTTGGCAGGGAGTAAAGATTTTAGTTCTTTGTTAATTCATCACTAAATATAAATTTTTTTTCGAAACACCCTGTGAAAATAATCGCTGCCACCAAATGCCTAGTTAGGTGACTAGTTTTGTTTCCATTCTCTTCCCTCTACGGGTATCAGGAGCACAAATATTTAATGAACACCGAATGATACTTTTAATTTTACTAGAGTTAGAGTTTGGTATTACCAGCAACAAAGAAATGATTCACTGGTGAATACGAAATTAGCGCAATGTCTTGGTATGTTTGTAAAAAAAAATTAATATTGAACTGTTTGCCAGGATATATATGTATATACATATATATAGTATAGCCTTCGCTTTTGCTTCATTGTGGCCACACTGACAAGACTTAATTAATATTCAAAAACAGAAACCTTAATTAGGGTTGGTTAGTTAATTTGCGGATTAACTAATCAGAGAATGAAAAGAGTTAATTTGAAATAGCATTCAAAACATGAACCTGTAATATTTTTATCTTTTTATTTTTTGAAGATTTAATGCCACAAAAGAATTCCAAAATGAAAAGAAGCCATCGCAAACTCCCTTGATGAATGCGGTGCTGCAAAAGCTTTAAAACTTACTACAATTTCTCTGGAGAGCAACGTCTTCTGCCGAAGATATGAAAGCAACCAAAACTTTAAACGGAAACAGATTTTGAAAAGGAAGTTTAAATATTAAAGTCATACATAAATTTTAAATAGAAACATCAGGCCGAGACAAGTTGTAAATTAATAAAAGTTATAATTAATGAATCTATGACGGTATTCCATAAACAAGCATTAAACCATATTGTGAAGCAGGCAGAGACAACAGTCATATTTAAAGATGACAATGTATTATGATTTGTCTTAAATTAAAAGTTAAATAATATATTTCTTGACAACAAAACATGGGGGCACAAATGCAGAATGTCATAAATTTTAATGTGTGAATGCTAAAGCTAATTCTACAAACATGTAAGTGCTGCATAAATAAAAATAAAAGTGACAAAGATCTCATATACGGGAAGCAGAAGTAGAAGCAGAAGCAGAAGAAAAATAATATAAAGGAATTATAATATATATTTAAAGACACACATAATTACCAAAGCAATGAAGAACAATAAAGTAAAAGACTTTTGTTTATAAAACATCATGCATGCACCTGTGAACAACTGACAAAAAAAATGTAGTGTCAACAGAAAACAACAACAACAAAAATCTTAACTCCGATTTTTGTTGTTGTTACTGATTATAATTTAAGGAAGGGGAGAGTTGACAATTTTATGCAGGATAAACGCGCGTTTTTGTTAGCGAATAAAAAGAAAAGTTCCCAAGAAGCTGGCGGAAGGTATGAGAAAAAAAATTAAAATAAAACAGTGAAACTCTTGACATTTGCAATTTATAAACAAATACCATAAATAATTTCTTTTTTAAATCCCAATCAAATCTGTAAAGTGTCAAACACAGTTTCGTGCAGATAAAATCTTATCAACAATGTAAAAGTTTTGAACAGGAAACACATGAGTTTGAGACGAAGACACAACTGAAAAAGTTTAAGAGTACCTAAGGACTAGCCGAACTCTGCATCACTAAAGCTCTAAAAAGCACACCCACCGCAACTTTAGACGTTATATGGGGTCTTAAACCAATAAAACTAACTGCAGTGAACATGGTATGCAAATCCGTATGTGTGTGACGATAAATTCATCGAGTTAAATTCATTTTTCAAAAATATCACATGCGATATTTTTTTTCTTCTTTTATTTGGTACGCATTTTGTACTGAAAATAAGGGGTTTCTTCACAAAAACGTTCACTGTGGCCAAACAATTCTTCCTCAGCGAATCAAACCTAGTGGAAAATGAAGACAACGAATCATATTATTAAGCTGCATTTACAGTATATCTGAATTGTATTTGTGAAACTTTTTAGAAAATTTGGAAAAATATGACTTAGTGAAAAAATCTTAATTTTCGAGTTCTATTCAATGCAGTTTAATAATATGATTCGTTGTCTTCATTTTCCACTAGGTATGATTCGCTGAGGAAGAATTGTTTGGCCACAGTGAACGTTTTTGTGAAGAAACCCCTTATTTTCAGTACAAAATGCGTACCAAGTTAAAGAAGAAAAAATATAACGCATGCGATATTTTTGAAAAATGAATTTAACTCGATGAATTTATCTTCACACACATCAAATCCGTTATTCGTCTCAGAGCAACAGGACAGATGTCGTAAAAACCATTTGGTCATGGTAGACTATTGAAAGATACTTTCTCGGCAAACTTCAAACCACTATTAACGAAGAAAGTTTCCTCAAAGGTCTTAACTAAAGTGGTACTAGTTTCAACTTTTTCACTGATGGTTCAAAGATGGATGCAGGGATAGGAGCTGCGGTTTACTGTCCGGAGCTCAGTACAGAGGAATTTCTTAAACTTTTTTCCAAACAGAAATCTATGCAGCCAAAACAGCTGCAAAATTAGCTCTCACCCCTCATACCATGAATGATCGTCTGAATGTGTTACCGATACACTGGCCAAAAAGTGGATTCAATTGCCGGAGGAGAATATGGTACGGATTTGAATACCAATTCAACATCTGAAAGGGATCATAGACTCTAGGATGAGAGATGAAGCGGAGCAAGGTTGGCTTAAAACGAAAACTGCTAAAATCATTTATGTCCCTTTTAACGCTAACAATAAGAAACTGTAGGCTTCTAGGGTGGAGTGGGGGTATTAACAGGCCACTGCGGAATGGCTTCGTATACTGTCAAAAAAGTAACAAATACTTAATACTACCTGCAGGAAATGTAAGGAGCCTGGTGTAAGCCTCTGTACTGTGCCACTGTCCGGATCTGAGCCCACTGAGGGAGATCTCTTAAGAGATTACGGGTGTGGCAAATCCCGGGCATTCTAGCAAGTGTAAAATGGATTTTTCCTCTTGACGTACCTTTGGCTTTTCACCCCTAGAACTTATGTGTTACTACTCAATCTCCGGAATAACAGAGCGACGTATGTGCACACACTTATAAAAGGAAGCAACTTTGTCATATTGTATTTCTTAAGACAAGTAACACTCTGACAATGAATGTCTACTACTAATACTAGGTATTATCTTCTTTAGGAAAGGGATAGTGATAGAGAAGACAGGTGGTGAAGGAAGATATAAAGGAAAGCTTAATTCTTTTACAACTCTTCTTTTTGCGCGTTTTTCAATAATGCAGTGTTGCAGCGCCTTTGGTTCAATGAGATGCATTAAATTTTCAAAGTTTCTACACAATACCGACAAAAGAGGGCGCTCTGATGTTACATTAGGATGAGTATCCGCTGAAGCAAGAGTAGTCCAGTGAACTTTCCTGCAATAACTAATACAAAGGGACACTAATGCACATCATAAAAATGCGTGGTGCTCTTATTTAATGGCTGTCAGAACCGGGCTAGAACCCAGCACCTTCGGCTTTGTAGTCAACGTGCTAATTACTTCAGCCAACACCACTCTTGCGTGGCAATTGAGACGTTAGTGGTGAAGCCTTTCCGGGTGGAACTTTGAGGTCTTACCAGTGGCTTAAAACTGGTAAAAGGGGTGCCGGTGGCCGGACAGTATAGATGCGTTACTGAAAGGTACATTTCATCTAAACTCACATGGTTTAACAGATTTTATTCACCAATTAAAATAGGTACTAGATTGTGCACGACTCGGGCATTCTTCTGGCTCTAATATGAGTGGCAACGCTGTGTCAGTGATCGGTTAGGAATTTTCTTGGAAAGCTCGCTGTGGAAATTGACCAACTACGTGGTGGGTGTGGTTGCTACCAAAAATGTTGCGAGAATAGCCTTGGCTTCCCAGTGTTAAACCAAAGCTAGTGATTGGTGTGACACGGTCAGCCAGACACTATTCTAGGTGCTTTTTCCAAACAACAGAAGCTACTTTGACAACGCTTTAGCAGCAAGAGTTTAGATAGCTCTAAGTACCTCAGCAAGGTATTTGTTCATAGTGTCAAAGATTGCAATCTATGTGTTCTTGGTAAGTCACATGGTGCTTTCTACGGATGCACGGGGGCGATGGTTGAACACTCACTTTCACCCGGTGTTTATACGACTGTGAGATTAGGCCGTAAAGGCAGGTGCTCCCATTAATCTGACATAAATCTGTCCGGATCTGGGACACATAAGGTATAACAGTATTTGTCCTCAACGCCCAAAGCCTTTTGTCAAATCGAGTTTTTCAGCTCATTTACTTATCTGTTTTTTTTTTATTAAAGAACTGCAACAAATGCTACAAATTTAATTAAAATGAACTGAGTGATATGAGTGTCGAAGATTTTCGAAAAAGAATTGTTTTATTTCCTTCAAAAGTTTTTGTCGATTTTCTCGGTTCATTCGTTTGAAAAACTGTGTCGAATATTGCAAATTTGATTTAAACGCTAAAATAGTTCGAGAGATGTTGTCGAATATGTTCGAAAAGTAATTTTTATGTAGTATACTAGAAACAGACAATTTTAAATGTTTATTTGAACTATAGTGAATTTTAATCAGAAATAATTTCTTAGTCGATGTTAATAACAATCTCTACCCCAGTAGATAGACTTGGTGCTGATGAAGTGCGTGGCTGCACAGAAAAATATCGGTATATCCCCCAGCTAATAAAGTCTAATTTAATTTTTCTTCTCTTCTTTAGAAACTCACATTAATTAATAAAAATATTTCATTCAACAAGAATTGAAATTCCTGAACTTAAGCCCGACTAAAAAATAATTTCTGATTAAAATACTAGAAATAGCTTAGGTTGAAAAGAGCAGCCATTACGCTCATGTCCGGGGACATACATATAAGCCAATATAGGCTCACGCAGTCCCTTAAACTTTGTCAGTCAATACCTCTTAAGGTGGGTAATGTCCGGTAAGATGTCATCACCAAAATAACGGGATCTCGACTAAGCGAAAGGTGGACAATGACATTGTCTTCATGTCCTCAATACATGGCCTGCATTCATTGTCATTCGTAGCGCCAATCCGCTACAAATGCCTTGGCAGTTTAGATTGACCCGTTAAGATACCGGTCAACTTTCCTAGCTCGGGTTTGTTTATTTTCCTCCGGGCTGCTTTATAGAACCTTTGTTAGATTACCTACAGTATCACAATTCCATAGTGTCCTGTGGGCCATCTTTGCCCAATTTAGTAATTCAATCTTCTCTGCCTTGAAAGGCTTTGCATTAATTAGAGTTACTGTCCGTACCGTTTATTTGCACTTTCATTTCCAATTACGCCGTAGTAGGCCGCCACCCATACAAGAAGAATACCACCAAGTACTGCGTAATCGTTAATCATATTCTTGCAATCTAAAACGGTTCTAGAGTTTACTCTTTCGGTTGTGATTGCCTTAATTGCCGACTTGGTGTCAGTAAATATATTGACATCTGTGGCCCCAATAGTCACACTGATCCATTTTAAACCCTCCGTGATCGCACGAACCTTTGCCTGGAAGACTTTATTGTGGTCAGGCAAGTGGTATGAAGAAACCTAGGCCCGTTCTTTCTCCTAGATTCGAGCCATACGTGTTTGTTCTAGGGTTCGATTGACCCAGGAGTGTCTGTCTGGTATCAATGTTTTGCATTCAGCTATAACACTACTCTCACGTACCCGGTCGGACATTTTCAAAGTTTAATCGTATTCGTCACTGACGTCCTTATGTTCTCATGGTGTGGTATGTTGTCTTGTCCAATCCGTTCCCCCATCACTTGTAGACGATTGGCAGCAGGAGCTGCTTCATATCTACTAGAAATAATCAACAGCAAGTTGCATGGATTAAGTTGTTTTCACGTTTTGTCTTTTTAGTTTATTAATATTTTTTAACAACATGAAAAATATGAACAATTTGGGGTGATTGAAATGCATTTAAAGTACGTGTGAACGTATAGTATAAAATTTTTTGCATGAGACTTAGGGCCATTATTACATCTTACCGATAGCTAAAGGCAAGATTTTGTCGGACGGATAAATGGCTTAGCATTATAAAACCTTCATTTATTATTTTTTTATCCATTAAATATTATTATTATTTATAATAATAACAAACCAAAATTGAAGTTGTAATGATGCAAAGCTTTTTATCGGGCAGACAAAATTCTTCCTTTAACTATCGGCAAGTAGTAATAATGGCACTTATTTTATTTTATTGAAAGCTCTACTTTAAATTTAGAAATAGTTTAGATTCCATCACAGATAAATTAAAAAAAAAAAAGATGCTAGGTGAGTGTTTTTGTATGCCTTTCATTACATTTTATTAAATATGCTGCAAATTAAATTTTATATTAAATCTATATTTTATTTAAATTTGTATGTTGTCAATCAACGGAATTGTTTGTAGAAATCATAAAAATAATGTAATGAAAAATATGAAACATGGCTTCACTTCCGCTTGAGTTAACTTAGCGCGTATGTTTATCATAAGTAAGTATACACACACGCATACACACACACACACATACAGACATACATATGTACATGGGCCTAAAACACCCTGAACACAAATTTATTCAATAATTTACATGGCATTTTATAAGACAAAATGAAGAAATGACTGACACGCTCAATGGCCGACAGGCAATCAAAGGGAACACAAGCAGCAATACATATGCCACACACGTAAATAGGCACGTGCAACATACAAATTCATATGTTGTGTATGAGTTTTGTTTGCAAAAAAAAAAAAAAAAAAAACAAGAAGAGCATCAAAAATAAAAAAACAAAATAATAATAAAACAGTTCACAAAAGACATTAAACCATATTTCCCGTTATAAAGCTTTAAAGCAATGGACAAAGAGGGGTGCCGTGTGTTTGGTGGGAGCGGGTGCTTGTGTGTCTCTTGTGAGGTGTAACTGATGCTGATGATGATAATTTTGCTCCTGCCATACAACATGTCGTTTGCAATTCTTTCTTTCTTTCATTGTTGCTCTTTAGCTGATGATATGCAATATTAAAAATTTGCAAAAAAATTTACATGTGAATCTTAAGCATGACAGTTTCATGTCATTTATTATAATTTCTTCATGTAGCGAAATAAATAAAACTCCCCCAATTTTAAAATATGTTTTATTTTTTTCCTTTTTTTCTTTTCCTTTTTTTTTTTTTTTTTTTTGACAAGTAACATTTTTCACACGTTTCCATCTTTCGTTTCGTCGTCGTTTTTATATAATTTTTCCCAACTTGGTTTCTGAATGAAGACGATTCATGATAAAGTATGTTAAATTAAGGAAAAAATTAGCGGCATGGGAGGAAGCGTATGTGATACATTTTGTTGCGAATTATTTAGACTTTTTCTTATTTTATTTACGTATAATAAGCCAACGAGGTACAGTAGTTTGGTTCGATGTAAGAGCCAAGCAAAAAAAAAAGTTTTCACAAGACGGTGGCGTTGGCTGAAGCAGTTAGCACGTTGACTATAAAACCGAAGGCCCTGGGTTCGAGCCCGGTCTCCAACTATCCTTAAATAACAACACCACGCATTTTTCTGTTGTGCATTAGTATCCATTTCTATCAGTTGTTGTAGGAAAGTTCAAGTGATGAAGTCATAGACACTGGTCCCTAAGCAATACCGACTTCAGCGGATACTAGTCCTAATACAACAGAAAAAGAAAAATATTGATATAATGTTGTTCTCTGAGACTCATTTGACTTCGAGAAGCCTTTTTAAAAATTAATGGTTACTTACATCCTGTATGATTCAAAGGACCCGAGAGGAAGAGCATGCGGTGGATCAGCAATTCTAGTAAAGTCAGAACTCCAAGACTATATTCCTGACAACATTTGTGCAGAACATCTACAAGCAACGAATATTTGCGTTGAATTTTTTTTTTAAATTTCGTGATATCAATCACTGAGAATCAATACGAAGATTTCTATAAATCGCTTGGGCCTTGTTTCGTGGCAACTGGTGACTATAATGAAAAGCATAAGTTCGGGAATTCGCCTTATTACACCCACAGGTGGAGCGCTGCTCAACACAATTTCAAAAATGGGCTTGAACATCATTTCGGGTGGTGAGCCCTTTTACTGGCCTACTGACATACAAAAAATTCCGGATATTATAGATTTTGGAGTCATGAAATATATCTCTAGAGATTTAATTCATGTTGAATCCTCTCTAGATCTCTCGTCAGATCACTATCCCACTATCGTTACAATCTATAATACACTAAGAAGTATTTATTTACCTCACTTGTGTTAATTGGTTGGGATTCAAAAAATATCTCAGCAGTCAATGCACGGAAAACATTAAGATTAGAACATCTGAGGATGTTGAATTTGACATTGCCAATTTTAACAAAAATATTAAGCAGGCTGCTGACATGCCACTACCTTCCATCCGCAGACTGGGTTTAATAGAATTTATTCTACGGATATTGAACGTCTCGCATGTGAAATCATTTCAATATAAAATCAGATTTAAAGAGTGCACTAAGCGACTCCAAGAGTTGCTGCAATCTGAAAAACCTGCATCTCTAAAACTATTACTCCTTGTGGTGCTCTGCTAGAAGTTTTAAAAGATCCGTCGAGTTTAAACTACTTCTGCCGGAGTTTGGGCAATAAATGATACTGAAAAAGGCAACATATGTGCTGAACATTTAAAATCCGCATTTACACCAAACACATGTACTGGTGCTGTTGATCTGCCGAGTGTAACTGCTATACCCCTCGATCCTTAAGGTTTAAGTTGCTTAATATACAAAAACTTATTGCTAACTCAACCCAAAGAAAGCTCCTCGTATTAGAATCCTGACATTTTACTACTGGAGTGTATGATACGAGTACAAACCACTGTGTGACGCCACCAACAATTATGAAACTGGCTTCCAATCATACATACGTGGAGAAGAGAATGAACACATTCTCTTCTCCACGTACGTCTTTGCTTTTTTGCGAACTTTTTATTCTTTATTTATTATTTTTAATGTTACTGCAGCTTTCGGAGAAAATATGCCATCATAAGTGACTGACGATAAGACTCTGTTGTCATCATTCCCTTTGATGTTTGACATTTTTATTTTATACATGTGTGTTAATATATTTATTTCGCAATTGCTTTCTACATACTTCCCTGGCAGAAGTGTGCAGCGTTCATATTATGCCAGTTTTAATCAGCAGTGTAAAAAATATTTTTCCAACAATTTTTTTTTTCAGACGAAACTGTATGCTGAGCACTTTTAAGTGAGGAACTTATAAGACCCACAGATTGTGATCCCGAAATAGTGCAAGTGTGGATAAATTCCAATTCTGGTTTTATTTAAATTTAAAATGTTGATTGAAGAAATATTTTGTTTTCTAACGAGTGTACTTAACTCCTTGTACATATCGGGGCAGTCACGTTAAGCAAATAATCGAATTGTTAACAACAAACACATGTCTTTAACAAATTTCTAAGGAATTTTGTAACACAAACCTGCGAATTACTCTTAATCAATTATGTTTTATAAATAAAGTTATAAACAGTAGGGTTCCAGCACAAAAATACTGCCTAAGAACGAATCTAAAGTAAAAAAGTGCGGAAAAAATCGAATTAATTATATATGGTGAAAAATTTCAGATATATGAAATTTGCTAAAACAAAATATATGTGGTTCGAAAGGTCTCAGTCTCTTCTTTCTAAATTAAGTTCAGTATTTTCAATTCTTGTTGAATAAAATGAAGAAAAATTAATTAAACTATACTTTATTAGATGGGGGAAATACCGATATTTTTCTGTGCAGCGACGCACTTCATCAGCACCCATGTCTATATACAAGGGTAGAGATTGTTATTAACATAAGCTATTTAACGCAAATTTTCTATGAAATGGAATATGAGAAATAATTATATTGTATATACAATTATTGATCTACTTTTGGCAAATACAGTTGTAAGTATCAATAGTAGAATATGAAAAAACTGATAAACAGAAAAATTAATAGTGTCATATATTTGTTGCTGTAGCGGCCAAAGTTTTAAATATTCTGTAAAACTTTCAGTTCCGTAGCACTAACGGCTCTCGAGAAGACGACTTGTGACAAACAGACAGATGGGCAGACGAAAATCGTAGCGAAACAATAGGGTGCTTTTCACCTTTGGTGTATAGAACCCTAAAAAAAATACAAGAATATGAAATGCTAGGAAAAATTAGAATGATTTGGTAGAAGAAAAAAAAAACGGAATGATTGATGAGAAAGAGTGGAATGACTATAGACGTAAGACAAAGCAGGCAGAAACTCATAAATTATAATTTCCTATTTAAAGTTTCGTAAAAGGAAAGAATATATGTAAATATCATAATCACAAATATTGTCACGTGCAACATATAACGTGCTAATGTGATTAAAATTGAATTTAAATAAATATAAATAATTTTTGGGTAACACCAAAATCATTTTAAAGTGTTTCGAGCTTATGCACTTCCTATTTGCAAATAAAACTGGAAGGCGTTACCATATAACTTTTTTATTGCAAGGTAAGTAAGTCCATATTTACACTATGCAAGTCTTATTGCTAAGCTGATTAGTTTGACGGAGAGAGAGACGAGGGGAACAGTAACGTTTCTTTTTCCCTCGTCCCTCTTTCCTAACAAACTATTCAGCTTAGTAATAAGACTTGCATAGTGTAAACTAGGACTAACGCATTATTTGGAAATAAGATGTAAAATGTTGCCAATTTTTTTTATTTTGTAACATTTAACAATATGTGCCATCTACGTATACACAGTGAGTTCAGTATTTAAAAATAGTTTTATTTGCAAATAAGATGTGCGTATAAACGAAGTATGTATACCAAAGTCAGCAAACACATACATCTTTATAATATTGTTACGGAAATGGCCGTCGACAGGGTTAATGCTGCATTACGCAAAAATATTCCAACAGGGTTAACACAAGTGCTACGGAAAATATTCCTACAGAATCGATGCAAACAACTAACTAGAACAGTAGCAAAGAGCTATATGTACATTAGGGCTGGTCGATTTGTATAGAGGAAAAAAAAGCGCACAAATTACAAGGAAAATCGTATTCTAGGGATCAAAATTAGAAACTTTGCCGAAGGAACCATACCTCTAAAATTTATTTTGATGTCCCGACTTTTTATCCGAAGGGTCAAATTTTGAAAAATCTAACTTTGACCCATTTAGAGTTCCTCAATCGAGTCAAAATGTATGACCGAGCCCTACTAATTTTGGAGGGCCGACCCACCTATGCCAGTGGCACACCCCTGGAACCACCCCTGGGGGGTTCCCCATAGAGAGCGTGCGAAATTGCCCAGACTTGAAAGCAAAAAAGACCTCAAACAATAATTTTATTTTTATTTTCTTTTCTATTACTAAGTAAAATTAATTTTTTCATTTCATTCTGACTAAATAAATTTCTAAAGAGAAAAATAAACTCCAAAAATAAAAAAACAGCCATTTCGCTGATTTTTTCATGTAAAAATTTGACCCTTCGGATCAAAAGTCGGGACATCAAAATACATTTCAAAGGTATGGTTCCTTCGGCAAAGTTTCTTATTTTGATCCCTAGAATACGATTTTCCTTGTAATTTGAGCGATTTTTAAATCGACCCGACATAATATACATGCTTAGCACATACAAAACGTAAACAATTGTTGTTGTTAAAAAACTAAAAGTGTCTGCTTATTAAGAAGATACACATATTTACATACAAACATGCATGGCAATTCAAACGAAAAACAAAAATAAGGTAAACAACCACCATGTATTGCTTGTTTAATAATGTATGCAAATACACACGCATGTACATAGTTACCACATGAACAATAGTAAACAACATTTTAGATGATGATGAGATTGTCTAGACTTTGCTGAAACATTCTAGTGCCTTGTGCGAACTATAAAAAGGGGTAACGCATCCAATGGCAAGTCAGTCGTTACTTAGAAGTCAGTTGTTACTCAGAAGTCAGTTGATAATTAAGTTGTGAGTTCATAACAGCCTGTGTTTGCAATACAGTAGTGAGTCTGTGCTTTACAATACGTGAGTTGGTAATTGAAGAGACTATAGTGACGGTCCATAGTGACAGTTAAAGTCTGTCGTTGAATTGAGATTATTTTGGAGTCTATCGTGTTGACTGAAGAGTAAAGCGTTGATAGACGTGTGTAAGAGTGTAAAGGTAAAGCCAGCGAGTCTTTATTGTTGTATCAACTGTGAGTGCCGGCCAGAGAGTTGTTATTGGTGTATCAACGGTGAGTGTCGGCAGAGTGAGTCTCGTGTATGACGAGAACCAGACAAAGAGGAATTGCGTCAATACTAGCGCAGCCAGTTAAGAGACAGGCGTATACAACAGCGAGGAAGGCGCAGTGGTAACCAGTTGTGAATATTTAAGTAATTTAAGCTATATTTGTGTATTTAAGCTCTTGATTAATTTAGTTTAAGTGTATTGGTAAATAAAACTTGTATCATTCTTAACCCTAATTACTACACTGGGGTCTTTTATTCATTTACAAATCTTCGAGTCCACGGAAAAGCGTTTTTAAAGAATAAAAAACGTAACAATATTGATTCATAGTTGCCAGATCATGATGAGAGACTACTCAATCGGTCAAAACATTCTGCTAAAATGTTATACAGAAGAAAAGTATAATGCCAGATTAAAATGTAGAAAAAATTATTGAAATAGCTTTGAATTTCATATATATTATAAAAACTTGTTAGTATTTACAGGTATTTTTTTAGCACAGTTTTAGAGCGCCATGACTCGGTAAATGTGGATCGCCGCCAACTTTTTTATAATTTATTTTCTTATTTTGTAATTTTCTATCACATATTTTCCATTTTATTTATTTTTAGCTGCTTCACTGCACTGCTGCATTTGTTCCAAATATTTATTTTGTTTTTTGTACTTCAGAATCGAATGAGACAACTTTTCTCACAAATACAACTACAGTTTTATTTTTGACATCACTGTATTAGTGTTTAATAGGAAAGAGAGTAAAATGCATGTTTGTACCAGCGCTGTCAGAAGCCTGAAAAAAAATTATATTTTGAAGAAAAAAATCATCAGAAGTCCAATTTTATTTTAAAATAAAAAAAACAACACAAATTTCCATAAAATCAAAGTTCAACATTTGCAGAAGATATGGGAAGAGAAAATAAATTTTTAATAAATCTTAGTCGGGCTTAAGTTCAGTAATTTCAATTCTTGTTGAATTAAATATTTTTATTAGTTAATGTGAAGAAGAGAAGAAAAATTAAATTAGACTTTATTAGCTGGGGGAAATACCGATATTTTTCTGTGCAGCCACGCACTTCATCAGCACCCAAGTCTATCTACTGGGGTAGAGATTGTTATTAACATCAGCTATTTAACGCAAATTTTCAATGAAATGGAATATGAAAAATGTTGTGTATACAATTATTGATTTACCTTTGGTAAATACATTAGTAAGTATCACTTATTCATTTTTCTGTTTATCCGTTTTTTAATTTTTATATTCAGGTTAGCCCGACTAAGAAATTATTTTTGATGAAAATTCACTATAGTTCAACTAAAAATTTAAAATTGTCTCATTTTTAATAAATCTTAAAAGGATCAGAAAAGCTGGGACATTATCAGCGCGAGTGATGTTTTACACTATTGACCATAACTCTTCACAGGTTAGATTTACAATACTTGCAAAATGGTTACTAACAGCCTGTTTGTAGACAATTATGTAAGAAATAGCGTTTGTAGAACACGCCACTATTTTTTCGTGCGACTTACGTTGTCTCGCCTATATATCCACCCTGTGGCAAAACGTTATGTTGCCAATACATATGTCCAAAAGTAATTTTGGTTTATCCCTTTTCATAGAAAATTATAACATAAAATTAAAACACAACTGACAACTAAATGAAAAATTATATTTACATGTTTTTATTATTTTGTTGTAAAAAAATTAATTGTCCTTCAAAATTTCTGTTGTTGTTTGAAGAATAAAATGTGAGATTTTTATGAAAATATGCAAAATTCATGTGAGCGAATTTGTATTGTTAGTAATTTACTTACTTTGGTGCACTTTTTTTTTTGTACACGATTAGAATTTTTGATCGCCCATCTTGACGTCTATAATAAGCCAAATCGTGATATACAAACCCAAATAAATTTACAGTTTTTACGTTTTTAATTAAAATCGTCAACAGTCGGCATCTAAATAACAACCAAAAATATGCTAACATGTTAGCGAAAATTGTACATATGTATGTATGTACATTGTACATACATACATATATACGTAAAGTAAAAATCGTAATTTTAAAAATTGAAAATCATTATTCGAGAAAAAAAATTATAAAATCATATTTTGTTCAAAAAATCATCAAAAATATGATAAAATCATCACTCTGGCAGCACTGGTTATGAAGGACTGAATTATTTTCTTCTGTACGTATTAAAATAACAAATTTAAATTAAAACTTATTTTATAACTTGTTCTGCGAAAAAATACAAATATTTTTTCATCAACTACAGCTGCGCTGATAGTTTTAACTTGTTTAGTTGAACATTACCATACTGCCATATTGAAAATGAGATGCTTTTTATACTTTTGAGTTTGCCACCTGGTAATAAATTTGATTTACACACAAACAAAAACAACAAAGTTGCCAGACCATATTAAAGTATTAAAATATAAACGTTGCAATATTAAAGGCTCAGTTAGTCGACTGTAATGCAATGTAACTGCAACGGTAGGAAACAGCTGATCGATATTGTTATGTGAAAAGTAATGGAAATGGTTAAAGGCTCAGTTAGCCGACTGTAATGTAATGTAACTGCAACAGTAGGAAATAGCTGATCGATATTGTTATGTGAAAAGTAATGGAAATGGTTATAGAGATGTAATGTAACGTAACCTAATTTGCATATAAAAATATCGATCAGCTGTTTCCTACATTACAGTTACATTGCATTACAGTTGGCCAACTGAGCCTTAAGAGATATGTTAAAACGCTATTGTGAACTGCCTAATTACATATTAATATTAAATGAAACTCCATAAAGACAGACTAAAGAAATAAAGAAAATAAAAATAGAATATCTTACTTCTAAATTTTGTTTCACACAATCCTTTTTCCACTGTTAATACCTCTGCCGAGTGCCAACATTTGATGATTATTGGTGCTGAAATGTACGTGTACGACGGAGTACGTTTATCAAACAATGTATGATGTATTTATTTCTCATTCATCTTCATCCAGTTTGTATGGATTCGTATCGCACAATAACGAAAGCAGATTGTCGTCATATTTTAATTAAAACACAAAATACATATATATAATGTTCTGTAAATAAATTTACAATTCACTCAGTTAAACAATGAAAATGTATAAATTTATATGAACACATGCATGTACTCGTACTCGTATGTGGGTGTGGATACGACAACGTTTGTTTGCAACTTTGTATGCATATTTAATGCAAACTTAAGTTCCTGTCTGCTACATATACGAAAATGAATTAATTGAATCTGGAAAAGGAATTATGTGCGATACATGGCTTTCTTTACCCAATAATATTTTGCAACATGTGTGCACAATTCTAGATGTCATCATTATTCACTGAGGAAAACATTTAAACAAGAATTGAAAAATTTAAGATTGCGTTTGATATTAAAAAGGTATCGAAATGTAATCAAGGATGTAGATAGTAGAAGCATTTAAGTTATTTAAGACGTTTGTAACGTGTTAGTTAAAATGTTACAGTTCTTTTTAAAGTTTATATGAAAAAAGAAAAGACAATAAAATAAAAACTCATAAGTTTACAATTCTCATCAAATTAGAACACTTTATTTACCCAAACAAAAATACATTTGTTATGGATTAGATTATTTAGACTGAAGATTTTTTAAAAAGCGTTACGATGGCGTGGAGGAGGGAGAGGATGTGGTATAAAAACTCTTAAAATAGCGTTACTTAATATGTGTATAGCAAAAAAAAATATCTATGGGAGGGGGTGCCAGTTGAATACCCAAAAAGATTATAAGACCCTATCAAACTTTATCAGGTCAGGTATCTAGTTTTTTCAATATACTTTCTCAGGTTTTCCACTCTGAATCCCTAAAACATTCCGTGTCTGGAAGATTTGTCTCCTAATTTTACTGAATGTAGGTTAGTGACACAAGCAGTGTTCGAGAGTTTCATCATATTCCTGGGTTCTGATCGTCGCTTTCGATAAAAAGCTGATTCGATCACGTTTTTCAGTTTGAGATTATGGAATTCGCTATCGAACAATGAACCTTATTACGACTTCGACTATGTCGATTTTGTACAAAACTAAAGAACATTGCAACAGTTTTCCTTTAATCTGGTACAAAATCATCGTAGTCGAAATACGATTCTCGTAATTAGGCCGAATGTAATAACATGGTTCGATATGGAATGCCATAATCTCAGATCGAAAAAACATGATCAAATCAGCTCGTTATTGAAAGCGACGATCAGACCCTTGACTTTTAAAAACGAAACCAAAGATAGCAACTCAGACTCTATCTACTTTTTGTAAGGTTTTACACGTTTCTGTTGCAATTTTTTTAATTAAATTTTTTATTATTCTTAATTTAATAAATCCCAAACAAAAACTTAATTTTTCGACTTAAACATTCCGTTATTTACTTAAATTTTTGTACAGTCGCAGTATTGCGACATTAAAAATTACATGCTTTTTAAACTTTCTAATTTGCCACCTGTACCTGGATTCAGTTTATTTTTTCTTTTGTGATTTTCCAAAATATTATTATTTGTGAATTCTCAAATAGTTTTTGGAAGTCTGCGCATAAGGTAAGAGGTTTGTGACTGTTCAAAATGTTTGATTGATTTGGTTGAAGCCCCAATGAAATGCGTGTATAGACATGCTAAACCACCAGCAAATAAATTTTAATTATCGTAATATTTATCGATATATTGATTCTTTTGCTGTAACGGTAATGTCATTCAGTAATTTCTTTTTTATGATAGTATACATCTGTGTTTAACTCGTCATTTAATCTAATATCATGGCATCCCTGCATACAAAATGTCAAAATAAGCGAAAAGCAGAAGGAAGAATTAAAGAAGAACTAAATGAGTTTGAGCTTGTTATTTTACTTTTTTTACAGCGAATTACGTTAAAATATGTTACTGAATGAAAAAGCCCTTAAAATTTCGTTATATTTATTATAACGATATGATTATCGTGTAGTAAAAGTTACTGAATCCCAGTACTTGATATTAAATTTTATATAAACAAGAGCATTAAAATCTTAAATTCAGTAGCTGTAGTGATTGGTATGCAATTAAAGTGACAAGCGTTTGGAACTAGTTCCAACTTTTTTTATTGGGTTGGTATGTTCCATAAAATTGATTCCATAGCTTTTAAGATATAAAATTGTATTAAGTAGGAGGTTTTTATGAACATCCAAAACTCTCGTATATGGGGCGGTGCTTCAAAGCCTAGTTTGGGACTGCTCCACCGCTAAAAGCAGAGCGTGAAGAAACTTATCGGTAATAGTACGATAGCCAAATCTATTAACTTATTAGATACTTTAGAAGTGAAGTGCATTTCATTGTTCTTTCGCCACTACAATGGAATTTCTGCTAATCAACGAACTTGTTCCTGAAACGCGCACACGTTTGCACACTACAAGTTCTTAGTAAGGACACATACATTTAACACGTGACCTGTGGGTAGGGGTGCCAGATTCTGGGGAGGCAAAAAGAGCACATTCGGTTAAAAAAAAGAGCACAAAAGAGTACATTTTTTAAACTGAATAAAAACACTCGATCCAAAATGTGTTTTGTTACAATTTTATTTACAAAGTTCAATTTAACATAAAAAATAGAAACATACATACATATGTAAATAACACAAAAATTCATCAATTAAAAAACCACACAAAACAATTCTAATTTTAATGTAACAGAAACAATTCTTGTACTTATATACTTATAAGTATATTACATTGTGAGATCAACAAAAAACTATATATCTACTAGGTTAAATATATTTATCATTTCTTTGAAAATTTTTACAATTTCAGTTTTTCCAACATTAGTATTTAAAAAGCGTCTTACAATATATTGTGCGAAGTTTTGGTGAAATTTTAAAGTTTTATTTCTTCCAAGCGTGATCAATATTTAAGCTTCTAAAAATTAGGTTTTGCATTTACCATAGACGACAATCTTAATTTGTTTTTCAGAGTGCAACTCAATGTGTTTTTCAGAGTACAAAGTAAAGTAAAAATAAAGGCGTCATAATCTTTATTGTAAATAAGCCTCTGTCTCCACGGCCAATGTTTAATTAATAAATTGCACACAAAAAAGTAAGATGAATGAGTTTGTAATATTAATTAAAATATTTGTAATATTAATTAAAAAATTAATTAAATTTTCACCTATAAACAATTTGATAATATCAATTAAGTTTTTCCACTCAAATTAATTAATACAATTAAAAATTTAATTGAATCAATTAAATTATTAATTGAAAACATTAATTGGTGAATACTTTTTTCTGTATGGGTAGTAGAGTAAATAGATTCTTATAATATTGCGTTAATGACAAAAAGTGTGTTACACAAATTTCTCAAGTAAATATTGAATTTTTTATGCAAAGAAAAAAGAGCACAAAAAAGAGTACTACGACGAAATAGAGTACATTTTGTGTTTTTTTGGACCTTCTTGTTTAAGGAGTACATTTCTCAAAAAAGAGTACGTGTACTCTTTAAAAGAGTACGTCTGGCACCCCTACCTCGGGGGGCCTACTCTGCAATTCGAAACGGAAGAGACTGCTTTTGAATTTGCATGTAATCAAGATACAAATTCGAAAGTATTTTCTTTCGTTTCGAATTACAGACTAGACCCCTTGAATTGCTGCAAAAGTCAAAATTGTACTTCCCCATTCATTTTCCATCGAACCGGCAGAGGTGGCCATATGCTAGAAACAATATTTAAATAAAAATTTCAAGGGACTCTCTTGACAAGTAACACCATTTAACTTGTCTTATATTTTTTCAATACAAAGTCTTATACCCCTAAAAAACACCTTATGTAATATCTCATAGTTTTATAAAATAATTAAGGAAGTAAAAATAAATGCAAAATTTCGAGCCTGAAATTCAAGGAGCCGTTAGTAGAAGACTTTAAAAAGAAGCTTGATTAACGTTTAGATTATCATTGAAGTAACTATTGTTTAGTTATTTAAGCAAATAGAGAAGACTGTTTTGATTGCCGAAACACCCACCTTGCCTTTATGGAAAATCAAAATGTATAAATAGAATTAAAACTATACCAAATATAATAACATTTACCAGAGCATAAAAGTAAATAAATTAATGAGAACGTGGCTTTGACAAAGAAACGCTTATGTCTTAAAACTTAGTTTTTTTTAAGGAGAACTTGAAATTATTCCAAAGCTTAATAAATTTCTAACTTTCGCATCTTAATATAAAAATATGAATTAAAAAACGCTTAAAATTTACAAAAGAGGGTGAGCAATAAAATAAAAATAGTGTGAATAAACATCTTATAACAGCCAATAATGGTATTTAGTCTGGACTAAGAAAAGCATTTACTACATTCTTTTCCAGACGCTTTGATAATGAGAATTACTGGCCAGCAGGTTTTAACTATAAAATTAATCCATTTTACATGGTGAATCGATGCCGCAAAGAAATAAAGAGATGAAACTATTTGCAAGAATAGGGTCGGCGTTAGATGAGAAAATGTGTGACAGATTGGTCAAATTAATGATGGATTCTTACTACAGGGAACTCAGTAATTGGATGGTGAGTAGGCCTCCCCCCGTTCATGGGGAGCAGGGAATATTGTAATCTCGAAGGTCATGTGGCCAAAACTTGGCTTAGAAAAATCCAAACTGCTACTGGATATAAACCAGAAGGTGATACAATGTTCAGTCAGAGCAAGAACCAGCATTCGGACAACTGTCGCTTCAGACTTCTGTGGGACGTGCGAGGATGAATACGTATCATAAACCATATAACATATTGGGCCTAATTGCGAGTGTCGTTTTTCGAGGGATGGAACTTTTCTAATATCTGGAAAGTTACTGATTGCCACTCACTTGGGAGTGTCCAGAACGATTCCTTTGTTGAATTGTCGCAGCTAACTACTTCCGGTCTTTCACCAAGTATCCACCGGGAAATGGCTTTAAGGCAACCGATTTAAAAATAGCTAGAGTTAGAAAGCGCCGCAACCATGTATTCTCAGTATCTAAGATGTTTTGGGAAAGTAGGCAATAAACCGCTGAAGACTGATTGTATCGTGGGATTGGACGTGAAGATAGCAGCCCTACTACCAATTTAGGGGACGAGGGCTTCCAACCCACGTCTCCTGAAACTCCAAATTTGCTAACGAATCGCTATATTTAAGACACCCTATGCTCCAATGGGAGTTAAAGGAACTTATAGATATTTTCCGACTACGACGATTTAGTACTAGATTAAAGAAAAAGAAGAGAGGTTTCTTAGAACACCCGGTTATAGCTATGCTGCTTAGCTTTATAAAATAAAACTTAATGTGTTAAATAACAATGCAATAAAATTATGATGTCAAATTCGCCACAAATATTTCAAAACGATTCCATTTATTTTCTATTATTTTCTTTTCTAGTGGCGTACGATTAAATTAATGTATTGTTTGTGGCCGGCGGCGGCTGTTTGCCGTCTTACAACCGATCGGCTGTATTTTCTGGTTTGTGCTCATGTGCAAAAACAGTACAAACACAAATTGAGCAATCCTTCTCATTGTTTTTGTTTCGTTTTTGTTTCACTCATTTCAAAGAACGAAACACAACAAAATCAAACAATTTGTTTCGTTTATTTTCGTACTCTGGTCTTAAGTACAAAGAAATCGAAATAAAAATAAATTTATAACTGTAATAGTGTTGATTATTTTTGTTACGAAAATCACCTCCTAGCTCGTGTCGTGAAATAAATAGCATAGCTGTAAACATGTCGCAATGTTCTTTAGTCTAGCAGAAAATCGTCGTAGTCGTAGTCGAAATACGACAGTCGTAATAAGGCCCATTATGTGCAGCTGCCCGAAGTTGCAATAGAGGCTTACACGGCTGAGCACACGTTTACCAGGAGGTCATTGGCGATATCGCAAAGTGCAAACAAAAGGATATCAGGGGTTTCATCATGGGAGTTGAGTCGCTTAACAGGAGGTAATGGGGGTTTTTCTGGGTACAATGGGTGCTTATTTTATTAACGGGTACAAATAGAAGGGAATCACAATGGACTCAATTGGTTCTCCGAGTGGATGTGTGTTTTAAATCTACCCTTACTAACCTAATCTAAATTTTTGATAAGGTTGTGGAGCTATGTATAGTTTTTTTTAAGGAAAGGTAAGGCAAGATACTAATTGCGGTCGCTTTCGTTAATAAAGCTTTAATTTTTAGATTCTTTTTTCAGCTTTTTCCAGCTTGATTTTTCATTAGTTGCTGGTAGGGATGTAACGATACGCCATTTCGCCGATCCGATACCGATACTCAAAAATAAATATCGCCGATACCGATTCCGATACCGATACGCATATTTAAATTGAGCTCAAGTAAAAATTAACAAAACTCAAGTAGAGTAATTCTTCTATTATACAAAATAACAGTGTTTATTAATGAACCATTCACAAATCATCAAAATTTTCAGTACATTTCAGTTTCTAAAATTCAAATTTTCAAACTACAAAACGTCTGCAATATTTATGATTTTACAAAATAAACGTTGGCATTCAGTTTAGATTGGCTCAAGATTTAAAATTGATGTTAATAAGACTTAAAAAAAAAGAATTGAATTTCAATTCATGTTAACAAAAAATTAATTATTGTTTTTCACAAAATAAAAATTCGTCTTATTCGAACAAAAAGATTAATTTACATACAGGCACATTTTTATTGAGTATGTACTTGAGTATGTAGGTATATCATCACAGAAAATGCAAAAAGTCATTTCTAAAAGTTTTACAGGAAAAGCATAAAACTTGTTTGAATGAGTTAATATATTGACAATAAGTAAAAAATTTTACAATAAATACATCTATAAATTTGTTGGCCCTTTTAACTTGCATTATAACATTTTACACTAATTGTCAATTTATATTTCATTGAAACAAGTTTTATGCTCCCCTGTAAAACTTTTAAAACGATAGACAGGGCTTTTTGCATTTTCTGTGACGATATGTAGATAAACTCCACAATTAATATTAGTTTCATTACAAAATGTACTCAAAAGTACAATTGTAAAAGAAGGACAATTGTACCAACTTTTACATCGCTGAACTAAATCATCTCATGCATAAATAAATAAAAGAAAATCAAGACGTATTCAAAGTGGTGATTTATAAGCGCAGTTTTTATTCTTTTTTTGCGCAAATTAGAGGTTCGTATGTCAAAATTTGTACATGTTGACATAGGGGCTGAGATGTCAGTTGTTATTTTAAGTTGTAATTGTTGTAGAATTACCACCACTTGTATTAATGCGCCTTGAAAAAAATCGTAAAACATACAAACACATACAAGATTTAGCATTGAGAGAACATTTCATTACTATGGTGCAAAAAAAAAATAGAAGAAACAATTTCATTATGTATTCTGTTTTGATTTTATGTTCTGCTTTTAATATGTTATTTGTCATAGTTGTCATGCAAAAAAAAGAGTTGAAAATTGAATATTTTGTTCAAAAAACTCTAAAGAAAAATATAAGAAGTATCGGCGTATCGACAGTAAAATATCGCCGATATCGATATATCGGAAAACCAGCAGTATCGCCGATATATCGGTATCGGTATCGGTTGCATCCCTAGTTGCTGGCAATAATGTTCGACAATAAAAAACCATTTCTTAAAAATAGTCATACGGAATACATGTCATTCTGAATTACCACAACATTGTTGTAATAAACTTATATTTCCAACAACAATTCTATGGCAAGCCCGCACGTTTTCATTTCACCTAGAATACGGAAGGGAACATACCCGCTATTCTTTTTAATGAAAGAAAATTTTCTTTGAGATCCTTATAAAGAATATTTTTTAAAAGTGACAAATTTTGCCTTTATTTTTCTAAATTGAAGAAAATTTACATAAGCGGTTATTTATGAAAACCATATCTATTTATATATTGATACATACATACATACGCATGCATGTTTCAGCTAAAGGGTTTCAAAATGATTTTATATGAAATAATATTTACACACGGAACACATTCGTGTAGAATAAACATGCATTGTTATTATTTTTATTGAATACAATTTTGTTTTGTTTTTTCATCTTCTTCTTATTTGAGCGGTGCGAACGAATGTGTGCGGAGTTTGTGTGTGGGTAGAGGCAACATGTTTGTTAAAATAACACGCGTACGGGGAAGACGTTAAGAAAATAAATAACAATGTGCGTTTAACTAAATATTAGCAAATGGAATTATGTGTGTTGTGAAAATGGGTTTTCGGTGTTAAAATCGCTTTTTCATCTTGTGCCCGATAACAACATCCAAAGGCGCAACTACGGCAAATGCGGCCAAAATAACAATAGCAACAATAACAGAAATGAACGTGTACAAATAAAGATATTTTTAGAACTCCATTCCATACCATACCACACCAAATATTCTCGTATGCATGTATGTGTGTATGCAAACAACATTTTTAGCCATAAAGTCATTTAATGTTCTGTTATTATTTTCGTGTGTAAATAAAATGAATATGTGCATGTGAGAGGCAAACAAATTATTTATGCGCACCTTTTAGTTCTCAAAGTGAATAATGTGGCATTAAGATTTCTCGGCTACTTATGCTCACAGTACAGCACACAGAAATTTCGCAAGAATCGGTTGGAAAGAATTAGTTACCTGGGCGTGATGCCACCTATTTTTCTAAATATAAGATCTTGTCATGTCAACTCATTGTTCACAGACAAATTTTTTTTCCAATTCACAACATTAATTGGAAAAGTTGGGAAATTCTAGCTGTATAGTAAATTAAAGACAAATGAAGGGAGAAAGATATTAATGTCCTTGAAGTGATAGAAAAAGGAACGTATCAGATATGAATCTGTTATCAAAGCTCCGAGACATATTTGAAAAACCTTTTAGTCAGAGAGAGAAGGCGACGGTTGTCCTTATTATCTGCTTTTGCTGCTCACCAATAACATTGGTGCTGACGTGATCGTACACACGAGGTCTCGCAGCTGTGTTCTTGGAAATCTAAGAAGTCGGAGTGTTCATTTTATATCAATGATAGGTCACAGGGTTCTTGATATAGAACATGCAAGTGGCAGATGTGTTTTAGATTTACATGAGCACCTGCCTTTAAGGCCTTATCTCACGGTGAAGGTAAGCATCCAACCATCCCCACCATGTACCTTTAGAAAGCATCATGTGACACTGCAAGAACACATAGGTTGTAAACTTTGAACATAGTTATCCCTGTACTATGAACAAGTACCTTGATGAGGTATTTAGAGCTATCTAAACTCTTGCTGCTAAGGCCGTGTCCGAAGCAGCTTCTGTTTTAAGGCAACAGCGCCTCGAATAGTGTCTGGCTGATCTCGTCACGCAAATCACTAGCATTGATTTAACACTGGGAAGCCAAGACAATTCTGCCAGCGTTTTTGGTAGCAACCACAACCACCACGCACGATTCTCCGTGATCACACGCAGCGAGTGTAATTACTAACACCCATACCGAGGTCCCCAAGAGAATTCCTCATTATTAACCGACACGATCATCATTAACCGACACGATCACACAGCTCAACATCATCCTTTTAACCCCGTGGGGTGGGACGAAATCGACCTTTTGATAAAAAACCATGACGACCGCTACACACATCTAACTTCTAGAGCAGCTCGGCTGTCGGGCCACCGTCACCCGTGGTGCCAGAGACAAGCTTCTGTTCAAACCTTGAAGTTTCGCCCCGAAACGCTTCACCTTTACCGGCTTTTGAACTCAGGGCAGTTCTAGGTGACAATGGACCTGCTCGACAACACAGACTTGTTTTCTTTTATAAATAAGTGTACATCCGTTACTCTGGTGTGAGAGATTGGGTAGTAACACATAATTTCTATAGATAAATAAGTCAAAGGTACGACGAGGGAAAAGCCAATTTACCAAGGTTGGGGACCCCGGGATTTCTACAACCGTAATCTCATGTGATATCCCCTGAGAGCTATGTAAGTGACATGTGGCACCTCGATTACGAAGTCAAAAGCATCAATACCTCAAGCATAGTTGCCTCTATTGCCTTCGAATTCAGTGGTATTACCAACTCTCGGGGAGGGATCGGCAGTCAATTAGTTCAGGGCTGAGGCTTGTATTTTCCAATAAGCTGGCAAGGCTAACTTTTCTAAGGTGCAGAATATTGACTGGACGCAACACGGAAAGCACCTCAAGATGCCTATAGTGCGGTATATTATTTCTTCTTTTCTATTTGGTTATGCGATTGAGTCCAGATTTTGCAAATGTTACATCATCATCTACCTATGCAGTAGTTTTAATGAGCACGGAATTCAATTTGCAGAGTAAGACATTTGCAATTACATTTCATAGCAGAGGCGAGGTCACGCCATTTTCAGGTGAACTTCTTTGGGATACAATCGTTCTTATCTTAAGTAAACTCTCCATAAATTGTTAGGTCGACTCTTTTGGTCAGTCTTTTATCAGAGCCCTGGTTACAGTCGGAGGATTGACATTGTTGAAAGCACCTTAAATATCCCTTAATGCTGCCAAAACATAATTTTTATGCTTAACTGATATTACAATAAGACGAACGAGTTTTTAAGCCCGTCGTTACCGATTTGGTTTTGGTATATGTATATTGAGAGGTTAAGAAAAGCTTTCTGTTTACAGTCAAGCTTATAGGAAAATACAGCATCATCTCCATGATTTTTAGTATGAAGGAAGCCTATACTATTAGGCCCAAAGTCATTAATATTATGATTAAGAATTCGGAATAAATAATACCTTGCTTTCTGGCCATTGATCAGGAAAGGCAGTCTCAATACATATTTGCAAGCTATGGGATTACTAGGACTGAGTCTTGTTGACGATCTTCAGTGATCCGATCCAGGAGAACGGATTGAAAATTTGGATTGTTCAGTGCATTTTGTTCGTTTTATCAAAAAGGATTGATTTATTAAGCAGGAGGAAGTAGGAGATTAAAATTGTTATAAAGTCAGCAATGGTGTGAGGAAGGAACGGATACTTTTCGGAGAAAATCGCTTTAAATTTAATGAAAACTTTGCATTTATTAAGTCTTTTTAGTTACAATTATACTGAAAGTAAAGTAAAAATATTACTATTTGGTTGGTTGCCCAAATCGAGCTTTCACTCTATTCTTATATTTGACTTATTCCATATAAACAAACCAAAAAATCAAGATTTTGGAGTCGACCATTTCCGAATCGAACCAAGCTCGGTATGGTAGTTAAGTCTTGTACAACTAACAATTCACCAAAAAATTTATATTTCTAGTGAATCCCAAATTATGATGCATTTAATGTATGAAAAAAATCGAAATTTGCTTGAATATGCTTTCAATGTAATGGTTGTAACTTCTCTAATATCTAGGCTAAACAAATCATCCAAGCCTTGTTTTAAAGTTATAATAATAGTGCTTTAACGGCTTTAAGAATAAAATGATAATGTGATAATCACAGTTATAGGTGCTGTTTTTCACAATCCGCGATTCATAAAAATTTTATTTTTAACGCCTCCGCTATATCATCACCAAATCTCATTATTGTTCTCCTAAAGGTTTCTGAGATATAAATAAAACTTTTAAGCAAATTAGAAAAATTTATTAAATTTATTATTTGACATATTATCTATCATAATCTTATTTTAAATAAAATTTATTTGTTGATGGCTTAGCACGTCTATATGCATTTCATTGGTGCTTTACCAAATAGTCGGTAGACTTCAGTCATAGTTATGACTTTCAAGAACCATTTGAGAATTCATACATAATAATATTTTGGAAAATCACAAGAGAATAAAATAAATATAGTAGGCTTAGAAACTTATACAAAACTCAACAAATAATTAATATACGACATGAATCTATTTTATTTTTCTACACCTTTGTGACAGTTCAGAACTATGTCTGAAGTCTACTGACGATTTGGTACAGCACCAATGATATGCATATAGAAATGCTTAGCCATCAACAAATAAATTTCATTTAAAAAAACATATTTTTATTAATTTTTTAAGCCAAAAAAGAATATAATAAAAGAATGATGTGACAAGATCTTTGACAGCTTAGTCATATGTATGTAAAGTGTCCGCCAGATAACTTTTTTTTTGAAAACAGGGCGCAAAACATCGAGTGTAGCTTCGGCTGTGTGGCACGTAGCGCCGTTCTGTTGAAACCAAATGTTATCAATATCCTCCTCTTCAATTTTTGTGAACAAAAATTCGTTCAACATGGCCCGATAACGATCGCCATTGACTGTAAAGGCCACTCCTCGCTCATTGGCCCAAAATCCGCACCAAACAGTGACTCGTTTTGGGTGCGTCGGCTTTTCAATGTATGCGTGCGGGTTTTCTGTACCCCAAATGCGACAATTTTGCTTGTTTACATACCAAGATCAAAATGAGCTTCATCTGAAAAGATGATTTTTTTGGCAAAATCGGCATCTTCTGTTAGTCGATCGCAGGCAATATTTCCCAGCGTTGTTCAAGCGTATACACAACCATATTCGTTCACCGGAAGGATAAAACTAATTATCTGTCAAATCAGACATGAGCTAAGTGTTACCATTCACGAAATAAGCACTAGTTAAAAAAAAACGTTAGATGGCGGACCCTTTATATATTTTTAACTTAAAATTTTTCATCGCCCAAGTAAATTTTTAACCATCGTTGACTTTTCACAATATATTATATTGTTCACGAAAAGGTTGAGAATACGAAATTTACTGTTAAATCTGACAGCCTTACTTTACATGGTTTTGTAAATCTCGACTTTGACTCGCAGGTGAAGAGTTCCTTATAGTATGTAATACTATAAGACTGATGTATGAATAATGTAGACATTTAACATTTTTTAACGCTTTTTTAGTTGTAGCGCTTGTTTAGTTTTGCCGATTTTTTTCGGGTGTTAGCAATTTATTCGGTTATTTTTAGTTTTACCGATTTTTTTAGTTTTGGCGCTTCTTTTAGTTTAGCCAATTTTTTGGGCTTTTGGCGATTTTTATTTTTTTTGGTAACCTCTTGACTTTTGGTGATTTTTTGGCATTTTAGCAGTTTTTATTATTTTTTGTGATATTTTTCATTTAAGCATTTTTTTATTTTGGCCAATTTTCGTTTCGGCATTTTTTTAATTTTGGGATTTTTTTAGTTTTAGCGTTTTTGAAAATTTCAAGACTATGTCTCTTACGGTTTCCAAGATACAGCAGTGTTAATTGATGTAGTCTGCATATATAAACACTTACTTTGAAAATTTCAAGTTTATATACATATAATTGTCTGTATATTACGAGGGCGGATCAGTAAGTCCGTGACTTTTCGAACTTCCCTCGTAGGTATATGAAATGCAACACTGCTACCATCAAGTACCACCTGTTAATAAACTACTGTCGAATTTTGAGCAAGTATCGTCATTTATTTTGCGTTTAACAGTAAAAAAGTGAATTTCAAGTGCTCATTAAACATTATTTTTTTGTGAAAAAAAAATCGTCAATCAAACCAAGGAAAAGCTCGATAAATACTATTAAGACTCTGCACCATCGATTTCAATGGTAAAAAAGTGGTTTACTGACTTTCGTTGTGGTCGCACAAGTACAAATGACGCTGAACGTTCGGGAAGTCCAATTAAGGTGTTGATATGGTGTTGGCCGATCGAAGAGTAAAAGTGCGTGAAATTGTTGATTCCATAGGCATTTCATATGGCAGCGTGGTTTTGATTTTAAGTGATCAGCTGGGTTTAAGAAAGATGTCTGCAAGTTGGGTGCCGCGTTTGCTCTCAATTGACCATAAACGTAAACGTGTGACAGCTTCAAAGGATTGTTTGGAGTTCTTTAACCGCAATCCGAATGAGTTTTTGCGGCATTTTGTAACTGTGAATGAAACATGGATCCATTACTGTAATCCGGAGACCAAGCAGCAGTCTAAACGATGGGTTTTTCCGAGTGAACCTGCTCCGAAGAAGGCCAAGGTAAGTTTGTCGGCCAATAAGGTGGTGGCAACAGTTTTTTGGAATGCACGCGGGATAATCCACATCGATTACCTTCAAAAGGGAAAAACAGCGAGTATTGTGCCAACTTATTAGACTGATTTAATGAGGATTTAAAAAGAAAAAACCCCATATCGTTAAAAAAAATTTTATTTTTCATAAGAGTGCACACGTGGGCAGTCTCAATAGCAAAACTCTATGAATTGGGCTACGAATTGGTACCTCATCCGCCATATTCTCTGCATTTAGCCCCTAGTGACTACTTTCCATTTCCAAACCTAAAGAAATGGCTCAGTGGAAAGAGATTTAGTTCCAACGATGAAATTATTGACCAAACAAATGCCTATTTTAAGGACCTCGGAAAATCTTACATTTTGGAAGGGATACAAAAACTGGAGAAACGTTGGACTAAGTGTTTTGAGTTAAAAGGAGATTATGTTGAGAAATAAATTTTTGTTTTGGAAAAAAACGGTGTTTCTTCAAAAAGTCACTGGGTTAATGATGTGTTCGTATATTAGGATTTCAATATGTTTCTTTGCTCGTTTTAGAACAAATATTCATGAAAGATTTACATATTATGTGAAAATTGCAGGTTCGTAGCTCATACGGTACTCGAGAAGACAGCCAATGACAGACAGACAGACAGACGGAGGAGCCATCGTAGCGAAAACAAGAGGTTTCCTTTTTTCACCTTTGGTGTACGGTATATGAAAGTACCCAGGCAGAAAAAGACAGTCAGCGCGACGTTGCTGCGATGGTCTGCGGGTACAACTAACATTAGTTCAACATTCGTTTACCAAAATTCTTGTTTTCAATGTTGTCACAATACTCTAAATATAAATTTATAAGGTCGTCACAATGGAGATTTCCAAACTTAAGTAAAATTTTTGTATTTAAGGTGTTGTAGCGGTATAGCATTACTAAGAACGTGGTATTTGTAAACGTTAAGTCATAGTTTTATGTTTACAGTACTTTTGTGGTACAAAAATTTTGGAAGAGTCGTAATTTTTTATTTACAGTGTCGTGGTGGTAAATATTTTTTGCGCAAAGTCACAATTTCTGCCTGGGTAGTTATAAAAAAAAATGTATTCTTTCATATATTGAATGCATTATAATTTGGGAACCACTGGAAATATTTCTCAAACATTCTTTTGTAAAATATTAGTTGTAGAATACTTCACTATCCTACGAAAATTCAATCGATCCAGAGGAGGTCGACCAAATAGTTTCATACATTTCCAAACTGAAGGTATTTTGGTTGAAAAGGGTTTTTAGACCTACGCAATTATTCGTGAAATCCATAGAAATACTCATTAATATAAGAAGAAGAAATAAAACAAATATTCTTCTACCGCAAAATGTGTGTACTGTGTTCCACTTATTAACATTTACACTAAAACTTAAGGTACAATTTTCAACAAAAACCTATTAACCAACATCGATTTTTTCAAAAGTGGCTTTACGGTCAACAGAGAATATTGTTTATTTGAAAAATATGAAATTAATTCCCCATAGAACAATTTTCTGTTAATCGCCTTCTTAACAATCGTTCATATGCTCAAAGATCTGCTGGGTATCTGTGTACTCGTATCGTACATGCACATGCTAATGTTAGTGCGTGTGTTAGAGAGACCCCCGCAACAATAACGACTTTATTAAAGAATAACATGCGCGACTTTGGAATACAAAATATACAATTCAAAAAGTTTTACTCATGTTATTTAAAGACAACTATATTTTGGTTACAAACTCAACCAATCAGCAACCCAATGAACAATGAAAGAAAATTTTGTTTTCAAACAAACTCGTATTTGTGCGACACTTTGTTTTTCATTAGCAAAAAAGTTTATTTATTATTTTTAATTTTCAAATAATTTAATTTTATTTTCAATTCTTATAATTATAGTAGCAATAACGTATTCATTTTGTTATTAAGGCTTTTAAGGATTTTGTGTTTCCTAAAGTACAAAGGCGGTCCCAAAAATAGCTGACCGTATGTATAGATGACGGCGGTAGTTTGAAAAAAAATACTTTGGAGGAAAGTGAAACGTGTTTTAAGATTCAAGGGGCCACGTTGTAATACAACACTTTAATCAGCGAGGTCTTAGTCCAATTAATATTCCCCCTTATTGTGAATCATCAAGCATTTCCAAAATTTTAAAAATCTCATATTAATCGAAAGTTTGAAGATGTCAAAGATGTGCACAAAATAGGTGCCGCTTCGCCGCATTAAAGCCGAGTTTGCAATCCCATTCGCCTACATGGATGAAACTTTGGTTCACAACTTCTTACCTCAGAAAAATAAATAGTCCTAGCAATGGTCTGGAATGGGAGAATCGTGTGCAAGGAAGGCAAAGACAGTTTCATCTGAAAGCAAGGAACTATCGTCTGTTTTATTGGAATGCGCTTGACATAATTTTTATTAGTTATCTTCAAAACGAAAAAAAAACCAAAAGCGGGGAGTGTTATGCTTAACGTGACCAGATGATTTTTGCAAAAAGCGGGACATGATCGATCAAAAAGCGGGATTTTGAAGAAAATATCGCCAAAAAGCGGGATTTACAAATAAATCAATTTTAAAAAGCGAAAGTGTAATATGCATATACACAGTTTCGTTTGTACAAATTTAATGTCGTTGGCTAGTGATTGCATCAATTAAGACCGGCTGCACCGATTTCGCTATTTTTTTTATGTTTGTCATAACCCAGCTCAGGTTTTTACGAAAAGAAAAATTTATCACATCCACTTTTTTTAATTTATCTAAACTAGGAGAACGGCCGGGCCAATTTTTCTAGTATTTCTTTAATATGCGTAGTTTGAAGCATTGAACAGGTGGGCGTGACACCTCCTTTCATGACAAAAATTTGTTTTGAAATATTTTGGGAACTAATACGGTAAAACACTTGAAATTTTGTAGGAGTTACTCCATTGTTCTTATAAACTGTTAGAAAAAAGTCGGAGTAAAACAAGTGGGAGTGGCACCTCCCTTATACAACTTTAAAAGGTTGGAATTGGACATGTAGGTGTGGCACCTCCCACAGAGATAAAATATTTACTTTGAGATATCTGGAAAACTAATATAGGGAGAACGATGAAATTTTGCAGGGATAACTATATTGTCTCTAAAAGCAATTTCACAATTGAACATTTGTTTGTCTTCAAAAATAATGCCTGGGTACTTATCCTGCTGATTGGCATACAGCGTATTACTGATAGTCTACAAGGAACAATATGATATTAACTACTTAATGCCCAAAGTTTGGGTGACACTTCCAACGTAGAAGCAACATTTACTAGAAGATATTTTGAAAGCCAAAAGAGTCAACGTTTTTAAACTTTTGCGTAAGCAGTAACGCCAACAACGAGAATAGTATTATAAAAAGGAGCGAACAATGGAGCAAAAAGTGTGTCACCTCCTAAGTAAATTAAACATTATTTTTTTAATATCTTGATATATGCAACAAACACAAACTTAAAGTTCCGCTGATTCTGCCGATAATAGAAAATAGTCGGGTTTGGAGAAGTGAGCGGGGCTCATCTCAAATAGAGACATTGTTTACTGAAAAAAAAATATCTTGGAAACTAGTGCAGTGAGAATTTTAAAACTCTTCATGACTATTTATGTTAACAATGAGAATTGTATTCTACAAAATACTCGTAAGTGTATTATATCTGAGGGGGATTACTTTGAAGGGGACAAGATAGTTATTGATGAATAAATAAATACTTTTTGAAAAAATTTAAAATAACGGTTATTTTTTTATCAGACCTCGTAGTGCAGTTGGAACCACAGGCGTGATACTTATAATATAAAAAGTGTAAAAGGTGTAGCGAAGCACACAAGGGTTTGGCTAGTTATGCAATAACTACACTTAAAAATATTTTGAATGAATTTTTAGCGGTAACATATAAAAAAATCGAATAAGAAAGTTTAACACGTAAATCACACGTTGATTTTTCAATGTTTTTTTTCAAACACGAATTTTTGAGTTTGTAGACGAACGGTGTAGAAAAGCAAAAGGGGTAGAAAAAAAATCACATTTTCCGTTCTCCGAGTTTTTTTTTAAATTTTTCTTTACACTTTTTTCAGTTGTTGGTATGTTGCTTTATTTTATTTTTTTCATTCAATGTAATAACAGTTTTTTATAATACAAAACACTGCTAACCTGTAGATATTTTTGTAGCGAATATCGGATAAATATTTTATTTTGGTCAAAAATTTAGGTATTTTTTATTCTCAGATTGCATTTTTTGAGCATAAATGTAAAAAATAATTATACTCAAAATATATTTTTGCTCATAAAACGCTTCAAAATTTATTTTTGCTCGCAATTACAAAGACATTTATCTAATTATTGTGGTGTCGCAGTGCTGATCTTTAAGTAACCTCCTGTAGTTTCAATAAAATATTAACTGCTATTGTATTCAGAAGAAATAATTTTGGTTTACAAAACAAATTTTTTATGGACATTTGTTTGCTAAGCGTTTTGTAATGCAAATTTATTTTTTACTGAATAAGGCCTTATTTTAACATTTTTAATTTATATTTCTTTAAATGAAATTACTAAAATTTTTAGATCTTTGTATGGGAATTTTTTTTAACATGTAGGAAAAACGGATTTCTTTTAAATCTACTGGCAACACTCACACGATTTTTGAAGGCAAAGAAATCAAAACTAGAATCATGGAAAAAATCATCGTACGAATGTGAAATGTTTTTGGAAGCAACTTTTAAAAAGAATTTAAAATAAAACAAGATTTTTATATCCTCGTATGAATTGGGCCTAATATTGAATATTTCAAAGCTCTAAAAAGTGAAATAAAGAGGGATAGAAATTCGAGGCGGGATCGACCTATGAAAAACGGGATAATACCGCCTAAAGCGGGATGTCTAGTCAGGTTAGTTATGCTAAATATCTTTAAAATATGTTACATCCAGCAAAGTCGATATAGCGATACGATTTTTTTTTATAATAAAAGTTACTGAAAAAATTTGCCAACAGTGGAGTGCAGTCTGCGGTTAATGGCTATTCTCAGGAGCTACACAGGCTTTGCAGCCTTTTAATGATTTTTCAACAATACTTTTAGCGAAGTTATTTTTCTTCCCATAAAAGAGAAGTTCAGAGATTTACAATATATCTCTATTGTAAATCTCTATTGTAAATCTTTGAACTTTCAGTATTTGCTGCATTTTCTGTTGCAATTGTTTGCAATTTTAAGGCATTTACCATAAATTAGAAGAGCTTTACTTAGCATTTTATATAAATAAATTGACGACAATAATTTAAGATGTAAAGGGTGTTTTCTTAGCAACTTTTTTTGGCAACACTATTTTTTTTTGCAACTCAGCTGTTTTTGTGTATCATGTTCATGTTAAACATGTTCAGTTTGGTCTATAATTAAAACATAAATCGATTTACAAATGAACAATGCATGCAGATTATTAAATTTTATTATCAAAATTCATACTCGGTTCAAAAAAGCATCCATTTTGTGGTCAGTTTTGGCGCCCTTATGAGGCAGCTATTCGGAATTTTGTGACTGAACACTAAACCATCAACACGCATACGTAGAGTGCACACAGATGTAAATATCGCAAATGTATCCGCCAGTGCTGTTGATGACCGTGAATTATCGATTCGGCGCCATTCGCAGCAATTGGGCCTCTGTTACTTTTTTGTGTCTAAAATGGAAAAGTTGGATTTGGCTGACATGTGGTTTCAGCAAGACGGTGCCATACTCGTATGTCACGGAGCATGCGAAACAATGGCCCAATTGAGATGCGAGTTCGGTGAAGAGTTTACTTCACGTTTGGGACCGGTCAATTAGCCGTCTAGATCGTGTGATTTAATGCCCTTAGACTTTTTATTGTGGTTATATGTTAAACCTCATGTCTCTAGGGACAAGCCCGCAACGGTTGACGCACTGGATGACAATATTGAAGAATTTAAGTTAAATTTAATTATTATTATTCGAACTTCATTTGTATCTACATTTACGATTGGATCAGGCTAAAGTTTGTATCGCTTTGTAAGCCATATTACATGTGATAATTATTAATGAACAAACAACACCAACGTTAGTTGTAAATATTCTGACAAACACGTAGTAGAACGGAACAACCCGGCTGTTTTCGAAGGCCACTACACCATCATCATCAGCGTTCTTTGTGTTTGGTCCACTGTGTGTTTTGTCAGTTGATGTAGAAATTAGAATTTATTCGTGAGATTTCAGCTGATATGTTAGCGAGAGTATGCCAAAATTTTACTAAGCGTATGAACAATTTCAGGCGTAACTGCGGTCAAGATTTGCATTAAATTATATAGATCGTTCTACCGACTCAAATAAAGATTTTATACATTGCTATAAATCTTAAAAAATTACCCGTTATATGTATATTTTTAAGTTCACTTGAAAAAATCGGCAATTTTTTGCATTTGCAGGATGCACGCAAGTCGAACGTCATATTATGACGCAGATTCTACCAAAAATTTCGCCATTGTGAATTTCACTTGCTATGATTGCGTAAAATATTATATCAGCTAGGACTGGAAGTAATATGAAAAAAAAAGAACTACAACCTAAACGAAAATTACTTGCTATTTTGATGTCGATTAAAAATTAAAAAATAACATAAAAATACATTAGAAAATTGAGTGAAATTTAAAGAAAGCAAAATATAAATACGACGGATTCAAGGATAAAGATGTAAGCCCACTGAATCTAACCAGATGCAGACAAAAATTCATCCAGAACCTAAAAGATTTCTTTTCAGAAGGTTTTTTCATATCTAACATTTAGAAAAGTCGTTTACATCTGCAAGTACGAGTTTATGAAATCAGAGGCATCTAAATTTTAAAACTGCAACAATTATGAAATTATTCTGCTCAAAAAAAATGCATACAGAATATTGAAAATTAAAATAAAATGGGCTCTACACAGCAAATTGTGAGCTTCCTTCAATAAGTGATATATTTCGAAACATGACTTATGCTAGGAACACAACTGAGACGAACGACGAATTTCGTTCACGTCGCTGCGTAAATTCGACGTGTGGAACACAATAACGACGAATTTACTCAGCGAATTCTGCTCTTATAATTTATAAAGTTGGTTATTGTGTGTGCAAAGAGAGAGAGAGAGAGAGAATTGTTTTTTCGCCGTTCGTCGGCGTAAAAAATATAAATAAATCTATGGCAGAGTTCGTCACGCAAGACGAATTTCGTTCGAAAACGGTGCTGTGTTCATTTTCTTATGTATAAATGTGTTTCATTTCTGATGGCGAAAGATCGCAACGAAAAATTCGTCGTTCGTCCCAGTTGTGTTCTTAGCATTACTTACATAAAATCGAAATAAATAATTTACAATTTTCGTTTGGGTGCTTAAAAATATAAAAAAAATGAATCGCTTAAAATTTATGCTAGGAACACAAATGGAACGAAGGACGAATTTGTCTTTGGCTTTGAAGGAAACGTTGGCAAATTGTTTCCTTATTTTCATACACTGCTTGTTACACAGTTAACTATGATTGAGTAACTACGTCAAGCATGACTTCAAAATCGATCACAGAGTATGTTAATTATGTTCACTGATTTCTTAGAGCCTGTTTCACCAACTTATTTAAATATAAATTCATATTTAAAAGTAATTTTTCCACACCAAAAAGTGTAAATGAAAACTGATATTTAAATATGAATTGATATTTAAATAGAAGACTTGGGTCACTTGTTTTGCTCTCCGTTATTGCGAATTACACTGCTTAGGCGATATATCTGTGATCTTGGGTTTGACAGACGTTTTTGCAATACATAATGCACGGCTTGAATTGGTTCCTGAAAGTAGTCATTTTGATATAAGTGACACTTTCCCTATAAATATGTTAGGAATGCTCAAAATGCACAATAAAATAAATAAAAGCATATTATTGATTCCTCAATAAGGATAAGCTCCTTTTTATCATAAACTTTTTCATCGTATCCATTCTTCATTGACATTGCGATAAAAAAATTTTGGTTTTTTATTTTAATTTTCACTCGATTTTTTTGTCTTTAATGTTTTGGTTTGTCAGCTAGTTCAGCTAAAATTGCAAAGATGGAATTTTTCGCGCTTGAAAATTAGCTAAGAGTAAAGCACCAAACTTTTTTGTTTGCTGGGTTATTTATTTCTACCATATTCATATTTACGACAATACTTAACAACTAGAACAATAAAATGTAACATAAACAAATATCTTTTCAAAAAAAAAAAAAAAACAAATATATTTTATTAACAACACAAAGCAATATAAAAACGTGCATAACAAAATAAGACAAAAAAAATAATAATAAAAAGCAAAACAAATAAAATTAAAACAAAACATGTAATGGAAAATATTAGAATAACAAACACTTTCTTTTTTTTTTGGTTTAAAAACCACATGCTTAAAGATTTAAATAAAAGCTACGAGTACGTTTGGCAAACAATCAAATGATAAGATTGCATAAAAGATTAAACGAAAATATTTGGTTTTCATAAGAGTTAATAGAGCAAGATAGAAAAATATTGTTATAAAAAGTTTCAAATAAAGAAGTTTTGAACATTAGCAACACAAAAGAAAGGCGGATTCTATGGCTTTTTTGCGACTGATAGAATTTTTGAAAACACACTGCGCAATTAATTTTGTAGAATCATTTATTTGACGTTGAAATTAATATACTAATGTGCATACCAGAGAATGACTCAACCAAAATAAAATATATAATTTAAATAACTGCGTATAATCATAATTTTAGCACAAGCAATTCGTACGTTTACATTTTTTCTCTTAAGCCACTATAACTATAGAACATCCCTACTTCGTTTATGCGAAAAACTATAAATATGCTGCATACAACTAAAAATACAATGGCACATGCCTATCAACCGCATTCACTCTCTGTCGCACTTGTAGTCTGAATATGCTTATACTCAGACTCTGGATATTTAATCGGAAAAAAATATACGCATGATACTCGGGATATTTATTTATCATATAGCCACCGTATAAAAAAATGGAATTGAAAATGGAATGGAATATGTGTGGATTTTGAAAGATGCTGTATATGTGTGTATTCAGAAAATACCCTGCATATACGCATGTGCATCCGATTAATAGTTAGAGTATTTTTATAATCATTCTTGCGCTGCGTGATTAAAAAAAAATGTATATAAACACAAGTGTTGGACCTTTATAGCTTTAAAACTAATGCATGTGTTTGCATAGCAGCCAGTTTTTTTTAAATACACGCATTCATAGTTGTTTGACGGCCGATACTCAAAGAGTACTTCAAACGATACTTTTCTCATTCTCTGGTATATATTGGGTGTTTTTTATTGAGGTATAGAACTTTAAGTTGGCATCACTTTTTTAACTGGCGGCCATTTTGTCAGCTGTCAAGTGATTAATATTTAGTTTGGTTTGCCATTTCATCATGAACAGGTTGACAAAAGAACAACGCTTGCAAATCGTGCAAATTTATTTCGAAAATAATGGTTCAGTTCGCGAAGTTTACCGCAAGCTCCGTCCATTTTATGGTCGACATAATCGTCCATCAGAGCAATTAATTCGGTTAACCATGGATCGTTTTCGCACTACGTTTACTCTATGTGATAATACGCATCCGCAGAGGCGTCGAACAGTGCGCACCGAAGAAACAATTGCCGCTGTAGAGCAAAGTGTTGAAGAGGACCCGAATGAATCGATTCGCCACCGTGCACAGCAATTGGAGCTTTGTCCATCAACTTTATGGAAGATTTTGCGCAAAGATCTTGGCTTGCGACCTTACAAGATCCAGCTTGTGCAAGAATTAAAGCCGCGAGACCATGCAATGCGTCGTGATTTTGGTGTATGGGCCGAAAATGAGATTGATCTCGATGCTGATTTTCATCGCAAAATTTTGTTCAGTGATGAGGCTCATTTTTGGTTGAATGGCTACGTCAACAAGCAAAATTGCCGCATTTGGAGTGAAGAGAATCCACATGAGACCCTTGAGACGCCATTACATCCACAAAAACTGACTGTTTGGTGTGCTCTATGGGCTGGTGGAGTCATTTGGCCATACTTCTTCCGAAATAATGCTGGAGATTCAGTTACCGTTAATGGAGACCGGTATAGAGCCATGATAACCGACTATTTTGTTCCCGAATTGGATGGCATGAATGTGGATGAGTTGTGGTTCCAACAAGACGGCGCTACATGCCACACAGCGCACGTCACAATCGATTTATTGAAGGAAACATTCGATGAGCGCATAATTTCGCGGAATGGACCTGTCAATTGGCCACCAAGATCGTGTGATTTGACACCATTGGATTATTTTCTTTGGGGATATGTGAAGTCGCTCGTCTACGCCAACAAACCAGAAACGTTAGGGGACTTGGAAGCCAACATTCGTGGCGTTATTGCCAACATACGGCGCCATATGCTCGAAAAAGTGGTTGAAAATTGGACCTGTAGAATTGGCTTTATTCGAGCCAGCCGCGGCGGCCACATGCCCGAAATCATATTTAAACGTTAATGGCATAAAATTATCCTTCCAATAAAGCCAAATTGATGGACATTAAAACGATTTTCTTGTGTTTTATTTCAATTCGAAGTTCTATACCTCTAAAAAAAACACCCTGTACATAGTAACCACATTTAATTTAAATTCGGTAACGATAATAAAGAACACATTTATAATATCATTTCAATTCATTGAGAAATACATACAGTAGAGTTCGGCTATAATGAACACTGTTTAAAAAATAATCACGCATGAGGTACACCTTTTCCGCTCATAATTGTTAATATTTGAAAAAAAAAATTAGATTGCAACCAATTTTCACTTATAAGGAACTTTATTTTCAAATCTTCTAAAACCACAAAACTACATGGAAATTTATCAACTTATAACCAACAAAAATATAGCGCTAGTTATTGTCTATTGTTTTGTGAAGCAGCTGCTCTCGTATCTCAAAAATTCAAAATATAAATGTTTGTTATTAATTTTTTTCGTTAGTTTAGTGAAAGTTTTTCTTTTGTAGATTAAATTTATTATTTTCTTATTTTGTTTTTTTTGAACTTCGCCTATAACGAACAATAATTTTCATAAATAACTCAACTTAAACGAATAAATCATTTAAAATTTAAAAATTTTGAATGTTTTTAAGAAAAAAACTTTTTAATTTTTACAATCAGTACTCAGCATGGGGAATCTTGTAGACCTCACGTTTAAGTTAAATGATGTGTTAGATAATTTAATTTTTTTTCTTCTTATAACCAAACTTTGTTTAAAGTTGAGTCAGTTTTCAAATGTGCTTACATATTCTCAATTTAATAACATTTTAGATACGCATTTCCTCTCGCGAATAAAAAATTAATAACATTAATAATGGATTCACAATATCCTTTTTCCCCTCCCCTGAATCTGAGACTGTTATGCTGTCAAAATTATATTTCATACTTTATTACTTTGCATACTTAATAACAAAAAATTTTCTTCTTTCTATTAATACTTCAAATTGTATACTTCTTTATTATATTTATAAGTATTTGAAATCTAAAAAGTATACTTAAATTATTTTAAGCTGACAACATCCAAAGTAAATATTTGAAGGGCAATTTTCAGGAAAAGAAAATGGAAAAACAATAGCAACAACATAAACAGCAGCAAAATATTTAATGGCAAAAATAGAAATTGAATAAAAAATTGATAATACTTATTTATTAAATATTCTAAAGTTTTCTTTGAGCAAAAAAGGGCCGACAACAATGACTGACAGGCACAAGTTTTAAACCTTTGCAAGTGCAAAGTAAATTATCAATTTGACAGAACCGTGTTCCCACACACATCCGAGTAAATATTAAAAGCTGAAAAAGCTTGCAATAAAAACGTATCATATTTCAACTAACTTTCGAGAAATGTTTTAAATTTAAAAAGTTTTACCCGTACGCTTTCATGCATACGAAGGACATAAGGAAATACGGTTGGAAAATAGAATTTTAAAATTACAAGTTCATGTGACATTGTTTGTTGTTCAAGTATTCATAGATAGATACACATGGCTTAATATTCAGTTGGCGTACCAGCCAAAGCCACCCATTTTTAATACACACATACCCAGCGGGAAAACTCAGCAGATCTTCTTACTGCAGACCATATTAAAGGCCTGTTTAGGAATTTTTTTTAATTCAATTATTATTCTTATTTAACTGCTAAATAATGTTTTATAGACGGCTTCGACTCTTTCGCATAAAATATGGGATACACATTCCACATTGTCTTCTGTGAGAACATAGAAAAAATTATGCCCCAAAAATTTTCAAACAAATGTTTGCGTTTTGCTGTTTCAGTAAATTGTTTCTTCCAATTTTATTTGTCGTTTGTCGGCAACTTGTCAGCATTTACATGTATACAACACGATTAATAAAAATAAACAACAACAAGGGCACAACAGTGCATTGTACCTATCAACAAAAAAGATTAACACCAACACACTTAAGTTTTAATTTTTTACAAAATTGTTGTCTGAATCTACATACAAATTTATTTGTAGGCCCGCATTCATACAAAATATTAACTGGTTCAATGAATTTGGTTAATGAAAATTGAATTTTGTTTTTTTCTGCAAAGGGAGAAGAAAAGGAGTGACATTTTTTGTTTTGTTTTTTTTCACCAAAGCAAAAGTAAAATCGCTGGCGAAAGAAGCGAGACCGGAAGGGCTATCACGCAATAACAACGCGTGTAAAAAAGATAGTGTACATCCCGCTGGGTATTTGCAAGCACACGTACACACACCCACACACACTCCCACACGCATAGAAACTTTGGGTCATCCTTGCAAACATACAAACGTTAACATACACATTATACAAACACAGATATGCCATTTAAACTCTTTTGCAAATAGCCGCATTTAACTTAAAGGGTTCTGAAGTTCGTCCTTCTTTTTCCTATTTTAGTTTCTCTGTTGTACATGAATGTGTGGATATTTTTGTTTTATATATCTTTTTCCACTTTGTTTTCGGTCTGAAGCCTCGTTTGTTTGCCTTTAAGTGGCAATATTTTGCACTCCAACAGTATTCAAATATAATTCCGAGCACGTTTACCAAATAAAATAGCACGAGTGCACACACAATTTGACATATACACACATGTCTGTACAATTCTTACATACATACATACTTACAAAGGCATACGCACCCAAACCCATTCGCACACACCAGGGCAACAGTTAGAAATCTATCAGTGCAAGGCAAGAAATAAACGGTTTTAAATATGTAACTCATGAGAAGCAGACCCCTCTACTCTGTCGCCAATTGCAAAATACAACTCTGATTTATTTAATTTTTTTAATCGATTTCAAAAAAGAAGGTTTGATTGTATTTTTGAAAATATGTTTGTTTTTCAAAGAAAACGAAACTTTTTTTTACTTCTTTATATATTTACGTAGGCCTACAGCAGCTCTTCATTAGGAAAAATTTTAAGAAAAATCGAGTCACTTTGTTGCACGGGACAAATAAGTGAATTTTTTCGTGGAAATGCCCATATGTGTTATTTCATAACTTTGCCAAGTGTTAACTGATTTCAAAAATACTTTTTTTTGTCTGAGAGAATATAGCTGCCGCTTAATCCTATTTCAGAGGCACTCTGGGTAACACACACAATCACCCCTATCATTAGCATTTTTTCCCCCGAAATATGTTCCCTCTTCCCTTAACTGCAATCGCGAATGATTTTTTCTTTTCTTTTTTTTTTTTTGATTATCCTTAATGTGAGTTTTATTTTTAACGCATATTTTTTCATTTTATTTTTGAAGGTAAGCGCGTAATTTTGTAAAAATATTCACCCTTATTGCGAATGTCAATGTCGACGTTGACATCAAATAACAGTCGCCGTCATATCAATATGTATCCGCATTGGCTATGAGAATTGTGTTGACGCTGTCTTGTGATCAAGAAAAAAAGAAGACTTAGACTTAAACGAAAAGTTATGCGGCAAAGATCAGACATTTATAATTTTATAAGTTTGTGAATAGTTTAAAATAAGGATAATTATTTTACCTGATTAGAGATTTGTGGACTATTTTCGCTCAAACAAAACAAAATTTAAATTTGTTCCAAGCCAAATAGAGCCTTTAACTAAAAATGGAATAGATCAACATTTATTTCCAACAAACTAAAGCTAGCAACAACACTACGGTCTTTGGGACCAAGGGTCTTACGAATTAAGTGTCAGGTACGACTTTAATTTAGGTTTATCAGAATCCAGAGTATCAGAAATTCTGGAGGAGGCCTGGATGTATTATAAAATGGCATCTGTCCACTGTTTATTTAATTTGAAATGACCCAAGAAGAAAAGGCTGCATCTAAATTAAATTTTTTTAAGAAAACTAGCTTTTCTGGCGTTATTGGCTGCGTGGACGGTACGCATATAAAAATTTTGGCTCCTAGTAAAGAAGAGCAAAGTAAGAGAAAATACAAAAAATAATTATACAAATCCGTAGTTAATTTTTCAGATATGCGATTACAATATGAGAATTAGATATGGGAATTTCCACTCTAAAGTCAACATTTTTGTCGCGTGCGACAAAAAGCAATTAAGCTTGTATTTATCTAATGTAGAACTGCAGACGGCCTACACAAATATATTAATGAATTTAAAAAAATTTCATTTTCTTTGAAAAAAAAAAATCAAGAATATTTGTTTGGTGTCGCACGCTACAAAAAGTTGACATTTGCTGTGGAAAGTACAGCAACGCTACAATGCCGACAAAAGGAATTGTTGCCTCTTAGGTGAAATTACAAAAAGTGAAAATTCTTGTAGAAAACTAACACTAATATTGATGTATGTAGGTGCTGATTATTCCGTGGAGCCTTGTTTAATGACGCCTTAAGAAAGAAGTCCTGTAGCGATATTCAACGGAAAATATGCAAAAGCAAGAAATATAGTGGAGAGAATAATTGGTGTGCTAAAAAATTGTTTCCGATGTTTACATCGTGCCTGTCAACTCATTCATAAACCTGCTAAAACAACAAAAATGTTTAATGTTTGTGCTGCTTTGAATAATATTTGCATTGACTATGAAAGTTTGACTATGGAAAATTATATATCTAAGTACCAATGTCGTAGAAAATAACTGTGAAATGAACATAAGTATATGTACATATAAAGACATTAAAGTTAATTTAAGTAAATAAAGGCACAAATAATTAAAAATTTCAAATTTATTTAATTCATTTATTGCTTCTCAAGAACTTCCAGTTCTTTTCTTTTCATATTCATCTTTATGTTTTTTGGTTGAATTTCTCTTTCGAAGAGTTCTTCCTCTCTGTTTCGCTGTCTGTCCATTATTTTATTCTTTTTTTCTTCAACCTACTACAGATTACGCTGGTACCGACTTGTTTCTTTTAAAACCGTTTTCATTTCTTGCCCTGTATTTGCTTTGTCTGCGTATAACTTCCTCTGATACCGGGTAGTTTCTTTCAAAGTGTCTCTTATTTCTTTTATTATGTTAAAAATTTAAAAAACAAAACTTTTAAATAATTCCTTTCGTTGATCACTTCCGCTGGTTTCGCTTCTCTTTTTTTTTTATTAGAAGTGACTTCTTGCTCAATTGCGGAAGTTTATGGTATATCTCTGTCATCCTCAAAAATTATGCAATCAATGTCCGATATTTGATCTGGCCCGTCAACATCGGCATTAAATTGTTTTTCAAAATGTACCAAGTTAGACGCAGCTTCTTCCAGAAGCAAAAGCTTCAATAACTTACATATCACGCCTCCTGTTGCATTAATTTCTGCTTTGTTCTGCACTAATTGTCTTTTCACCTTGCATTTAAAATCTCTCCAAACCTGAACGTAAGCATGCATAAGTCAAATTTTTGTCGCGTGCGACATCAAAGTATTTTTTTTTAACTCTAAAGTTTTTTTACTTTTTTATGTACTTGTGTTGTCAGTCAGCAGCTCTACATTAGGTTATATTTTAAGAATAATCGAGTCGCATTGTTTTGAAATACAAGCTTAATTGTTTGCTGTCGCACGTGACAAAAATAGTGAAATTTCCCGTGGAAATACCCATATATGTATGTATTTTAAAACTGTTTTTAGTTTACCTTTTGCCAACCATTGCTCTCAAAGATTGGTGGTCCAATAGAATTTAATTTCACGGGAATTTCTGCCATTTCCCCTATGAAATCCTTTTCCTAGGTTTGGTTTATTTTTAAGCTGGGGAATCAGTTCCTCAAATTGTTTGCTGGTTGTTACTTTAATTATTTTCTTTCCATTTTAAATATTTTTTCAAACAACTAACCGTAACAATTGAAATTTTCTTCAATGTTGTTATTAAATTGGCTTTACCAATGCGAAGCATTGCCAACGTCAATGCTAATAATGCGTCGTCGGCGTCATTTCTGACGACGTTGACATTAGCAATAAGGGTGATTATCATTTTGTCACTTACAAGGTTATTCGCAACTAATCTACAATTATTGTCACTTCGGGCGACTCTAATATTTTTTTCTAAATAAGAAAAGGTAGTTTCAATATCTATTTAAAATGTTTAAAGCAGTATCCAGCAACATATAACAATAATATTTAATCACTTTCAAAATTGAAATACCGAAGTATATTTATTTGACATAAAGTCTTTATTTATTTAATTTGAAAATGTTGCTTGTTTTTATGGTTAAGCGATTGTCTAATGCATTTCGTTCCCGCTTTTTGGAACTCATCGGTAGACTTCAACCCAAAACATTTTTGATTTTAGCTAACAAACTTCGTATGTTTATAGTAAGACTCTTAATACTATATTGAGAATCACAATATACAAAAATAATAAGTTTGAAAGCCTCAAACAAAAATTTTTACAAAACAAGCATCTTTATTCGAAGTTGCCCAATGTCACAGCTAATTGTAAAAATGTGGTGGAAAATAAAATAGATGCACAATCGAATAAAGATGCTTGTTTTGTAAAGATTTTTGTTTGAGGCTTTCAAACTTATTATGTTTGTATATTGTGATTCTCAATATAGTATTAAGAGTCTTACTATAAACATACGAAGTTTGTTAGCTAAAATCAAAAATGTTTTGGGTTGAAGTCTACTGATGAGTTCCAAAAATCGGGAACAAAATGCATATAGACAATCGCTTAACCATAAAAACAAGCAAAATTTTCAAACTTTCAAAATTGTTTAAACACAATTTATCTTGCATTCTTACAAGAATAGCAGCTTAGAATTTTATGAAAATTTCTTATATGATATTACTTACTTGATAGTTAAACAAATAAAGTTCCTAAAGTTCCGTACTCAGTCCACAGTTTCAGCTAGAAGTAGCGTTGACTTAGAAAATAGTAATAAAAAAATAAAAAGTCGATCACATTAATTTTTTCATTTAATTTAACAGTTCTTTTTACGACCTTCACTGTACATGTGCACATGCAACACTGTAACTATGAATTTACGCATTTCTTTTGGCTCTGTTTATATGTATTGCTTTCAGCTTGTTTTTTTCGTTCTTTTATTAATTTGCTTGCAACATTTTACCCACTTTAACCAATTTAAAGGAACCCTTTTTGAAGTATAACAAAAAAATTAATTGTATTTACAAATATTTTTTTTTTTTTGTAAAATCATCCATTTACGAATATTTATTCATACATCCATAGATTTTGATGTGATTTGTGTACTTGACACTTACATAATGTATCGCATGTAATAAATACTTCCACAGTGAAACTGGTAAATAGCAAAGTTATTGGGGACACAAAATTTATTGCATTACAGAGTAAATTAGTTACGAAAAACTCCAAATACATATGCATGGCTTAAACAAGATTAAAAGACTCGCGAAGAGAAATAAGAGATAATAATAAGCATAAATAAAATAATATTTCAGAAGTTTTAAATAATCGAATGAATGAAACTTCCATAAGGAAGTAAGAGTTCTTTCCAATGGCCAAGTGTTGTTTCTTCATTTTTGCTTTATAACGGACTAACAGAAGTAAGTCACATCATTGATTGATTGACGGTTCGCAGAAGAATAGACTTAGGTCGAACTCATTCACTCGGTCGTTTCTTACACAAACCTGTGATCAAATTCATGTAATTTAAATGGGTTTGTCCATAGATTTGTTTCTTTTAAAAACAAACTTTTGTTTTTTTTTAATGTTTATGGCAACGTTGGTTGTGATCTCTGCCAAGATGCCAGATTGAACTTTTTCTATCAACTTCTATTGGTGGAAAGTTTAATTAGTATAAAATTTCTCCAAACTATGTACTAAATATTTCCTTGATTTTTCTTTAAGACCTTAATGATTTAGTAAAATTTTTTCCCAATCCAATCAAGCCACGAAAAGCTCAAAAGTTTGATTTTTTAAAAAACTTTAAAAAAGACCAGAGGTGGGTTAGGACACCTGGTTTGAACCATCCCAGCAAAAAAATTGCTTCAAATAAAGCAGGTTTTTACTATGAGAGAGTAAAGGTAAAGCTGAAAAACCTGCTGATATTGCTGCTGATTTTTGTATGGCGATACTACATTTTTTGCTCACAAAAGCGCTCTTTTTGAATCCAGCAAAACATGCAAATATAGCAGTTATCTCAAGCGCTCTTTAAAGGATTAATAATACACACGTATTTACTTATGTAAAACAGCGCTTTTCAAGATTACATTAGCAAAAATTCTGGCTTTTAGACCTGCATTGTTGTGGCCCTATTAAATCATTTTTTTTTCAATAATTTGCTTCATATACGAGGTTTGTTCAAAACGTATCGCGAATTTTGAGTTTTCGCGGGTTACGTATATTCGAATTCGGATTTTTTTGTGGTGTTATGTTGGTACTCATGTCTCTCACTTATGCCGAAAATATCGGTCATTTTGAATGTTCAGTTAATTGCTGACAGCTGCTTTATTGCACGTCTTTTGGCTCGTCTTCGATTTTTACCTTGGTTTGTGCGGCAGCTTCCATTGAGATGATTGAGCTTTGGTTTCCACGTCATAACCATAAATCCACAATTATGTTATGACCCTCTGGAGCAAATTTGGGTTGTCGTGGACAGAGTCCAACAGCTCATTAGCAATGTTCATGCGATGCTTTTTGGTCGAAATGGAGCAATTTTGGTACGAATTTCGCAGCGACCCGTCTCATGCCCAAATTATTGATAAAAATCTAATGGCACGAGCCAATCGATATGTCTAGGTCCTCAGCAACTTCTCTAGTGGTGATTCGACGATTGGCCAATACCATTTTCTTCACTTCATCAATTTTTTTCGTCTGTTGTTGAAGTGTTCGGGCGTCCGGCACGCTCTTTGTAGTGCACATCTTCTCGGCCTTCGAGCACACTTTGTACCCCGACAAACGTTCCAAGGTAGGTTCTCCGTGTGCCACAGTCAACATTCGGAATGCATCCCCGCACTTAATTTCGTTTTTCACAAAAAATTTGATACAGGTTCTTTGTTCCATTTTTTTAATAGGTAAAAATCGAAGACGAGCCAAAACACGTGCAAGCAAAGCAGCTGTCAACAACTAACTGAACATTCAAAATGACCGAAATTGTCAGCATAAGTGAGAGACATGAGTACCAACATAACGCCACAAAACAAAACAAAATTCGAATATACGTAACCCGCGAAAATTCAAAATTCGCGATACGTTCTGAACAAACCTCGTATGTTCACTGCTTCTAAGCAGCTCATATTTTAAAGTGAGTTATTATGCGCTTTATTGCCTTATTGCTTCAAAAAATATGAAAATTTTTTACTAGGATGCTACTGAGCTATATAAAACACATTTCACGTGTTAAATAACAATGCAATAAAATTATTTTTATTATTAAAACTAAAGGGTGTTTTTTTAGAGGTATAGAACTTCGAATTGAAATAAAACACAAGAAAATCGTTTTAATGTCCATCAATTTGGCTTTATTGGAAGGATAATTTTATGCCATTAACGTTTAAATATGATTTCGGGCATGTGGCCGCCGCGGCTGGCTCGAATAAAGCCAATTCTACAGGTCCAATTTTCAACCACTTTTTCGAGCATATGGGGCCGTATGTTGGCAATAACGCCACGAATGTTGGCTTCCAAGCCCCCTAACGTTTCTGGTTTGTTGGCGTAGACGAGCGACTTCACATATCCCCAAAGAAAATAATCCAATGGTGTCAAATCACACGATCTTGGTGGCCAATTGACAGGTCCATTCCATAATTGCTCTGATGGACGATTATGTCGACCATAAAATGGACGGAGCTTGCGGTAAACTTCGCGAACTGAACCATTATTTTCGAAATAAATTTGCACGATTTGCAAGCGTTGTTCTTTTGTCAACCTGTTCATGATGAAATGGCAAACCAAACTAAATATTAATCACTTGACAGCTGACAAAATGGCTGCCAGTTAAAAAAGTGATGCCAACTTAAAGTTCTATACCTCAATAAAAAACACCCTATATTTATATATATTTCATCCCCGCTTATGGAACTCGTCAATAGACGATGTTATGTATTCCACGTGAAATTAAAACGTGCGGAATTGCCATAGATAATAATTATATAATTTCACGTGGAATACAGAACATACCCGTTATTTCTTATTAGTAAGTCATCGGACATCTCTTTCTTTACGAACAAAGAGAAATAGAGAAAACGAAACCTAAAAAAAATGCAAAAAACCAAAAACAAAAATTAATTTATAACTGTAATATCATCGATTATTTTTGTTACGAGAATCAGGTGTCTGACATCAAGAGCATAGCTCTAAAAAAAATTTTAAATTAATTCCATATACTCAATGTGTCTATAAAATTTGTTTCAATTCGGTGTTAGCATACCTCCCATATATCTTAGAGTAACTAGAGATATTATTATTTAAACAAATCAGAAGTACAAGTAATGTAATAAACACTTTTACCATTACAACATAAGCTGACTCGTTTTAATCTCGAATTGTAGTTAGGCGGTTTTTTCACATGCAAAGTTTACTGTACAAAGTCCCGATTTTGTATGTGAGAAGGGAAAAGAGCTCTAATTACTTTCTCTCTCTCTCTTCTAAATTCAAGACTTTGAAAACTTGTAATGTGCTGCCACACAACTATTTTTGACCGGGTGCTGCCAAGTTAATAACACCGCTCAACAAAATTTAAAAAATTTTAAAACGACTATATAGTTTTGTTGTATTGTTGTTCCAGTAGTCCAAAAATGGTCCAAATTATAGATTCTATTGAGGTTTTTTTTAATTTTTTAAGTAAAATTTTCAATATTTTGAGACATGTCTACACTTATGTTGTCATAACTCAAAAACAACTAGTCCGATTTTGTTAAGCTTTGCAATAAAGCAGCAAATCTGAAAAATTTTTGCTGTTTTCGATTTTTCATGATTTTTTTGAAACAAAAAAAACTGCTATTTTCACGTAAAAAATATATTTTTACAATTTTGTATTATAACTCCGAAATTACTGAGCCGATTGAAACGCAATATACAAACGGATTAGATGTTATGTAAATAGTAATTTTTCCAAATTTAGTTTAACAAAATCGGACTAGTTGTTTTTGAGTTATGACAACATAATAATTTTACTTAAAAATTATTTTAAAAAAAATTGTCCATAGAATTTAAAAATTTTACCATTTTTGTACTAAGGTGGGCATGATGCATCAAATCTATATAGTTGTTATTCAATCATTTTTTTTGCTGTTGACCTGTGTAATTAGTGATTTTTGGAAATTATTCCAATTAAGCTTAACATTTGTTAATGCACTACTTTAAAAGAAAACAAGCATTTATTCTTTGAAATGCATTTAAATTTTACGGTCTTGTTTAAAAAAATTATTAAGGCTTTATAAAAGGTTTTTAAAACAAATTTTCATACAAAATTTTTCTGATTAAGCCTTTAAAAAGCCTTGATAATTTTTATAAATAAGGTTTTTAGTTTTTGAAAAAAAAGGAAATAAAAAAATTAGAGAGGTGTCGTAGGACATCCGGTTAGAGCTATGCTGCCAAGTTATACATATAAAATAAATTTCATGTGTGAAATAACAATGCAATAAAATTATTAATATAGTATTAAGAGTTTTACTATAAACATGCGAAGTTTTTTAACTAAATTAAAAAATTTTTTGGGTTGAAGTCTACTGATGAGTTCCAAAAGCAGGAACGAAATGTATATAGACAATTGCTTAACCATAAAAACAAGCCAAATCTTCAAATTAGATAAATAAAGACTATGTCAAATAAATATACTTTGGTATTTCAAATTATATTACGAGTATATGATGATGTCAAATTCGCCGCAAATATTTCAAAAAGTTTCTATCTATTCCCATTATTTTCTTTTCTAACTGCGTACATTTAATGTATTGTTTGTGGCCGGCGGCGCCTGGGGGGTTACTCTCTATTGCGATGCGAAAGCACTTACGATGCGAAAGCTAAATGCGATGAGATGCCAATTTGGTACTCTTTATTACTTTCGCAAATCCTTTCGCAAAATTCTTTGATAAAGTGGCAGCACTGACTTTGCAAAAGGAAATATGGCAAAGATTGACAGTAATGAAATGCCAAAATATGTAAAAAACGTCTTTTCAGAAAAGGAAAGTTAGGAAAAAGTGAAGTGTAACAGTTTTTAATTGAAAATAAAATAGTGTTTGATGAGGAAAACGACCGTGTAGGACGAGTCTTAAGAGATAAGTCCAACATACTCTCTTAAAAATTTCTGTTTGAATAAGAAAGCGAGCGAGAGATCCAGAGCAATTCCAACTATTATAAAACTAGCCGCCACATTAAAATTACTTGGCCAAGGCGGATATCAACATCAATTTGGCCAGGACCATACCCTAGGTCTATAATTGCTCAATTGCTTAGAGGTCTGCTCGGAATTGAAAGAATACTACGTTCCAACCATATCAAAATTGATTTGTAATGGTTTTTGATGGTTAGATCGGTCAAAAACAAGCACTTACACTTCAACATAAAATTGCAGGACAGTATGAATGCTATGGTTTGGTTAATTATATTTCACCTTGATTTTACATTTTTAGATACATATGCATGTGATCACAAAATTTAATGTAATTTTTTTTCTGTAAAAATAACAATTTTAATATCAAATATAAATATTTTTCAATGTACTCACATGTTTTTCTCCCTTTGCGTTTGGTATTTACCTATCGCAAGATATTTGCGATAATCGGACGATTTTGACAGACGCTTTCGCATTAAAGAGTGCGGTGATACCAGGTTTGCAAAACAAAAGAAAAATAGAGGCGAAAACCAAGGGGGCAAACGCATTCGAGAGTACCAATCGTTCGATTTCGTAGCATTTTTCTTTCGCATCGCAATAGAGAGTAACCCCCCTGTTCTCTCTTTTGTGCTCATGTGCAAAAGCAATACTTCAGAGAACGAAACAAATTAAAATCTAACATTTTGTTTCCTTTATTTTCGTACTCTGATTTTAAGTACAAATAAATAATAAAAAAAAAAAGTTATTACTTTTGTTGCGAAAATCACGTCCTAGCTTCCGTATCGCGCAATAAAGAGCATAGCTCCAAGAAGTATTTATATTCTCAAAATCTTAAATACAAACAAAAGTACATTTTCAATACTAAATATTAATTTTCACTTTGCTAAAAAAAATACATGAAAAAAATCAATGGTTTGGGGTATTTAGTGTTCAGAAAAAATAAAAAATGAAAAAATCAACCAACAGACCCACTCATCATTGATACACTATACAACCAGAAGCAAAACACATTGTAATTTAGTAGTTCCTGAATATGATGTAAAGACATGGAATACACGTTTAAAATGTACAAAAAAAAACCAAGTTCTATTGCAAAAACAACCACACAAAATAACAAAAGCAATAAAAAGAAAATCACACATGAGCTGTAAAGCAGAAGTAATCTGTATTATTAGAACGAGATTAGACTGAAAATTTCTTTAAACAAATAATTGCATCGCAAGAGAATATTTCTCAATACCAGAGGATCTACTCTGTAATTCGAAACGAAAGAAAATGCTTTCGAACATACAAATTCGAAATTATTTGCTTTCGTTTCGAATTACGGAGTAGACCCCCAGTAGTGAAGAATCAATTCGGATAAAGGAAGTTGTCAAAAATGCTTCCAAAACTCATATTATGCAGCATGATCAGTTTCTTTCACAACAACTTAACGAAGTTTCATTAAGTATTTCATGTTTTATAAATTCACCATTTGTTACAAAATGTATCTGAGAAAAAACTTCTTATATTGATTTCAGTTTTTATCAAATAAAGAAATCTGCATAGACACACTTTTCAAACCTGCCATCGTAACTACTCGTATATCTTTATGTGTGTGTACGTGGGCATGTGCGCGTTCATGTTGCTGGATTTCCTTAACCAAAAGGATCAATAAGGTTATCGCGCGTTCATAACTTAATTTATGGGTTTTCTTATTTCTCTCCAGTAGTTTCTTTTTTGCTCTTGTTTCTCGTTTAGTTTATGTTCGCAGTAACATTCAGTTTTTTTTCTTCTTTGCTTTACTTTATGACTGTTCTGTGCTTTCGCTACATTACCAGGCTACAGTGGGTTAGAGTTAAAGTATTTTGCAAGTTTATTGGCAAATTCTAAGCGGATTATGCGATTTAAACATACAACACTGGATTTTTCTAGTTATGGTTTGTATTGGAATCATTTCCATCAACATGGTTAGAAACGGTGTCTGCAATTTCTGTAATATTTCTGTGGACATGAGGAAAAAGTGCTTAAGTCATATTTGACTGTTTTGCAGGAGAGCACTTTTAAGGGTTCAAGTTGACTTTCAGACATTTATTTCTTTTACAGTTACAGGGTACTTTCAAATATGCAGATTACGGAGGTACTATTAAATCAAAATCAGCTTATCTCGATTTAAGCACTTTTTTTAACCTGCACTCAAGCTTGATGTAGATGGGAAATTCCACACAAAGCAACCCTGCACAAGAAAAAATAATAATTTACTTAGTTTTAATAAAAAAGAGAATGAATATTCTGGAAAAATTAAAATATCGCTTGTCCTCAAAAACCTACATAAATCGAGCCATAACCGCCAAGAAACTTAACCGACACATTTTTTTAACATCGTTTCTTTTGACGATAGTCGATTATTTACGATAGCAAATAATCGATTTCGGCCAAAAAATTAAGTTTGAATATTATGTCGTTTAAGCTTTTTTTTTGTCTTATAATGAGAGTATTGTGCATTAATTTATTAACTTTTCGGTCACACCGCTCACCGTAAAAATTTTAAAAGTTGCATAAGATTGTTAAGCTTCATAAGAAATACTTGAAACTTTCTAACAATAAAAAAGTAAAAGCAATTCATAATACATATAGAAAAAATTTCTGAACCTTCATTTTAATATTCGAGTACATAATTCGTCACATCAAAATTGAAGTGCTATTATTTTAATGGAAGTGCAAAATATTAAACAGGAACAAAGGAAGAGACAGGCAGAAAATAATAAAAAAAACATATGAATTGCCTTAAGCATTAGAAAGAGAAACAGACAGGAAAAGAATAAATACTAAAAATATATGATGAAAAAAATCACTGGAAAAATAGGAAGAAATTATCAAAAAAAAAAAAAAAAAAAAAGAAAGAGCAGACAAGGGAAAAATAATGAAAGTCAAATTGTAAGCGCTTTGAATAGAACTTTAGTTGAGAGATTTAAATCACGGCGTTATTAAATTTCCACTCAACGTTCCTTGTAGTCCATTAAAAATAATTTCTGTTATTAAGAATCTCTGGTGCCTACAATAAGCATAAAAATAAAAATTCCGGAGAGTAACATTAAAAAATAATTGTTTTGTATTTGTATAATATATGTATATTTCATACCCAATATATTTTCGAAAAAGTTTTTTCTTAAGGAAAACTTGTTTTTTGCAGCCAGTAAATATTTGATATACATAATCAAAAACACTGAACAATTTACTACACCAAAATTTTACAGAACATAATTCTAAAAACTTTGTTAGAACTGATATTTGTAAGGTCACACCCGTCACAACCTTTTGATGGCAATTCTGAGCAAAAAACATGTTCTTTCAGTGTCTAACTACGATTATATATATTTTTTTTAATTAACATCCTTGTGATCTTTTTTTAAATTATAAATTTTAAAATTTTTGTATTGTAACAAAAAATGTGAGTATCATGGTCACACCCGTCACAATGGTGTTACTCAGATAAAAGGTCTTATTCAATGATGTTATTCCATACCTATGTTTATATAATCAATCAGGCACCCGATCATACGCTTTTACGCTGATGAGTGAAGAAGAAATTAAAAAGTTTCAAAGAGCCATATTAGTACAATATTCCTCCCAAAGCTTATGAATGTCACACAAATAAATATATAAATAAATTTTTTCACCATTTTATTTTTTACATGAGCCCATGATAAAACCCATTTAAATTACATGTGTTTGATCATAAAAGAACCGCAAACATTGATGTCGCCACCGTTCAAAACTTATTCGGCAACTAGACATCGTCTAGTTTCATGTGTAAAAACTCCGGCAACCCTCAAACACGTACCTGACACTTTTCGCACCATTTTCACTAACCGTATTTTCGGTACCAACCGAAAACCACTTCGCAAACCCCGATGCGGCCTTGGTTTGCTGTCGTTCAAAATTTATTCGGCAACTAGGCATTGTCTTCTTTCATGTTCAAAAACGTTCGGCAACTCTACAACACTGACTTGTTACCTTCACGCACCATCTTCCCTCAAAGAATTTTCGGTACCATCTAAAAACCGCTCCACAAGCATCGATGCCGCCACTTTCTGGCGCCGTTCGAAATTTATTTGGCAACTAGACATCGTCAGCTTTCATATAGAAAAACTTCGTGCTACCTTCCAGCACGGCGTTGCCACTTTTTTGCACTATTGGCCCTAACCGAGTTATTGGTACTAACTGAAAACCCCTCCGCAAACACTGATACCTCCAAAATCGTATACTTTTATATGGAAAAAAGTCCGGCAGACCTCCAAAACGGACTTGTCACCTTTGCGCACCATTTTTTAGAACAGAATTTTCATTATTCTAGTTTCTTTTGGACTCGTTTCAAGCTCGTTCACACAAACCGTTTGTGTCTAAAATGCCCGACTGAACTGTTTCAAAATTACCAATGAATATTGTACGACATACGACTCCTACAATAGGTTGTGAATTGACCAATTATTATTAGTTAATTTACTGTAAAAATTTAATTATTTTTTAATCTACACTACAAAAGTGCCATTTAATTTCATGTGTTTCGCCACAACTTTAATTGCCGCTTTATTTGTCTCTGTCTCACTGTGCTTTATAGAATTTATTCATGGGTTTATGTCAGAGCTGGCCACCCAGAAAAACACGAGAGTTTGTATTCGCGTATGTGAATTCATTTGTATCAGAAGCCGATTAATGTTCGGCACTCTGGTGCTACTTTGGGCAGCTCAGGTTTATGTGTATTGCGTATGTGTGTGTGTCCGTGTCCGTGTCGAGGAGCAGTAACAGCAGTGGCAGTTAGTCCATATTTATAGGAAACTGTTTAGAGCTTGATAAGCGCTGTGTGTTCAATTTTATGGTCGTTAATGCAAAGTCAATGCATATGTTCACTTCTGTGTGTGCATGCGTGTATGTATGTATGTATGAATGTATGCGTGTAGGTACTTTGGCCTTTCCTCCCTTTTTTAGGTCTTCAAAAATGTTAAAAATAGTTTATGTTGTGTCGGCTTTGCTTTTGTAGTAACACACAAGTCATTGATAATGTGGTGTTGGAGGACATACTTCTGCTCTGGTGATTGCTTTGAACCAAACACACTTTTAAAAGATATAATTCATGCATATCACACATACACACTTGCACGCTTTTGCACAGCCATACTTGCATACTCCTCACTTACAATATGCTCTAATAAATTTGTCGAAACACATTCTGGAAATCTATATTTTTCGAAGAAGCCATAACTACATCGTTGTTTTTTTTTTTTGGTTCGCTCTATGTTTTAGTTTTTCTATACGTTTTTAAGCACTAACTATAATAAGATTTAAAAAAAAAGTAAAGAGATTTTTTACAACATTCAATGCATCACGATATCCAGACAGAAGAAGAAGAATAAAATAGGCAGACACTTGGAAAAAGTACATGTTGTGTTCAAGAGCGATAATCGGTTCACAGTGTTCAGTGAATTAAACCGTATTGTCAAAGGTTATTATAGCACTTTTAGGCTGAAGAGATTAACTACAATACAACCCAGCAAAAAAAAAAAAAAAACCGGTACTAGAATCACTTTCATTGCCCACCAATTACTTCAGGCACTGAATTTAATATTTTAAGGCAGTTGTTTATATAAAAAAAATTTCTAGACAACATTTTAAGCGAATACCATTCAGTTATTTGGATGACTTCTGTCCCATGACAACTAAAATTAAATTCATTGATGTTTCACCAGAAATGGAACTACTTGGAGCTAAGTTCATCAATGCAGTAACTAATGATTTGTATTGTCATTTTTTGCTGGGAAACAATATAAAAAAATATTAATTCTTTTGATAACATGTCGGACGAAAATTTTGACTAAACACACCAATCCCTATGCGGAAAATCTTTTTCTGAAACACATAAATTTTATCTATAAAAAAAGTAATGTATGTATGTATATTAGGGTGTCTCGCAAAAAAAAATTCGCCGTACACCACCGAATATAAAGTATTCTTGTAAGGCAGTTAAAAAAAAAAATATTTTTTTTGCAAAACGTAGCGGTCGCCAAAATACACAACGAATTTGGACCTTTAGCAGGAAGGTTATTGGATCCAAATGGGGATTAAATTACAAGATGACACACTAGCTTTTCACAATTGTGATACTACCAATTATAACGTACGCCTCATTAGTGTGGTGGAACTCTTTAGAAAAGAAGGTCGCAATTGATAAACAGATTAAATATGAGACAGCTTTGGCCGCCACAAGACTGATGGCAATGTGTGAATGACTAACATCAGAACATACAGCCAAATGCCAAAGTCAGGTGTGATAAAATCCACATTAGGTATGTATAAAGTAACTGTGTCGCCATAACACTTGAAAGTGTAAAATGGGAGAGAGGAACAATAATAGGGAATAATTCCGAAACTATTTTTTGCGTGGAAGGATAAAAAATTGGAAACCGATGGGGTAGCGGAAATTATGACATGAGTCATTATATGTAAATTCTTTCGCCTGCATTATCATAATAAAGTCCTTCAAACTGAGATCACGGTTTTAACGGAAGGCTTTAAATATATATAACGGAAATTGAGAATGAACTACCTATTCGTATCTTTACTGATAGTAGGAAGTTATCTAAACCTTAAGAAATCATCAATTTCAATCTGTAAGAGTGCTTGAATGCAAAAATGAGATAAACTGGTACAGGTATTGCAGAGAAATCGAGATAATATGGATTAAAGGACATCAGGGTGTCTCTGGAAACGAATAGGCGGATATTCTTGCAAAGATGGGCTCATTACTGAATAACATCACACTAGGAAATGTCAAACATTTTGAAGAATTAAAAATGCGTTGATATAATGGGCTATAGAACAACACACCAGACATTGGCATACCTCTACTGTTGGAAGAGTGACCAAAATTCTCTGGGGAAAACCCAAATAGTAACGATAGAGATTCTAAGTTTAAAAAGACCAACACTACGGAACTTGGTTAGCATAATAACAGAACATACAGAGTTAAGAACTCACCTGGCTCGCATAGGTGTTGCTGACTATACGACATGTAGAGCTTGCCAAGAGAACGGTGATGAAACTCTAGAACACTAATTGTATCACTCTCCAGCATTCAGTCAAATTAGAAGACAAATTCTTCCATCTCAAAAGTATACTAGATATGGAATATCTTAGGTTTTCAGACTGGAAAACCTTGAGAAAGTATATTGAGGAGACTAGATTCCTAATCTGACTAAGTTCCATAGGTTTTAATGGTGTTTATTGGGTATTACCCCAGTATTTCTTATCAAGAGCGCACAACATGCTATAAAAGCAGAGGTGTAATCTGAAATGCATTGGGTCGTTAGGTTGACCCTAACCTAACGTAATGTAATGTAATTAAACAATGTGCTGTGGCTGTTTGAAAACACTAATCAGATAATTAGGAAGTAATATTTATAATAATAAAAAAAATCATTAACTTAGGTACGTATTTTGTAAAGTGGCAGCACTGATAGTTAAAGTTCCAGCAAATCAGATATTCTTGTATTTATGTATTGATGTGAAGTCAAATAAATACTCAAAGTGTTTTTATAATTACATGATTGTAGCTGATGCAGCATATAAGTTCATTTATGACAGTTTGTGCTACGTCATTCAAGGCTTGTAAATTAACAAAGTGGTTGTTCTTTATAGACTTTAAAAGTGTATTGGATGCGTCAAATTTGACAGAATTCTGTAGTTTAGCGAGAATTTCAGGAGTGGCCAGCAAGCTCAACCAATTCTCATATTTTACTTTTTTTTTTGCTTTTTAAAAGATTTATGTAAAATATTTTCATTAAAAATTTGCTCAACAAACCTTTTACATATCAAAAATAATTTCATGAACACAGTGTGCTAAATCTTAACGAGAATTTTTAAAGTATCATTTCACAAAAGCATCTAATTTACTTTCCTAATGTTGAAAGTGCAGCTTTATGCCGATGAAGCTAATTACACCACAAATATATCCTAATTAGACTTCAATTAATAAAGGAAATATTTGATTAAATTAGTCCATTCAACAAAATTTCTCAATTATCCATTTAAGCCTGTCAATCAAACTGCCAATTATGCTAGAGCATTGTATGCCGTTCGTATGTACTTATTTTGGAAGGCCAAATTAGGCAGGTTTAAAAACACTTTCATGTACAAATGCTCTCACATTTAAATATAAAATACACGCAGGCACTCAAACACGCACATGCCAGCACACGTCTGTTGTGTACACAACAGACGCACTCATTAGATCGACTCAACGATTAACATTTCGGAAGCAAAACCTTAATTTATTTGTTTAAGAGCAAATACTGAAATATAATCATATTTTTATCTAAAAGCTACTCGAACATTAAGCATTTTTTTTATTAAACTCAGCTATTTCCAGTATAATTCATGTCCTTATATTAAATATGTTAATGTAGTCGTTTGTACGAGTATGTGTTCGAATTTAATTCATAAATAGCAACTGCTAGTTTAAATTTATGAACATGGATGTGTGTGTGTGCGTGTGTGTATTAAGCAGCGTGTGGTATCGGTTTGCTGAAGCTGCTTAAATTTTACCTTGAATAAATCAGCATCTAAAATTTATTCTCTGCTGCCGAAACGAAGGATACTTTGCAATAAAGGTCGTTCCAGAATAAACCAACCAAATCAAATACATAAGGAAGTTAGCAAGTGTCATGGTCAAATGTGCACACACTGACAGAAATGGTTTAGAAAGAATTTTATAATTTCCTAGTTTAGATTGACATTATTTTTCTTAATTTAAGACTTGGTTCGACCTCATTCCAGTGGTATTTTTTTACACAAACCCATCATCCAAACTTATTTAAATTACATAAGTTTGATCATAGGCTTGCGGATTAAGAGAGCAGCGCCCTTTAATTTACTCTTCTATTACGTATGAGTACATAGGCATTGTTGAGAAATAAACAACATTAATCAGTCTAGCACAAAGTACACAGAGGTGACACGAGACCATAACGAGACGGAAAATAATTGTGAACTATTGACGCCTCGCTCACACCGAACCTGTGTCTTCTTTAATGTTTCTTTCGTAGTGGCATTAATTTAACGTTTTTCATTTTATGCTTTGTGTCCCCATTCGCTATTAAATTTTTGTAAATAAATGGTAATCTATATATATAAAAGAAAGTAGTGTTAGTTACACCACTTATAACTCAAGAACGGCAGAACAGATTTGGGTGAAAATTGGTAGGGAGGTAGCTTAGAGCCAGGAGACGGACATAAGATAATTTTTATCCCGTTCGACAATAATTGTAAAATTTGCAGTAAATATGGATTCAGAATTAAGTAAACTGTACCATATTAATTCAGCGGCTGAGCACATAATTTGCAATCAACGCCGACTATGAGCCGTCGGCTTTCTGCATTCGTGTGCATTTCACTAGAGTTGTGCTCTAAAGGAACGAACCAGGGAATAAATATACTTTAGTGAAGCTACTCAAAATAAAATAAAGCTTATCATATATGGTGGAAAATTTAATTCTAAGAAAAAACTATCATGTCCAAAAATCCTCGGAATGGCATATTTACGGAGTTAGGGACCTCCAAAGTTTTGAATGACTTTTTTTAATGTGCCTTTATACATATATATAAAATCGCAGTGTGTGTTTTTTACGAACGCATAATTTCTGGAACTATAACAACTGTGGATCTGAAATTTTCAACACAGGTTCGGGTCAATACCGGGTAGGTTTTCGTTTTGTTTTTGACCCAACAAGTGACCACTGTATGGAGTAATTTATAGTTTAAAAAAACTAATTGAGGGTAAGACAACGTTTGCCGGGCTCATCTAGTAATTAATATTTGTGAACGAAAATGCTTAAAACGAAGTCTCTAATCATTTGAAAACAAATTTTAATCACTTTTTTAATACTAATAACCTTTTTCGCATTGTTTTCTTTAATTCAACACCTCAAGTTCCTCCATTTAATTTTGTACAAATGTTCATGTGCTCAAATGTATTTTCATTTTATGCTTTGTGGTCTCATTCGTTGTCGGCTTTTGTAAGTTCAAGTTAAAAATTAATATTTTTGAAGGAAAATTTTTAAAATTGAGTTTGCAAGCATTTGGAAACTAAATTTAATCACTTTTATAATACTAATAATGCTTTACATATTGTTTTTTCTTAGTTCAACACTACAAGATCTTTCATTTAATTTTGTAAAAATTTTCAATTGTTCATTTCACAAATTACACATTTTCTCTTGTTTGTTTTGATTAATATCGTTAACAACTTAATAACAAATATACTACAGTTGTCCTTTTCTCGCCGAACCTGTGTCAGAGCTGATTTTAGCTTTTTTCATCACTCACTTTCTTCACCTCTGTGTATTTTGTGAGTCTAGCTTAAAATTATTTTGGTAAACCATAATGTTTGGTTTGTCAACGTGCGTAGTCACGCATAGAAAAACATGACATGCAAAGGCAATTTCGAGCATATATTCAAATTATTTTAAGCAAATTTCCATCGTTTTACCCACTATTACATTGACGTTGCAACACTGAAAGATGCCTTTTTTCATAAAAAAAAAACTTGAGTGTTTCTTCTGACCATCATAAAATCAAGTTTGCCTTTGGAGATTTAAAATTTCAAACTAGGGAAAGAAGATGAAATTTCACTGGCAACACCGATTCGTGGTGAGAGTATAACTCATATAATCGTAAAACCTAGAAGTATAAGTTGACGACCGCTGGTCTAAAACATAGCCAGGCGAAGTGCCGAAGTTCAATCGGCTTCTTATAAAGGGTGAATTTTTAGCAACTTATTTTTGGTAACACTGTTTTTGGCAACTCAGCTGTTTTTGTGTATCATGTTACTTTTAAACATGCTCAGTTTGGTCTACTTGTTACTGTTAAACATGCTCAGTTTGGTCTACAACTTAAGCATGAATCGACTTACAAATGAACGACGCTTGCAGATTATAAAATTTTATTATCAAAATTGATGCTCGGTTAAGAAAGTGCATCGTGCACTTCTTTCATTTTAGAGTCAGTTTGGGCGACCTTCTGACGCTGCTATTCGGAATCTTGTAACTAAACTTCTCACCAAAATTACATTATTGAACTTTAAATTACCAACATGCATACGTAGAGTGCGAACACAGGAAAATATCGCAGCCGTGAATTATCGATTCGGCGCCATTAGCAGATTTTTTTCTGCCCATAATGGAAGAGCTGAACTTGGCTGAGAGGCGAGTTCGGTGAACAGTTTATTTGACGTTTGGGGCCGGTCAAGTTATTCTATTTTTTATGGGGCTATAGGGACAATCCCGCAACGGTTGACGCACTGGAAGACAATATTGAAGAACTTATTCGTGAGATACCGGGCGATATGTTGGAGAGAGTATGGCAAAATTGGACCCATTTCAGGCGTAGGCGTGGTCAAACTTTACATGAAATCATCTTTAAACATTGAATTGTATAGATCGTTCTAGCGACTCAAATAAAGACTTTATATATTTCTCAAAATTTTATGTGTTTTTTTATCAAATTCGAAAGCTCTTAAAAATCACCCAATACAAATAAACACATACACGACTATATTTCTCTTGGTGGCCAGCGCTGGGGATGCACTCTGTAATTATTAACGAAATAAACTGTTTTCTAATTTGCATGTACATAACATACAAATTCCAAAGTATTTTCTTTCGTTTCGAATTATAGAGTAGACACCGTGGTCTAAAATTAAATGCACACAAAGAGAGAAAGAGAGAGAGAAAGAGAGAATTCGATTAAGGTAGAGGTCCATAGCCCGCTTTTGCGCGTTACGATTTCTATGCATCTGTCAAAAAAGTAGAATCAATGTAATAGTATGTGACAAGTTACATTGCAAAAAGCGCAGAACGCGTAGGCGCGTTCAAAGCAAAAAGTAGGTCTACTTTCTACTTTTGTACGCGTTACAAGCACCATGAAAGAAAGTCAGCTATTCTTGAATGCTAAAGATGTTAAATAATACTTTATTTCTTACGTTATCGATAAATATTATTTTGCCGTGGATAATTATTTTCTTTTTTTTTCATTAAAAAAAATTTCTTAGTAAAAAAACTTATTTAATAAAATATGTGAATATTTTCATTAATGCGATGTATTTTAATTAACTTTTCACCACACTTTTCTCAGTAACAAATTTTGCATATTAGTTATCGATTACTTTTACGACAAATTCTTTTAAAAACTCGATTTCACTCTCCATTTTTTCTTTATAAGTATTTATAAACGCACACATCTGATCAAAACAAAAATAAAATGGCGCATGAAAAGCAGTGCATGTAACTCAACGCGAACAAAGTATAGAATGAAACAAGAGGATGAAACGCGTGTAAAGCATAACGCGCAAAAAGCGAGCTATGGACCTCTACCTTTAGGATTATGGTATAGCGGCAGCGTTACCATTTGTCAAGTTTTTCCTTTTTTTTAATTTTTCTGAGATGCCAAAAAGTTTTTTGAAAATATGAAGTCTTGTTAATATAACGATTTTATATTTTCTTATTCCCCAATTACTGCAACAGTGCCTAATTGTGTTTACTCCCTTTTATGTACGACTATGCCGTTTAAATGTACAAGAAAGAAATATATTAATTAATGTACGTGGTATTTTTTTAAAGATCTCTAAATCTAAATATGAATTTTATTTTGTTTTTTTTATTAAATGTTATGTTTTTGATTTTGATCGTTTTTATAGTTTTAAATAAATGAATTCCGAATACATTTTTATGTTTTCTTTTAAAATGTTGGTACTTTTGTAGACAAAAAGTTTTTTTTTGGGAAAAAAGTTTTTTTTTCAAATATAAGACGTTTTTAAAAAAAATATATTGTAACGCTGTATAGCTGTCTATTATCCATGGAAAAATTTTTTTTGTGTGAAGTTTTATTTGACAAACCTCACTTGGGATTTAAATTTTGACAAACTTACTTTTTTCTTTGTTTCCAAAGTTCCTTTCCAAGATCAATAAATTATTGTCTTTACATATTTCATTAATTAATAACTGAAGAGTTCTAAAATAAGTATTTTCACATAATGATGTAAATAAGTGCTTAATTTATTCATTACAGAGAAGTCATTATTATACACATAAAATAATTATATAAATTACTACCACTCATTACTTTGTAAGCCACTAAAAGGGTACTACTCATTACAAAATCTCGAAAAAAATTTAATGGCAAGTTTCTAATTTTAAGTAGTTTTTTCCTCAGTGTATTTAATAACTTACATACTTGTCCTGCAATGCAAATATAATCAAATATATGTAAATCCATGAATTTGTATGTATGTTTGTGCTTGTACAAGGTTGAACAATGAAATTAAACAAGCGAGTGTGCTGCATTGGACTTAACCGAATTTTATACACACTTTTGTGGAGCATGAAAAACACTAAAAGTAAAAAAGTTATTTCTTGCCGTGCAAAACGACCCCAAGCAGGAAAAAAATTATCAACTCAATTGTAATAAAAATCGTTCAACTGATGTCCACTAGTGAATGATCAGAACCGTTTTTTGGACTTGGATCGGTTAACATCTGAGAAGATATATCGATGGAGATCAAAAATACCAGGGAACTCTTTTGGTTCAATCTCCCTGGATGGAGGCATTCAAAGCTAATGACTGGAGGTTTAGCAGGTTGCTGAGAAGAGAAAGTAAGTTTTCAGATTACTTGGGTCCAAATAACAAAAGGATTTGCCTTTGTGTTAGGTTAAGTTAGATTATCAAAGGAACATATGTATAACCAAAATCATTTCAAAGCTCACCAATAGTTAAGTAAAAATAATATCGGAATTCTCACAGGCTACTTTTCTAAGGCCATTGTAGACTTAGAAACACTTCAACAGACATGAGACATTGGGAGTAACAGCCTGTGCAGATTCTCTGATTATAAGAATGAAATTCCAGAGCATATTCTGATGGAACGTAAAGCTTTATGCCACATAGGAAACAGCCAATTAGGCAAGAAACTACTGCATGATTGGCAATCAGTGTTTAAAAACTGTAATGATTTTCATTTCATGTGATTTTGCTTCTGCTTTCGCTTTTGAAAAATACAACAGTTTCAGTCAAAGCAAAATCATAAAATTATTTATGAACAATTGCGCAGTACTTTCAGCAGTCGATGATTTCAAAAGTTTGCATTTGATTTGCTTTTGGTTAGTATCGCAAGTGAAAGCAGAAGCAGTATGTGTGCTTTTGGAAGTCGCAAACAGTCACAGTCGAAGAAGCAAAAACTCTTGCTTTTAGAAGTTTTAAGCAATCGCAGGAAAGTGATTTTTGTTTTTGCCTCTTGTCTGATGTGCAAAAACATGACAAACACCACAAAATAGTTGAATGAACCTGCAGAAAGCTTCTAAAAGCAAGAGCTTTTGCTTCTTCGACTGTTACTATTTGCGACTTCCAAAAGCATATAGACTGCTTGTGCTTTTACTAACAAAACTAACCAAAAGCAACACCAAATAAAATTCACACTTTTGAAATCGTTTGACTGCGATTGTTGTTGATTTTCGCAAACACAAGCAAAACCATTGGTTGATTTTAAACAGTTGGAAGAAGCCACAGCAGCGAAAAGTGAAAATTTTACGACTTTTGCTAACTCGACTTAAGTTTTTAAACACTGTTGGGAGCTCCCAGTGCTGGAACCAGTGGCAATTTTTAGATTCCTTAGGAGAGAAGATCTAAACAATAGATCTTTTTGGTCGCCGTGTCCTGTGCTTCCGCATTTTAGAGTAACGACTCTCTAGCAAAAGAAGGTTTTGATATCCGACAATCGCTTGGATCACTTGAATTTTGTTACAATTATTAAAAATCAAAAAACAGAACTAAGAAAGGTTAAGTTTATATGTGAATGAATACATATTAAAGCTATAACAAGCAAGACCGTCTCAACACTGTCTTTTATTTCTGAACTCCAGTGGTACATTACAAATGTTGTCGCTTCCGTGGTCTACAGACTACAGACTACAGTTTTTCACATTCCTTTTACTCCCTTATCACATTAAAACAAATCTTTTCTCAGTTGTGACCAATTAAGTGCAAAAAGTCAACAAACTATTATCAAAAATTATTTCCAAAAATTAAATTTAATTTAATTTTTCGCAACTATTAAAAAACCACATTTAGAATAATGCGTTCGACTTCAAAATTTACTGTGAGTAGCTTATATATTATATTTGAGTTTTGTTATATTTTGGATGTAAAAAAAAAATTTAAAATTATGCTTTCGAAACAAAATAGTGAAGACCGTCTCAAGACGGTCTTGCCGGTTTGTGTGCATAAAAATACCAACCCCTTTTGCAATATTTTTACCTTTGATACACAATAATGTTGGCTTATTATTGTATTATTTTTATGAGATGAATCTTAGTAAACGTGCTTATGGGAAAAATAAAAATTTGGATCAAATATCTGATGAACAACTCCTCGAATTCATGGATTCTGTAGAGAGTTCTGTAGAAATCACAGATGACAGCGTTTGGGATCCCATTTATGTTTTCAATAATATCGAAACCAAAATATTGCCAGATAATGCAGAACATAACATATTAGAACTCGTTCAAAGTATGGCTGTAGCTGAGACCACGGATGCATTTATAGAGGCAACAAATTTCTCACTGAGCACAAATGGCCATACCATCGGCTTATTCGACATTCGTTATAGGTGCAACAGTAATTGAAACCTTATCCGATCGACATCAACTGCAACCACAACGAAAGCGTCCTTCAAACGCAACTGAGCTTGATCTCTATTGCCAACAGCTGAAACTATCGGACCACAAGTTCAACCTAATCCTGGAGGTTTTTCGTGGATGAATGACTCTATTTTACTTATTTGAAACAGTACAATATCTAAAACTTAGAAAGCACTCTCCAAACTAGCAAGACATAAGCTTTCGATTTACATGTGAGCGAGGTAGCCTTTGGAGGCTATTCGTCACTGCCATTCATTATTAACACTATTTAATTACTTTTTCACGGATGATGTTATTGAATTGATCGTTGTTGAGACAACGGCACGCCGATGAAGAACTGCTTTTACAGCTTGCAGATTTCCGTGAGGTAATAGCTGCTGAACTTGTTACGATTACCTTCAGAAATAAGCGGTCTATATTGGAAAAAGATCTGCTCGTCCAAATACTGATGTTCGGTTCGATTTAATTCGGTTCGGTTCGGTTTAATTACATGCAAACCGACAACATTGTCTACAGACGTTTTCCAATATTTTTTACCTAGCGTTCGTTCCTAATGTCTTGTCACCTGTAAGTTGAAACTTACGTTTCCTTTGACTATATGCGTTTAAAAAATTATATTATTTTATTGTATTGGCTTCATTCGATTATTTTTACGATCTCACAGCTTATAGAGTTAATCGACCATCAATGATTTTTTAATGGCATATATGAAACATAAGTTTATAGTTCAGTCCACAAAAAAAAACTCTAGAGGCTTCGGAAAATCCATTTCAACTTTGTACATACAGAAAAAATTAAGGCTTCAATATTAAATATAAAATAGGGTGGCGGAACGTATGCTTAAAGCAGAAATTGCAAACAGTATAAAATTTTATATACGGGTATAAAACCAAATTTGTGGTGAAGAGTATTAACAACAACTTCAAAGTAAAATTTTGTTGTTAAAACTGTTACGGTTGTACGAACATATTATTGTATGTTTGCATTAGCACAAATACACACCATGCACAATGGCGCACACACATAAGCAAATGCACAAAAATATAATAATTAATTGGAAAAGGCATACATACTTTAAAAACTGCGGCGTTGTTAAAATTAAGTAATCTGTTAACAATTGTTGTTGGTTTCATAGCATGTATTTTGTTGTCATTGCTGTTTTCTTTTTTTTTTCTTATTGTTCGGCATAATGAATAGAATCAAAAATAGTTAAAATACACAAACAAAACAACAAATGTACGTACTCGTATATATTGTATAAAGATGCAAGGATTTAAAAACCAAACAGGGAGGATGTGACTTTTCTTTTATCTTGCTCTCTCTCGGTGAAATTCAAAACTTTTTGTTTACGATACAGCATTTTAATTTGCCACAAAAACCAAAAGAGATAAAAGCAAACAACAGGAAAACAAACAAACAACATTTAAGGAAAAAAAAAATTTTAACTATGTCTATTACAAAGATTAGGGCGGTATTTATTTATATGTTGGTAAAAATATCCTGTAATGGCTGTCAACCTTATGGTAATTATTACAACTTAGGGTTAGCACAGTTGGGAATTTTGTTTAAAAAAAATGTATACCTAGACTCTTTGCAGCTTGCACAGAATTTTTTTTTTAATTTTTAATATATGCGCTGTCTAAAATATAAGATTTGCTGTCATAAATGCGTTCTTAATTTTTTAGCTCGATCCGACTGTGCCTTCTGGTGCCTAGTGGTGCCTAGTACCCGATGCACAGTGGGAAATTTTGTTTAAAAAAATGGAAATAATTCTTATTGTTATGAAATTTCATACAACATTTGAGGAGGTGTCACCGAGTTTAAGTCTGGACTATATATCTTTAAAGGGGGGCGCAGAGACAAAAAAGCCCCAAATGGGGTAACCTAGGGTTCTGGAAAAAATTCAAACCGATAAAATAGATTTTTTTCAAGTGGATTTTTTTATATCCAAGAGTTAAAAAAACGGTAGCAGACTTTTATTTATGGGTTTTCGCTTACGGTTTAGGAAATATTCGAGAATAAATTCAAAATTTGGCTTTTTTTACCAACCTTGACTCACTGTTCTGCTAATGGAGAAGTCGAATCTTATTCGATTTAGAAAAAGAATCTTATTATGGGTTAAGAACAAAATTTTCAATTAATTTTTTTAGAACAAATTGGTATCAAGAGCACAATTAAGTCAAAAGTTATACGCAATTATAAATTGCAAAATTAATTTTTTTAAAAATACAATAATATTAAATATTTAAAAAAAATAATAAAAAAAATTAATTAAAAAAAAAAAGATTGAGTAAGATTTAAAAATAAAATAAAATAAATTGTAATAATTATGCCAAAAAACCGACTTCAATGCAAAAGATCTGATAGACCATTTTCGAAAAAATTTATGGGATATAAAATTAAATTTTAATGGGCGTGTCTCCGCCCATTTTTTAAATGTAAGATTTTGTGTTTTTCAGAGCTCAGGGTGTGTGTTAAATTTTGTAAAAATCGGTACAGTTGAACCACTTAAGATAAAATATTAAATTTTAATGGGCGTGACTCCGCCCATTTTTTAAAATAGAAGATTGTGTCTATTTTTGAGCTAAAGGTGTATGGTAAGAATCGTAAAATCAAATAAAAAAATTTGTGGGCACGGCCAATTTTTTTTTGCAATGGGACCAATGCAATGGGAAGCTATACCGTCTCAGACAATAAAAAAAGATTTACAATCGGTCTAATATGAATCGAGTTATGATTTAATACTGCCCAAGAACAAAAAATAGAGACTAATGGATAACCCCCTCCTTTTTTTGAAGTCGGTTAAAACATAAAGTGAAATAATTTCAAATGAAATAACACAATTACAAACAACCCGACGGGAAAAACGGTCATTAATTACATAAATAAAGGGAGAAATAATATATTATTTTCGAAAGCACTCCTTTAAGGCCATGACTCACTATCCTATACAATCGCACGATCTACGAAAAAATACGAACCTGATCTGATGAATTGTTATTGACTTTTGAAAATTTTCATAAACTCCATCATACCAGGGTTATGTTTTCTCAAAAATCGCACGACTGCGAATGATAGTGTATCGTGGTCTTTAGAAACAGGAGGGTAATTTGATCAAATGCAATAATTACACATTGATTACCACTTGCAGTAACACATCTGCAGAAGAAGGAATGTATTGTTTTTGCCTGTGACGAGTGTGTGTTTTTTATAATTTGAAAAAAAAAAGAAAAATCTGTTCTGTTTCTTGCTGCCTTTAGGTCGCCTTCAAACCTTGCTATTTTTATTCGAAGACGCAGTTTGTGTTTAAAAATAGCAAATACAAAAAAAAACAAATATTGATGCCATGAATAAAGAATTAATTAATGATATAGGTCTAATAAATTTTTTATGCATAAGTAATATAGTACAATGAATTATGCATTTAATTTAAAAAAAATATTATTATAGAATTCACTCCTCGGATGCATTAAAATAATTCATTACTTTCCTAGGACATATTCTGTCTTAACACTAATGAATTCTGGAATGAAAAATTATACATACTGTGCCTTACTTTCTCTTTTACTATTCATTACCTTTTCCCACTGGGAATAGATTAATAGAGTTGTGTGTTGTTGAACTAGTTTGAGAGCGTTCGAATCAAAAGTTGTTTCAAACCCATTTAATTTACATTGATGTTTCTGTGTGTACAAAACAGAATGAACTAGTTCAAAAAGAGCTATTGGACACGAGTATATAGATTAAACTGAAATAAAGTCAGATAAAATAAAATAAGATAAAATAAGGTAAAATTATATAAGAAATGCTAAAATAAAATAAACTTAAATTAATTCAATTGCACTCGAACTGAGAACATCTTCCTTACGTTCAAATAAGGGCCGCCCTTATATACGTATATGTATATATACAAATAGTTAAGCATATTAGAGTATATGACATAAATTTTCAAGAAGAAATGATTTTAAGGGGAAGTAACTAAAACAGAGGAAGGACATTTACAATTTTCAGCATCAATACGTTATTGTTTTTGATTTCATGCGCTTCAATTAATTTGAATAATTAAAATTTGAAAAGCAACCACTTCATACAAAATTTATGGCACACAGTATTAAAAATAACCAATTTGAAATTAAATCAAGCATCAACTCCAAAATCAAAGTCATCCTCAATCGATCCAAATAAAGATTTGCATAGAAAAACACATTAATTTGAAATTTGAGGAACAAAATTATCAAACTTTTAGATGTTGATTAAAATTTAACTGAAAAAAGGTCAAGCAACATTGAACACTTTGTTTTCAATTCACAATGATTCATTAGACAAAAATTAATTAAAATCGATATTTATTTTGTTCTCTTAATTATGTCAGTAATTTTTGAAGGTTGTTGCTTGTTCCTTAATAATAATAATAATAAAAGTTTGAGATATTATATTTTCTTAGCATCAAAGGGATCCATTTTTAATAACTAAATCGTTTTTTTATAATTATTTGTTTCGAAGTGTGATAATAAAGAGTCCCTATTCTAAGTTGTGACTTTGTATCCATGTCACGGGCTGCAAGATAATGTGTACATTTTTAGATTTTTGCAGCTAAATTTGGCATTTTTTATTTTCCTTTGGCTTCTAAATATCCATTTAACATTTAATATAAATTTTATAATTTTTCTGTTATTTATTTATTATTATTCACGGCTTAATTATTAATGGCAACCGAACTTCAGTTGCCTTGTCAACTGGCAACGCCACCGAAACTGATATTAGAATTATTAATGGCAACATTCTACAGCTGCCTAAAAGTTATCGAAAATACGATTATGAGAGATTGGCAACTGAAAATCATGTGAACAGTGCTTAAAAATATAAGAAATACAAAATTGTTAAGTAAAATATTTTTAAATTATTTATCATAAAGACTTTTTATACTAAAACAAGGATAACGTGCAGTTACAAAAATTATCCTTGATGAAGGGACGAAGGGATACATACCAATTCAATTTATGTAGGGGTCAACATAATTGTATTGCTTACATTGTTCAGTGGCATTGATGTTGGTGAATGTACTTTACTTTTAGAATTCTCATTCAGTTAATGAGATGAAATGTATAAATGTTCCATTTTTTAATACAATCGGTGCGCAAGTAACAATTCCGTACGAGCGGCAGTTACCAGTATGCCACTCGAACTGTGGCACGGGAACTTTGACGATTTCGGCTACAAAGTAGTTTGTGGCATGTTGTAAGTTAATTAGTCAAGTAATCAGAAATGTAGTTAGAATATAATTTTTCATATAAATAACCCGTAGTTGCGGAACCTCCACATTTTTCGTATATTTCGTATTTTGTAATTAGCTCGCATTAAGTCAAGTGCACGACGCCCCGAATTTTTCGTGTATTTGTAGTAAATAACTAATGCTGGGAACACAACTGGGACGAGCGGCGAATGTTTCGTTGCGAACTTTTGTCATAAAAAAATTAAACATATTTGTGCATATGAAAAGTAACACAATACAGACATCGAACGCAATTCGTCGCGTGTGATGAATTTATTTATTTTTTTATTTTTATTTATTTCTATTCTTGCGACGAATGACGAACAAAAATTTTTCTCTTTCTTTGCACAGACAGTAATCAACCAGAAAATTAGCTTTTCCCGGGAAGTCCTGGGAACGCGATTTTTTTATTCTCGTTTGCCGGAAAGTGCAAAAGTCCGGGAAATCCCAAGCCCCAGCTATGTTTCTGTTTGTTGCCATAAAGGAGTGATATGTTTAGATTTATTTTGTGACGACGAAAACTCAGTCCCTTATAAAGATATGCTAAGATGATAAGAAGAAGAAAAATTCGTGATGATTCCAACCGTCTTGAACTATCCAATCCAAGTTAAGGAGTAATCCAAACAAGGAACGAATTCAGGTTTATTAGTTACTTCCGGCAGAGTAAGGAAGCGTCTCATTATAATAATTATTTGTCGGATGACCTTAAACCTTATCTAAAGAAATCGTTGTGTGTGGCCGGTATACCGCCAATACTATATTTTTATAGTTTTTAAAATTTCTTCTGATTTTTATATCGCACCTAACTACTACTGGAAAACCCCAACTACCAATAACTAGTTGTGTGTACTCAACATTTTTCTCCACCCCACTGACGCAGAGTTGTCAATTAAAATAACATAAACACAGCCTAAACCGTCTTGTGTTGAATATCAATGCGAATTTATCAATACCAACCAAACTATTTTAAAAGTTGAGAACCATATTAGGAACACAAAAAAAACAAATTTTTGGTTTTTTACGAATAAATGAGCGTTCCAGGTCAGCGTTTTATTTTGATTCTCATGCATGATCGAAGGGGTACCGCAGCACAACGGGTTATCCTTAATAATGGGAAAGAACTATATGGGAATATTTAAAAAAAAATCTCTCTTTATTCATTCGAAATTATTTTGTAGTTTTTAATAGATGTGTGAGTATCTTAATAAATTCAAGGGCACTTTAAATATCTCAAGCGTAAGATTTCAAAGTTAATGGCATGAATTGACATTTTCATTTCTATCATTCTTTATGCAAAAATTGCAAGTCCTTGAAGTGAATGAGTGAACGCACAATTATTATTGCGCCAGAAGGTTTAATAAATGCGAATGTAAGTAATTCAGCGAGTTTGTTGCTTTAGGTAAAACACGCACACGGTAATGGCTTGCAAGCAATTACTAAGTGAGAAATTGGATTTGGTAAATGTTAATTGTTTCATTTGCGTCTTGAGAATATATTTGAACAACTTTTAAGTATGTCACTATGTATTTGAAAGTCTATAATACTTATTGGCAGTGAATATACAATCACATGCATAAATACATACATACATACGTACCCTGTCGGAAAGGAAATTAAGTTAACTTTAAACTAACTTTAAGCTAACTATTTTGCAACTAGTACTGACTGACACTTGGATTATTTTTCAATGTAATCAACTGACTATTTTAAGATTGCGATGTCCTAGGCGGTAGCCAATTGTCTCACTCTGCATTACTTTTCAACTAACTTAAAGTTGATTTTTTTAAATCACCTGGTAGTTAGAAAATTTAAAATAAATTTCTGGCGTTCGAACATGTATCATCACACGTTGTTTAGTCAACTCGCTACTACCCAGCTAAGGTACCGTTTAAAATAACAACAGCAAAATATAATAATATAATATAAAATTGAAATGAGTATCAAAGTAGCTGAGAATAAATTTGTTGGCTCTCATCAAATTCGATTACGTACTCAACTTAAGAATTAATTTTAGTTAGTCTAAGAAAAATTAACTATAACTTAATTATTTTTGTAGTCAACCACACATTCTCCGACAGGGTATTAGTATATGCATGTATGTATGTACAGGGTGTTTTTTTAGAGGTATAGAACTTCGAATTGAAATAAAACACAAGAAAATCGTTTTAATGTCCATCAATTTGGCTTTATTGGAAGGATAATTTTATGCCATTAACGTTTAAATATGATTTCGGGCATGTGGCCGCCGCGGCTGGCTCGAATAAAGCCAATTCTACAGGTCCAATTTTCAACCACTTTTTCGAGCATATGGGGCCGTATGTTGGCAATAACGCCACGAATGTTGGCTTCCAAGTCCCCCAACGTTTCTGGTTTGTTGGCGTAGACGAGCGACTTCACATATCCCCAAAGAAAATAATCCAATGGTGTCAAATCACATGATCTTGGTGGCCAATTGACAGGTCCATTCCGGTTAACCGAATTAATTGCTCTGATGGACGATTATGTCGACCATAAAATGGACGGAGCTTGCGGTAAACTTCGCGAACTGAACCATTATTTTCGAAATAAATTTGCACGATTTGCAAGCGTTGTTCTTTTGTCAACCTGTTCATGATGAAATGGCAAACCAAACTAAATATTAATCACTTGACAGCTGACAAAATGGCCGCCAGTTAAAAAAGTGATGCCAACTTAAAGTTCTATACCTCAATAAAAAACACCCAATATGTATGTGTGCATAGAACGTTTAAGAAGATACTCGTGTTTAGTTTGGGAACATTTTGAACTTTAACTAAAAATTTACATTAGTTTCGGCTTAACGTGCACTGTTATTACTCACACCATCCTGCGATATTTCACAGGATATTTTCACGAGGAAATATTCTTTCCTGCGCATAAACTTAACGACCTTTTCTTGTACTACATTTACGTACGTATATATGTAAATGAAACTAAAAGCGGTACACGTGTAAATACTTACATATGTACATGCATAGTAATCATATGTACATGCATAGTTTTCATCCTTGATCTCAAATTTAGTAAATTGTCCAAAGTTATTTTATGTCTTCAATTCTGGTTTTTATTTTTAATGAAATTCTATACCACATGATATAAATTTCATGAACTTTTTAGGAGTCATTTTCTAATATTTATTTTTTGATTTAAGAACGAAGAAGCTTATAACCATTTTTCTATTATTTTTAATAAATATTTCCTTTAAGTCAACATTTCCTTAAATGTAAGAAATTTTTTGTGTAAGCTAAACAAATAAATATTTTTAATTTATTTATTCGTAAGAAGCAAAACCAAAATTTTGCGAATTGGAAAACTTCATATTTTCCTCCTTTAGAACAAATAATTTATCTTTATTTAAATGTTAAAAATCTCCTTGGATTAATACATAATATTGCAAGCACAGGCTGGCAAATATAAACCTGTCAAGTAGTTACACTCCGTTCCTTCAAATATTTGCCACTTCTGATCTTATGCAGCTTTACAGTTTATTGTCAGCTGTTCACACACGCAAGTACTTTTGTTTGTCAACAACGTAAGTTCAAATATTGCCACGTCTAAGGAGAGTTGTATGTGTATGTAATTTTTTTAAGTGATGATATACTTAAAATTTTTTTGTTGTTTACACAAGTGTAGGAAAAACATACTTATTCACCTTTTTGTATATCTATACACCCACTTGCATTACACAACATACAAGGAGATATCCGTATGTATATACAGGGTGGGCCAAAAGTTACCATGGGGTTTAAAAGTTTAATAACTTTTTCGTTTATTAATTTTTTTAAATTTTTTTTCTCAGATTATATAATATACAAAATGGAAACTTTTTTTACACTAAGTATGAAAAATAATGTCTCTTAAATGACCACCGTTTTCAGCTTCGCACTGATGGGCGATTATGATTATGAGTGATGAAGCTCATTTTCATTTGAATGGCTTTGTTAATAAGAAGAACTGTAGGTTCTGGGGTTCTGAAAATCCAAGAGCCATTCATAAACGCCAATTGCACCCCATTAGGTGTACAATATGGTGTGGGATCACATCTGAAAATATCATTGGGCCTTACTTCTTCGAGAATGAAGATGGAAGTGCTGTAACCGTAAATGGAGAGCGGTATCGGTTTATGATAGAAAATTTTTTACGTCTTGCTCTTGAAAACATACCTGGTATGTGGTTTCAGCAGGACGGAGCCACTGCCCGCACTGCCAGAGACACAATGGCACTTTCAAGTCAAATTTTTGGAGAGCGAATAATTTCCAGAAATTCGGAAATAATTTGGCCCAGCGCGATCGCCAGTTTTGACAGCACCCGACTATTTTCTTTGGGGTTATTTGAAGTAGCGAGTGTATGTGAACAAGCCAGAGACAATCCTTGAACTCAAGGCAAACATTGTTGCAAAAATTTTGGAAGATATTATGGAAAATGCTCTAAAACGAGCCCATCAGTGCGAAGCTGAAAACAGTGGTAATTTAAGAGACATTATTTTTCATACTTAGTGTAAAAAATTTCCCATTTTATATATTATATAATCTGAGAAAAAAATAAAAAAAAAATTAATAAACGAAAAAGTTATTAAACTTTTAAACCCCAAGGTAACTTTTGGCCCACCCTGTACTAGAGATGAGCAATACTGTGATTTTTAATAATGTCGCTCCTTGTGAACGTGATGTCTAGATCGCTGTTCTTTTAAACTGCGACTGTGATCACAGTTTAGCAGTATTTTGTTTGTAACAGTTCTGTTATTTTGAAAAAAAACTTATAAGAAGAGTTGCAGTGAAATTAAACAGTGACTGTGATTTTATCACATTTTAGCACTTATGCTTTATTAGTATTAGTGTTTTGAAACAGTGATGGGAAAGTTGGTACGATTGTCCTTTTTTTGATACTATTTGACATGAAAAAGTACCGTAATACTCCCCAACACATTTGATACTCTTACAGTCAATTTAGAAATGCAGTCAGAAGACGCACGCGAATGCATATATTTTTGCCAAGAATTAAATTTATTTTTCGACAAATGGCACGATACTTTATTAGTAAAGATATTTTATTTCACAATTAAATATAAACGAAAACCATGATATTTTCTGTGGCAAAGAAGTCGATCTATGATGTATATATACGCAAATCATGCTGATGAAATAACTGTTTTAAATTAGTAAAATTGTAAAAAGTTTTATTTTAAATTCTGTCAAGTTCTAAGGGCAAAAGTGTACTTTGACAATGAAATGTTAGTTTGGTTTAGTCAGTTTTCCTCTGACCACTTTTAATGAAAATGTTTCCCACCGAAAAGCAAAATTTTGAATATTATAACAACAAGGTTGACATGGCAGAACTGAAACCATTAAAAACAGAAAATATATACAGTTTCTGGTCTACAGTGAACAGTAGATGCTTTTGCAACATAAATGGTAATAAATATGGAACTTCTATTTATATACCATAATTTTTAAAAGTTAAAAGTTAGTCAGAACTTTTTTTTAGTCTCAGTTGGTAAATTTTGGCCCACTGTAACTCCTCTCCAGTTTAAGCCAGAAGACATGTGTTATAAAGCCTAAGTCCTCCTCGAAAGATGTTCGAAGTTTCAAGTAAATTCACTCAGTAGCTTAGAAGTTCCAGATTTATTACCATTTATTTTCTTTAACTAAAAACGCATTAGATGAATACATGTTCCCTGATATATCGAGAGTAACTCACGGAATTTTGTCCACTCCAAAATCTCTTGAAAACAAAACAAAAGGAACAGGCTTTATGTTCCAAGAGTATCAAGTCTTATCGAAGTTAAAGATTTATTGAAGTCTAAAACTCTTCTTGTTATAACTTTAACATTTGCACCTATCTGCATATGAATATATCGAGCCTAATTTTCGATTCAATCGTAAGCGACAAAAATTAAATTTTTCAGGAGAAGGTTTTTTTTTATAATATTCAAATTTGTTTTACATACGTGAATTGTCGCTTACGATAAAAATTTTACAGCCCGTATCTTAAAAGTTATCAACAATTTTGGCATTTTGACAATTCGAAACTACGGCTGGGCCCATACAATTTTAATTTCAATAAAAAAGTATATTTTCGATAACATGTCGCTTACGATAAAATCGGAAATAAAGCTCGATATATGTTACTTTTTTATTTCTACACAACAATTTAACAATTTTTGGTACTCTAGAAATCAAAAAAGTACTAAAAAAAAATTTTTTTTGGTACCGAAATGATAATCTCATTTCCCATCACTGTTTTGAAATACTAATCAGAAGAGCTACAAGAACAAATAACTACATCTAAATATTGAGAATTGTCGTATAAGAGGCAGAGAGACAATTAAATTGCAAATACAAAAATGTATAAAAAATATTGTGGTAGCTTTATTAACTGTAAAGTAAGCATACAAGAACATTCACAGTTTGTATGAAAAAACTACAAATATTTCCAAAACCTGTTACTTGATAAATTCAGTCACAGTTGTGATTAGTGATTTTTCAATCGCTGTGCAAAAGTAAGAGATTTCGAAATATCGCTCATCTCTAGTATGTACGTATACAATTGAGTGCATCTGTTTAATTCAAATGCATTCATATATAGCAGCCATTCTACCTTTGGCCAGAGCTTGCCTAATATGCTCTAATAATACACATTCAAAAGTACAAACAATTCCAAAAATTGCTCTCAATTAATACAAAAATATCATTTTTACTTCCCATTCAACAAACTTCGTCACTTATTACCAACCTATTTTTAGAACGCGACTAACATATAACGCGACTAACATATAACAGTTGACGATTTTTTATTGAATGCTGTCAATTAATATTTTTGTATATCACGGTTTGTCTCGTCATAAACGTTAAGGTGGGCGATTAAAAAAATTCTAGTCTTGTTCAAAAAAAGTGCGCCGAAATAAATTAAATACGAACACCACCATAGAAATAAGTCGATAGGCTCACAGCCGGCTCAAAAGCCGTCGCCGACTTTCAATGCAACTTCAAGCCGCAGCCGATTCATGCGGCCAGCTTCGGCTCAAAATTGCAGCAGTCTAGCATAAAAATTGCTATAAAATGTACACAAGCAATTGCACTTTTTAATGTTGAACATTTTTATTGCAAAGTTTTATTTTATTTTTTATATGCTTTTGAGACATATGTTTATATAAAATTCTTCAAACACAAATTTTTATATATACAAGATATAATAAAACAAAAAACTACAATCATTCTGCCAAAAGAAAAATTAATTTAATGCAAAGATCTGTAATAAATAATATATATAACAAAAATTTATCAACTTTGTTATTCAGTAACATATTTTAATTTAAAAAATAATAAAATCACAAGCTCAAATTCATGGAGTTTTTCTTTATTATTCCTTTTGCTTTTCGCTTATTGTCACATTTCCAGAGAGATACCAAATAATATTGAATTTAATGGTGAATAAGATAAAGCTGGAGACTGTCGTAAAAAAGAAATAACGGAATCACATTATTGCTACCGCAAACGAATAAATACGCGTATGTCGATAAATATTGCGATTTTTGAGCTCAAGGTGTGTGGTAGGTTTCGTAAAAAATAGTCGACTAGAACCACGTGAAATATAATAATAGATTTTAATGGGCGTAGCCCCGCCCATTTCTTCAACATTAAAATTGTGTAATTATAAGAACCGAAGGTGTTCGCTAGTTTTCGCAGCAATCAAATAAGTGGAATATCACAAAATCAAATAAAAAAATTTGTGGGCGTATCTCGCCCAATTTTTCTTTTTTTTTTTTGCAAGAGAAATTATACCCTCTTATACAGTAGAATAATTTTTACAATCGGTCTAATATGAACCGAATTATGAAGTAACACTGCCAAAAAAAAATAGAGACGAATTTATAACCTCCTCCTTTTTTTGAAGTCGGTTAGAAATAAACCATTTTTGACAGAACTTCGTTTTCACCAAACGAGAAAAAAATTAATAATCCAACGACTTTCATATATTGTATAATTGTACTTTGGACCTTATAAATACAAAAAAAAAACCAACGGCTGTCAGCCGGCTCAAGCCAACCATGAACCAGCGCCAAATATTTTTGCTAAGGCGACGCCGCCAACTTTTGATTAAGACAGTTTGTTTCTCTGTCACTCACATAAAAAACCTTACTGGTTTTCCGAAAAATCAGAACAAACACTTCTGCAAATAACAACACAATTTTTAAAACACATTAAATTTTTTAAAACAAATGAATTTTTGTTTACTCTAGTCAGTCAGCTGTGTTTGTTTTTTTAGCACAAGAATGAGGTTGCCCTTTTTTTTCTTGAATATATAATTCTGTATAAAAAAAACATTTAAAAAAACTATTTTTGAACACGTTGTCAACATAACGTTTTGACACAAAATAACTCGCTCGACAAAATCGCTGCGGTTTAATGGACGCTATTTCTTACGTGGTCGTCTATGTATCGGCTGGTCGCGTTTCAGAATTGTCGTCGTTTTCAAACTGACTGTTGGTTTATCGCATACTTTTTTCATTATACATAAGAAATATATTACGACGATAGAACAATTGCAATAAAGTGAAACGAACAAATTTCTTTAAAAAAAGCTACACAAAGAAAGCATTTGTAAAAAGCTCTGCAATTCCACTATTATGATGTATATGAAATAAGTCTGTATGTCTATACATACATACATATGCATGTACATTGTACATAATTTATGTATTATGATGTAGCACATGTTTTTAATAAAAAATATAAAGTAATATTTAGATCGATAATGCACACATGCGAGGAATGTTTAGAAAATCAGTGCATTCGCATTGTGCAAGTCAAACCTTTATTAAATAAATAAAAAAATAAAAAAACCGTACTGCGACCAACTTTGAACCGTTCAGTATTCTAAACGGTCATTCGAAATGAAAAATCATAAGAGAAATGAAAAATCATAAGGGATGATTTTAAAATACCTGTCGAATGATACCCATTTTTATATAGTTCCCCGACTTTTTATTTTTTTCGTATTTACAAAATGGCGTCTGTTGGCCGGCATATTGAATTTTTATTACTGTCATACTCCCGGGATTAAGGCAAATCGGATGACGTAAGAATCATTAAAATCGGTCCACGCGTTCGGTTTATATAAGGCCGCAAAGGAACACACATATATACATACATACATAGGCTAATAAGCACAATACCCTTCTTTGCGTCGCGCAGTCGGGTAAAAATAATGCAGTATTTATTCTTGTGGCATTAACCAGAGGGCATGGATGTGGGCGTCATGTTACTTCAGCGTGAGCGTACCATTTGTCACACCACATATGAAACGATTTATTTATTCCAGCATAAAATGCTGGTGTCAGTTAGCCAATGAAATCAAATATTTTACGCCGTTCGATTTAGTGCCTCAGAAGTTTGTAAAATTACAGAGTCGTAAGGGCATTTGTAGGAAATTTTATTCCATACTTAATCGGTGCATGTCCTTAATAAAATGAAAATATCACATACATATGAAATGGTAAACTTTTGCGAATACTCGCTTCGTAACTGCTTAGTCAGGTTTTTTGCTGCGCTTTTTAAATGATGAGAAAATAAGGAATATGCAAATTAGTAAAACTGATCCAAATATGATTTTCCAGAAGTAGCGGAAATGCCGATTATTTCTAATGCTTCTAACACCAAGTCCCAAGGTATGTCCCAAAGTTTCACCTTCTAAGTTAAAAGTTAAAAAAGTGAATACATATTTTATGAACTTATGGAGAAATAAGTCTGGGGTCTAATCGTCGCTTTCGATAACGAGCTGATTCGATCACGTTTTTCAGTTTGAGATTATGGCATTCGCTATCGAAGAATGTAATAATATGGTTAAATATCGAATACCATAATCTCAAACTGAAAAAACTTGATCGAATCAGCTCGTTAAAGAAAGCGGTTATTAGACCCCTAGTAAAAAGCTGGCCAGCGATTTTTCTTAAGGAAAATATTTAAAAACTTCAATCAACATCACAACTAAAATCAAACTAACACACCCCTCGTACAAGCAGCTTCACACTCGCAAGTACATATCCTTACTCATGCACCCACACACACACACACACACACTACTTATGCACATACATACATATGCAATTTTTCAAAATGTTGTCCTTATCCTTTCCTTCTTTCTTATATCCTGTCTTGCAATGGAAAACAAATTTTTGTAAAAAAAAGATGAAAAAAGTGACTAGAAGAGTTTTTAGATTTCGCTTTGGCTTAAGTACTTCAGTTGCTTATTGACTTCATTCAATTTTGGGGAAACAAGAAGTAAAGTATGTTTTTCGGGAATCCCAGCAAATCCCTATGTAAAAATAGAACATATATAGATCCATTTTATATACTAAAACTTTTCCGAGAATAAATTCCTTCCTTTCGAAACAGACATCACAAAAACAAAAAAAGTTTCCCGTTGATTTGCTCACTTCAAAGTCCACAAATCATTTTCAAAAGTAGGGCAAAAAAGGAATAGGAAAAACATTTCTTGGGAATTTGTAATCAGAATGGGGTTGCTATAAAAATTCTAACAACTCAATATAATATGACCGGAATATTTACTTAATAATGTATTATTTAAAAAAAAAATTTTTTTTGCGATAAGCAAATAATAATAGTTATGAATTCTTATTTTATTTTCATCACTACAAGCCCTAATGTATGTATATGTTAAATTTGATAGAAGTTACACGACAGCACTACATAAAATTTTTACTGGGCGAGTTTCCGCCCACTCTCGCTGAAAAAAATCTTCTAAATCGGTTAACAAGTTATGGAGTTACAAAGTAAAACAATCAAAAAAGTACATTCGAATTAAGAACCTCCTCGTTTGAAATCGGTTAAAAGCACCCCAACAAAAACTACTCCTTCGCTAAAGCATGGAGGGAAGCGAGCAAAACTCCCTTTACTAAAAAGTTAAATCTGTCCTATCATTTCTGCCGCTAAGTTAGCGCAAGAACCTAATATGATTAAAGTGAGTTGGTTCTCGCAGAATTGGCGATCTAACCTGACTAAACTGGAATGAGCAAGGAGTATCTAATATATTTAAGTGAGGAATTCTTGTATATATATATAATTGGTTTCTCGGAAACGATTTCGATAAAATTCTATTTTTCAGGGACAACAAATCGATCTAACTTGGTCTCATTTCCGGGAAAGTCCGTTTTCACCCATTATTTCACCTATTCCCCTGTCTGTGTATTTAATATTTTTTAAATCCCCACGATATAGGTATCAAACAAACGAGTTTTCTAAGATGAGAGCTTAAAATAAAACGAAGTCATTCTAGTTTCAAAATGGTGGTCGCACCCCACATATCATGTAGGGTGCATTAAAAATAATAATATGGATATCAAATTAAAGGAATTTCTGAGAACTCGAAATAAAATGGAATTTCTCCTAATACAATGTGGCAGCTTAAAAAAATAAATAAAATAAAAAAAATTTATAAGCTGATAAGTTTTTGATATTTTTAACCTTTTAGCGAAAATGTGGCAATGCGAAGCCTTTTTGTACAAATAATAATTTATGGATCTCCTGAAAAAGAAAAGTTGGCCGAAAATTTCATACAAATAGCCAGAAAGATTGGACAGTCAGAAGAAATTGCAATTAATCAATGCTCTAGAATTATTGCATAAAAATTTAATACCGAAGTTACAGAAGATAGAAATTTCCAATAATGTGTAAAAACTTTTGGCTTCGATGACATTAAGGGTGACTATGTTGCAAATTATCAGGATGAATCAGCAATTCTGGGAAATAAAATTTATCAAATACTCAGAGGAAAACAGATAGAAATTATCAATGCCATTCTCCACGCTGTAAGTGATAGATATACTGAAAGAAAAGTACTAAATGCTCACCGGAAAGCTGTGCATGTATGGCTTTTACTGGCATTGCTTCCATATTGCTACCCAATGGTTATACATCTCATAAGACATTCCGTGGAGTAATTTCTTCAAGTTTGGGAACAAGAAATAGTCAGTCGGCGCTAAATCTGGAGAATAGGATGGATGAGGGAGCAATTCGCAGTTCAATTCATGGATTTTTGAGCAAACACGACACGCACCTTGCGGAAAGCTTTCTCATACCCAAGTGATCATTCAAAACTTGAACCACTGAGCTATGTGAGATGCTTATAGCTTCCACAATCTCTCTCACTTTCATTCTGCGATCGGCTAAAACCATATCGTGAATTTTTTCAATTGTTTTGGATATAGAGACCTCAACTGGGTGTCCAGAACGTTCAGCTTGTACGGCCATAAAGAAATGCAGTTAATCACTATTTTACGTCTTGTATGTGAAAAAAGGAGAGCTAGAAGAGAATGGCAACAACACAGATCACCCCTAAATAACATCAGACTTAAAGAATGTACTAAACGACTCAAAGAGCTGCTATCGTCGAAAAAATCTGCATTACTGGAGAAGTATTTAAAAGGTCTTGATGTAATGTCAGCATCTAATTACTCTTTATGGCGCGCTACTAGAAATCTTAAAATACCCGTTGACCTTAAATCACCACTGCGTACTTCGACCGGAGGCTGGGCGAGAAGCGATAGTAAGAAAGGTAACTTATTTCCTGAGCATTTAAAATCTGTATTTACTCCTAATTCATGTACGGGTGCTGCCGATTTACAGAGTGTAGTTTCTCTACCCCCTCGTCCCTTAAGGTTTAAGTTGCGTGAACTACAAAAAATAATTGCTAAACTCGACACGAAGAAAGCTCCAGGTATTGATGGCATTAGTAACAAGATGCTGATGAACTTGCCTCATATTGCAATAAGAATCTTGCTATTTATTTTTAATGCTATTTTACGAATGCAGTATTTTCCAAATAACTGGAAACTTGCCAAAATAAAAATGATTCAAAAGCCGGGCAAAGATCGTACCAAGGCAGAGTCATATAGGCCTATAAGCTTACTATCAACAATCTCAAAGCTTTTCGAAAAGCTGCTCATGACTAAATTGTCCAAAATTTTAGCTGATAATGGGTGCATCCCGGACCATCAATTTGGTTTTAGAAGTCAGCATAGCACCATTGAACAAACGCATAGATTGGTCCAAGTTGTAAGAAGAACATTTGAAGAAAAGAAGTATTGTTCTGCTCTCTTTATTGATGTTTCTCAGGCATTTGATAAAGTATGGCACGAAGGCCTAGTTTTAAAATTGAAGACGTACCTACCAATAAACATACAAAAGCTTTTGGAAAGTTATATTATTGATAGGAAGTTCACTGTTGTGGAAGGAGAGTTCACGAGTGTGCCCGAATCTATATCTTTCGGTGTGCCACAGGGCAGTATTCTGGTGCCTGTGAGCAATAACATCCTCACTTCTACATTTGCCGATGATACAGCCTGCATGAGTATACACAAAAACCCTGATGAGGCATCTCGCAATCTCCAAGAACTCATTACCCAGCTTGAAATATGGTTGAACTTATGGAGAATTAAAGTAAATGAACAACAGTGTGTCCACATAACGTGTACCCTAAGAAAAGATACTTGCTCTCCCATTCGAATCAACAATCAAGATATTCCTCAACATTCTCAAGTGAAATACACCTTGGCATACACCTTGATAGAAGGCTTACATGGAAATATCACATTGACTCTAAGTTAACTCAAATGAAACTTAAAAAAAAATCACTATTTTACCACTGAAATTGATGGTGAAGAATCTCAATAGTATTTATCAAGCTTAGTTTTGGTTTGAGTGATGGTTTTTTCCGCAAAAAATAATGCTTAACGAGCACAAGAAATTCACTTTCTTTATTTTCTTCTCAAAACGCGCTGCCAAACACAAACCAAATGACGCATATTGTTAAAATTTAGACCGGAAGTAACTGATAGTTAACTCTTGACAGGAGTAGTATTGCCATTTCAATTAAGAGCTGGGGGATATTAAAAAAAAACACTGAGTTAATGACCCATCCTCTTACATTTAATATTGGAGCTTCTGCCGAAGAGAAACCTATTTGTAACATTAAAAGCAATTTTTGAAAGTCTTGTTTTGAGGAGGGCTTAGAAAATTAGTAGAAATAATACAAAAAAGACACTTTTTAAACAAAAATCCAGAAACTAATTTCTTTTCCTGTTGTGTGTATCTGCATTAGAATTTTTGAATATGCATAAAATTTCGGGTCGCAAAATATTTTTTACTAAAATTTTCAAACAAACTACAACAGGAACGTCCTTTTAATCACCATCATCATCATAATAATTTTCGCCATTACCAACACGTACTCGTAATAACTCTTTTATGCATTTTTTCTAAAAAAAAAGATTTGTATAAATTTTGTGTAAATGTACGGTCGTCTAAAAAATATATTTATACTTTTTTCCATCAAAGGTACATTCTCTTCACATTTTTCCTGCTGCATTCATGGTGTGTGTTCATAGAAAACCTCTAGAGAAAAAAAACAGCTTTACACTTGATTTTGCATAAAGCAATTGTTTAGGTTTACTTTGGTGAGCTTTTTTTATTTTTAATTTCTCCCTTTTTTGATTCAACTCAAGAGTTTGTATATTTTACACTTAACAATTTGTGTTTGTTGCCAGTAGACCATTCATATTCCATATATTTCAACCAGCAACGTGCCGACAAATTCTGAACAATTTGCACATGAATAGTTAATGCAGTGGTGGACAGTGGAGACTATCAGAAAAATATTGCAGAACAATACTTGCTCAATTCTCAATTATTTACCAAATATCGATCGCTAAAGTTGTTTAGAGAGAAAGGACATCAACAACATTTTCCGATGACTTCAAACGCCAAGAATTACGGCGAAATAAATTTTTATTTCTTAAAAAAAATAACGTTGCATAAAAAATAAGATACGTGTCTTAGGACACCTGGTTATAGCTATGCTGCTTAGTTATATAAAACAAATTTCATGCAATGAAATTATATTATATTTCAAAACGTTTTTAATTATTTCCCACTATTTCCTTTTCTAGCGGCATACATAGCGGCTCATGTGCAAAAAACAATACAAAAACAAATTGAGCCATCGTTATCATTGTCTTGTTATTGTTTCGCTCACTTCAGAGAACGAAACAGAACAAAATTAAACATTCTGTTTCGCTTATTTTTGTTTTCTGCCTTTAAGTACAAAGAAATCCAAACAAAAATAAATGTATAACTGGATTATTGTCGATTACTTTTGTTACGAAAATCACGTCCTAACTCCTATGTCGCGCAGTAAAGAGCATAGCTATAAAAACTTTGCGCAAAAAAAATCGCGGTTTCATAACATTCAAATTATGAAACGCCGATTTTTTTTAACATTAATGTTTGTTACAAGTCTCCAAGAAATCTAGTCGATAGAGGAAAAATAAATTTTTATTGACATTTAATTTGGCTCCACTGTATGGTATGAAAGAGTGCATAAGGATATGCAATCATACAGTGCATTGCAATAAATGATCACTGGGGGTGTATGCAATAATTTCAGCAAAAAAGAGTATCCAAATACGAGGGCAGGTCAATAAACCCATGACTTTTTGAATTACCCGCTTTTTAAATGAAATTGAAACAAAGCTCCTGTCAACAGACAACTGTCATTTGACTCCTGTCAAAATTTGAACAAGCTGTGTCATTTGTGTTCGTCATGTTTTTGGCAGCCATTAATGAAAATGGAAAAAAAGTGAATTTCATGTGTTCATTAGATATTCTTTTTGCGGAAGTAAACCATCACTCAAGCCAAGGCTAAGCATAATATATACAATGGAGACTCTTCACCATAAATTTAAATGGTATTAAAGTGTTTTACCAAATTTCGTTGTGGCTGTACAACCTCGGAAGATGCCGAACGTTCCGAATGCCCAGTTGGTCTGTAAAAGCCCAAGGCAGTTAAAAGAGTGCATGGCCTATCGGAGGTGGAATGTGAAAGAGAATGTGGAAGCCATATTCATCTCACATGGCTCCATGCTTTTAATTTTCAATGATCTCTTGCGTAAGAGAAAGCTTTGCGCCGGATGGGTGCCGCGTTTGCAAATCGTCTGACAACTCCGCAGTAGTGTAATATTGAGGGTGGCGTTAGCTGAAGTAGTTAGCACGTTGACTACAAAAACGAAGATCCTGGGTTCGAACCCGGTATCAGACAGTCATCAAATAACAACACCACGCATTTTTTTGATGTACATTAGTGTCCCTTTGCATCAGTTGTTGTAGGAAAGTTCATGTGATGAAGGCATAGTCACTGGTCACTGAATTATACCGACTTCAGCAGATACTAATCCCAATGTAACATCAGAGCGCCCTCCTTCGTTCTGTAGCAGAATCATCGGCGAAGTAAAATAACCAATAAAATGGCTACTAATCGTAGCTTCAAAAATTTAATACGCCTCATTTAACACCAGAGGCGCTGCAACATTATTATTAAAAAACGTGCAAAAAGCAGAGTCTATTTCTTCCTCCACCATTGTCTTCTCTATCACTATCCTTTTCCTAAAGAAGGTAACTCCTAGTAATAGTAGTAGGCATTCATTGCCTAAGTGTTACTACTCTTTTTCAAAAAAAAACAAAAAATAAATAAAAAATATGAATGAGCTTTTGCATCGTGGGTGAAACGTGAATCAACCACCACACACCAGAAACCAACCAGCAGTCAAAACAGTGAGTTTATCGATGTAAATCGTCACCACCAAAGAAGCCCAAGCTGGGTTTGCCAGCCAATAAGATATAATCCACATTGACTATCTTTAATTGGGTAAAACAATGAATAGCGATTGTTTTGCCAACTTAATGGGTCGATTTAACGCAGATTTGAAAAAATTACAAATTAGACAATGCAAGAGCGCTCACATGTGTCGTGTCCAACGCAAAAATCGATGAATGGAGCTACGAATTGCTACCTCATCCGTTCTGTTTTCGGACCCCGGAGGAAGAAATGGATCGGCAGAAACAGATTTGAGTTCAATGACGACATCAGCTGGCAAACAAATGCCTACTTTGATGACCATAAATTTCATATTTTTGTAAGGAATAAAAAATTGGAGAAGAGTTGAACAAGGTGTTTACAGCTAAAAGAAAACTACGCTGAAAAATATAATGCGAGAATACTGCATTTCCTTTGTTTTTGTCCAGCTCTAAAGGATCTACGTCTGCACCTCTTTGCCAAAATATGCTCTGGCAACCTATCCGAATTATTGGAAATCGAACTCAAAGACTTAAACCTTTATACTAGGAACAGTGGCTGGTATAGTCGCTAACTTCCCCTAGCCAATTTTTAACGCACTCTCACCTCTTCTAAAATAACTATTATCTCTTTCCCACTTATACCCTTCTCATCCTCTTCACTCCTCTTTCTCTTTCTCTCTCTCTCTCTCTCTCTCTCTCTCTATACTCGTTTCAACTTACGGATAGCATAAAGGGATCATTGTAATGGACTCAAGTGAGCTGGACTCTAATTTTCCACTTTACCTTGCCAGCAGCCTGCCAATTCAAAGTGTGACGTTAGTTTTGCGCCACCTTGTACTATTTAGCGAAACAAAACATATTAAGGCCAGCAGTCTAAGAAAAAGTTTACATTTTGAAGTCTTTCTATCATCCTTTCATGCATCCGCCTACACAATATACGGAAAGGGGGAGACAAAAGTTTACTATAGAAGGCTAAGTTAGACTAATATCTTTATTTTGTAAAAAAAAAACAATATTTCAAAAGAATCCCACGTTTTTGTTTCATACATTTTGAAACCTTTAGAAAAGTTTTGTTTTACAAAATTGGGCCTGAAAACTTTGGAAGCAATTTGTGGTGTATTTGATAACAAACACACCTTTTTTTTTTTTGTACAGTTTCTATCGAAACATAACTTATGTTGGTAACTGTATATGCAAAGAGCGACTTTTTAACATACATTCATGCTTTTAATGCATACATATGTATGTATGTAGCACAGACTCATGTGCATGTATTACAAACGTTTCCATTCTTGTTAAAAAGTAAAAAAGCATTTATTCGAAAACGTTAGAATACGTTAAAAGAGTAAACGAATCCTTTTGAGTTGATTAAAAATTCACAAATGTTTTTAACAAAATGTAAAATTTTATATTCATGCAACTAACTCTTGAATATCAATAAATTCTAGAAGGCAAACTTTGCCGACGGCACAAAGAAACGTTCTGTCAAAGAAGTCAAAAGTTAAAGTTCAGAGATTTAGTACGTTTACATATTTCCTTTGTCATAAAATATTTATATTTTTTATTTAAAAGGAATTTGAGGATTTTGTATTTGAAGTGGTATAACATTAAAATGGTGCTTCGAAATGATTGTTTATTTAAACGAACGTACTTGTGTGTTGTAGAAATGATAAGCTTGTTATCTTCTTTTGCAAATCCTACGATTATAACACATGTACACCCAGAGAAAAAACAGCTTAAAATCAACAAAAACCATATTGAATTAATAAGAAACATTAACGAAAGTCTAGTCATGTTCAAATTTATTGTTTCAATATGGAAAAATATTCATTTACAGTATTTATTTATTAATTTTATGTATTTTTAAATACTTTAATACAATTTTCTATTATATTGAAAATGATTGAATTAATGTGACGCATTCTTATTCTTAATTTGCAGCTTTTTCCTGAGTGTATGTATGTTAATGTATGTTAATGTCATGGAATGAATAGCAATTTGAATAATTAGAATTTGATTGTCTTTGATAAAGTTTTAATGGGGAAGACATGCACGCATATTTCATAGATTAAGAAATTTTCTTCAAACTTTTGCGAGACATTTGCAGTCAATATTCAGTTCTCTAAGATATTCAAAATTGTATTTAAATTAAGGGAGGACCCAAAGAGTTTAAGCATTATTCGTTACAAACTGTAACGAATGAAAAATTCTTGAAGGATAATTTTTCTTTTAACTTCCTTATCGGCAAAAGATACCGTCAAGTTTTAACAATTGATAGCAGGAGCTTTATGAATATAACTTTTGTATAACTCATTTGAAGCTAATTTTTTATTACTTTGGAGTTGTTTTCATAAAAGTAAATAATTTCGTGCGACTTAAAATTGTTCACATTTTTTTTAAGTTTCTCTTCTCAGTACTACGTCAATTTTAAGCCGCAACTAAATTTGAATAATTATTTTTTACGCCTCTTCGAAATTGGCTTTTACGAAACTAGAAGACCTGACACAATTTGACAGGACATACCTGCCGTTTGGTCATATTCCCCAAAAAGTGAAAGCACACACACATCCCAATTTCTATTTTTTACATTTCTCCCGCAATAGTTTCCTAATGCGATTGACAAAACTATTAGGTTCTTCATATAACGCAATTCCGCGTTCGAAAAAGTGGGCATAACCATGCCCACATAAAGTTCCGTTTATATATGTTTGAAACGAAAAGCAACTTTACACACACTTTTAGCAATTTAAGTGACACAGTACTGCGTTTAAAACAGTGGGCGGGACCATGCCCGTTTAAATTAAACAGTATGCATTTCATGTAATTCCTTCTACCATATTCTTGCGAAACTTTGAAAATTTATTAGCATCTTCTTATCATATATCATACAAACTTATGACAAGAAAAGAGCGCATTATGTTGTCAAGCAAACATCATCAGTTTTGCCAGATCTTTCTCCATCCTTCTTCACAAGCTGGAGAAAGTTAATGAGCCGACTTAAAAAATCACTTAAGAGGATATTTAAATTATAAAAAAAAAATTTGTATCGACCTCAAAAATAGGAACTGAAAAGTCAAAAATTATTTAGTTTCTGTTAAATAAATTTTAAGGCAAAAATCTATGTCTAGGTTCTACATTCGTGAAATGAAAGTGAAATTTTGTCTTGGTTTGTGTTCTCAGCTTCGTAAAAGTGATTTTAAAAGTAAAATTTCACTTTCAGTTTGTTTCAAACGGAATTGAAGTGTTCTGCAATTCAATTTCACTGCAAAATAATTCTGCAAAAAAAACCGACTTCAATGCAAATATCTGAAAGAATATTTTCGAAAAAAAATTATGGGACCAAACTTGAAGTAAACTCTTTAAAAAAAAATTTTAAAATCTGTTGATTAATAATAAGTACGTGAAAGATTTATAATATTAAATTTTAATGGGCGTGCCTCCTCCCATTTTTTGAAATGCAAGATTGTTTGTTTTTCATAGCTCATCGTGTGTGTTAAGTTTTGCAAAAAATGGTAAAGAAGAACCACTTAAAATAAAACATTAAATTTTAATGGGCGTGACTCCGCCCAATTGTTTGAATGGAAGATTGCGTCTATTTTAGAGCTCCAAGTATGTGGTAAATAAGAATCGGCTAAGTAGAACCACGTGAAATTTAATAATAAATTTTAGTGGGCGTAGCCTCGCCCATTTTGTCAAGTTTAAAATTGTGAAATTACAAGAACTATTTGAATAGAATATCATAAAATCAAATAAAATAAATTGTGTGCGTGTTGCCGCCTACTTTTTTACAACGGGACCGATTGGAAGCTTCTCAGACAAAAAAAAAAGAATTTTTATAATCAGTCTAAAATGTACCGAGTTATGGAGTAACAATGTAAAAGAAATACAAAAAAATTCATAATCTTCTCCTTCTTTTGAAGTCGGTTAAAAAGTAATTTGAAATCGGTAGCAAACAACATTCTAAAAGAAAATACTTTTTAGTAAAAATAAAATATTTGTAACTACCCAGTAAAAAAATTGCTTCAAATAAAGCAGGTTTTTACTATGAGAGAGTAAAAGTTGAGCTGACAAATGTAATGTGAGGAAATAAATAAAATTTTTAAATAAATTATATTTTCTAAACGATTTTATTTGTGTTTAAAGGGGTAAGCACAAAAACCCGCAGAAAAAGGAGGCGCTGCTAAGATATAAATAGTGAAAAATCCGGGCTAAGCTAAACCATTCTGTAAGTGATTTCTTCAATGCGTTTAGAAATTTTTAGCGAGTTGCGATTTTTTCACGAATTTTTCGCGTTTCTTTCGAGCTTATTTTCTTTTTAACAGTTTGCGATTTCAAATGAATTTTAAGGCTTACTTCAGATTTTGGAACTTCTTGCAAATTTTTTCATTGTTCGCGATAAAAGTGGGCTTTTGCAAGTATTCTGCTTCTTAGCAGTTTTCGCGAATTTTAAACAATATTAGACTTTGCTATTATGTTGCTATTCTCTATTAAACTTCGCTATTCGCAAGCTTTTGCAAATATTCATAATATTTTGCGCTTTTTCCCGAGTTAAAGAAGGTATGTAACCTTACAGTTTGAACGAGTTTAATCAATTTTAGTTTAGGGCTTGTTTCCAAAATTGCGAATTTTCAACATTTTCGCGATAGTTGTGATTAATTCGACTTTTAATCAAGTTTAAGACTTGAGATAGATTTTTGCATAGCAAGATAGATGGAGATTTTGAGTGGAACTGTTAACTCGTCAAATTTAATTGTGTTTCAAAAATTTTACCGCCATTGTGGAATTAAAAACGCTTATGTTTGATATTGTAGTGTAATGTAGAGCATGGGCGATTTTAATTTTATTTCTACTATTTATATTTTATTCTTAATGGTTTACACTGATTTTCTCTTTCAAGAAAGTTCTTAGTTTAACACTTAGACAATAATTTTGGTTTTACAAAAAAATCACTAAAATTTCCCTTGACAAAACTTTTGGAATGATGAAAAATCACTAGATTATCCGCTAAATGGGGTTTTTCTCCAGCTTAACCACAGCTGCAAAATAATCGTCAAATCCAGGGAACAGTGTTGGTAATTACACTGTTCTCTGGAGACGATCAATTAAACTCATCAATCAAATATTTGTGCGCTTGCAATCGTCGGCAATGTTTGTCTGATTGTCAGAAGAAAAAACATCAGTTTCAATATGTGATTGTTGTTGCTAGTGGAGAAGTGCGCGTACGAACAAAAGCTTATATTGCGCTACGAAGTTAAATGAAAACGGTGAAGAATGTGTTTATATATTTTATATATTTTTAAGCGACAATCATGCGAAACTCACACATATACATATTTTGCTAGTGGGGAGCTTGAAAACCTGCTACATATTGCATGATAATTGTGTAAGCAAAATATCATGCCATAAGACAAATGCCGGTTGATTTAACTTAGGAATTTTTTGTGAGAGAATCTGTTTAAAAAATGCTTTAACTTTAACAATCCTTTGTGAATATCGGTGTTAGTATCTTGTAGGCATACGTTAGATTAAGTTCTACAGGCTCACTTGTGTTCCGACGGGTCCGGTTGTGCTGCCTACAAATTGAATGTATTATTTATGGTATGTGAAAGGATGTTTTTCTCAAGAAAATTAAATTTACCTCGAAATTCCAAAATTAACTGTAAAAGAAATAAATTTCGGGAAATCAACTTGAAAGTTTAAAAGTGCTTTGCAACAAAACACTAGACTCAAGCACTTTATCCCTATTGCCACAGATTTTTATAATTTGTGGTTCAACATTCCTCTCTTGAGGTTTGATTATTATTTTATAGCTTTTTTAATAAATGTTTGTTTTTAAGCATTTTGAGGTTCTTTTATAAGCAAGAAAATGTATTTGATTCCGATTATTCGCAAGTACGAATAGAAATATTCGTTATAACACTAGTACATAATAATACTACTCGTATAATTGAGGTTGTTTTCATGTTACAATGTCACCAGAGATATTTTTACATCTTAAAGTAATTGTACATTTTTGCCGTATTTTTTTTTACCAACCTCCTCCTCCAACCCCCTCCCACATATTTCATACTTCAAAAGCTCTCATATATTATTTATGTACATATGTATGACTGGACAACATTTTGGGTTTTCTTTTTTGTCCATAATGTTATTTATTGCTTAGTCATTGTATTTTATTTCATCCAGAATTCAGTGCCAATCAAAGGACTGTATTGAATTAAAATAAAAATAAAAATAAATAAGCAAATGAAATAATAAGAAGGAACAGGAAAAAATTGGTATTTAGACATGATGAGATGATAAAAATAATCTTCAATCAAGTATTATAAATTGTAGTAGTTTTGATAATATTGTATAATAATAAAAACAACAATACAAACATCAATAGAAGTCATCATCAACATCATTGTTGGCATCAGTAGCGTCACTGAAAGATGAGAAGAAGAGCGCAGGCAGAGCGAAAGTGCTTTTGAGCAGAAGTAGCAGAGTAATAGTAGAGATGAGCGTGAGTGTAAGTAACAGTGCATTCTTTACTTTTCTTTAAGGAATTTGTTTGCAAAGAATACATTTACTGTTTTATAATTGTGCGACTGAAAATTGTGCGAAAGAAATTTATCTTAAAAATTTTTTTTGCTACAAAAATGTTTCTTAATAAAGGGAAGTTGAAGCTAATTATACTGGCCTGACTCTTGCAAACTGATAGCCATTAGCGTTAGTTGTTGATCACTGCATATAAAAATTTTTTTAAAGCTATGCTCTTTATGCCACGACACAGGAGCTAGGACGTGATTTTCGTAACAAAAATAATCGACACTATTACAGTTATTTTCGGCCTGTCCCACGATGTCACCAGAAATCGTTCGGTCGACAACTTGTATTGCAAACAACAATAACATTAGAAAATTTGTTGTTGTTTTCAATATAAGTACTCTCCGTCGTATCACAATGGACCAAAACGGTCTAAGTGAGTCCGGGCTTCTGACTGCCACCCCTTTGTAACCTAACCTAACCTAATGTCGACAACTTTGCTTTTATGCGCGAGTAGAGATACGTTAGAGACAACAGTTCTAGTATATTTCAGGTGACATTGTCAATGAACGCGCCAATAGTTTGCTTTTATTTTTTATTATGCTGTGCAATAATGTTAAAAAAATACATATGTTTGTATGTGTTTAAATTTGTTGCCCTAACCCTCATAAATTTGTAGAGGAGAGTCGCTAAAATGTATTAGTGAATCGTTGGTTCAAATGTCTCCATATGGTCGTAAAAGAATAGTGCTAAAGTCTACTAGTGGATTTTCAATGAAAACCCCATGTTATATCCCAATAAAGCGCATCATAATTCGCTTTAAAATATGAGCTGCTTAGAAGCAGTGAACATATATGAAGCAAACTAAAGAAAATAAGGTGATTTAACAGCGCCACAACAATGCAGGTTTTAAAGCCAGAAATGTTCCTAATGTAATCTTAAAAAGTGCTTTTTTATAAGTAAATACGTTTATATTATTAATCCTTTAAAGAGCGCTTGAGATAACTGCTATATTTGCATATTTTATTAGATTCAAAAAAGCGCTTTTCTGAAGCAAAATTTTTGCTGGGATGTCAAAAGACGATTACATTGGATGAGGTACACCTGGTCAGTAGTACTATTGACAATGTCACTACAATTTTATTATTGACATCGAGAGAGGGAATATTGATATTGTAGGCTAGAGCCCCTAAAATTAACTAGTGAATCTTTGGTACCAATGTCTCCATGTGGTCACAAAAGAACTACTTAGTCAGTAGTGCTACAATCTAGTGGTGGATTTTCAATGACAAGCTAATGTTAAATGTCAATAGATGATTGCATTGGCTGGGGTACACCTGATCAGTAGTACTACCGACAATGTCACTAGTAAATCTTTACAATTTCACTATTCGCATTTCCTGCAGGGTAGGTTCATATTTTTGGCAGAGTCTAGTTTCAATGATACGGTTATGCCTTATCAATTGTGAGTAAAATATTTGCTTTCAGCAAATTGTAATACCCTGAATCAAAACAATTCACATATTCCATTAGCACTAAAAAGCTGAGTATATAAAATCAGAAGTCTACATCAACTGATACCAGACGCAGTGGACCAAACACAAAGAACGCTGATGATGAAGGTGCAGCGGCCTTCGAAAACAGCTAGTTGTTCCGTTCTGCCAGTGTTTGTCAGACTTTTTACAATTAACTTTTGTGTTATTTGTTTAATTATAATTATCACATGTAATTTGTCTTACAGAGCGATACGAATTTTGGCCTAATCAAATTATAAATATTAAACTTTTGTTTCACATTTTTGGAGAATCATTCTCAATTGCTTTAGCTTTTTGAACTGAATTCTGATTAATATAAAAAATTCTGATTTAAATGCAAAAATTTTTTCATACTTGATGTTGTGAACTGTGAACTAATATTTAATGACAACAGTGCAGTATTAAATTGTTTATATCACAATTTCTGAAAAGATTTTGCCAACACTGGCGGCTGAGTTCGTGAGTGGGTGCTGATAATACCAATTGTTAAAGACACAAAACAACAAAGAAACCAGCAAAAAAAAATGTATACAAGAAAAATTCAAACTTGAAATACATACTTGTCTTTGGCAAAAAAAAATTATGTTTATGTATAAGTAGTGATAAAACGTGCAATGTAACAGCTTCCCAGTAAATTGCAAAAGAGGAAAAAATATTCAAGATAAAATAAATAAAAATACAACGATATTTCTGAAGGCAAGTCAAAGGCATAGATAGACAGACAAAAGGTTGAAAAAATTCTTGTATGTTAAAAAAAACGCACATAACATCCACTTCAATGTTTTTATATGGATTTTTCCATCTAACTTATACTTTTTTTGACACTTTTCAATGAAGACTTGCAAACAGAGTATAACAGAGTATAAAGTATTTGATTTTCTTTAGATTTTTGTGCAAAATTTTCTTTTTGTTTATTTTTCTTCAATCTGTTTTTAATGCATGGCAGCATCATATTAAAGAATGTCAGTGAATGCTTCTTGAAATACATCCATATATTAACAAGTACCCAGTGGCCTTCTAGAAGTCCACTGTACTCCTTCTTCTGGATGTATGCGGCCTGATCGCTCTATTCCATACAAATATCTTTTTAACACACATTGTCATTGCTGTGTATGCCTTGCGCTCTCGCTTCTTTCGCCAGAGATTCTGAAATGCATTTAAATCAGTGGTGGTGTATGCGAATTCATTTGTATACGAAGCCGATTGAAGTTCGGCACTCTGGTGCCACTTTGGCCTGCTATACTTTAAATCATAGCCGGCTAAAGGGCATTAGACTGCCGAACTTCAATCCGCTTTTTATACAAATGAATACACATACACGAATACATTTCTCTCGGTGGCCACTAGTGCTTTAAACAAATAGATTTTACTTTTCATTTCATAAAAAAGAATTTACTCCTTCTCTTCTCCTTTCTCATAGAATGATATGAGGAATGTTTATCTTATATTTTATACGGAAGAGCCGAGGCCCTCTATAAGACATTCCTTAGCAGGCCTCTTATTACCCCATGATATATATAAGCAGGTCTTCTGAGTTTTCCGGCTGGGTATGCATTCTGTGTAAGTATGTGTGTAGGCGTGCACACAATCACAAAAAAGTATCCATGTCAATATCAGCAATAGTAAATTTATTTATGTACTGTAGTTTTTTGGGAGTTTCACTGTGTCATTAAAAACACTGTATATGAGTGTGTAAATTGTGTAAATCGATCTGAATGCTTTCGTTCCATCAACTGTGAAAATTAATTTATTCATTAAGGAGCACTTCAAAAGGAGTTTTCTAAGAATACACTTATCTTTAATATTAAAACAAATTACATTTTGTTATTTACTTCTTGTTAAACCGAATCAAAACCATTTATTTTACTATTACAAATAGATTTTGTGAGCAAAAATTGTTTAGATCAAAAGACAATGACATTTTTGAATGAAACTCTAGTTTTTGGATCAAAAATCATTTTATTTTTCAACGTAGCTCTATGCAATTTGTCTAACGTTTCTTCAAATTTTTTATCAATTCCAAAATATAAGATTTGTGGAGGTCATCAGAATAGGTCAACTCCTTTTCCGCCGAGGCACTTCTTCAGGTTAAGGAACAATAACTAGTCACACGGGGCTAAATCCGCTGGGCAATGTGGATGAAGCAACAATTCGTATCCCAATTCATGGATTTCTACCATAGAAACTGCACATGTGTGCACTCTTGCATTTTCCTATTGGAAAATAAATTTTCTTGGTCATGAAATCGACCCAATGAGTTCGACAAATATTCGCCATTGATTGGTTTTTTTTTTTTTTTTTGAGAAGGTAGTCAGTGTGGATTATACGGCGGGCATCCCAGGAAAAGGTCGCCTTGACTCTATTGACTATCAAAATCATTTTGAGCTTCTTTGGCGCCTATTCGACCCGAAAAACTCATTGTTTTGATTACCGTTTCGCCTCTGGTGTTTTGTGCTGGATCCATGTTCCGCCCAAATTTAAAAAAGACCTAAAAACTCTTCTGTATGGTGCTTGAACAATGCCAAATGCTCTTGGGAAGTTGTCACAAGATTGGGTTTGTGAACGATTGTGAGCAAATGTGGCACCACTTTGCTCATCTTGCCGCTATTCAAAATTGAATGCACTGAGCGAGGTGAGCTGCCTATGGCTTTCACAATCTCTCTCACTTTCAATTGTGATTCTTTTTTTTCAATTGTTTCGGTTATAGAGATCTCAACTGACCCGAACGTTCGCCATCTGCCGTGCTTGTACGGACACAACGGAATTAAGTATACCTATTTTTTACCACTGAAATTCAAGTGAAGCATCACCATGGTATTTATTTATCAAACTTAGTCTGGGTTCGAGTGATGGTTTTTTCCCGAAAAAAAATAATAGTTCATGAGCAAACGAAATTCACTTTCTTCACAAATGACGAAGTTTGTTCCAATTTTGAGAGTCAAATGACAGTTGCACTGTTGCTCTTTCAGTTAAGAGGAGGGAAATTCGAAAACTCCCAGACTTCTTGGCCCGTTTTATAGAAACATTGGTATTGCTACACAAAATACTCGTACTTAACCATTTTAGTTTAAATTATTATTATTTATTATAGTCAGATTGGAACCAACAGTTGCTCAGTTGTTTAAAATTTGGCCCTCGGTCATAATTAGAGACCAGATTTTCTTTCAAAAAAAATACATTAGCTCATCACAGTGAGTTGCGCAAGCATTAAAAAGTTATTAATGAAAGTTGTTTAACAAAGAATTGTGGCGGTAAAATTACTTGTAATAATAACAATTTCTAGTTATAATCGAATTCACGAACTGTCAAATCACAGTAGTTTCTGCTTAATTGGTCTGCAATTGATTGATTTATTTACTTAATTCAATAAAAATGAAACAGTAGAGCATCGCTTAAATGATAAAGCCGGTTTATTGCATTAGTACACTTATATACACTTAAATCAGTAAGAACATTTAAGTCTTGTTTTTGAATTCTCTAAATTATTTTCTTTAGAAATGATTGGCGTGTTTGACAATGAAAAACAAATATATTATTACCACGTTTGAATTAAAGTGTTATACGATAGTTTGAAAAAATATATCCAACACATATTTTTATAATGTTTGGAACAAACTCACAAAGCATATACGCAAACCTTCTAGCACAGACAATAAATAATAATTGTCTTAAAGAATCGCAACTGCGACTTTTTCCCGTCCATAGACAAGACGACACAATATTCAAACAGAATTACGGCATTAGTATATTAAAAACAATAAATTTAAATATTGTGAAACGAAATAAAAATCAAAATTAAAAAAAAATCGCACTATTCCTTATTCTAAATTTTTAGGAAGAATGTCCCTCACCTTAAGTCAAGAATATATCGAGCCATTACCGCCAAAGAAGCTTAACCAACATGACTTTCGAAATTCGTTTTTTTTTATAAAATCATTAACTTGTTATCGTTGGCATTAGCTGTTAAAATTTTATAGCCATACACTGAGAGAAAAACCTTCATAAATGCAATGATTTTTTACATTATATTTATGATTTGGTGATTGTTTTTCAACCATTGCAACGCTTCATTCGCATTACGAAAATTGTTTCAACAGATGAAAAAATGTCATTTATATAACGAAATATTTTCATTCATGTAACGACACGTTTTTTACTATGAAACGTACACTTTCATATTTTAAATGAAAAATATAATTATTGCAATGAATCTTTTTAGTTTGTACAATGAAGTGATGTTAGTCGTACATTTTTTTAACAAACTTTTTCATTGAATTAACAACACTTTTCATGTGTGTCATGACAGTATTTCATTACTGAGACGTAACAAATCATTGTGTTAACAATATAATTCATTGTTGTACTGACTCTGATTCATTAATTTAATGTAGTAATTGTAAATATTTTATTAATTGTTTAACTTACGTGTGTATATCTGGCACAAGCATCAGAAAAATATTTGTATGATATAATTGTCTTCTCCGGCCAAGATTTGAACTTGGAACTCATCGCGTGATAGTTAACGAGCTTACCGCTGCAGCCACAACAACCTCAAATATTATTTAGATACACACTAAATATATACCATCATTAATGAAATTTTAATTCAACATTATTTAATTGATCTAATTAATTCAACATTATTTAATTTATTTGCAAAGTTTTAACTTATGAATAAATATAGATATGTATATAATTATATATTAAAAAAAAATAATTTGACTTGTCTCCACCAGCAGGAAGTTTCTTCATTGTAGCTACGAAAATATTTCATTAAAGTTTCAACGAAATTATAATTTCCACAAGTATATATTAATTGCAATTGTGTTTTGATACTTTGATTTTGTTTTATGTCACCAAATTAATTTAAACTTTTTTTTTGTATGAATTCTTCATAAAAACGTGTATTTAAGTTTTTCATTACGCGAATGAAAACTGTTTCGTAACATTAATGATACTACGAAATGTAAAATATTAAGGATTAGAAAGGTTTTATTCCATTAATGAAATTCGCATCAATATTATATAATGTTTCATTTTATTAATGAAATTTGTCGTCGTATTAATGAAAGGGGTTCAACCTAATGTTTTCATTCCCGTTACGAAGTGTTTTTCTTTCAGTGCAAGATACACCGTTTCAATTTTATAGCACAAACAAGTTAAGCTTGAGTACAGACTATTTTTTATCTTGCCTATAAACACTTTTGGGACAATAACTTTTAAATGCGGCGTTTTTTGGAAAATTTTAAACAACCATTTTTGTTTAGAATAAATAGCACAACATCTTCTCACTACATTATATTGCCCTTACTAGGAACTATCATGATTCTTTAATGGAATAACACTAAATTTTTCCGAAAGTCTTTTTCTCAAAGGTTCTAGCTAAAAATTGCAAAGCGATAATTCCACTCCGTTTTCATTATTTTATAAGGTAAGATCGGTATATTATATACAAGGATGGATCATTAACTCAGTGACTTTTTGAAGAAACACAGGTTTTTATATAAAAAGTTATTTTATTTTCCAACCTAGTCTTCTTTGAGTTCTATACACTTAGTCCAACGTTTCCCCAGTTTTTGTATCCCTTCCAAAAATTAGGATTTTTCGAGCATTCGGGCATTTTTTGGTCAATAATTTCATCGTTGGAGCTAAATCTCTTTCCAAAGAGCCATTTCTTTAGGTTTGGAAATAGGAAGTAGTACCTAGGGGCTAAATCCGGAGAAAATGGCGGATGAGGTACCAATTCGTAGAGTTTTGCCATTTTAGACTGCACACGTGTGCATTATCTTGTTGAAAAAGAACTTTTTTCTTGGCCCTATGGGATCGTTTTCTTCTTAAATCCTCATTAAATCGGTCTAATAAGTTGGCATAATATTCGACGTTTATTGTTTTTCCCTTTTGAAGGTAATCGATGTGGATTATCCCGCATGCATCCAAAAAAACTGTTGCCATCACCTTGGCCTTCTTCGGAGCAGACCAAGGTCTCCAGAGTACAGCAATGGATCCATGTTTCATCCACAGTTACAAAACGCCGCAAAAACTCATTCGGATGGCGTTTAAACAACTCCAAACAATCCTTTGAAGTTGTCACACGTTTACGTTTATGGTCAATTGAGAGCAAACGGGGAACACATCTTGCAGACAACTTTCTTAAACCCAGCTGATCACTTAAAATCGAAACCACACTGCCATATGAAAGGCCTATGGTATCGGCCAACGCCATATCGTGGATTTTTTTTGACATTTTCGGGTGTACTGACCTCAATTGGCCGTCCAGAACGTTCAGCGTCATTTGTACTTGTGCGACGACAGCGAAAGTCAGTAAACCACTTTTTTACAATTGAAATCGATGGTGCAGAGTCCCCATAGTATTTATGGAGCTATTCCTTGGTTTGATTGACGGTTTTTTTTCGCAAAAAATAATGTTTAATGAGCACTCAAAATTAATTTTTTTCCATTTTTGGAAAAATACACGCTGTTAAGCGCAAAGTAAATGACGGCACTTGCTCAAAATTTGACAGTAGTCTATTAACAGGTGATACTTGATGGGAACAGTGTTGCATTTCATATAACTGCGAGGGAAGTTGGAAAAGTCACGGACTTATTGTTGCGCCCTCGTAGCTGCATTATATGTATCATTTAATAATAGATATAAGGATCAAAACATCACATACCAGTTTGTTATAAGCTTTGTTATGTATTCCGAATTTACCCTACAGCTCCTGATCCATTAAATATATCTCAATAAAACTACACACACATATACTCGTATAGCGGACAGAAGAAAATATATTTTCGTATAAAAATCATTAGGATTCTTTCTACAAAAAAAAAATAAATAAATACAGTGTTTTTAATCTAGAAACAAATTGTTTCGAATTCGAAATACGCGAATCACGATAAAGCCCATTATTGAAGTCTACAACTAATCCAAAAAAATATGATTGTATTGAGGTGAGTTACCATGATTTTAAAGCAAGACTGTCCAAACTGGCGCCAGAGTGCCGAACATCAGTCGGCTTCATATACAAATGAATACACATACGCGAATACATTTCTCTCGGTGTTCTCTCAGTGGCCAGTCTTGTGTTAAAGGCTTTGTTTCACAACTTGAAAAAAAAAGTCATCTACCTATAAGTGTTAATTATGGTTATTTGGATAACTCTGAAACAATTTATATTGAGATAAACTGAGATAGACGCCAGTTCAGATACGTAGCAATTTATTAAAAATGTCTTAGCACAATTTGATTTGAAAATACTTTCCGTCAGTAAAGCCATACACAAGAAATTTAATGGCTAACTTTCTAATTTGAAAAGTTATAAGTCTGTAGAAGATTCACTATCTGGAGCCGATCAAGAGGACAATAATTAAGCAATTGGGAGACAAGTTTACATAAAAAACTGATATTTCCTTTTTCGTAAAAAAAAATTGTATGTCGTCAGGGAGACAGCAGAAAAGCTTAAGGGACAAAATTACCGTTATTATGCTAATATGTGACAGCGAATAGAGAAAGGGACCTAAGGGTAAAACAAAATAAATGTTCACTTTTTTTTTTTTTTTTGATGTGGACAACATCTGAGCCTCGAATGAGACCAATCCCATGCCCCAAAAGTGTTCCCTCCCAGAGATATGCGCGTTTTATTCAGTGATGGTACACCAAATATACACGTATTTAAATCTTTAAAATGGCTCTCCTGAACAAAACCGGTTTTTACCCTTAGGTCCCTTTCTATTTTGCGCGTCACATATTTAGTTAAAATTCATTGCGCTACTTGTATTTAGCATATTAACACTTAAATACCAAAATTCAATGAATTAACTGAAATAACAGCGAAGATAATTAAAAAAAAAACCTTTTCCTGTAAAGTTTTGTTTCTCGTACTTAAGCTTTTAATGCGGTTATGGCGCGATATGAATAATGATAAGCTAACAATTATTTGGTTTACAGGATTTAAATTTCTTGGCAAAAAGTTTATGAATGGTTTCACTGTGCCCTGTTTTTAAATAAATAAATGCAAAGTCAACTTTTTCAGCTGCATCATCATCAAAATCGTATATTCATACTTGTACACGCACACACATGCATAATATTACAGAATACACATTTTTCAATGCTTTTGGATATTTTAAGGAAACGGATATGAAAAGCAATATCCATAGTTTGATTATTTTGTTCAACATAGAATGTCTACTGCAACTACTCCACTCAAATTGAACAAACATGCGTGTGTGTGTGTGTGTGTATGTGTGTGTGTAACTGTATGAATATTTTTGGTTTATTCCATGTATGTATTTCATATCACAAGGGCAATTCTTATTATCTCCACTAAAGTATTTAAAGTAAACTTATAACCAAATTCGAACCAGAAAACCTTTGCAACACAATCACAATGTTCAAGAGCTAAAATACTAAGACAAATTAAATTTGTGTGATATAAAATCTTCCGCAATAACACTAAATAAAAAAATTTAAATTTAATGTTGATATTACGACTCATGATGAGTTTTAATAAATTATTTTTTGTATTTTTTGCCTTTACAATTGTGCTTTTGCCAGCTTTTAGGTCTAGCAATAGACTTTGATCCAACGACACAAAGCGATGATCACATTCATGGGTTGCATCATGGGTTTGTGCAAAAAGTGAAATAGTGAACGAGTTCGACCCAAGTCTATCTAGTATCTAAATATAACGGGCGTGCGGGAGGAGAAGCTACAAACCGAACCCTCTACCTCCAGCTCACAGTGGAGTGAAATAAAAAAAGTGGTAAGAAGAAGTGCGCAACTTTTGAAATAGCCAACCGATTTCGATGAAACAAATTGTTTTGGAAAGAAGAAGTGTTGAACTTTTGAGGCAGTATACATACATACATACATAGACTGATAAACACAATATCCTTCTTTGCGTCGTGCAGTCGGGTAAAAATTAAACTAGACTTTATTAGTTTCTCTTCTTTAGAAACACATTAATTAATAAAAATATTTCATTTGATAGGAATTGAAAATACTGAACTTAATCCCGATCAAGAAATTATACCTGATTATATGTATTCTTAATTTTTTGTAATATTTAAAAAAAATATGAAGTATTTGATAAAAAATAAAATAAATTTTAGTGATTTTTGCTGGTGCACCCTACATCCAGCCTTGGTCTAAAATTAGCTCTTTAAAAAAAAATAATTTTTGCATGTGGCAAAAAAATTGCACGCTTTTTTTGTAAATTTTTTTGTCTTTTATTATAAATAAACTTGTTGTAAGTAATGCTAGGAACACAACTGGAACGAGCGACGTATTTTTAGTTGCGAACTTTTGTCATCAGAAATAAAACAGATTTATGCATGTGAAAATGAACACAACACCGACGAACTACGATAAAATTTTTCTCTCTCTCTCTCTCTCTCTCTTTGCACAAACTGTTTAAATTCCTAGCAACTTTGAGAGATTGTTTAAAATTGCAGCAATTTCAATTATCTAATATGTAATAAAATTGTGAGAGATATTCAATTTTATCAAGGAATGAGAGACGGGTTGGTGTTAACCAAGGGAAGAAAAAATAGCGGGAATAGCTAAAGGGTAATATTAGGACACAGGATGGGATACCTGCTCGTTTGGGATATATGTACTTATATAAATAAAAGCCACTAATGTTTTAGAGGTAGCAAACACTTACATACATAGTTTTATAATATATTATGTAAGTATGTATTGCGGGGTGATATTCATTGTTGCTTTGATCGCTACTTCTGAACTTTTTGCCGGTTATACGAGTACACGTAATAATTTAAAAAACCAAAGATTGAAAAAAACATCTTGAGCCTTTTGAACAGAGAATCTCGCTACTAATTACTACTCCTTAGTACATCTTACAAATTCATTCAAATAATTCACAATAGAAAAATACAGAGGTGGGATAACTACAATATGTACTATACAATTAAATATTAATAAAAAAAATATATTATTTATAAGACATAAACTCAGGTAAAAGATAAATTATAACGAAAAATACAAATTGATACTTTCAACACAAACAACAACCAAGTTTATCAATTATAAGAGCAGAGTTCGCTGAGTAAATTCGTCGTTATTGTGCTTCACACGACGAATTCACTCAGCGAATTCTTATCGACGAATTCATCGGCGTGGATGAAATTCGTCGTTCCTGAAAGTTGAGTTCCGAGCAAAGCTTGTAAGAAACTGTTGACATTCTACACCAGTGATGTCAAAAATAAAATTATAGTTGTATGTGTGAGAAAAGTTGTCTCATTCGTTTCTGAAGTACATAGAAAAAAATAAATATTTGGACAAATGCAGTTTAGTAAAACAGCTCAAAAAAAAATAAAAAGGGGCCTATGTGGTAGAAAACTAAAAAATAAGAGAAAAAAATAATTAAAAAGTTGGCGCCGACACATATTTTCCGAGTTATGGGGCTCTGAACTATTCATAGGAAACTAAAAATCTCCTAAAAGAAATTTTTAAATAGCTTATCTGATAGAAACGTAAAAAATAAGAAGAAAAAATTAAATAAAAAAATTGGCTGCGACCAATATTTCCCGAGTTATTGGTCTTTAAAATTTTGATAGAAAATATAGTTTACCCTGCCTTTACACATACGAGTACTCTGATGCAAGTGCTGTATACGTATTACCAACGAAAAATTGATCGAAATACTCGAATCTCTTGTAATTTGCATTTCTGTTTACACATGAAGTGAAAGTTCATTTTAAAAATGTCGCCAAGGAGTACACTTCAAAAAATTTGTTTTATTTTAAAGCTTCAACAATTAATAAAAGCAAATGAAAAAGAAAAAAAAACGAACACAATTTTACATCCATTTTTATTTCTTTAAAGTTTTTAAACCCAACTATAATTCTTTTCATTTCATTTTGTTTTGTTTACAAAATAGAGTTGCCAAATTCTCAACATAGAATCATTTTTAAGGAAATAATTGGCATTAATTATTATTATCAATATTTTAATGATATTAGCAATCTATAACACAAATATTTCCTTTTATTCTATTAATTTTAAGAAACTCACACACAATTTAATCGAAAACAATCGAAATTTTTAGTTTTAATTATAACATGATCCAGTTAATTTGCTTAATATTGTTGAGAGGGTAACTGCATTAGTTTATTTGATATTTTATTGCATGCGAGTGTCAAAATTTCACTCGTATGCAAAATTTGCTGCGAGTAGAGCTGCGAGTGCGAAAAATGTGAATGGGTTAGTAAAAAAGTGTGAGTGTATTGAGTTTTTCGAACTATTACTCTCATGTGTAAACTCACGGTTAGTGAAACTGCTCAAAAAATATCAAAATGTCTTTTAAATACATATTCATAAAACACATAAAACACATTGAATGTCGCGAAAAGCATACTTGCATTAGGTTTAACCACTGGGTCCTCCCCCCCCGGGCTGTTACAAAAAAAGTTTTGATTTCGAGCACAGTGTAATTGTTCGTATGCCCTCAATACTTTTCGAAATACTTAACACATTTTGATTATAAAATGAAATTTTCTAAATTTTTTTTGGCCTAAACTTGTTGACCTCATTTTCTTTGCTTCAAATATTTCTTATTTCTTATTTTTTTTTCATAATCACAATAGAAGACATAATTATCTATTCAAGGGTGTACAATATGCAGGAAAACCGCAAATATGCAATTGCATGTTTTTTCTTGTCTGACGCATCAATCCGGAAATAAGATACTTATTTATCCATTTTAGAACCTTGTATGAATTTTGGCATCGATTTATTAGTGCATATTTTACCTTTTAAGGCATGTTTTTGCATATTTCAGTCTAACACACATATTTTGAGCATTTTTCGAATTTTCAGAGTATATTTGATGCTTTTAGGTCATATTTTGGTACTCCATAAAATTTTTTTATTTTAATACTTAAAAAAAATTAAAATTTTTACTTTTTTAATGAGCAAACAACATTTTGCTAACATTCTAAAGTTAGACTTTAAAAAGGCCATTGTTTATGTTCTGGCTTCCGAATCGATTTCACATGTTTGCCTGTAAGTTCTGATGTTAAAACACATGATACACCTGTTTAAAATGAAATTTAAAAAATACTAATTATTAGTATGTGTTCTAACTAAAATCCAAATTTAGAAGAGCAAAATTGGAAATGAACGATTAAAAATTTTTTGATTTTTTAATTTTCAAAAACAAAACAAGAAAATTAACAAAAAAAATGCGCTTTCATTACAAAAAAGCTTTCAGCAAATTGTAATGCGATGAAAGAAAACAATTCACATAGGTATTCCATTTGCAATAATAGTGGCGTATACGAGTATAAAGCAGAAATCTACATCAACGCTGATGATGAAAGTGTAATGGCCTTCGAAAACAGCCGGTTGTTCCGTTTTACTACGTTTTTTACAGAATATTTACAATTAACTGTGGTGTTATTTGTTCATTAATAATTATCAAATATAATTTGGCTTACAAAGCGATACGAAGTTTAGCCTGATCAAATCATAAATATAGAAACAAATGAAGTTCGTACAATAATAATTCAAATTAACTATAACAATTTTTTTTCTACTAAACTTTAATGCTGAAATAAATACTATTGATTTGTATATTCCAAATTTCAACTTAAACAGGTACGAGTATAACATGTGTTTCGACATCCTAACTGGACGTTAATTTCAATAAAAACTTGGTTTGGCCATTGTGACGAACGCAGCTCCCATTACATCAGTTCAGGTTGAAAGAACATTTTCAATGTATAAAAGTTTGTTTAAGCCACCCGTAGACGACATGTTTTTTACATCTGACTTGTCATATTTCCCAGTGTAAAGCATGTACATGTCGTGGGGTACCTTTAAAACATTGCTTGTGTAAAAGTCAGACGCAAAGTCTTCTGACAAAATTTCAATTAGAGCGTGTTCTATTTTCTTCTGACAAAATTTCTAACATCAGCTGTTTTTCTTAAGCAAAATATGTCGTCAAAAATCTATGCCGTGAGGAAACATTCAGCGGCGTTCCGATATTGACGGAAGCATTAGCCGCCTTAAGTTGATATATTACAAAATTGATATATTTATGTTTTTTTTTTAACTATTAAATAACAATCATGTACATGCAATAAAATTGCGTTCCATATTTATATCCTAACATGATTTCTTCGAACTTAAAGAAAAATTCTTTAAAACGAGTGAACTTTTTACGGCGTAAAGAAACATTTTTGTGCCGGCAACACTCCATTTTGAAACGGAGAACGACATAGGTTTGTGCAAAAATATTTACATTTTTTCATATTTGATTTTGCTTTAATTGCAGTTATAATTGAAATAAATAATAAATTTTCTGAACTAATTTTACAACCACTTTTAACAAAATATTTAATAAAATTTGAGCACAAATCAGCTGTTGGATACAAACACGGACAATGTCAGACGTATTTGTACATGCACGTTTGTGACCGAATATTATAAATCTTCTGTAAAACACAATTTTTGACAGACATGCAGAATTACATCTGAGTTGAAAAGTTGACATGTCAGATGTAAAAAACATGTCGTGTACGACCTGCTTTAGATGTGACAGGCAGCGATTTTTATTAAAAAATCTAAATGAATATTTTTTGGTTTATAAATAAAAAGCTTGTCTTATTCTCCAAAATACAGTTCCAAAGCTTAAATTCTTATATCGTGATCCGTTTTGAAGCTGAAGTTAAATTTTTGTTCTTAATTAATTTTTTTATTGCTTCCTTTTTCTGTTTATTTTATTTTTGTCTTGTTTTGTATGCAAATTTTATTGAATTGTTTAATTAAAACTAGATTTCCATTTCCAAATAATCCAATTTATGCTATTTTTAGTGCATATTTTCAAATTTTGAGCACATATTGAATGCGCATAAAAACACTTTTTTTTGGAGCATATTTCTGGTTTCCCAGATAATATGTATACCTTTGCCATTATATCAATCTTAAAATGTATACATAAATATAACACCTCAGGTAAAACTTTACGTATTTTTTCTGCAATTCAAACAAACCCACATTTTGTATGACCTCTTGAAGCTGTAATTGCCCTGCAGAAAATGCGAATAGCGAAATTGTAGTGATTTACTAGTGAAATTGTCAGTAGTACTACTGACCAGGTGTACCCCAGCCAATGTTATCATCTATTGACATTTAACATTAGCTTGTCATTGAAAATCCACCACTAGACTGTAGCACTACTGACTAAATAGTTCTTCTGACTCTAGTCTACAATTTTATAAGGGTTGGGGCAAAAAACTTAAACACATGCATAGAGAAAAGAGTGTTGACATAGAGACATATGGTTCTAGGCTGGCTAGAGGGTAATTTTTTTTATACTTTTATATGGGTCTAACGCATAAAAATTTATATACTCAAAAAGCGAGAGTTTTGAGTGAATATTGCAGAATTAATCGTCATGTCATTCTTTATATTGTTTCAAAATTTCATACAGATATCTTGTAAATGAAAACTTCAAACTATTTTTTTTTTCGAAACAAATTTATTTGAGTGAAGACTCTATTTAAGCAAATGTACTCGTACTTATGTAGATTAATTATGCATATTAAAAAAAGTTTCAGGCATTACTGATTAATTTAGTACAAGCAAAGAAACCAGCACAAGTTTCAATAAATTACATTTAACAATTGGTTCTATTAAATATGTACATATGTATGGATGTGTGTGTGTATATATAAGTAGTATGTATTGCTGTAAAATGTTTTACAATTTGCTGTGCATTTCATACAATGTAACACAGTTTACAGTTGTAAAAGTTGAGTTCTAGCGTTAATTAATTAAAATGTATTCATTATTTTTACTGAACCGAAAACAAACACAATGCGGGTAATTAAGTCAGAATTAACTATTACAACACCTACGTAATGCTAATATTAATTAACTTTCAACTGACATACATCAAAAGGGTGATTTCTTTTTTTTTTGGAAACATAAACGAACGCTTACATGTTTTTTTTTTTTTTTTTTTTTTTTTGGTTTAAAGTAACACTCGGGCAATGAATGCCTACTACTATTAATAGGTGTTACCTTCTTTTAGGAAAGGAATAGTGATAGAGAAGAGAGGTGGTGAAGGAAGAAGATATAGAGAGAGGAAAGCTTTATTATTTTACAACTCTGCTTTTTTGCACGTTTTTAACAGTAATGATAACTTTTTTGGCTCTAAAAGCACAACAAATTCTAAAAAAAAAGAATTAAAGGCGTCATTTTGAGATCTAAAGAGCGTAAAAAGCACTAACGTGAAAAACGATTGAAGATCCAAACGAGTGAAGTTTAATAGTGTTTAATATTTTCTAAACTATTCTCTATTTCCGCAATAGTATCAATAACTTTTAATGCAATATATCACTGAAAAATTAAATACACCGAGTTTTTATTGAAGTAATTTTAAGAAACACACAAATTTGCTTTTTCCTAGTTTGGCACTAACGCTCAAAATTTTGTATTTCGAGACTTCAAAAACCACTAAAAATAGTGCCAAAAGCACCAAGTTGGCATCGCTGGTTTTTAATAAGGCAGTGATTGCAGCGCCTCTGGTTTCAACGAGGTGTATTAAATCTATCAAGCTGTGTAAAGTAGCAATTGGAGATTGTTGAGAACACTTGAAAGGAAACAGTAAGCGCGAACTACATATCGATGGTCCCAAGTAAAAAGGCCCTAACTCCTATTTTAGCGAAATAGAGTTTTTCAGTTATTCCACACAAATACACCTCATCACAAAAATTTATTGCAATAGTGTAAAAAATAATGCTTTTACAAAGCAGTTGCACAAAACACTTGTACTGTTTATTATTATATTTTTACCTTCTCCTGTAAAATTACAGTTACTTGAGTTAGAGCCTTTCTACTTGTGACCAACGATATGTGCCAGAGAAACAAGCCGTCTTAAAAAGTCAGCGGCGGTGGCTTAGGAAAAAATAGTCGGCGGAGGCTCATAAGCCGGCTTGAGCCTTCTGAAATTGACAGCCGCTTTTTACAAGTATTTAAACAGATTTCTATAAACAAATTTCAAAAACTTGATGTCTTCCATATAATTTGTAAGATGTAGTACAAATTTTCAACTACAAAAAACAATTATCCGGCTGCAATTTTCAGTAGAGGCTAGCCGCATGCATCGGCGGTGACTTGAAGTTACATTGAAAGCCGATCGGCTTGTCTTTCTGATATGTACCCTTAATTATGAAAGTGGTCTAAGACACATATTTCTTTGGGCGAGATATTTAGTAGTTTACACTTGAACAAATCAAAAAATATTTTTATTTTATGTAACATTTCTAATTAAAGTTGTTCTAGTCTCGATTAATATAAAATGATTAAATATTTTTAAATATTTATTGCAGTTTTTTAAAAATTAATATGATATTTCGAAGCAAAAACTCATATAAATTAGACTACTTTCATAAGCAGATCAGAAAAAGTTTTCCAAATGCCAAATCTAAAAATAAAAATTACAATCGAATGGAGCACCTTCTACTTTTGGAAGTGGTTACTAAAATTGATTTGTTCCACTCTTTTGATTACTGCTCTCAACAAGTTTTTTCAGTTGCTGAACAATTTGTGCAGTAGATTTCGAAACAGCATGACTCGCATACTATACACCCTTATTCCAGTTGTCAACATCGTCGTCACATCAATACAATATATAAATTTTTTTTTTCAACGAGCTAGCAAGCAGTCTATTTCTGTTCCCTAAGGTTTAGAAAAGAGCATAACATTTTTAAAAGACTTTCCACACGAGGTAGGAAAGCCCCAATTTTTATAGCTATGCTACTTATTGCGCGATACCGGAGTTAGGACGTGATTTTCGTAACAAAAATAATCGACACTATTACAGTTATAAATTTGTTTCGTTTGAGTATGAAAATAAATAAACGAAATTTTATTTTGTTTCGTTCTTTGAAGTGAGAGAAACAAAAACAATGAAAAAGATTGCTTAATTTGTTTTTGTTTTATTTTCTGCACATGAGCACAAGCCAGAGAACACAGCCATTCGGCTGTAAGCCGGCTAACAGCCGCCACCGGCCACAAACAATACATTAAGTTAATCGTACGCCGATAGAAAAGAAAATAATGGGAAACAAATGGAAACATTTTGAAATATTTGCAGAGAATTTGAAATCATCATATAATATAACTTTATTGCATTGTTATTTCGCACGTGGAATTTGTTTCATATAACTAACCAGCATATATATAACCGGGTGTCCTAAGATACCTCCCTTCTCTATTTGGTATTGAATTGATGTGACGTCGATGTTGACGATGTTGATTCGAAGTGATGGACCGCACCAAACACAACGCCTGAAATCATATAAAATCTTACACACAGAAAAAGTTTGTTCGCTAGCAATTTTGCTTCATATCTGTTTCATGTTAAATCAACAGGATGTACAGTAACTTTTAAAGAAAATTTTTATTCTTGAAATAATTTTATTTCATGTTGATTTAATATTCCAGAAGTGTTAAATTTAAATGAAGAATCATATTGAATCAAAGTTATTTCATGTTGAAACATGGTGAATTCGATACTGAAATAATACGAAGAAATATGTTGAATCAAAGCTGTTTCAAGTGGAAACCACATGAATTTATTTTAATTACTGAAGTCATTTTATTTTATTAATTAATTAAAAAACTCAAGCTGCATCCCTACTTTGGCTCTTCTGCAGAAACTCCCAAAGTCTTCAATAGGTATCGAACCTGCGACCCTTCGAGTACACGGTAGCTATGAACAAAGCAAATAAACTTAAACAATATATGTATTGTTTCTAATAAATTTAATATGATATCAAATCAAAATTGTTGCATGTTGATTTTACATTGGTATTTTTGTCTGGGTGTATTTCATGTGAATGCTCTCCGTCTGCAAAACAAACACCCTTTTGATTCAACATATTTACTACTTTGCTTCAAAAACCAATACACGTAACGAAATTTTCTAGTAATCTATATTTAATCTTGTATTCTTTGTAAAACTTTTCCACACATTTTGTTGATTTGACAGCCGGAGCCAATTTGTCTGTATCTTAACTATTAACGCAATTAATTGAAACATTATGGCGGTAGATAAATGTATTCCATTTTGTTTATAAAGTATTTTCTTCAAACTGAAAACAACTGTAAAGTCATTATACGAGTATCACTATCATCCTTTTTTAAGCCACTAAATTTATGTGTACTCGTATGTATGTAGCAGACGCAACAACCCACCATCTGTTGTTTTCTACATATTTATTTATTTATTTTTTTGTTCCCTATTGCGTCTAGTACTTGCAGCAGTATAAAAATACAAAACATTTATAAATAAATTAATATTGTATCGTATATGAATAAGTAATTATAGTGATTAATTTGTCGTGTTAATATTTTGTTCATATAAATTTCCATTCGCTCTCTTCACTTTTGACAAGTGAAATTTATCACAACTTTTTTTAACTATTTAACACATGAGCTCCATCCATATGGGGAAAACTATAATTAACGTATTTAATTTTAAATAATTACACTTGTTAATACGAGTATTAAGTAAAATTTTGTTATTATTTTTAATATGCGTTTTTGGCTTTTTTTAGTTTATAATTATAAATTATTATTAATTACATAATTAAACTTGTTTCGAAAAGTGGAGAAAAAAAGTTTGTACTATTAAATACTTACAACTGTTTATGTACTTGTGCGCTGGTGGGATTAATTAAGTAATAAATAGTTAAATACGAGTATACATATAATTACAGGCAGCACAGACAAAGTTATAGTAAATTTAATTTTTTTTTTGGAAGTCATCTGTTAGTAGCAGTTCTTAAGAAATTTATTTCAATTTATAAAATCAACGTTTGATATACAGAATTTATATTCATGTGCATATTTCAATTAATCTGAAGGATTGTGTTAGACGACTTCTGGCAAAGCATAATTGAACAATAAGTAATCCGCTCGGAGAAGATGTTTATCAGAGTGTTTACCTATTTCATGCCAAAATGTTCGACAACAACAACGTACGATACCTATAAATTCCGATAAACTGTGGTCAGCAGTGCACAGAAATAAATCTTGGAGGTCAATCCAAGCAATTTCAATTGTAAGAGCTCCTAAAAGTATGCTGCTCTATACTCATTGTTTTAAATTTTTTTATTGTTTTACCTATATATTTTATTTATTTTTTTGAGACAGTAAAGTTACCATTTACATAGTAACTTAACCGCCAAAGTTGTAAAGGGTCTTTCAATAAACATAAGTGATCGATTTTTAAATAGCAGTTGGATTACTTTGATAGTAAATTTTTGATGCGAAATAAACCCAGAAATGTTATATGAAGTTTAGCAGTGACCGTGAACGGTTGTCGCTATAGAACCACGTTACTCGAATTTCTATGGCCAGAACTTGAGAACATCAGTCTTAAAGAGATGTGGTTCCAATTAGAATGGGCTACCTGTCATAAAGTTGATGCTACTGTCGCTTTGCTCTACGAAAGGTTTGTCGATTAGATTATAACACGATGAAAATTTGTGAATTGGCCGCCATGATAAAAAAAAAGTTTAGACACCCCTGGACTATTTTCTTTGGGGTCATGTTAATGCACAAGTCTATGTTAATAAGCCACAGTCTTTGCACCACTAAGAAGAATATATTCTTTAAGTTATAGGCAAAATAAAGATTTTTTGTTAACTCTTAATCCATGCGCTGTCTAAAAAATGTGAGGCATGCTCGGTCTTAATTTTCTAGATCGATGCGACGGTGCCTTCTGATTTCTAGTGGGTCCTAAACAACCCGATACACAGTTGGGGATTTTGTTTAAAAAAATTGAAATAATTCGCAGTTTCTAAACGGAGCGTCCGATTGTTATGAAATTTGATAACGCATTTGAAGAGTTGTCACAGAGCTTAAGGCTTGACAATATACATATATTTAAAGGGGGCGGAACCACAAAGCCCCAAAGTGGGCAACTTAGGGTTAATGAAAAATTTTTGCAAGTTGATATTTTTTTTCCATCCAAGAACTAAAAAATTTCGTTACATTTATTGGTTTTCGTTTACAGTTTAGGAAATATTCGAGAAAAAATTTTAATTTTGACTTTTTTAACAACCTTGGTCCACTGTTCTGCTAATGGAAACTTATTATGAATTAGGAACAAAATTTGTTATATAAAAAAAACTAATTTGGTATCAAGAGCACAATTAAGCCAGAAGAAGAATTAAGAATTAAGAAGAAGAAGTTAGAAGCAATTTAAATTAAAATTTTGAAAATGTCGATTTTTGCCGCATTTTGCAGAAAAAATTGGGTTAATTATTTCGCTATTATAAGCAAAATTGCAAAAATACCAACCCTATATTTTAACTTATTTAAAAGGTAATACTATGAGAAATATTACAAAGAAATTTCTTGTTAAACATTTTTTTATTTAAGCAACCGGATCGTTTCGAAATAGACCAATTTTTGTTATAAATATCAAATTTAAGGTCTTTTTTCTCAAATTCCAAACCTGGAACCTTATGACACCTTATGACATGATATGTTTTTAAATATTTCCAAAAAACATTATCTGCGCCCGGCGAAAAATAGGAAAACTACAGCAAAAATATTGAAAAATTACATTTTTGGGATTTTACGAAATTTCTTTGGGAATTTCCGGGAACTTAGAAGCTAATCTGATTTTTTTTATTTGCATTAATTATATAATTTTACACTTGAATGAGAATTTGCAGCCGAATAAATTGTTAAATTTACTTATTCATAAACTGATTGCACAAACCATTGAGAAAAAAAAGAAAATTTTCAAAAAGTCACGGAGTTTTAAAATTGCTTAGCAATTAATTCTTTCGTTTTTAACCAGGGAATATATTGAATTGATTTATTATTTTTATTATGTTATTTCGATAATGAAACAATTGAACAGTTTTTTATTTATTGAGTTTGATATTGTTTTTGTTTCTATATAATTGTGGTGCCAAAGCGTGTTAATGTAAGTGAGTATATACCCAGCGGGAAAAATCGGAAGGCCTACTTAGAAATTTTTTTGATTCAATTACTGTTCTTATCCAACTGCTAAAGATGCCTCATAAAAGGTATTGACTCTTTCGCATAAAAGATAAAATACACATTCCACACTCCCTTCTATGAGAAGGGAGAACATGTTTTGTTTTGTTTCTTTTTTTTACCAAGGCAAAAACAAAATCCATTAATTGGAAAGCCTTCCACAATCTCTGGCGAAATAAGGCAGAACAGAAGACCTACCCCACAATGACAATGCGTGTAAAAAAGATATGAGTATGGATGGAGCCTGCTCCTTGTACAACTAAAAGAAGTAGTATAGATGCCTTCTAGGAGGCATCTCTATTCCTTCTTGTTCCCGCTGGGTAGCAGTCATTAACAAATTCATTTAGAAGCGCAAACACTCGTATTTGTTACAATGCAGCAATGGAGGATTATCAAGATTTTAAAGCGAATTCAAGTATTTCATTTTCTCTTTCATTGAAATTAAGGACACTTCATTTTAAAATTGGGTTTTGTTGGCGTCCTTAATACAAAGAAAGAGACTAACAAATGCAATTTTTTTTCAAATTCTTACGGTTAAAACATTCATAAAAGCAACTGCTGTTAGATAAGCAGCAGGAAACAAACGAAACACAACAAAAGATCATTGTTCCTAAACTGAGGGATGATGGGGGACTGGTCATCGTTAGAAAGCGTACTAATGTTTTTAGAATAATAAACTAAATTGTACGCACTTCTGTGCACATGTCAGTTTCTTTGTAATTTAATATACTTTTATTATTACAATAAATGTTTTGTAGAAAATGTTAAACAACTGCTGTTAGTTGAAAAACAAACGGGCCTAATGGTTGTAATAACCGTAAAGATGGAAACACATGTTAATTGACTCATCTTCCAAGATAAAAAAAAAAATTTGCTACGATAGTTTTGTACAATATGACATGAAATAAATATATATTTTCATATCGCGTCCGTGCCTTCAATTCAATAAATAGGTTAGGTTAGATTTGGGTCAAACTTATAGATCCCTGTGTGTTCTCTGATAGTAGAAAAGGGATAGTGCAAGCACAGATGGTGAAGTGACAGATAGATAGAGAGAAGAGTAGCTTAATTATTAACTTCTCTGTTATTAATTGCTAGAAAATCTACGATAAACGTCAGAAAATTATATGATATTGATTTGATTTTGGTCTGGCTAGGGATTGAACTCGGGCACTCGAATGCCATCATTTGCTTTGGGCTTGACGCAATAACTACTGCAGCAAACAGCAGCCTCGCGCTCAATTAATTTCTCACCGCTGACAACAGAAAGTCCTTATTTTCTTTCATTCAGGATTCTTTGCAGAAATTTGACTTTTTACTAATACAAAATTTCTTAGAGTTTGCAATTTTGAAAATATAACTTTTTGAGAAGAAAAAGGATTTGGAAAGAGCATCGGTTAAATCTCATATTATCTTTTTGGTGCTAACCTACTTAAATTTAGTAAATGAACTTGATTAATTGTTGTAGAAAATTTGTTTTTTTTTAACGCCAATAAAAAAAATATTGCCGAAACGGGAAAACTGTCTCTACAGAAAAAAATGCATGCCAAATTAATTTCCAAGGCGACCAAAATCTGCAAACAGAACATAAAAATAATTCTGCCAAAAAAAAAACCGACTTCAATGCATAGATCTGATAGAACATTTTTGAAAAAAATTTATGGGATATAAAATTAGATGTTAATGGGCGTGCCTGCGCCCATTTATTAAATGCAACATTTTGTGTTTTTTAGGGCTCAGCAGGGTGTGTGTTAAGTTTTGTAAAAATCGGTACAGTTGAACCACTTAAAATAAAATATTAAATTTGAATAGGCGTGACTCCGCCCATTTTATCAAATGGAAGATTGTGTCCATTTTTGATTTTTGAGCTCAAGGTGTGTGGTAAGTTTCATAAAAATCGGTAAAGTAGAACCACATGAAATATGGGTGTTTTTTTTAGAGGTATAGAACTTCGAATTGAAATAAAACACAAGAAAATCGTTTTAATGTCCATCAATTTGGCTTTATTGGAAGGATAATTTTATGCCATTAACGTTTAAATATGATTTCGGGAATGTGGCCGCCGCGGCTGGCTCGAATAAAGCCAATTCTACAGGTCCAATTTTCAACCACTTTTTCGAGCATATGGGGCCGTATGTTGGCAATAACGCCACGAATGTTGGCTTCCAAGTCCCCTAACGTTTCTGGTTTGTTGGCGTAGACGAGCGACTTCACATATCCCCAAAGAAAATAATCCAATGGTGTCAAATCACACGATCTTGGTGGCCAATTGACAGGTCCATTCCGCGAAATTATGCGCTCATCGAATGTTTCCTTCAATAAATCGATTGTGACGTGCGCTGTGTGGCATGTAGCGCCGTCTTGTTGGAACCACAACTCATCCACATTCATGCCATCCAATTCGGGAACAAAATAGTCGGTTATTGCTGTGCACGGTGGCGAATCGATTCATTCGGGTCCTCTTCAACACTTTGCTCTACAGCGGAAATTGTTTCTTCGGTGCGCACTGTTCGACGTCTCTGCGGATGCGTATTATCACATAGAGTAAACGTAGTGCGAAAACGATCCATGGTTAACCGAATTAATTGCTCTGATGGACGATTATGTCGACCATAAAATGGACGGAGCTTGCGGTAAACTTCGCGAACTGAACCATTATTTTCGAAATAAATTTGCACGATTTGCAAGCGTTGTTCTTTTGTCAACCTGTTCATGATGAAATGGCAAACCAAACTAAATATTAATCACTTGACAGCTGACAAAATGGCCGCCAGTTAAAAAAGTGATGCCAACTTAAAGTTCTATACCTCAATAAAAAACACCCTATATAATAACAGATTTTAATGGGCGTAGCCCATTTATAATTGTGTAATCACAAGAGCCCAAGGTGTTTGCTAGGTTTCGCAGCAATCAAGTAAATAGAATATCATAAAATCAAATAAAAAATTGTGGGCTTGTCCCCGCCCAATCTGTTTTGCAATAGGACCAATTGGAAGCTATACCCTCTCAGATAATAAAAAAAAAATTTACAATCGGTCTAATATGAACCGAGTTATAAAGTAATACCGCAAAAAAAAATAGAGACGAATCGATAACCTCCTCCTTTTTTTTTTGAAGTCGGTTAAAAATAGTCATCTTGACAAAAATCGGCAAAATAAAAAATCTCTCAAAAGGGGGGAAAATAACCAAAAAGAAAAAATTCTGAAATTGAAATAAAAAGCAAACAGTTAATAAATAAATAATAATAATAAACAGCACAAGTGCAAATTGCCTGAACGTATAGCAAATCACGAAAATTGTAAAATTAATAAATCTGAAATAAAATTTTAGAGAAAAAAATATTAAATACAATGAATATTCCTAAACTTCTAAAAATACATATTCAAAACGGGAAAACTACCAGTACATACAAAAATCAGGATAACGAAACATACTTTTGATGTGCATTAGTGTCCCTTTGTATCAGTTGTTGTAGGAAAGTTCAAGTGATGAAGGGATAGTCGCTGGTCACTGAACTATAACGACTGCAGCAGATGAAAATCCTAATGTAACCTTTTCCTCTATCTCTTTCTTCAGCACATGTGTTCTATATCACCATCCCTTTTCTAAAGAAAATAAGACCTAGTAATACTAGTAGGCATTCATTGCCTGAGTGTTATCCTCTTTATAAAAAAAATAAAATATTGAAAAAAACTCGACGACTGGCGTGTTTGCGGCGGTATCGTGTAAAATTTTCGCCTAAAAATAATTTTGTAAAAGAGTCATAATATTGTAATGATGACTCTATTTTATTTGGTTATGAAACATCCTGTTACGACAACTTCCAAAAGGATCCCCTGTTGTAGAAGGTTCAAAGCAATAAACAAATAAATTTTTTATTAATTTTTGAAAATATCTCGTTTTATAATTAATAATATTAATACTATTTCTTCTGAAGACGAAGAAAGGTGTAATCTAAAAGAAATTAATCTTTTAAGAAAACAATTAAGAGTGCAAACCAATATATTTTTCCTATCAAACAGAAAGTAAATTTGCATTTGCTTTGTTTCTCTTAAAAAAATTTAGTACATACTATATATATTTCCCGCATTTATTACTTATTTTAGATTAAATACGAGTGGTTTTAATTATGTATTAAAAAAATATCACCAACATTAAAAAAAAACCCTCAAAGAAAAACTGGTGTACCAAAATTGTTGAAAATAACTGCAACAAAAAGGATACTTGCTGAAGGCAGTTACCAAAAAGGTGCTCGAAATGGCATTTTTGTTAATATTTGTCAGTCCTCGGTGAGTGATGCGTTTCACGAATGTATTGAAGCCATGTATAGCGAGCCTTGTTCAATATGGATTTCTTTTGAGATGGACGATGAAGAAAAATTTTCTAACAAAAACATTTTTATAAAAAAAAAAAAAAGTATTTTCCGGAATCATAAGCTTTATTGACGGAACCCACATTGCGATTACATCAACTGCTTTCAAGATTGAAATACCTAAATAGGAAAGATTTTTATAGCTTAAATACAATGTTGGTAAATTATTTTTTATTTTTAATTGTTCAAGAGATTTATTATTCGACATATTGTCATAATTATATTATAAGTGAAATTTATTTGCTGGTGGTTAAGCGATGTCTATATGCATTTCATTGTTGCTTTAACAAATCGTCAGTAGACTTCAACCACACACACAGCCTAAAAATACTTTTATTGTTATCCAATGGATTTCTAATTGTATAAAGGTGTAGAAAAATAAAATAGATTCATATCGAATAAAAATTATTTGCTGGGTTTTGTATAAGTTACTAAGCCTACTATGCTTATTTTTCTTTTGTGATTTTCAAAAATATTAATATTTGTGAATTCTCAAATAGTTTATGAAAGTCTGTGCATAAGATAAGAGGTTTGTGACTGTTCAAAATGTGTGGTTGAAGTCTACTGACGATTTGTTAAAGCAACAATGAAATGCATATAGACATCGCTTAACCACCAGCAAATAAATTTCACTTATTTTTAATTGTTTTTTTTTTTATTTTAGAGATGTGCGACCATAAGATATTGATAAAATGGCTAACGAGCTGTAGGATAATTTTCAAATACGTTATTCCTTATATTCGCATTTATCAATATCTCCGGCAGAAAATGGTCTTTTAGGAAAAAAAGAAGCAATTAATACACAAAAAGTTAAAACAAATAGAATCTGTTTTTGAGTTCCCTGCAATTCCCAAAAAAAGTATTTTTGCGGTATTCTGCTTATCTTTTGGAAATATTTAAAAACATACTCACCCCTATCGTGAATAACAAGTAGAATTATTGTTCACGTGAAATTTTCCGTGAAATTATTTCCCGCTATCAGTCCCAGTGAATGTAAAAAAGGAAAGAAGATTTGTAAAGCTTAATGCGATCAATTTCAGTTTAATAACAAGAAATATAAAAACTTTAGGTTTCAAATGCAATTTTTTAACTTTAAAGTTGTGTTTTTAAATATTCTAGATGCAGTGGGAAAAAAATCTTTAGTATACCACCACTGCGGTGCACCACCATGAAATTTACTGTTTGTGAACCAAAGCGATTCATACTCCATGAAATTTACTGTGTGTGCTGGCAATTATTGTTAAGAATCATGAACTTTACTTACTAATCTTGTCTTAAAAATAAATATTTTGAACTCGAAGAAAAATATCGAAATTATTCGATGCAATAATTCAGTTCGCCTGCTAAAATAAAGTGCGAAAAACCCAGGGGAAAGTGAAAAAATTCACGTGAAAAATATTATTCGCGTGAAAAATTTGGCATGTAAATTGTAGCCCAACTTGCGGTTTTTTGCAATAAGAGTACTACTTTCGCAAATAATTCATACCAAATACTTTTATATATAGTTTGACTGCATTTCGCACGAAATTGGGAACAGAGTACTAGGCTTAAGGGAATTCAAAAAAGGGAGAAATTTCCGGGTAAAAATTATTCACGATTGCAATTTTGTGAAAAGGGAAAAAATTTCGAGGGAAAAAATGTTCACAATAGGGGCGATTGTGTCTTAAGGTGGCATGATAAACTGTTTACTTCCATTTTTTGATTTTGAGACGAAAAAGCTTTAAATTTGATATTTTTAACAAAAATAGGTCTACTCGTATTTTGAAACGATCTGGTTCCTTCAATAAAGAAAATTTGGAACGAAAATTTCTTTGTAATATTTCTTATAGTATTAATATATGGTTGGTATATTTGCAAAAAAATTTTATAATAGCGAAATAATTAACCCACTTTTTTCTGCAAAAAAACACGCGAATAATCGACTTTTTTAAAATTTTAATTTAAATTGCGTCTAACTGTTCCGTCTAATTTTTTTAGAGTTATAAATTTCGTTCTTAGTTCATAATAAGTTTGCTTTTCCAAATCGGATAAGATTTGACTTCTCCATTAGCAGACCAGTTTTGGTAAAAAAGCCAAAATTTTAATTTTTTCTCGAATATTTCCTAAACTTAAAGTAAAACCAATAAATGTAGCAGACTTTTTTTTAAGCTTTTGCATATAAAAACCCACTTGCAAAAAATCTTTTTTAACACATCAAAAACATCAGCTTGGCATCGGTTTTAATGTTTCATTACCCCTAGGTTGCCCATTTTTGGCTTTGTGGTTCCGCCCCCTTTAAAGATATATAGTCCAAATTTCAGACTTAAGGTAGGATCACACAATTGCCGCAAATACACCAATCTGACCTTAATTTTTATTGGGGTGAATTGGTGCACAATAATAAAATTGCACCAATCAAATACGTTGCAGTCACATGATTGTCCCATTTTATAAAAATTTTATTGCCGCAAATTTCCAAAGAATGAATTTGAATACGATTGTTCTAACTTGCGGCAACACAAACAAACAGCTGTCGTGGTAGTTTTTAGTTTATTACGTTTTACGTGCAAATAGTTTTCTATTAAAAAGCAGTAATTTTTTTCTGTTTTATTTTTTACGGGAAATTTTTTTATTCATTTAAAAGAAATGAAATTGCCTCTGGTTTGTATATTTTGTGCTCATTAAATATACAAAGCAGAGGCGATTTTCATTCTTTTAAACTAATAAAAGCTAAATATATGGGTTAAAGATTGGATCACAGTTCTATGTTAACGTTTAAAATAAGTTATAATTACATATAAAGTAAGTTGAAGTTTACAGTACTTACAAAAACATTTAAGAAATTGTCGCGTATTGGTTTCTTTGATTGCCGCTCAAGAACACAACAAATATTGGTGCATTTTTAGAATTTTTATTGGGGCATGGCCGTCTATCAACCGTTCACACGATTGCCGCAACAAAGCTGCATTTGATTGCGGCAAATCACCACAATATTGTTCTCGATTGTCGTATGGGACAATAAATTGTGAAATCACACAATTGGCATATAAAAGGGAGCAATAATTGGTGCATTGCGGCAATCGTGTGATCCTTCCTTTAGGCTCTGTGACATCTCCTCAAATGCTGTATGAAATTTCATAACAATTTAATATCTGTTTAGAAAGTGCTGAGTTATTTCCATTTTTTTAACAAAATCCCCACTGTGTATCGGGTACTTTAGGCCCTACTAGGCACCAGTAGACACCGTCGGATGGAGCTAAAAAAAATAAGAGCGCATTTATGACAGCAAACCTCATACTTTAGATAGTGGAAATATATCAATTACAGAAAAAAAAATTTGCATGAATTTTATTTAGGTGCACAATAGTGCGCCAGAGCGAGTTCCGGTCGATGCACATAAATAAATTTTTTATTTTCATTGAAAACTTTGTTTTGCTTTGAAATGATATACAAATTTGTCTGGTACGATTTAATGAAAGACGCGCAACTTGGGAACATTCTTTTTTTTTAAATAAAAAATTTTAATCTTACGATTTCTTTTTGTAACGAACTTATAACTAATTTCTTATTTTATTGAAATCTCTATTTGATTTAGCGGTGAAATCAATTGTAAAAACGGTGCGGTTTACCTGGTTACGGTTTGAAGTTATATAATTGAATTAATGAAATCATATATTTCCTTTTTTTATTACTTTTTATAATACATTTTCATTGAATACTTAAAACGTTTTTATTAAGTTTTTTTTTTTTTCAAACTAAAAACCATCTCTCTTCATCGAATCTTTTGTAACTTAATTGTCCTTAACTTTTTCGGTTCAATGAATTTTATTGTCAAAGTATTCATATTAAAAAATAAAATAAAAATAATAATAAAAAAAACTAACCGAGAATAACAAAAACAAAGAGATTAGTTAGAGGACATGCTTTTCTCCTAAAGCATTTACAACAATAACAATTTATTAAATACTAAGAAAATTTATAAAAGTCCTTTTATTCACTTCACATCAATTGAATTATAAAATTTTTCGATATGTTTGTATTTTCTTTCTTTTTTTTTCATAAAACACTCACGTACATAGTGACCGATTTGACGACACATACATAAATTTGCAATTATAATTCACTCAAACGTTCACATATTCTTTTGTCCTTTCATTCGTTCAAATATTCATTCCAATAAAAATCACTCGAAATAGGAATATACATATGGGTTGTACGTGTTTGTATTGTCTTTCTTTAGATATTTAATCTGGTATTTAGAAATATGCAGGAATATGGATTTTATTCATGTGTATGAGCTATTGGAGATGATGTCGTGAGCAGCTTTCTACTGAAGGTCACGAGCTTGCATAATTGTTAACGTTTCTTTAATATGAATGAAGAAGAAAGTAATAAATGAACAAATATACAAATCCACAAAAACCATTTCTCGTATTCCATTTCATTCAAAGCTCGTAATGCGTGATAGTATAGAAAACAGCGTCATTTCCCCCAACCATTCCAATTTAAATATTCTTGTCTTCTTAAAAAAATCACATTTATTTTAATAACAAAAATTTCAATTATAAAAAAATAATTAAAAACATATTCACCCCTATCGTAAACATTTTTTCCCTCGAAATTTTTTCCCTTTTCACAAAATTGCAATCATGAATAATTTTCACGCGGAAATTTTTCCCTTTTTTGATTCCCCTTATCATGAATAATATTTTTCACGTGAATTTGTTCACTTTTCCTTTGGTGTTGTCCACTTTTTTTTTAGCAGGCGAACTGAATTTTTTATCGAATAATTTCGATACTTTCCTTCGAATTATATATTAAAAGTTATAAATATATATTTTTAGGACAAGATTAGTAAGTAAAGTTCATGATTCTTAACAATAATATCCTGCAAAACCTTTTTTTCATGGATTAGGAATCGCTTTGGTTCACACACAGTAATTTTCATGGTGGTGCACCGCGGTGGTATACTAAACAATTTTTTTGCACTGCATCTTGAATATTTAGAAACACAGCTTTTAAGCTAAATATTATTATTTGGGACTTAAAATTTGTATATTTCTGATTATTAAACTTGAATTTGTCTGATCTTCTTCCCTTTTTTACATACACTGGGACTGATAGCGTGAAAAAAATTTCACAGGAGATTCACGATGGCATTTTTCTCTTCGAGGGGAATAAAAATATCACGTGAACAAAAATTCCACTTATTATTCACGATAGGGGTGATTGTATGTGAGCCTGATTAAGAAATTATTCCTTAAGTAAAAATAAGGTTTTTATTATATTTTTCCCCTTAAACTCTAAATAACGGGTAGGCCATCTATCGGTTTAAATTTTAACCACCGCTTATTTCGAATCTGGCAATACTTGTGTCTGTCTATTCTTTCACAAAATTCAGTATATTATCTCCACTGAACGAAATTAATTGATTTACGCTTGAGCAACGTTGGGATTTATTGGAAATTTATTTCCAAAACCAAAACAATTGGTCGAAAATTGCACCAAACAAAAACATCTTTTCGGATGAAGCTCATTTTCATCTTGGTGGGGACGTTAATAAGCAAAATTTCCGTATTTGGGGCTCAGAAAACCCCCACTTAGTCTTACAGAAGCCAATGCAGCGAATACGTGTGACTGTTTAGTGCGGCTTGTGGATCGGAGGCATCATTGGCCCATATTTCTTTGAAAATGTGGACGGCGCAACCATTACGGTCAATGGAGACATCTAACGCACCAATTATAAGCAATTTTTTTGAGCCCGCTTTTCATGGTATTGATGTGAGCTATGTTTGGTTTCAACAGGATGGTGCAACTTGCCACACATCTCATGCCACAACCCATTTATTGGATCAAACTTTTGATGGTCGTTAAATTAACCGAAATGATAAGTTCAATTGGCCAGCAAAAAGTGGCAATTTGACACCGTTGGACTATATTCTGTGGGGCGCCGTTAAAACCAACAAACCAGAGACAATTGAGCATTTGAAGACGAACATTCATGATGCCATTGCCGAAATAGGACCCCATGCACTCGAAAAAGTGCTTGAAAATTGGTCCGATCGAATGGACCAGCCACGGCAGCTATATGAATGAAATAATATTTCATCTCTAACCGGAAAAATTTTACTTTACAACAAAAAAAAATAAGTTTGGAAAAATTTAAATTTAAATTTAAGGTTTTAAATGGCCCACCCAATATACAAGTATATAAACTTGAGGATAAATTACGGGATTCGATATCGATATCTTCATACAATTTCAACTGCGTTTGTATGGAAATGACGTAATTTGCCCCCTCTTTTCTTAATTATACTAAACTAATTCTATTTGCTGAAATACTTTTAAGTAAAATCTTAAATATTGTATATACGAGTATGTATATAAAATTTTTAAATATTTTCCAAATGCTGTGATGAGAGATAAGTAAATAAAAAAAATATTCCTTATATAAAAATTCAATGCAGTTCGAATAAAAAACATGTGTTACAAAATCCACCTTTAAATTGTACGAAAGCGCATGGCAGGATTTTAACAGAGAAGAAAGGTGCTTTTGGTTCAAGTAGTGAATTAGTTAGTTGACTGCAAAGTAAATTACGGTCTTCAAGAGCCCGATTCCGATCCCTGACCAGACTCAGACATATCATAAATTTCGCTGTCCTTCCTAGATTTTTGTAGCAATGAACCGTCGGCAGAGCAATACAACTCATGAAACGGCTACATATCATAAAGTAATGCGTCTAATTAACACTAGAGGCGCTACAACGATGCTATAAAAACTAAAAAAACGCACAATAGCAGATTTGTAAAACGATTTAAGTTTAATAATTAAAAATGTCACCATCCTCTCTTCCTTATTCTTATCCTTGGAAGGCATATTAATTGACTGAGCGTTACTAACACACAGCAAAAAAAAAACCAATGTAAAATCACCATGCCAAAATGTTGATTTGTGTGCAATGCGCTTTTGTACTTAGTTGTGTGAGTTGTTTTTGTATTGTTGTTGTTTTTTATGTTTGTAAACAGCCGACAAACTACGCAGGTTCGAATCCTGGTAACAAGTCAAAGTTTTTTGTATTTTTTTAACTATAAGTTTTCAAATAAATTGTATGTTAAAATATCAATTAAATAACGTTGAATTAATATTTTACTCACGATTGTATAAAGAATAATCAAGGTATCTAAAGAATAATCAAGATTGTTGTGGCTGCAGGGGCTTAGCGCATTAAATGCTAAGCGATGAATTCCGAGTTCAAATCTTGGCCGGAGAAGCCAACTTAAGTACAAACAAAAATTATCTGATGTTTGTGTCAAACACACGTAAGTTAAATAATTAATAAAATACAATTACTACATTAAATTAAATTCATGTTGTTCCAACTTGCAATAACTTTGATTCAACATGATTCTTCATTTTGATTTGAATGTTTAATGTTGAATCAATGTGACATAAAGTTATTTTAAAAGGAAAAATTTTCTTTGAAAATTACTATAAATCATATTAGATTAACATGCAACACATATGAAGCAAAATCATTGCCGAAAAAGATGAAATTAACCTTTTTTACGTAGATTTTAAGTTGAAATTTTTCTGTGTGTTCTGTGTTGCCAAAAAAAAAGAGAGAGAGACCGAGAGCTAAAGTGCTACAAATTAGAATATCATTCTTCTTCATGTTTTCTATCCACATTTATTGTAGAAATTGCTCCGCTCAGAGGCCACCTTCCTTCCTTCCTTCATGCAATTAACTCAAAATTACGGAGACCACCAACCATTATACTCTTATCTCACGGTAGTCTTACCGACAATATGCGTTACACACCCTCTCGTGTAAAAATTCTGGTTAACAGCTGGCAACTTTAGTGCATGGACTGCACCCACCATGTTCTAACAGCCTGATGAAGAGCAGGCACAATCAAATCATATTCTTCTCTTGTTAATAAATCAACGCACTATTCCTTCGATCAAAGTATTAGAGAGAGCTCCTCTTATCACATTAATCACCCTCAAACAAACCACAACCGCGTTAAACACGAAGCCCCTACACCAGTAACCAATCGAGGAATACTGACTGTTGTGGCATCAAATGAGTCCTTGCTCTGCTAGGCAACTTGAGTTATATTTGCTTTATATTTCAATGCTTACATTTATTGGTGGATGTAGTAAAACTTCGCAGGAAATGAAGGTGGGGGAGGGGGAATCATTTAACATTTTGGTTATATTTGAAGAAATACACATTTTCAATTACTTGTGTTTTTACTTATTACACGTATTGGCTGAATGGATTCCTCATTTTATTTTCTTTTTCATTTTTTTTTTTACATTTTTATTAATATGGAATCCACACGAGTTGAATGCTTATGTAAATAATCATAATATTCATTTGATGCGAGTATGTGTTGTATTCTTTATATGGTACGCAGCAGTAAACCGGAAATAATATCTCAATTCAAATTTAAATGAACGGAAGTAATTTTAACAACAAGCGCTCTGCCATAAATACAAATTGAATGGACAAACTGCAATTCAATGGCCAATATCATTCAAACAATATCAATACATTTCAACAAACATACACACGTTTATATATTAAAGTTCAATTGTGCAAACAAGTAGATACGATAGTATGCCATCCCACATGATCATGATATTCATAAATACCGCGATTGAACGAAACATTTTACAGAGGCCATAAAATAATGAATGGAAATGCAAACTTTTAGCGCATTTGATAGCCACACTTGATATTTTAGAGGGGTATGCTGCTCATTTGTTGTTTTAAAAAGAGCAGTAACACTCAGGCAATGAATGCATGCTACCTTCTTTAGGAAAGGGATAGCGATACAGAAGACAGGTGGTGAAGGAAGATATAGAGGTATAGAGATATCTGCTTTGTGTACATTTCCAATAATGCAGAGTTACAGCGCCTCTTGTATCAATGAGCCAGATTAAATTTTCAGCTACACAATACCGACGAATGAAGGCGCTCTGATGTTAAATTAGGATAAGCATCTGCTGAAGTGGGTATAGTTCAGTGACCAGTGACTTTGCCTTCATCAGTTGAACTTTCCTACTACAACTGATACAAAGGCACACTAATGCACATTAAGAAAATACGTGGTGTTGTTATTAAATGACTGGCGTAGCTTGGGCTCGAACCCAGCACTGTCGGTTTTGTAGTCAACGTGCTAACTACTTCAGTCAACGCTAGTGCTCGCTCGGTTTTCGCGACTGATTAACAACAGTAGCTGTAGTGGAAAATGAATTTTGGCAATAGCCGAACTCAAAAATTTCTTTAAAATACATTAGTGATAACGTGATAAAAATACTTTAGTAGAAAGAAAGACATATAAATAGAACTTCTTGTTCTGACGTCTGTTGCAAAAATATAATCTTTAAACTGTCGCAATGAATGGGCCGTCGCGAAAATGGGCAGCATTAAATATCAAGCTTGCGCTGTGATAACGGTTCCATTAAATATTTTACTGAATAAACTTTTGAAAAATAGTGCGATAAAGGATCTTAAATTTAATTGTAACAAATCCCAAACGAAGAACTATTAAATAAAAATATTTTAAACAAAAATTTAATCGACTTCAAAAAGACATTTTTGCAATGCAATTGAACAGAATTTAAAAAGTTTAGGAATTGTTGAATTTCAGTTACGAATTATGCACCCCAACATCTTGAGAGCGAATTACGGCGTACGATCGCAGCAAAAATAAATTTGGTACAAGTAAGCACTAAGACAAATAGAAGCGCTTTGAAAATGTGGAACAGCAGACAATGCATTCTCTCTCCCTTACGAGGATACAGTAACGTAAGCGAATAACGAAATGTATCACAAACACTACAAAAGTGGTCGGCTGCTTATATTCATATGCTAAAATTTATTTACATTGCATCCACTCTCGCTTACTTGGATACGAATTTGGATGCGAATGAGATTTTTATTTCGCGATTTGATTTTTTTATGGTTTAATTGAATTGTGCATGAAAATAAGTAGATATGTGCTTCGGTAACTCAGTGGGTAGTAGAGCAATTTGTTTATTACATACATATAAAACATAAGTTTAATGCATCTAGGATGTCTAAAAAAAGTTGATAGCTGGAGACCTACCAAGTGGGACATCACGAAGAAAAATCATGGGATACCGAAGTATACATTGGAGTGTATATTGAAATGTTTCAAAATTTCGTTATATATCGAATGCCGCAGTTTGTACCCTGCATATTAAGATACATATTGTTACAAAAAAGTTAAAGTAGGGCGGTAGCGAAATTAACCAACCTTGCAAAGAAAACACAACAAATTTGGGAAAATGTATACTTTTATAATTTTCGATGCCTTGTTTATATATAATAAGAAATATCTACCTCCTTAAAGCCGTCAATAGCAGAATCCACTTCCTCATTGTTGCCAAATCTTTTACCACCGGGTCATTTTTGTCAAGTTTTAAAATGTAAAACAATCCGGAGAAGCTAAGTCACCACTGCTCAGCTTTGATTTTGCTTTTTGAAGATGAACGCAAGCAATTATACCATATGAAATAAACGCCATGATTTTTACTTTGTTTGAACACAATTCTCCCATTCAAGTCTACTCCTTTAACTGCTCCTTTGTCTCAGGTGTGAAGTGGTGGACCCATGTCCAATACAAACACTAGGCTTTATTACGGTGAAACATCGCCAAACACTTTATTGAAATATTTTCTCGACGTTATTTTTGTTCTACGAGTATTTTGGGTGAACGCGCTCCCCACTTTGCGCACAGCTTACGCATCTTGAAATTTTCTGTCTATATCCATATATACGATGTACAGCACTTTTTGAAATGCCTCTAATTTCAGTTATGTCACGCATTTTCAGCTTATGTGTAAATTTTTTTTAAAACGTTTCCAGCATGAACACCTTAATTGCTCCAACAATACGATGCACACAGGAGTATTTGAGCCAAAAAGCTGGCCATTACTTTTTTTAGTTTATATTCCTTGTGTAAATTTGTTGAGCGCCCCTAGATCAATAAAACTTGGCATAAATATGTTTTATAGCAAATGGCTGGTAAGCCTTGAAAATGAGAAACATCGAAAAAAGGGGAAATAAGTTTCCCTCAGACGAACTAATCCTAACTCTGAAAAATTAAATTTTTTTGTTTAACTTTTTCCATACTTTTGTTAAGCAAATGCAACTTTTAACGTCGGCAAAAGTTCTAAACCTTAAACTTGGCCCCAAAAGACCTTAAGATGCCATTTTCGTCCCCACTTCCTTCTGTGGGCGGTGACAAAAATATTATTTGCAATATTAATGTAAATTAAAAAAAAATTGCTACTTATGTCTTAATACCATAAAAATTAAACTTTTGAGCTTTTATGGGCAGGGTGAAGTATCCCTCTCCCAAAGCAAAACATTTCATGACTGTCAAAAATGTTTCCTACTCATATTTACAAATGCAAGATGAGCAAAAACAGAAAAAAGGTGAAATTTTCAACAACAAAAAATCTACTAAAAAAATGCAATTTGTGCAAACTTTTTTTCTTGCTTCTAAAATTAGAGATTTTAAATTTTATTGTGGTATAAAACATAATTCTAAATGTAGCTACCTTCACATTTAAAAACCTTCTTCTTTTTTTGGTTTGCAAAAAAAAAAAAACAGTATATAATTCATTTTAATTTTTAAATGAATTGTTTCAACATTAATATTCAAGATATTTTTGTTGTTTTAATACTAACAATAGTTTTTGATCAAGTCTTTCAGCAAAAAAAAACAACGTAATAACTTTATTCGTTGAGCCACAAAAAATGTCATACAAACATGTACAAACCGAAAAAACATTAAAAACTCATGAAATTTTCTTCACTTTCATGGCTGCAGCTGTATCTCAGAGCTAACAAATCACAACTTAAAGTCTTCAAAATTTACAGTATGATGTAAAATTTTGTTGTGAATCAAGCTGTGTACTAAAAACTAAAAACTACACCGACTTCATCATAATACTAATCCTAATGTAACATCAGAGCGCCCTGCTTCGTTGTGTAGCAGAATCATTGGCGAAGTAAAATAACCAATAAAACAGCTTCAAAAAAATTTAATACGCCTCATTTAACACCAGAAGGCGCTGCAACACTGCATTATCAAAAAAAGCGTGCAAAAAGCAGAGTTGTAAGACAATGAAGCTTTCCTCCATCTCTTCCTTCACCGCCTGTCTTCTCTATCACTATCCCTTCCCTATCACCATCTCTCACTATCTTCTCTTCAACTAACAGGTAGCACAAAGGGATCATTGTATTGGACCCAAGTGAGCTGGACTCTAAATTTCACCCTTCCTTACCAGCAGCCTGCTAACCTAACCTAACCTAACCTAAGCTGTGTACTTAGTTCTTAAGATTCCTTTAAATTAATTTTTGTCTTTTGGCCAGCTTTTGGGCTCAAATACTCCTCTGTGCGGTGTTCGTATTGGCATCTCTTACAGGATCCTTTAAACTCTGCGACCCAAACTTTATAGAAACAGACTTCCCCAGATTAGATTCTATGTATATGTGTACATATATCGGCTTTTATATTTGTAGGGCTCAGACCTTTCAAACGAAAGTACTGAATTACGTAGCGGTCAACAATTGTTTCATGTTCACAAATTCGCTGACATCGTCTATTCTTTATGGCTACAAAGAGAATACTAAATAACATGGCGCCTGGAAACTTAAAACACATGTTTTTTTTTTAAATACTCTTGCCATCCATCTATACTTCAGATCGGATAGTTTTGGGACCACCCTCGTATGGCTTAGCTGCAAGTTCTAGCCAAGCAAATTAGCAGTTATTTCAGTTTCACTCTTAATTGAAATAACATTATTTAAAACAATTTGGAATCTCAGGTCATGTAGGATATCAAGGAATTCATACGAGTACACTCTGATACAAATATAGAAAATTATTGATACATATGTGTGTTTGAAGGAAGCGAAGTTAGTGGAAAAGGAGTAAATTTTGAATAAAAATAAATGAATGATTTCATAGCAACAGCGATAATATTAATAAAAAAATAATAATAATGATAGCATTTGCAACAATAGCAACGGAAACTCTTTCAGTTACACAAATAAATTAAATATTATTTTAATAATAATTTTAATTTCAACCCACGCAAGCTTATGCTCGTTATACATTAATATTATATTATGGAAAATAAGCCTGCTACAACTTCGTTTGAAATTATTTCGAGTAACTTCTGTTTAAGGAAAAAATTCATATCCTTTTGTTCATACTAATGTAAGCAGTCGTAAATATGAATGTGATTTTAAAACAATTCATCAAACTAAATTAGTAGACTACACCTGATTGCATGTTATCTTTGTAATATATACTAGATATTATTTTTAACAACATAAATATAAATAATATAAAAATAAGTTAAAAATGTATATACTCAGAAACAGTACTCACTTTTTTATATTTTCCACAGAAAAAGTTTTGTTATTCCAGTGTTAATTTCTTTAATTAAGCTGATTTGTATATTCGGATGAAGATTGACAGCAACCCAGATATTCGCGCACCTAAAATAACAAATCAAAAATAAAAAATTTAATTCCGAAAAACAAACAAACAAATTTCCAATATTATTAAAAAAACAATAAATTTTACGTAAAACTAAAAAGTTCATTATAACAGAAAACGATTAAAGGGAAAAGAAAATACACAATAAAGAATTGTATACAAATTATGCAAACTCAGAAATTCGTCTCAGAAATTTCGAAACTACAAGTAATTCACTACACAGAAAAAATGTTTATTTCATTTCCATACGAAATAATCTTTTTTGTTTTGGTTTTACTTCTTTCTACTTTTCTAATTTATTAAAAAAAAGGTACAGAACAAACTCGATTTATGCAACCACCAACTATTTCAATATCCCGATTAGCGCAACAGGTAATTTTTTTACATTACAATCTTTATAAGTGCAACTTTTTTCAAAAAAAAAGTCTCGGTAAACGCAACTTTTTCTCTTTTAGTAAATTTAAATCGCTTTTCTCTCTGAATTAAATGAATTCATTATTCTTTTCCCAAAATTAGATTGCCTTTATAAACAAATTAACATGAGAAGAACTCAAATATACGCAAGTACAAAATATGAAGACTGGTTTAAGCATCAATTCATGTCTAAAGTAAAATAATACTTTAAAATAATAACTTTTTAATCACATGTCTGATTTTTTTATGTTTAGCTAGAGCGTGTTTTGAGCACCCATTTAACAGCTGATAGTTGTTTTTTGTTTAGTTCGCTTTGAAATTTCATTATGAATCGACTTACACCAACGCGTGCAAATTGTTGAAATTTTTAATCAAAATAATTGTTCTATTCGCAAAACTCATCGTGCACTTCTTCGATTTTATATTATTTATTTTTTTTTATTTTTATATTTATATTTATTTTTTTTGTCGCATTTGGAGTGAGGAGAATCCACAAGCTTTTGTCTAAACACCATTACATCTACTCAAAATTACTGTTTGGTGCGCTTTATGGACTGGCGGAGTCATTGCCCCATATGTCTTCAAAAACGATGATGATTACAATGTTACTGTCAATGGTGAACGGTATAGGAACATGATTCGAAATTTTTTCGTACCTCAACTACGTGGCACTAATCTTGCTGATATGTGGTTCCAACAGGACGGAGCCACATGCCACACAGCGGGCGCTACAATTGATTTACTCAAAACACTTTTGATGAAACAATAACTTCACGTAATGGCCCAACTAATTGGCTACCAAGATCGTGTGATTTAACCCCATTGGATTATTTTCTTTGGGGTTATGTTAAATCACTTGTCTACGTCGATAAACCTCAAACAATTGAACACCTGGAAATCAACATTGGAAGAGTTATCGGCGAAATACGGCCGCAAATGCTGCGATAAGTTGTTGACAATTGGTGTTCTAGATTGCGCCTTCTAAGGGCCAGCCGTGTCGGCCACATGGCAGAGATCATATTTAAACATTAATTTCATAAAATTTTCTTTCCAATAAAGCCAGTTTTTCAACAACGCTAAAATTAAAAATTTCCAAAATTTCAAAACCGCCAAACCGAAAAAAAATCGCCAAAAATCGAAAAACATCGCCAAAGCTAAAAAAAAGCGTCTTATTTATTTAGACGCTAAGACTAAAATGAATAGCCAAAACCGAAAAAATCACCAAAATTAAAAAAATTAAAAAAAGCCAAGACCCGGAAAAAAGGCCAAATCGAAAAATCGCGCCAAAAATCGAAAAAAACCGCCAAAAAGAAAAAAGAGCCTAATTAAATAAAATCGTTAAGACTAAAATAAATTGCCGAAAACCGAAAAAACACCACACAAAAAATAAAGAAAAAAGCAAAAAATAAAAAAACGCCAAGAACCAAATTAATGTCAAAACTATATATTTTATAGGCTAAAGTTCATATAGTATTACATATGTAGTATCCGTACGGAACCCTTCGGTAGAGTAAGTCGAACTTTACTGAATTTATTTAGTTTTGGCGATTTTTTATTAATTTTGGCGTGATTTTTTTGTACTGGCGTTTTTTTTGCGTTTTGGCGATTTTTGCCGGTTTTAGAGATTTTTTTAGTTTTGGCGCTTTTTTCGTTTTGGAGTTTTTTCTCGTTTTGGTAATTTTTTTTATTTTTGGTTTTAGCGTTTTGGAAAATGTTAAGAGTTTGTCTTTTACGGTTTCCAAGACAGAATACGTTTTAATTTTGATTTTTTTTTTTAATTTTAGTGTTAATTGTTGTAGTCTGTATGAAAATACAAGATTTTTGCAAATTTCAAGTGTCTACTTGTAATTGTATGTATATTGCAAGGGCTATTAACATTTTTCGTTTCTCCGTTTGAAACACTGTTTAATTTTTAAAGTGTGTTAAACCGTGATCACAGTCACTGTTTAATTTCACTGCTGCTCTTCTTATTAGATTTTGTCAAAATAACAGAACTGCTACAAACAAAATACTGCTAAACTGTGATCACATTCACAGTTTAAAAGAACAGCGATTTAGAAATCACGTTCACAAGGAGCAACATTATTAAAAAATCACCGTATCGCTCAACACTAATAAATATGCTTCTCTTATGGCTTGTAAAAACCAACGTAGGAAATTGTTTGCGTTTTACTGAGCTTTTTGCTCTGTAAAATTTTATAATTTTATTTTGCCTGGTTTGGCGTGTGTGGCACCTGCTAATTGCTGTAGTTTATTTTACTATAAAATTTTATGTTTATTAATTTTTAACTTTTTTTTTGATAACTTTTGTGAGCTGCAGCGCAAAAGAATATAATATATTATTTCGCTTAAAATACACGTGTAAATAATGTTTATTTTAAAAACTTATTTAAAATTGTCTACAACGCCAAACAAAATACAAAAATATATGTTTGTAAGTATGTAAGAGCAACAGCTTTAGTACTTAACATTAAAACTAAATTCAGATTAACTAAACTGTAAAATATGAAATGTTTTTGTGCTAAATTATAATCTTTTTTTATTTATTTATGTAGAAATGTGGGAGGGAGTGTGTTTTCTAATCAAAATTTGTGTATGAAAAATCACTAAAAATGCCACCAGACTTAAAAAATAAATGGAATAAAACGTTGAATTTAGTTTCCAGAACGAGCATAAAAAGTGAATAACCGTAAAAAGACAGAAAATTGAAGAAGAAAAAACGAATTAGATGGAATAAGCGTGCAAGCTGAACTAAGTGGAGCTGGTTGAAAATTTGGAGGAGGAATTGGTGGAATGTAAACCAAAATTGTTATTAAAAATGTATATAAACATAAAGAAAGTAATCAAGTTTGATAAATCGGAAATAATGTGGAATGGTGTAAAGAAAATAACAACACACTTTCTGCTGATGCGTACGAGGGTAGTTGAGAAAAATGCAAAAATATTAAGTGTTAAAATATTTCTTTGATTTGCTTAAGAGTAGATATTTTTATATGATTAACAGAATGTAAGAGCTGGAATGGAAACGGATGTAAAGTAGTAAGTTACAAGTCGCACAGTGGCGCCTAATGCACTAACATTATAGAATAGCTAGAAACTGTTGCACAAGCAGGCCGCTTTCAAGGATTGTAAAGTAAGGGCCTGGTTCACGATATCGACAGCGTTCGACTTGTCGCACACTTACATTCAAAACAAAAACAAATTCTAAAATTTTGTTGTTGTTTCCAATGTAAGTGTGCGACAACGTTCTACTTGTCGATATCGTGAACCAGGCCCTAAACGAAAAACGAAACACGAAACAAAGCGTACAGAAATAAATCACAGTTTATTTTACTTAGATTTATTTCAATGTGACAATCAGCTGTTTATAATGCAAAACAAAGTTTAAATTGTAACGTTCCGTCACATATGACTCACAACACAACAAATACAACAACCAAACTCATGCAGTCTAGTTGACATCGTACTAACAGAAATAAAATAACAACAACGTGCATGCTTTTCCAAGCACATGCACGCTTTTTAAAAGAAATAAAATATGAACAGACCATACAAATAGGAAAATAATTCTCAACCAGTAAGAATCATAATTACTATAAGATGTCAAGTTTAACCACAAGCAATCAGAACGAGCTGGACGTCTCAGTATGGTAAGCAGGGGTACTACCTGTATATTACCAGAACGGGCGTCAATATAAAGGCTTGCTCTAATTTTTTTAAGAGAAAGCATACAAGATCTATCGCATTAATCTTGAGCTTTCTGATAAATTGTAGTTAGTGTTCAAGATCTATCGTATTTATCTTGGATTTACTTTAGTTTATTTTATTTCAAGATCCTCCGAATTTACCTTGAATTCCTTCTGCAGCTTTATTTTTCACGATCTACCAAACTCATCTTGAAAACTAGTTCAAGATCTTTCCGCGTTTATCTTGATCTTTTCATATTTTACATTTAAGATCTACCGGATTTATCTTGAATTTCCTTTTGCTTAATTCTCAAGATCTACCGCATTCATCTTGACCTTTTTATATTCAAGATCTTGTGAATTTATCTTGAATGTGTTTTCACTTTTCAATATCTATCCAATTCATATTGAAAACTCGTTTTACATTCAAGATCTCCCGAATTTATCTTGAATTTCTCTTGTCTATTATGAGAGCTACCGAATTCCTCTTGCCCGCATAAAACGTGCCTCAGAGCATACTGAATATACCTGAACGGTTTTATTACGAGAGCCACCGAATTCCTCTCATTTGCTAAACGGCCTTAAGGCCCACCGAATACTCCCATAACTAGTCGGTATTAATTATTTATATATAGCTGTCACCGCCTGTAAGTGACTGACAATTTACCCTGTAGTTTTAAGATATCCTAGTAGCATGTAGCATAAGTTTCGTTAAATACAGAGAAGCTTTGTATATTTTCTTAACACCCAAGAAAATTAATCTTTTATTTCAAATGAAGTGTACCTTTGAGTTCGAACCTGGACAGGCTCAGTCATATCCCAAATGGAAAAGTAAACCACGTTACAAATTTCGAAGGCAAAAAATCAACCCTAAAAAAAACCCTATAAATATGGGAATTGGTAATAAAACTCGTTTTTGAGTTATAGTATTAATTGGCTTTTATTGTTGACCTGGGCTTAATTTAGTTTTTCTGTGACATCTTCCATTGTTGTTGAAAAAAGCTACAAAAATTGTTTTCTGATTTCTTAAATTAGGTTAGGTTAGGAAAGGTGGTGCTATAACGCACTTCCACTCGGAGACCCAGTTGGTTCCATTGTAATTCTATTCTATTGCCCGTTAAAAGTAAATATTTTACCCTTCATTTGTATCCATTACTGCTCCTATTATCCGTCATTAAGCCACTAAATTCCCATGATGAAGCCCCTGATATCCTCCAGTTTACACTTCCCAATATCACTAGTGCTCTCATGGAAAGGTCTGCTCAGCCATCTAAACTGTGCTGATGCAGCTTCGAGCAGTGTCTAATAATGTTCAATTTTTTTTTGTTTCTCTTCATGCCCGCACATCTTACAGATACACTTTTTAAATGCGGGGGGTCTTCTCAAGCAAATGCTTTCGAATTGCAATATTAAGAATATACGATTTTCTTTCGCTTCGAAATAAAGAGCAGACCCCCTGGTTCTCGCTCTCATCGAGCAGTGACCAGTCAACGCGTCTATCTCGACTCGCATCGTCTTTCTATTCATATCCAGTAGCAGTTTGGATCTTCCTGAGTCAAGTTTTGGCCACATAGCCCTCGAGACACTACAATCGTCTCTACTTCGCCATGAACTGTTGGTCTTGCTCTCTACCCCATTACTGAGTTCCTTGCAGTAATAAGCTATCGGTAATTTTACCGGTCTGCCACACATTCCCTCATCTAACGCCGACTCTATTTTTGCCAGCTCATCGACAATTTCATTTCCCTCAACACTGCTGTGGTCAGGAACCCGACATAGTCTTATACTCTAATTGTCCATAAGCAAGTTGAGAGCTCTGCTACAGATACTAACAAGTTTTGATTTCACATTGTGTCCTTTCAAAGCTTTTAGCGCTATCTGGCTGCCAACGAAGAAGGTTACCTTCTCACCTTCAGCTACATTCCTGGCCACCAGCTCCGTGGCCATGAGGATCGCCAAGATATCAGCCGAGAAAGCGCTACATTCATTCGGCAGTCTGAAAGAACTACGTATGTTCGTTCCCAAGATATAGACACTAGTCCCTGTGCCTTCCCCCACTTTAATCCGTCTGTAAAGACCTCACTACCCCCATATAGCTTATCGGATTTGACCCAATAGACCCTATCTGGAATTAAGAGTGAGGGTGTTCTACTAAAATCAATTTCAACTGCCTTATATTTCGTCAACCCAGGGGTTGCGGATTCCTGATCACTAAAACTGATCTCATTTAAGATTGATGTGTGACCTGTTATTCCTGTCCTCACCAAACCTGCTGCAACGAGACTAAGGAGACTTGTAGTCGCCGTTCTCACCACAAAGTTATCTACAGGAAGTAGGTGAAGTATGACATCCAAGGCCGCCTGAGGTGCGCTTCTCTGATCACCTGTGATGCCCAGGGGAGCACATCTCTGCACCTTAGCTAGCAATCTCCTGTGACTTTCCTTCCTCAATGCCTCCCACCATACCACACAACTATAAGAAATAACCGGTCTGACAAACGATGTGTAAATCCAGTTTCCTATCTTCGGTTGCAGACCCCAGTTCTTTCCTATGAAGTTCCTGCATGCGTAGTAGACATTGAGCCCTTTCTTTATCCTTTCCTGCGTGTTCCTTTTCCACGAAAGCTTTCTATCTGGGAAAACTCCAAGTATTTCGCTCTCTCTGCTAGTTTCAGCTCTACCCTTCCCATCCTGGGCAGCACAAAGCTTTACATTTTCTGATTTCTTAGAAAGCAAAAAACCGATGGATATAAAATATAACAAAAGGTTTGTTATGATCAGTTACTGGGGGAGGAGTGTACTAATGATCGGGAAGTAATGCACTACGTTATATGTGAAGGGGCCCTTATGTAGCGATTAACATTTCTAACAAGGCAATGACCCGAACTAATAACAACCAAATATTATGGCCTTTATTTTGGACATTATTTGTGTAAGTCCTCTTCACAGTATAGACTTCCTTCCTATTGGCCACTTCTGAAAAGAAACGTCCGAAGAAACTAAATATATAAATATTTATCTCTTTTTCAGGGAAAAGGCTTTAATTTTTTCAGTACTATACAAAAGTTTCTAACAACAATGATATAAAATCTGCAGCTCATGAGAATATGTACATACATCCATTACTTTTGATTTCTTTCATTCCGATAAATCCCGCAACCTCCGTCGTTCCTTTTTATCATATTCATACGCATTAAATCTGAGATATAAGCAAAAACAAACAAGAACTAACTTTGAAACATTGACTGACTAAAATTATGTACAATTTCGCACTCGTGTGCTCTGTTTGAGTCTTTAATACCTTTTGTATGACATTCCGTCAAAGTGTCAATGGAATGAATGACGACCGACTGTTTGGTAATATTTCGTTCACTACCTAGAATTACAAAGTAAATTTTCAAAGGAATAATGATGGTGTTTAATGAAGGGCTTAATTTAACGCCACACTAAGCACAAACTCATAAAGCAGCTATTGCAAAGCACAGTGGAACATTTTCGTAAAATGTATAAACAAATTTTGAAACTATTTAAATTCTATTTACTTTAATTAATTGAACCAATTAGAAATTAAATAAATTCAATTAAATTTTTAATTGATTATTTTCAGTTTTTTTTTTTTATATTAATATCTGTTCGAATAACTGATTTGTTATAGCTTGAAAATTAGCAAAAAATGAATTTTATTATTAAGTTTTTATTTTTAAAGAACAAAATCATTCAACAAGAAAACCATGATAAACACAATACCCTTCTTTGCGTGGCGCAGTCGCTTAAAAATACATAGCGTGTCGTCTTACTCTTGAGTCAATTTAATTGGATCTCCATCGGAATGGCATTTTAATATAATTTATATTTTTCTACACTGATTAGGTAGCTATAAGATAGTTCAGTGACAAGTGACAAGGTGCATACAAAGTATCAATTAACCCCATCTTAAGTCATCCCCATGTAAAAGTGGTCCCTATCACTTGGGGACCGATCACATGGTTAGTCTTGTTTTAGTTCCATTTTCTGCAGGGAGATGTAAAAAATTTCAGTTTAATAATTTTTTTTCGAAGTTGGAAAAGTTGTAAGGAAATTCAATTATAATAAAAAATATAAACAATATTTTAAATAAATTATAATAATTTTTGCCTACATACGATTACTAGATCAGAAGATACAGATTTACTACCATTTCTTTGTCTCACGTACCACTGTGCGATGTCGCAACACTCTAAATTTAACCACCTTCAACAAATATCAACTGGTTTTAATAATCTTTCAAGTTTGCACAACAAAACCAGGAAAAAATGTAAGAAAGCCTGCCATATGGTTTCAAAGATATAGGAATTTAAATGCTTTTGTTTTGTGTCAGCCTACAACTTTCTTAACAGGGCCTGTTACTCAACAACAACACTTGTAACTTTTGAGGAACAGGCAATTTATTACCAATCTGAAACTACTGAGAGCTTTAAATAATAAAATATATGTATATGCAATCAAATTTTCACTAGTGTTAATTTTGCAACACGTCCCACTGTGCGTACAATGCCAAAGTTTGAAAAGCATGTAGTCAAAAGCAACATGGTAAGTGCACTAACCTGCGCACACTATCATCCAAGTACCATTCATGCCATCAAACGGATATTGAAAATATTACATAACAGAACAAATAAATTTGTACATACTCGTATGTACAAGTATGTATGTACATATGTATATATGTATGTACTCGTATATCGTAAAAATTAAAGACGAGGAATTAATTCGCAGGAACTGTGCAGCACTCCATCCGAGCGTTTTGGTAAAATGTAAACATTTGTAAGTTCACTTAAACTAAAAGCAGATATTTACGTACGCAATTTTTGCCTTTTCCCAACCACCGCTTTCATTCATTAAATATCCTTCCACCACCTGGTTATAACTATGAAGACTCAACTTGCAAATGATTGTAATTTAAACAACATTGTGCAAAATGGTAATTTCACATTGAAATGCAGAGAGCATGCTGCTGTACACATATCTTGTGCGATGAAAACTTTTAAATGAAAGACTCATCACGATGGTTGGTAAATCAGTGAAACGCAATGCTGATGAGTTGAGAGTCCCTTAAAATTAATGATTTACTTTGTTAAGATTTTTCAAAATATTGTGGATAGATACTCGTATTAGAAAAAAAAATTCAAAAATTAAAGTTTCAAGATCATTACACATCTCATTATTATTATAAAAATTACAGTGACAGACAACACTTGGCGAAGGCGTTGCAAGTTTTGACAAATTACTTTGTTCATCCCTAATGACCCACAGAGCTGTTCATACTGAAAGGAAAAAAATGGGATAATAGGAAAAAGAAAAATTTAGGAAATCACTTCGTAATAACAACCCGTCAATCACAGGACATAGTTTAGAGGCATGCTGATGTTCTGCTGTGAAATTATGCAAAATATTATTGCTATTAGGCATCTCCAATTTAAATTCCCTTATAATACTATATATTTAAGCAAAACATAGACTCTATATACATATGTACATACATACATATATACATGTGTATCGCTGTTAACCAGTAGAAAGGCCCTAACTCAAATAACTGTAACTTTACAGGAGAAGGTAAAAACATAATAATAAACAGTACAAGTGCTTTATTATTTTATTATTTTTTACACTATTGTAATAAATTTTTGTGACGATGTGTATTTGTGTGAAATGTATTGGAATCACTGAGAAACTCAAGTTCGCGAAAATACGAGTTATATTTGCATAATGCACGAAAACCCTCACGAGGCTTCCCGATACCTACAAGAACATATTACACAGCTGGAATTATGGTTAAACTTATGGAGAATTAAGGTAAACGAACAAAAGTGTGTTCAGGTAACATTTACTCTGCGAAAAGATACCTGTTCACCCATTCGAATCAATAATCAAGTTGTTCCTCAACATTCACATGTAAAATACCTTGGTATACACCTTGACCGACGGATAACATGGAAACACCATATTGACTCTAAGCTAACACAAATGAAACTAAAATTAACTCAGTTACATTGGCTGATTGGTAGAAATTCAACCCTGAGTCTAGATTGCAAACTTTTGATATACAAGTCGCTTTTGAAACCTATATGGTGCTATGGAATTCAGCTATGGGGCACTGCTTCAGCTTCAAATGTAGAGAAAATCCAACGAAGACAAAACAAAATTTTACGGTTAATAACATCGGCTCCATGGTACATAAGAAACTCAAATTTACATCGTGACCTAAATATGCCACAAGTGACTGAAGAAATTGCAAAATACTCAGGCAAATATTTAACTAAACTCGAGTCACACCCTAATCCGCTTGCTCGAAATATCTTGAACTTTACCGGACACATCCGCTTAAAAAAGAGGGACACAAGGGCTCTTATACTTACCACACCAGATGAAACTGTTTGAAATTATTTTTTTATTTTTATTTTTTGCTTTGCACAACTCTTATGTATTATGAATTACTATCACTAAGTTTATGTCCGACACTGGTCGGGCCTAATAATTATATTTAGATTTAAGATTTGAATACTTATTGTTAGTTCATTTTTGAAGATACAATAAATAAATATGTGTACGCATAAAAAAAAAAAAAAAAAAAAAATATTTGCATAAACATATTTAAACAGGGTGTCTGGTAGCAGACTTATATTTTCAAACTTAAATAAAAAACGTAATAATTGACACAAACTTTTATTAAGAGCATTGAACGATAGAATGGAAATGAGGATTTTATTTTTTAAAGAGTATGTCATCCAGATGTCTTCCGTCGGGTTGAACACACTGTTCAAAACGAAGCCTTGTGTTCTGCGCCACACGCTGCAGTAAACTTGGTTCAATTGAGCTGATTTATCGACGAATATTTTCCTTTAAAGAAACAAGAGATTAGGAAAGGTTATTATTAACCCTCTCTTTGAGGTAGCCCCATAAAAAAAAACATGGAAGTTAGATCAGGCGACCTCAGTGGCCATGGGATGTTCCCAAAGCCACTGATCAGTTTTTGTGGGAAATTTTCCCGTAGCAAGTTCATCGAAGCTCTGGCTGTGTGTGCAGTCGCCTCATCCTGTTGAAACCACGTGTGTGAACAGTACGATGGATGAGCTCGCAGGTTTGGCAAAACGAATCCCGTAATCATACGTCGATAATTTTCACCGTTGACGTTCGTCGCCTGACCTCGAGAATTTTCGAAAAAAAAAATTCTCGAATTATCTCATGCGTGGAAAAAGCACACCAAACAGTTACCCTGGGACAATGCACTGGGTTTTAATGTTTCAATCGAGGTTTGCGGGTTCTTGGAGACCAGTAAGGGCAGTTTTGCTTGTTGATTTGGTCGTTTAAGCGAAAATGAGCCTCGTCGCTCCAAAAAATGGTATTTACATTGCGAAAACGCTCCAACATCGTTTCACAAAAATTTTTCCGTAAATTAAAGGCACTTTCTTTCAGTTCTTGAACTATTTGAATTTTAAAAGGATGGAACTTCAGGTACTTTTTTAAAATTTAATGAATAATCGCTCTTGGAAGTCCCAATGAGCCTGCTCTTTTCCGTATTGAAAGTCGCGGATTTTCATGTAAACTGCTTTAAACCAGTTCAATCTTTTCGGGAGTCCTTGAAGATCGACTGAGCCCTGGCCGTGAGAAATTCATAGCCGAAGCAGTTGCGCGGAATCTCTGCACCCACGAACGAATTCAATTTACACTCGGTCCATCAAGTATTCGCCGAATACCGAACTTTGAACAAAATTGTCGACGAGCAGTTACTTAAGAATGATTCCTCTTAATAAATGTATCCACATCGAACGCGCGATGCTCATTCGACCACTGCGACATCCTGACTAACAAATCCGCGCAATCGATAATACCAACGGCGCCACCCTCTCTCCGCACCGTTTATTGCTTTTTGAAATAATCGTATTTAAAAATATAAATTTGCCACCAGACACGCTGTATAAAAATACAAAGCTGAGTAACGTTAATGGCTGCGTGTGTTGCCTGCGCAGCTCATAATGTGCATAAAATTAATAAATATTTGTAAAAAATAACTTGATTTTGAAAAAAATATTAAAAATTTGCTTTCCAGCTGCAACAACTTTTTGAGTTGGAGATAGAGCTTAACTAACCTTGATCCTGGTCGCTTATATTATTTTATTTGATACTTGGAACTGCTAAGCCCATAAGGCTGTTAAAATGTTTTTATTCTGTGATGAACTCAATATGACCCATTTACCCATGTCTTCCAAACATCTTGCAGGACGGATGCACAGCAATGTTTAAGCGTGGGGGACCTGTTGGCGACAGCTCCAACGGAACATTGAGGATAGTTTCGAACTAATGGCCGCTAATATGACAACAAGAGTGAAGTTTTCGCTTATATTTGTATTGAACCTGTAGAACTGACAATCAATTTCTATAACATTTTCATTAATGAAACTGTTCACTATTTTACATTGAACGTTACAAGACTAGGTTGCGGACAATATTAACCAACTACAGGGTCCGCATTTGGGGCACAGAAAACCCGCACGCATACATTGAAAAGCCGACGCACCCAAAACGAGTCACTGTTTGGTGCGGATTTTGTTCCAGAGGCATAATTGGGCCAATGAGCAAGGAGTGGCCGTTACAGTCAATGGCGATCGTTATCGGGCCATGTTGAACGAATTTTTGTTCACAAAAATTGAAGAGGAGGATATTGGCAACATTTGGTTTCAACGGGACGGCGCTACGTGTCACACAGCCGAAGCTACACTCGATGTTTTGCGCCCTGTTTTCAAAAAAAAAAAGTTATCTGGCGGACCCTATAGTTTGATGCCTGACCAGTTGAGTAGTTTTACTTTTACCCTTTTTTTGAGTACGGTTTCTGTTAGACTGTAATCGACACATATCGTGCATAACAAATGTCGAAATTTCCCTCAGTAGTTGTTGATGAAAGTGTGCTCTGCGGCAAGTTGGCCAACTGGGGCCAAAACCAAAAAAAAAATAAATAAAATAGCAATAGTATTTGTCACAAGAAGCATTCCTCGTTCCTAATGAAAGTGTTTATATGAAGAAAAAATGTTTGGAGCAATTAATGTTCGAGCAAATAAAGAAAAATGCATCAATAAGTCAAATCTAATCCAACAAATATAATAAACATATTCACAAAAAATTAAAGCGATTTTGTAAATTCAAACACGCACGCATCCTTTGATTTTTTACTTGTAAAAATTTCTAAATTATTTTTTGATCCATCGAATTGTTATGAAAGATTTGACTTGATCAAGGTTCTCAAATTTGTTAATTAAAACTTATCTGTAGTGAACGAAGCGGCTGAAAAGGTTGTATAATTTATTACAGCTTATAATAATAAATTAACACACAAGGAAGACAATAAAGAATTATTTTTTCAAGTAATCAAACAATTTTATATGAATTATACCAAAAATAATAATAAATTAATATGTATATAATTATTTTAATATTTTATTTTTATTTAATGCGTGTCAAAATGCGTACGAACGAACTAAAAAAATTATATGCTGTTGGTTAAGTATACCCAGATTCATTTCATTGCAATAAACAACAATTAAATTTATTAAATTATTATGTACAGTCGAACTTCTCTATAGCGAACTTCTCTATAACGAAATCTTCTCTATAACAAATAAAATTCGTGAACACAACATTTTTGTGAGTATTTTCATACATTTTGATCTCCCTATAACGAACTTCCCTATAGCGAAATTCTCTGTAACGTACAATTTTGTAAGACCTAAATAGAATTTTTCACACTAAATAATCTCTCTATTGCGAAGTTTTTAGCAATCGATTTTTTGCATCAATTTAGTCACAGAAAATATAACTGTAAAAGACGTTACATTTTCAACGCTTGCTACGACTGTCACATAAAAAAGAAAACAGTGGCATAAGTTTACACACAACGATGAAGAATCTGACATAGAACAAAATGTTTCAGAATTACCTTCATTTTCCCAAGTACACTCGTCTTTTAACACGATACGAACCTTTTTGGAATCTCGAAACAATGTACCTGAGGATATTTTTTCCCTTCTTAATCGTTGTGCAGACTTTGTTGACGAAGAAAAGTGGAAACATCAAAAACAAATTAAAATTACATCTTTCTTTAACACCATACTTGCCTTAATATATAATTTTTCTACATATAAACAAAAAAATTTAAATGTGTTCATGTAAAAAAAATGTTCTTCTCCTAATATAAGTTTTTTCTACATATGTATGTATTAATATAAAAAACAAATTAATGTGTTCATGTAAAAACAATTTTTTTTGTCTTAATAAATATATTTTCTACATAAAAAAAATGTAAAGTCAAAATTTTCTGCAGTTTCTCTATAACGAATTTTCTCTATAACGTAGAAATTTGACGGTCCCCAACTGCTACGTTATAGAGAAGAAGAAGACTGTAATTCATAAAAATACTTCAGTTTATGGCGCATTTTTAAAATAGTGCTTAAGCATAATATTAAAAAAAAAGATTGTTAAATTTATTTCTAACTAGCTTTTACCCGCTACCCGAAACGAAAATTACCGTAGCCAGCCCAAAACAATTTGTTTTTCGGAAAAAATTCGTAACACATATAAAAAAAACCGGTTCCGAACCGAATAAAAAACACTGGAAAACTGGTAATATAGCTTTCTATTGGTAAAAGAATTTTCCAAATCGTGTAGAAAAACATCGAACTAACTTTCACATTTATAATTGTTCGTGAGGATAAGGATAAGAAAAACAAAAAGTGTCTTGAGACACGGCTAAAAATTATTCAATCGTTCTCAATTTTTTTTTAAAGTTTGTTAATACCAAATGTAATATTTAATGCCTGTTCCACGCGAAAGTACACTTTTTTGTCGCGTGCGACAGCAAGCAATCAAGTTTGCATTTCAGAACAATGTGAATCGATTTCACTTAAAATTTTATCTAATGTAGAACTGCAGATGGCCTACACAAATATATAAATAAATAAAAAAAATTATTTTCATTGAAAAAGCAAGCATATTTGTTTGGTGTCGCACGCTACAAAAAGTTGACATTCCCGTGGAAATGCCTATATGAACATGAGGACCGGTCTAACTAACATCGTACTTTTAAGTATTTAAAAAAATTGGTTTTTTTGATGTTAGTAAAAATTGTATAAATTAGCATATATATGATCCGTTTTATTAGAAAACTATCCACGTTAAATTAAAATGTTGTTGGATATATGTACCTTATAACAACAATGACATGGCAATTCCGATAGATTTAATTTTACGTGGACTCAAGACATACCCAATAATATTATAATTTCATAAAATTAAATGCAAAAAACGTATTGGAAAGGCATTCAAAAGATATGAGCAATGTTAAGTTAAGTTGGACAAAGAGGAATATTGGCGTTCTTTAAATAAAAAAATTTAATGCATTTGTGCGTTTATGGAAAAATATTTATGTTAAAATATGCAATGTCCGTAACAGTATGAATTTACTTTAAAATTACATGAAACCATATAAAGCATTTGTGGAATGGGGATGCCCAAGGCATTCCGTCTTAGCCTCTGAGCAACATACAAGCAAATCAATAAGGTACAAGAATTGTTACAACAATAGAAAGCATTCTTCAATTCTGAAAAGAATTTGATGTAAATTGTTTTGAATGGAATTTTTGCGACATATTCCAGGGTAAAGGTGCCGTGAACTGATTAGGAGCTCTTATAAGGTGGAAAGTTTGGCAACAGTACGATCTAATATTGTCAACAACGTTTTGAAAGAGTATTCATTGTTAATATTTTAATATGAAACACTACACTTCTAATACGTCTCCTCGGTGTATCTTTTCGTAACATGTGGTGTATATACACATTAAAAAATTAACTACAATACACAAAATTGCAAAAGATTTCACTCCTGCACAAAAGGCACTTCACCTTAACACCTAACAAGTGGAAAGATGTTAAAACACTTCCACGTTCGTGGATATCTCAAAAATCAGGGGTCTAATCGTCGCTTTCGATAACGAGCTGCTTCGATCACGTTTTTTTAGTTTGAGATTATGGCATTCGCTATCGAGCAATGTCGATATCAAATGCCATAATGTAAAACTGAAAAAACGTGATAAAATCAGGGGGGTTACTCTCTATTACGATGCGAAAGCTAAATGCGATGAGATGCCAGTTTGGTACTCTCTATTATTTTCGCAAATCATTTCGAAAAATTTTTTGATAAAGTGGCAGCACTGACTTTGCAAAAGGAAATATGGCAAAGATTGGCAGTAATGAAATGTCAAAATATGTAAAAAACGTCTTTTAAGAAAAGGAAAGCTGGGAAAAAGTGAAGTGTAACAGTTTTTAATTGAAAGTAAAATAGTGTTTGATGAGGAAAACTACCATGTAGGACGAGTCTTAAGAGACATGTAAGTCCAATATACTCTCCTGTCAAAATTTCCGTTTGAATAAGGAAGCATTTCTGTATGTTCTAAGCGCTATTCAACACGAGCTAAAAGTTTCAAGGACATGCAGAGCAATTTCAACTATTATAAAACTAGCCGCCGCATTCAAATTACTTGGCCAAGGCGGATATCAACATCAAATTGGCCGGGACCATACCTTAGGTCTATCGCAGCAGTCAGTCTCACATTGCTTAGAGGTCTGCTCGGCATTGAAAGAATACTACGTTCCAACCATATCAAATTTGATTTATGATGGTTAGATCGGCCAAAAACAAGCACTTACACTTCAACACAAAATTTCAGGACAGTTTGGTTAATTATATTTCACCTTGATTTTACATTTTTAGATACACATGCATGTGATCACAAAATGTAATGTAATTTTTTTTCTCTAAAAATAATTTCGATATCAAATATAAATATTTTTTCAACCTACTGACATGTTTTTCTCCCTTTGCGTTTGATATTTACCTATCGCAAGATATTTGCGATAATTGTACGATTTTGACAGACGCATTATTCGCATTACATTATTAGAGAGTACCAATTGTTCGATTTCGTAGAATTTTTCTTTCTCATCGCAATAGAGAGTAACCCCCCTGGTTTTTTTTTTTATTATTTATATATTAGACAAAACACAGTTTTCAAATTCACAGCTTGTGAATTATGTAAACATATTTCTTTATTTCTTTAAGCAATTTGAAACTACAAAGTCTTCCTCTCGTTCAAAACTTTAATTGCTTAATTATGACTTTCTCACTTTCCATTCATCATTCCCAAATGGGTTAAAATTCTTACTTCATCTTGTCACACAAATATCTAATGCTTTAGAGTACACAGAGAGAATAGATTGGTTAAAAATCTGTTGGAGCAGCAAATCAATTATCAATCAATTGTACGATTTTTGTATATTTATAAACAAAAAACCATAATTACAATGTAAATAGAACTCTCGCAATAGTTTTATTAGTAATAACAATTGATTCCCTTTATTTCCAATAACCATTCTGAAGTATTGATAGACACAACTGAATTAAATTCAAGTTAGAAAGTAACGTGACTGAATATTGGCTTTTGAAATGAAAAAAAGCTATTCCTGTAAACAATATTTAATTTGAAAAAAAAAATTCGGTTATTGCAACTAACAAATCATTTGCCGTCGTGCTGAAATTCTATTGAAATAAAAGAAAAGAAAATGAAATACTTTATTGATGTTCTCAACCGAATATTTTATTCTGAATACAAAAAGAAAAACATATTTTGTTGTCGCAATTAGTTATTCCTTATTTTTGGAAAAAAATTTTAATGTAATAAACAAAAAATAAAAATCATATAGAAATGTCATATAAAAAATAAATTTTGCGGAATAATTACACAAAATCTCGATTTAGTCGTAACAAAAAAGGTAAGGACATTATTATATATATCGCAAAATATTCGAAGTGTTATTACTATTATTCTGAAGTGAAATTATTTGTGCAAATAATATGTAGTTTCTTGATAGGAAAATATCTCTTTGTAATAAATCCGAATACCGGCAACGGATGTTACAATGCACCAGGCGGATCAAAACTTTGCACATTTCATTCAATTCAGAATAAAAGCAAAAACTTAGACCAATATGCGATAAATATAATAATGTACTTACCATTTTTATTCTGCACAAATTGTTTTTATGAATGTATGTATGTATGTATATGAGTTATGTCTACCAATGATTCCTTTAAAAATACCAATTATATTGGTTGTACCAATGAATTATTTCTATAGTCATTCTAAAAATGTACATATCGCTACTGAAAAATCGGTGCTTACAAAATCTATATTCGTTCATTTCAACAGAATTGTGTATTAGTTGTTGGAACCGACAAAATTCGATTGGCTACAAATTCGGTTATCACAACAAATCTGTTTTCTCTGTGTACATAAAAATGATAATAAAGCAATTTGTTGTTGATTTTCATGTTATTTCCAACATGTGTATGAATAAATAAAACGTAATTAATATTAAATCAACCCCTGCTCTGCAAAAGGAGAACGAAATGTTAGACAAAAACCCCCTTTAAGATCAAAAACTAAATGAGCCATAGCTATGAAGAAGTTTGTTATTCTTTTTCAATATTTAATCTGCAAAATTACCATTTTGACATAAACAAAATAAGAACCTAATAAATTATAAAAAAAAAATAAGAAAATACAGAATGTTATAAAGACATTAAGAACCAATTTCACCAACTTATTTAAATATCATATCAATTCATATTTAAAAGTAATTTTTCCATACAAAAATTAATGAAAATCGACATTTAAATATGAATTGATATTTAAATAGAGTTGGTGAAATTGTTAACCCTAAGGGGTTTACTGTGTTGCACAGTGGGAACATATTGTAGAATAGATGGTATTATGAAATAATCTTTCTTTTATTTCCTATTTTTTTTTTCTTAAAATGCTATAAAATAGAAATGTTAACTGCAGAATATATTTTGCAGCCAAATAAAATTTATTCTAGAATAAATGATAAAAGACTTCAAAAATAATTCGAAATGATTTAGTGACCACTTTTGCAGAATGTATACATATTTTGAGCTTGGCCTACTGTAGCGCCATCTATAGCCAACATGTGTATTTCCTTACTGGACCCACGGCATTTCACGACATCTCCCCCTCATGCAGACATACATTCGCTTACGAAACGAAAACATCTTTTATTGTTTTAATAATTTAAAATGTTATTACATTGATATGAACTCTTCTAGGTTGCAAGATTTCTGAAAAACTATTGTCAAACATTTCAAAAGTTTATTTTAAATGACCTTATAAGTACATACACACACATGTACGTGTTTCCATAACGTATGACGTATGTATGTGTGTTTGCACAAACGCAAATACTGTTGTAAAAAATTACAAAACTTTTGCGAGAACAAAAGATAAATTTAACAAAAAAAAAAACCTTTACGCAGAAATAAACACAATTTATTAGAGATTTATTTATAGTCAATATTTTATGCTTTATTATATTATTTTCAAAACTTTTCATTCTCTGTCCATCATACTCGTTCGTATTCGAAAGAAAGTCTCATCATATCGTCAGCGTTAGTATCTTTAGATGTTTGCCGTCTTCTCCTCCCCACTCTGCCCATTCCATTCAAAAAATATTTATTTAAAAAAAAAGAAAAAAAATCCGTATCTGTTTATGCTTCTTTATTTTAGTTGCTGATAAAGTTTTGAATCAACGAACACAACCATTTAAATTTATTTCTTTTACAAACTGTAAATGACAGTTTGAAAACATGAAATTAATGTCAATAACTTGCCATTAATATATTTTTTATGTTTGTGTTTGTATCTACATACGAGTGCAAGTAGTTGATTCAAATAGCTGACATGTATTTATATTAGGATGGCCTTTCTGAGTTTGGAAATTCTAAATTAGGATTTTAATATATTTCAATACGGAAATGTGACAAATTTGGGAAGGGCACTCTGAAAAAAAGAAGAGAGGTGTTTTAAGACACCCGGTTAGAGCTATGTTGCTTAACTATATATATAAAAAAAAATTCATTTGCAATAAAATTACATATTTCAGATGATGATGTCAAATTCGCCGCAAATATTTCAGAAAGTTGCGATTAAATTAATGTATTGTTTGCGGTCATGTGCAAAAACAATACAAAAACAAATTGAGCAATCGTTTTCATTGTTTTTGTTTTATTTTCGTTTCACTCAGTACAAATAACAAAACAAAATCAAAAATTTTATTTCAAAACAAAAATAAATTTATAACTGTAATAGTGTCGGTTATTTTTAATACGAAAACCTCGTCCTAGCTCCTGTGCCGTGACATAAAGAGCATAGCTATAAAAATTTTCTATTAAATACAGTTTACAACTACACACTTACTGAATTTTCTTTTTTTTTATTTAACCACAATTTTATATGAATACAAATTAAAATTTGTTTTTGTTGTAGGTTAAGCACCTCTATTGATAACTTGTTTAGGGATAGAGATGCCAATCGGGACTGACTTTTTAAAATAAATCGTCACCTGAAACGTAAAACGCCCCAACTGACATTTTCATTATTTTAGAGCAGAAGTAAAAAAATTATTAAATTATGTAATTGGTCAATTGTTTTTCCTTTTTGATTTTTTTTTTAATCAAATTTCAAAGAATATAGCTTTGACATGTATTTGGTAAAAAGTTGGTAAATTTTAACCATGGAACGCTACTCTTGAACGTTTGTAAATTGGCTGTTTGAAAAAATGAACGAAAAGAACGCATTTTTTCAACAAAATCATCTTTAGTGATGAGGCCTATTTTGAGTTTGGCGGTTATGCAAAAAAAATTAAATTATCGCATATGGGGCTCACAAAAACCACAAACAGTCCTCGAGAAACCATTATATCTAAAGAAAGTAACCGTATGGTACGGTTTGTGGTCAGGCGCCATCATCGGCCGGTATTTTTTCGAAAATCAGCAAGGAAACATCGTCACCCTGAATTCTCTGCCCCAACAAACTATGATAGCCGATTTTTCGCGGCCAGTATTGGCTAATCATGACATTAAAGACCTTTGGTTTCAGCAAGACGGCACCACAAGCCACACAGCCGGCCAAATAATTCAGTTATTGCATAAGAAATGTCCAGGTTGCATAATTTCTCGATTTGGCAATGTCAATTGACCGCCTCGTTCTTGTGAATTAACGCCGCTGGGTTTATTTGAAAGACCGGGCTTATGTGAACAAACCAGAAACAACTGACGCTCTTAAAGATGAAATTCAGCGCTGCATTGACGAGATAAGCGAGGCTTTGTTGGAAAATGTGGTTCAAAATTTTGTGAAAATAGCTGACGTCTGACGACGTGCTAGAGGTGGGCATTTTCCCTACATCATATTATATTATTAATTCCCATATTTCTACTTTACATTGGTATCTATAAAACTGAATTTGTTAAAAAAAAAGTGTGGCTTTAAGCCAATTTAAATCCTAATCTTAACTTTGCCCACCCTTTATTTTAACGCACAACACATCTATTTGTGCTCAATTGGCTAGTGAATCGCACTAGTCACTACAGAGAGAATTCGTTATTTAGCCGTAAGCTACGTGCAGTGGTCTTTCCATTTTATTCAAATCGAATGTTTAAAAGAAATATTTTCACCTCCACAACATATTTTTGTAATTCTAGCATAATTAGTCTTATATAAAACAAACAACTAGAAATTTAAAAAAAAATATCAAAAAACCCGCCTGCTTCTAACCTTAAATCATTAAAGATCCTCAATAGTCATTCCAAATGAAAAAATCATAAGAGAAAACTAAAGATGATTTCCATGATTTTTAGATTTCAGCTATAGTTATTACGCGAACCGTTGAGAGAAGCCTGACTAAAGTTTTAGAATGATTTGGTTTATAAGTAACAAAACTTGACGTGAAATGTAGGAAACCATTTCAAGTAAAAGCCGGCCCCGTCGGAAGAAAAATATGTCACACAAATCAGTCAAGAAATCAGCTGCTGCAAGACTTCCTTAAATTGAAACCTAACTCGCAACTAGGAAAACATCGTATTATCGCGTAGATATTCTTCATTCGATTGAGCTACTTGAAAAGCTGCCATAAGGCAAGCATGATCTTTTAGATACTCCTGTGGAAAAATCTGCCCTTGGTACCAGTTGATCATTTATCTCAGTTAGAGCTAGTGTAATGGAATGGTCTTACTATCTTTACAGCACTCTTACAATGGTGCCAGAATACACTGTTTTGTTCCATCGCTGCCTTGCTAAGAGCCAGTTTTGTCTTCGATCACATTCCCCAACTGTGGAGAAAAGTTAGCGTTCTTGCTCAAGACAATGGGGAGACTAATTGATCGACGATTTTGAGTACCGTTCACCTTGGATATAAATCAATATGCAAATGCTAAGGCTTCTTTAACTGAGCATGCTCTACATGATCTTATTGCAAGTATTGAAAGGGCGCCTGGGTTTAAGAACTTGATGGCGCATTTGATAATACAAAATATGATTTAGTAGGCTGCTTGAGAGAAGGGTGTTTCAGAGGTATTGTTTTATCTCCACTTCTTTGGTCAGTGGTGACTGATAAACTTGACATTGTGTGGGAAACATGGCCTTTCGGTCAACTCTGACAAGACTATTTTGGTAATTTTCGCTTTTAAGAGAAAACTTGGTCTGGAGACAATTGAATGGGAGCACTATTCCTTATTCGACCAATGTCAAGTACTTATGGGTTGATAGTAAGTTTACTTGGAACCTTCATGTGAAATGCGTAATACAGAAAGCCACATTGGTTGCCCTGTGGCTGAGTGATTGCGATGCTAGCTTGTCAGTCTAGAGGTCGTGGGATCCATTTTCGCCATAGACCCTGGATGTTTTCCACATACAAGCTAGTCGCTTCGAGATTTTTGTTTGCTTACAAAAAAGTAGCAAGGACTATCTGGATGGTGAAGTTGTGCGGGGTGCATCGGAGGCATGAAAAAAATGGTTATATGATATTTATACAATGAATGTTAGCCTAATCATTACATACGGTGCGTTTGTTTGGTGTCAGAAGACCGTACAAATGTGTTTCGAACTAATCTCACGGTTGTCTAAATTCCGGGTGAAGTTGAGCGTCCGACCATCGCCCCTTGCATCCTTAGAAAGTGAGTTGCAAAGAACACATAAGTTGCACATGTAACTTGTTGAGGCTTCCACTGTCTGGCAACAGTTCTTAGAATAGTGTCTGGCTGACCGCGCCACGCCAATCACTAGCATCGATTTGACACTGGGAAATTAAAAATATTCTCCAAACGGTTTTTTGGTGCAACAACAGCCACCACGTGACCACATGCTACGATTGTGGTTGCTCACACCCCCAGCGACTTATCCAAGAGAATTCCTCACCAATTACCAACACAGCGTAACCTGCATCAAACATAATCCAGTACCTTCTCGTACTTTAACTAGTGAACATCATATATTGAACTTCGTGGGGTTAGACGAAGCCTACCTTTTAAGTAAAGGATCCCGCAGACACATTACACCTATCGAACTTTTAGAGCAGCCCGATTTCGAAGTTCAGCCCGAAGGTTTCACCTCTATTATCTTTTGAACTCAATTACAGGTGACGCTGCACCTGGAAGACTATATAGCAAACTACTTCCTTTTATAAATATGTAATCTGTTATTCCAGAAACACATGTTTTATGGATAAAAAGCCAAAGATACGCAAGGGTCCCCAGGATTGCCACACCCGTAATCTCCTAAGAGATCCCCCTAAGGGGAGAACACTCAACAGGTTGCGGCGATAACCAAGCCCTGCAAGGTTGAGAGATTGACATGCCTTTTTACAACAGGGGCAGTGAGGTCATGTCCAACCCATACAAATTTTTATAAGATCATCTGTGGCAAAAGCTGCTTAAAGGATGGGTGTCGGGAACTCTTCGCGTTGTGTCGCCAACGGAAATTCATCGGTCCTGAGTGCAATGACCTGAAGACGACTGTTGGGATTGCAAAGTGATGGGATAAACTCTAAACTGAGGTTCGACCTGAGAGAAACGGTCCCACTGAGAATTGTATGTGGGTATATATGTTTCGATGGATCTCAAATGGAGTTGGTGCTGGAGTCTGTGGACCCAACAGAATATATCAGTTTCCATGGGCAAATGACTGACGGTATTTCAGGCGGAAATACATACGATCACCAAGTGTTCTTATATTAATTAATGTAGAGACATTACGAGATTAAAGGCGCCCATATAGCTTTCTTTCCGTTAGTCATACAGCTCAAAGTCCCTCTTTTCATGAGAATTCCATTACAAGATTATTTTAGAGTGCTTTTACTCACTACTGAAGCTTTAATTGGCAACAAGGTTTACATTTACTTGATACCTGGCCAAGGAGATTAATTGGCTAGGAGGAACTTTGCTGTTAATTTTATCAGCCCAGAGTCCTTCTATGGCGTAAAATGTTCGCCTCACATCTTTAAAGGAAGGAAGTGTGGCTGGCTGCTTCTGATTTAAGGCAGACCAAACCATTTTTATATGGAGACATACTGAACTTCAACAGGAATGATTTACGGCTTGTTACTGTGTTTCCCTCTGGTCACTTTAGACTGAGTTTTCCTCTGTGGGAAAGTAAACAATATCATTCAACTTTGCATGAGTTATGCTTAGAAGATGATAATACAATATCACACATTTTCTGCGATTGTACTCGTACTGTCTTATATAACAGCAGAAGGCGTGTTTTTATTGAGTTTCTGTATGATGATATTAGGTGGGCTTCTCCAACCTCTGTGCTAACTTTCACAAAGAGACTCAGAGAGAGGGGGAGAAAGAGAAATAATTATACAGAGGTTGATTTAATTTACAGGTCTATGGTACAACAGATCCACTAAGTGTCGCAGTGGCGCTCTTTGGACCAGATCTTTCCCCTATTCTCTTATATTCCATAATCTTAAATTACTTTTGCTTTCCATCTAGCTCAGATATGAAGCTAAAAGAACGTCTGAAAAATAAATACAACACTAATGTCAATACGAGTATGTACGTACATATTGACAACATAAATTTATGTAGTGGTTTTAGTTGTATGTAGTAACATTTTGTGTTTGTAAGATGTTATAATATCGTTATTATCATTTTCTCTTGTAACCATAAATAAACAACACATGTAACTCCGTATATACACTTAATGTTATATGTATTAAAACATGTATGTACGTATAAGAATACTACGTACTACTATAAAATATACCCTGTCGGAGAGTGGGTGGTTGACTACAAAAATAATTAACTTATAGTTAACTTTTTTTTAGACTGACTAAAAGCTAACTGTAATGTCATCCAGAACAAATCCAAAGTTAATACTTAAGTTGAGTACGTAATCGAATTTGGTGAGAGCCAAGAAATTTATTCTCAGCTACTTTGAAATTTTATATTAACAATTTGCTTTTGTTATTTTAAATGGTACCTTAGCTGGGTAGTAGCGAGTTGACTACACAACAACAACAGAATTTCTTTTTAAATTTACTGATTTAGGTGATTTTAAAAATCAACTTTAAGTTAGTTGAAAGTAATGCAGAGTGAGGCAATTGACTACCGCTAAGGACATCGCAATGTTAAAATAGTCAGTTGATTACATTGAAAAGTAATCCAAGTGTCAGCCAGTACTAGTTGACTTTAAAGTTAGTTTAAAGTCAACGGAATTTCCGACAGGGTATGTACATATATGCATGTGTGTACTCGTATTTAGAAAAATAGCAGATACTTCTGCATAAATACGTACATACACATGTATGTATGTACATGCTGTATGTAGTCATATAATAATATTTACTGTCACTTACAAAGTACTCTCTTTCAGCTTGAATTACATTCTTTTGCACATATTTAACATATCGCTTTCGAAAATACACTTAAGTAGAGTATTCAAATTGCTTTTAATAGTTTCGGAGAATGTAATATTTAACTAGAACATGTTGTTTTTTTATGTACAAATGTACATACATATCAGAGAACTGTATGAGTTGATTCACTTTCGCTCTCCACTAACTTTTACAATGCTTTTGTTTTGTTTTTTAACATCAATATGTACTAATGATATTGCTTGCAGAGTTACCTCTCTAACAACTGACTGTCATCAACTCACTCTCTTTTTTTAGTGCTGTTAGTAAAAATAAATAAAAAATTCTAACTGTTGTTTGATTGTTTTGTATACTAATCAAATAACTCACAAAAGCACGTTGACTAGATGAAGTCTTAAGTTAATAAAACATTGCTTGTTAATTAATAGCTTTTCTCGTATTAAAATAATTTATAAAATAAAATGAGCCTAGCTATTTTATTTTATAATATTACATAAAACTATATTTGTCAGAAGGGGTTTTAAGAAGTTTTCAAAACAATCATACTAATTCATTGCTTTAGTGCATCATATGAAGAAATAGAAATTGCAAGCAGTGACATGCATTTATTAACAACAGTCTCATTGATATGAATCATGCAATAGCATCATTCATTTTTTAATGTTAAGGGTTAGCTCAATATTCATTTTAGAAAATGCAAAATTATGTCGTTTGATTCGTAATCATGCAGATCTCCGATACATATGTACATGCTTACGGATGTACTCATATTTTAGTTTTAATGTACCCTCGAAAAGATGGTTATCACTTGTAGTGATTGTTAAACAAGCCGGTGAAGGTTTCTACCCCCTTTGTGATAAAGTACAATAAAAAATATTGCCAAAATGCTTTTTAGCTGCCACTTAATATTCCAATAACTTTAAGAACTAGCCAGTTTTTTACTTTCCTCGTGGCATTTAATAAATGCGAGCAAGTTCTTGTATGTGATCATATTTACTAGACATCTACATGCAATCATTTGCTTGCAAATTTACAGTACATTACAACAATAAACAGGCGCTTGCAATTTCAAAGGAAATCAACTCATTTTTTGCTTAAAGAGAATCAAAATGTTACCCAGTGGTAAAAATATACATTACGTTATCGATTACGTTATCGAAGCTTAGCTTAAAAGTAGACCAGTATTTTAATTTTGTTTTATGAAAAACTCTTTGCTTTAGACAATAACTGAATCCCTGCTTACAACGTAATCGAAGTTATTCGTAACACATTTTATATCAGATTATATGTACATTACAATCCAAGTACTTAGATTGCTCGCTTACGATGTCATACCGACGTAATGGATTATAATCAATTATTATCAAAGTACCTCGCTTAATTTCCCGCTAGGTACTTGGTCTTTTTCTCTCAAATCGCGGGAGCACATTAGTGTGTCTCGTCAATGTATGAGAAAAATTTTAGTTCAAGCTTCAGTGTCGCAAGAGGTATCAAAGTTTGCGTAATTCTACGCAGGTTACAAAAAAATTAATATAAGTAAAATACGTTGCCATCTTGAGGGCTCTACTGCACTGTGAAGATTTGTCATTTTTACGTAATGCCTAAAATAATAAACAAAATACATAAGCTTAAATGATTAAAACTGAATTGCGGCATAAACAAATTTTCCATACAAATTGACACAAAAAAACCAGCCCCAGAAAGCAGTTGAGAGATAAAATCTATTTTATTTTGACAGCGTTTTTTCTTATGCTCTCACATATCAATAAATATTCTCTCAACAATGCCACCATACTTTCAATAAATTTCATACATTTTGTAAACAAAACGACAAGGAAAAATAAGCACAAAATAAAATAAAACAAAAATTAGAGAGCATTTGAAATTACTGCCGTAGATTTAATTATGGGCTTTGTTAATTTGACAGCGAATTTTCCTGAAGTTGCAGACTTATTCTGTTTGATCATTAAAAGGTATTTTATTACTGAAATTAACGATACTAAGTACGAGTATATGAAATAATGTTTATATTTAACAGGAAATATTAAAATTTGTTCTTATTTGTGACCAAAATTTGGCATTTCTGCTCGTGATGGCAGCACCCTGGTTCTAATAAAGCCATCTCAAGAAGTAGCGCCAGTTACACTTTGTGAGGCCTCTGTTACCACTGACTGCGATCATTTCAATGTCAACTTCAGAAATATGTCAGAGAACTGGTGGTTCCTTACGGCATCTCTAGCTTCCATTATTCCCCGTAACGCTAGCTCTTGAATGTGGTTTCTACGAGGGCGGATCAATAAGTCCTTGACTTTGTGAATGAAATACAGTTTTTTTTTTTTGCAAAACAAAAATTTACTTTTCAGCATAATCTCATTTTAACTCAATACACTTAACCCAATGTTTCCCCAGTTTTTGTATCCCTTCCAAAAAATAAAATTTTTCGAGGTCCTTAAAACAGGTATTTGTTTGGTCAATAATTTCATCGTTGGAGCTAAATCTCTTTCCACCGAGCCATTTCTTTATGTTTGAAAATAAGAAGTAATCACTAGGGGCTAAGTCCGGAGAATATGGCGGATGAGGTACCAATTCGTAGCCCAATTCATAGAGTTTTGCCATTGAGACTGCACACGTGTGCACCCGTGCATTATCTTGATGGAAAAGAACTTTTTTCTTGGCCATGTGGGCTCGTTTTCTTTTTAAATTCTCATTAAATCGGTCTAATAAGTTGGCATAATATTCGCCGCTTATTGTTTTTCCCTTTTGAAGGTAATCGATGTGGATTATCCCGCGTGCATCCAAAAAATATTTTTGTCATCACCTTATTGGCCGACAAACTTACCTTGGCCTTCTTCGGAGCAGGTTCCTCCGGAGAAACCCATTGTTTGGACTGCTGCTGGTTCTCCGGAGTACAGTAATGTATCCATGTTTCATAAACAGTTACAAAACGCCGCAAAAACTCATTCGGATTGCGGTTAAACAACTGAAAACAATCCTTTGAAGTTGTCACACGTTTAAGTTTATGGTCAATTGAGAGCAAACGCGGCACCCATCTTGCAGACGACTTTCTTAAACCCAGCTGATCACTTAAAATCGAAACCACACTGCCATATGAAATGCCTATAACATCAACAAAATCAAGCACTTTTACTCTTCGACAGGTCAACACCATATCGTGGATTTTTTCGTACTGACCTCAATTGGCCGTCCAGAACGTCCACCGTCATTTGTACTTGTGCGACCACAACGAAAGTCAGTAAATCACTTTTTTACCATTGAAATCAATGGTGCGGAGTACCCATAGTGTTTATCGAGCTTTTCCTTGGTTTGATTGACGGTTTTATTTTTGCAAAAAATAATGTTTAATGAGCACTCGAAATTCACTTTTTTCCATTTTTAGAAAAATACACGTGGTTGTATGTTTTGAACAGCTGTTAAACGCAAGGTAATTGACGACACTTGCTCAAAATTTGACAGTAGTCTATTAACAGGTAGAAACAGTGTTGCATTTCATATAACTACGAGGGAAGTTCGAAAGGTATATACTTAAACCACGTAGTTAACAAGCAATTGTAAATTTTCTGAAGGTCTAAGAGTACTTGTGTAAAGTCTTAGTATACGATTAGCAACATTGAGTGTGCAATTTTCCCAGGTTGCCGGTTTGCCAATTCAGGGAAACAAAAACCAGTTAATATAGCTTTTCATATCTCGTAAAAATATTTTTGTTCCGTACTTATTTTCACAGTCAATTAACTATCTTCCAACAAGTCCAGAATATTCTCGACGAAAGGGTAACTCATTGAAGTGAAGTATATAGTTTATGCCTTTGCAAAGGTCTATCCAAAATATTGAATTACACCCCCCTTATAACAGGTGTTAGTTGCAGTTGCATCACACGCAATGCAAATCACGTTTTCTGAATTCCAACCTTTATTCTCAAACAAAGTTATAATTGAAGTTAGAATTTCATTGGTAGTACCACGACATGCTAGCGTAACCTAAATAAATTTTTTTTGTTTTAAGTAACTCAAACTATTTGTTTTATTTAATTAATATATTAATATTCTGAATGAATGATTATTATTCTGAATTAATGATTTTCCTTTCAGTGTACTATTTGCTAGCTCCCACTTTTTTTTGCAGATTTTAGAGTACAGTAGAATCTCACTAATTAGAAACACTTTGTGCACCGGGCAGTTCGAATTTCTGAAAAGTTCAAATTTCTGGAAAATTTTTTTTAAGAAAATTATAAAATTATTATAAAAAATAATAAATAAATAATAAAATTTAATAATAACCCCATTTCCGCGAATTTTGCACGAGATCTATGTAGAAATGGAGTGACCTAACTAACATCACTCGAAAGTATTTCACGACCAATTTTTAAAAACCATATTCCATGACAGATTTTAAATTTGAAAAACCATCCATCACTTGCAGTAAATGCATTTCCATCTTTATCATTAAGTCATTTTAATGTTTTTTGGCGTTTGTTTGCCATTTTTTTAACTTTCACGCGTATGAACACTTCATTTTGACCTTCAGTCATCAACTGACCGAAATTTGTACAAGCGTATCAATTTTCACACGCATATGACCAAATTGTACACACCGCGAATAACTCGGTTATTCTCCATTTTATTTTTACTTTACTGCAAAAAAAAATTATTTGTATAAAAATAAATGAAAAACTTTCAGGAATTAGAAATTGTTGTAATTTTAGAACGTTTAATTTGGTTTTTTGCTTTAGTTCAAAATTATAGAAAAAAAATATTTTCTAGTGGAAATAAAAAAAAAAACACTTCCATAAATTAGAACCACAGGTTCTAATTTCAGAGCGTCCAATAGATTGAAATTGCCGGTTCTAATTTCTGGACGGTTCGAATTTGTGACGGTTCGAATTTGTCATATTCTACTGTATAATATATTTTATATTACATACACCGTTACCTTTATATAGAAAGGCCCTAACTCTTTATTTTTTTTTTTTTGAAATCGAGATTTTTGCATTTCTCAATACATTAGATGTTCTTCTATCGATACACAAAAAAAATTCGATTTAAAAAAAAATAATGAAATAGGGCCTTTTTATATTAAGGTAAAGGTATGTTTTTAAAATTAGAGAAAAAAATTAGATAGAAGTAAAAATAATAATGAAATGTAATATAGCGATTTCTACATGAAACGTGAAAACATCTCGAATTTGAAGTGGGAATTTACCAATCAAACCAATAGTACTTGTAAAAAGCTAGTCATTTAAAAAAAAGAAATTTAAAAAAATCGACATGCCCTAATAAGGTATGGCTCACTGATTCCCTCCTGTTGAGTTTCAACCACATATAAATTTGAGTTTACTTCAACTAAACCAGCGTTTAAACAGATGATCATTTATTATGAAAACTTTGTGACTAAAAAATTTTCAGCTGTACATTTCTTGTAATAATCATATAGTCGGCTTAGAGTGTAAGCCTGCTAAATTCAGGTTTTATAACATATGACATTTTAATGTCATTCGAAAGAGAAAAAGACGCCGCATCGCTTGTCTAAAATATTTAGCCAGCCGATGCGGCGATCTATAAAAAATGTTAACAGTATGTCTCTCCTGTAAAATTTTCTTGAAATGAGCTAGCAGGTTTACAGTCTAAGCCGACGATATGAATTGTTATTAGAACAAAATATGCTGTTTAAAGGTTTTGTCAAATCAATCTAAATATGAACAGTAATTTAGGAAAATCTCACGTACCCACACATTCATGCTTCATTGCATCAGAAACAAATGGGGCCAAATTAACAAACAAAAATATGGACAGTGTAAAAATGTGCAATTTTATTTAGAGACCACTTACTGGTAAAGTATACACATATACATACTTACTCGTACGTACATAAAACTTAGGAGTTTTTTTTAACATTTCTTTTTCTTACAAAATTTGTAAATGCATTTAAACGGAAAAGAGCGTCGAGAACAGAAAACATTTCAACGATTTCCACATTTGAAAAGCAATCAAACTTTTTTTATTTGAAACTTTATTTCGAAGCTCTATTGCAAGCAATCGTGCAGAACGCCATAAATGTTGAAAGTAATTTTTAAACAGAAAAAGAAAAATAAGAACGGTTCTACAACAATTTCATTTCAATTATTTTGCTTTTGACAAAAGGTGTTTAAGGCAAAGTTTAAAAACATTTTAAAGACATAAAAAGAAGGAAGAAAAAATAACATGAAATAAGACTGAAGGAAAATAAAACTAGTTTATCACGTCAATTGTTTGTGTAGTCGCAACTTATTTTAACCAAAAACAATTTGTTAACTTTAATTTCGTTGTCGCTACTACAACACAAAATTTATTAGTTACGAGTAGTAGGTACGAGTGCCAGCAACAAGCCAACAAAAAACAAACAAAAAATATATTAAGCGATTTTTTGCTTTCCGATTTTGCACAGTGGGATGAGCTTTAAAGGCATTGGCCATGAATGCTTGAACTATATATATTTCAAGTAGATTTTGCACTACGATTTTTATTACAAAGTTTCAGGAACTTTTCGAACTATTTCATTCATTATTATACACTGCACTCACTAGGTAAAATAATACATGTAATAATTCTCATTTGGTTTATATTACAACCTTAAGATTAACTTCCTAATAGTTAAACTTACCCTTAGCTAATGTGAACAGTAAAGTTAACTTTAAACTTTTTTCCAAGATTACAGCTGTTCGATAAAATAAAAAATAAAAAAACACCACTACTGACGGTACATCCAAACAGTAGGAATAAAATAATGCGATGATCCTTAAAGATAAACAGGAATAGTTAACATATTTAGGTACAGTGATATACATAACTTCATGCTAACCTGAACAAAAAATTAAGAAACCGAAAAATAGAAAATGAATAGTTTCATTAAAAATTCATGCTGAATAGCTGATGTTAACAGCAATCTCTATCAAAGTAGATAGACATGAGTGCTGCTGAAGTGTGTGGCAGCTAGGGATGCCAATCCCGAAAGTCCCGGGATTTTTGGGATTCAGTCAATCCCGAAATTGTTAATAAGTTTTGTTTGTTATATAATAATAAATTCATCATGACTTTCCCCCATCTGAAGTAACCGTGTCAACACAATATTGTCAATGAAAATGTGTTTCCAAACCATGTTTTTTTGCTTTTCTTTATTAATTGTAATCTATTTAACAGTTTTAATAATAATATATTAAACTAGCTGTACCCTGCGCGCGTTGCTACGCCAACAACTAAAATAAATTTGAAGGAAAGACATTACACAAATATTTAATTAATTTTCAGTAATTTGATTGATTTTTAACGTTTCGGAGGGGGAGAAATTTCCCTCTATCGCCCTCTTGATCCTAGTTTTAAAAATGTACATAGCATATGTAACTTTTTAGACGCAGATCTATCTATGTTCTAAATTTCATTAAAATCGGTTCGAATGTTTCGGAGGGACTGCAATCACGCCCCCCTCGCCCTACTGGTCCTTGTTCGAAAAATGTACATAGACCATGCGAATTTTTAGATGGAAATCTATCTGTGTTCTAAACTTCATTAAAATCGGTTTGAACTTTTTGGAGGGACAGAAATTTCCCCCTATCGCCCTCCTGGTCCTAATTTTAAAAATGTACATGGCCTATGTGACTTTTTGGACGCAGATCTATCTATGTTCTAAATTTCATTAAACTCAGTTTGGACGTTTCAGAGGGGCAAAAATTTCCCCCCTATAGCGGTCCTGGTCCTAGTTTTAAAATTTTCTCTTCGTAAGAACTCTCCTCGTACTTCAAGAAATATTGTAAAAAAAAAGAATTGGCGAAATCGTTCCAGCTGTTGTCAAGATTTGCGCTTAGCAACACATTCGATTCATTTTTATATTATAGATTAACTTATTAAAATCACTATTTCTGAAAGGGGCGTAGCATTTACCGGGGTAGAATATATATAAAAACACGCGCCGGTCTTTTACAAATATTTTGTGGGGTGGAAGGCGAAAAAATCTGTTGGGGCATTGAAGAGTTCACCCCTAACAAATAAACGTGGTTTTGATTTTTGTATATATTAAGATAATAAAGGTATTCCGTCAACTCTTGCAACTGTGTAAAATGCATAATTGCACTTTCTGACGTGAGCAACACATTTTGTTTTGTTGTCGATAAAGTCAAGCACAATATGTGAATACATACTCGTACAAATACTACACTCATACATATGTGCGTTTCTTGATTATGAAAAGATTTTGTTAAAATGCTGAAAGAAATTGTAAGAACTTCGCTGAATGAAATTTCTAATAATATATTTGAGATACAGGTTAAAAAAATAAATTATATGCTTGTTGTCCTAGAATCAAATTTGAAAATTACTTGATAATTTCTATATTTTCACTAGTTAAGAATTTTATCATTTTTTAATTAATTTATTTGTATAGAACGCATCTTCCACCGCTTGTTTTTTTTACTTAAAACAGAAACATATCCCTTAAACATGTATTTCTGGGTTATAATTTTGTGTATAGCTGATTTTATAAGTACTTTTTATAAATTTTTTTTTTTTTTTTTGCTTGAAATGCCATTAAAAGTTTTATAACTTTGGAAAATTTACGCTGATTAATATACCCCTGATAATTTTGCAATATTTGTGCAAAATAATTTTGAATGTGGTTGTTGTGATATTCTTTTGAAGATTTTGCAATTTTGCTTTTCCACAATAGCGCAACTTGTGGTGTTAATACTGTTACTGCCGTATTAGTTTTTTTTGTACATACATATATTTATTTATTGTATCTTCAAATAAGAACTAACAATAAGTGTTCAAATCTTAAATCTAAATATTCATAAAAAATATTTAAGGTTTATTACAAGTTTATTTGACAAATTTCCCATAGAAATATGTCCTTAGTAAACCTAATTTTTTTTATGAATACGGTGGTTAATATTTAAATAATTTTATTTTGTAACTGTTTTTTTATGAATAGCAAGAAAATATTTTTCTTATATTCAAATATATAAAATAATTATATTTAACTATGTAATATAAAATGAATTATAAAAGTTTTGTTTGTGAACCTCTTTCAAAGACAATTTTTTTAATAAATACCTACAAAAACTATATATAGGGTGTTTTTTTAGAGGTATAGAACTTCGAATTGAAATAAAACACAAGAAAATCGTTTTAATGTCCATCAATTTGGCTTTATTGGAAGGATAATTTTATGCCATTAACATTTAAATATGATTTCGGGCATGTGGCCGCCGCGGCTGGCTCGAATAAAGCCAATTCTACAGGTCAAATTTTCAACCACTTTTTCGAGCATATGGGGCCGTATGTTGGCAATAACGCCACGAATGTTGGCTTCCAAGTCCCCTAACGTTTCTGGTTTGTTGGCGTAGACGAGCGACTTCACATATCCCCAAAGAAAATAATCCAATGGTGTCAAATCACACGATCTTGGTGGCCAATTGACCGGTTAACCGAATTAATTGCTCTGATGGACGATTATGTCGACCATAAAATGGACGGAGCTTGCGGTAAACTTCGCGAACTGAACCATTATTTTCGAAATAAATTTGCACGATTTGCAAGCGTTGTTCTTTTGTCAACCTGTTCATGATGAAATGGCAAACCAAACTAAATATTAATCACTTGACAGCTGACAAAATGGCCGCCAGTTAAAAAAGTGATGCCAACTTAAAGTTCTATACCTCAGTAAAAAACACCCTTTATCTTTTAATGTTCAAAAAAAGCAGGGTCCCAAAAAATCTCTGAATCTCAAAAAATTTCGGGATCCCGAAAAATCCCGAAATTTCGGGATTTGATTTTTTGAAATCCCGAATTCTAGTCTATTATTTTTTACAAAAATTGATTTGTTTTGATAACATCCAAAGATATGTACATATAATTAATTTTAAAGTTTGCTTAATGTCTTTTTAAAAATTACATTCATAATATTTTATGACTTAAATAAATATAAAAATGAATTTATTGATATAATTTTCTTTACAATATTCATAATATCTGAAATAAAAATGTTATGTTAATAAATGTTAAATGTTAAAAATGGACTTTAAAAATTTTTACAAAATGTATCTTTTTGGGAACAAATGTATCTTTTTGGAAACTAAAATGTATCTTTCTCGAAATTTCACTGGCAACACTGGTTTGTACGAATGCTCATGAGAGACTGAATTATTTTCTTCCCTACGTATTAAAATAACAACATTTTTTAAACTAGAAATTATTGTCGGATAAATTTTTCAAAATAACTTTTGTTCTGTGAAAAATACAAATAGTTTTTCACCAACTACAGCTGCGCTGACAGTTTTAAAATGTTTTGTTTAACATTACCATATTGCCATATCAAAAATAAAACAACAAACTTGCCAGACCATATTAAAGTATTAATAAAGATGGAACGTTGCAATATTAAGACACATTTTAAAATACTATTGTGAACTCCCTAATTATGTCAGATAGCATCCTAAATTTAACTACATATTTGTATATATTGTAATAATGGCTCTATTGGCCAATTTCACCAACTCTATTTAAATATCAATTCATATTTAAATTTCGATTTTCATTAATTTTTGTGTGGAAAACTGACTTTTAAATATGAATTGATATTTAAATAAATTGGTGAAATAGGCTCCAAGTGTTAATAGAAATATTAGAAGCTAATGCTTTGGCCACTTTTTGACTTCTAAAAATAATTTTATCCCCTTTGGCGAAAAATAACATCATCAGAGTAAATTTTATATGCTTTCCAGTTCAATGAACCAATGCATTAAAAAAATCTCCTGCATGGAAAACGGTAAAAAAAAATTTAGATCCAACGAACTTCTTTCACTTTTTTGGGATCATGTGCAGAGGAAGTTGGATATAGTATTACTTTCTAGCTTGGCTTATTTCCGTACACCAAAGGTGAAAAGGAACCCTATTGTTTTCGCTACGTTGTTCGTCTGTCTGTCAATAGCTGTTTTCTAGAGATCTGAAAGAATTAGGGACGTGAAATTATCCGCTACAACTATATACAAATATATGCCACTCAAAAATTAAAGTGTTTTCTAAAGCGGGGCAACGAAAACTGTTGAAATCAAAATTAATATATAGACAATTTTGCCTGTGGCAGTAAGGAAAAAGTGTTTAAGTCACATTTTACAGTTTTGTAAGGAGAGAACTTTTAAACTTTCAACTCGATTTCCAGAAATTTTTTTCTTTTGCAGTTAAATTGTGAAATTCGGTGTTACTTTTTATTTTTCTAATAAAATATCATTCGAGATAGTATAAACAATACATTCAATTTGAAATATACCAAAGTATAAGCTAAATTAATATTTTATTTCACATGAGTTTATAAGTCGAAAAAAGATAAGCAGCAAGTTATAGCGCTTTAACTTCTAGAAAAATCGCAAAATAATAATTGAGATGTTGCTGTGGAGTACTTTTGAATAAGAAGATTACATGGGTGCCATCAACTCACAATCAGATTATCTCGACTTAACCACTTTTTTCAAATTTACAATTAACAATCAAATTTTAAAAAATCTAAACTAAAGGGTATTCTATTAGTTAATATAATTTTGAATATGTAATTTTGTTGTACGAGGTGTGTTCAAAAAGTATCAAGAATTTTGATTTTTCGCGGGTTACGTATATTCGAATTTTGATTTTTTTTTTCTTGTGGAGTTATATTGGTACTCATGTCTCTCACTTATGCCGACAATTTCGGCCATTTTGAATGTTCAGTTAATTGTTGACAGCTGCTTTGCTTGCACGTCTTTTGGCTAGTGTTCGATTTTTACCTTGGTTCGTGCGGCAGCTTCCATTGAGATGATTGAGCTTTGGTTTGCACGTCATAACCATAAACCCACGATTCGTCACCAGTTATGACCCTCTGGAGCAAATTTGGGTCGTCACGGACAGAGTCCAACAGCTCATTAGCAATGTTCATGCGATGCTTTTTGGTCGAAATTGAGCAATTTTGGTACGAATTTCGCAGCGACCCGTCTCATGCCCAAATCATTGATATGTCTAGGTCCTCAGCCACTTCTCTAGTGGTGATTCAACGATTGGCCAATACCATTTTCTTCACTTCATCAATTTTTACGTCTGTTGTTGAAGTGCTCGGGCGTCCGGCACGCTCTTCGTCGTTTACATCTTCTCGGCCTTCTGAGAACATTTTGTACCACCTATAAACGCTGCTTCGGTCCAAGGTAGCTTCTCCGTTTGCCACAGTCAACATTCGGAATGCATCCGCGCACTTAATTTCGTTTTTCACACAAAATTTTAAACAGGTTCTTTCTTCCATTTTTTTTTTAATAGGTAAGGGCTGGATCACACTATCGGCTAAAGCCAAATTTGCCTTATTTCTCAATTAATTGAAATATAAGTACATAATTGCACCTACACTGCATTGGTAATAAGGCCATATAGACTTATTCCAGAATTAATTGAGTAATAATGCGATTTTGGCTTATTATTTAAGACTTTATTGCAGTGAGCCGACGAAAATCGGTACATTGTGCCGATAGTGTGATCAAGGCTTAAAAAAGTAAAAACCAAAATTAAAAATAACGAAACTAAAAATCACTAAAATAAAAAAGCAAACAAATCGCCGTACGGAACCCTTCGTGTGCTGTTTACTGAATTTATTCACTTTTGTGCTGATATTTATAAGGAAAAAAAGGTACATTTTTGAAAAGGTACTTTTGTAATAAAGGAAATTTTTTAAAAGATAATTTTTTTAAAGACACTTTGTTTAAGAATGTACTTTCTTAAAAAGGTACTTTTTTAAAAAGTTATTTTCTTAAAGAGGTACTTTTTCAGGTACTTTTTTAAAGATGTACTTTTTAAAAAGGTACTTTCTTAAAAAGACAATTTTTTAAATATGTAGGGACTTTTTTAAAATAAATTTTTTTAAGAACGTATTTTTGTAAAAAAAACGTACATTTTTAAAAACGAAATTTTTTTATAAAGTACAGGGTGTTTTTTTTAGAGGTATAGAACTTCGAATTGAAATAAAACACAAGAAAATCGTTTTAATGTCCATCAATTTGGCTTTATTGGAAGGATAATTTTATGCCATTAACGTTTAAATATGATTTCGGGCATGTGGCCGCCGCGGCTGGCTCGAATAAAGCCAATTCTACAGGTCCAATTTTCAACCACTTTTTCGAGCATATGGGGCCGTATGTTGGCAATAACGCCACGAATGTTAGCTTCCAAGTCCCCTAACGTTTCTGGTTTGTTGGCGTAGACGAGCGACTTCAGCGGATGCGTATTATCACATAGAGTAAACGTAGTGCGAAAACGATCCATGGTTAACCGAATTAATTGCTCTGTCGACCATAAAATGGACGGAGCTTGCGGTAAACTTCGCGAACTGAACCATTATTTTCGAAATAAATTTGCACGATTTGCAAGCGTTGTTCTTTTGTCAACCTGTTCATGATGAAATGGCAAACCAAACTAAATATTAATCACTTGACAGCTGACAAAATGGCCGCCAGTTAAAAAAGTGATGCCAACTTAAAGTTCTATACCTCAATAAAAAACACCAGTACTTTTTTAAATATATTGCTTTTTTAAGAAAAATAGCAATAAAAAATTTCTTTTATTAAATACAACACAAAATTCAGTTTAAGGACAAATGAATTTTATATTATTCATTAAATCAGCTCTTAGTCAATGAAAATACATCTGCTCAATTAAGTTAAAACTCCAAAAGCTTTCGGCTGAGCAAATATTCTAAGGTATTCTCCATATACGCTAAAGAAGCTCATCCCTTAGTATTACAATACTCAGCACCATATAAATTAGCTAGCATGGCTATAATATTACACAAAGGTATCGTGCAGCGCTTTTCAGTAAGATGTTACATTTTCAATAGCCCACCATGTTAAAATGCAGTGAAATTGTAAAAATTTACTAAAAAAAATTTTTTAAATTTCGCTTTAGCAGTTCACACAACTAAAGACATGGGCCATCGTAAATCACTTTTTCGACCATCAATTGTGAAACTGGTGGAAAAATTTTAGCTGTTGGAACAACTTAGTGATGTGAAGAATTGCACTCGTGCACGTCGCTCAAAACCAACTGAGAATATTAATGTTGCGGCCCATAGTGTTGAGTAAATCGCAGTTTATCAATTTCTCGTCGATATGTGGAATTGGACATTCCACAAACGATATTATAGCGTATTTTGGTTTTAAAATTCATTTAAGGCAAGAACTCACGTAAACCGACTGACCATCAACATCGCTCTTTCAAAAAAAGTCAAAAGTTTCCTGATCCGTATTGCAAAACGGCAGTAAAAAATTTCAATGAATTTATTGAGTTCATTCTATAATTTTGCAGACTACCTACTAAAGTTGGGTAATTTTTTCACGTACCCTCGTTAATCTTTACTAACACTTGTAACAAAGTATTCAATACAAAGAATCCTAATTCTCTACAACAAGTTTCGATTGAAGTTTAAGTGGTGAGAGCCATTTTAAAGTTTCTTTAAATGTTTAAATTATAAATAATTTGTAGTTTCCTTTCTGTTGACATGAAATACATTTGTCAAATTTTAATTCCCTGAAGCAGAACAAATGTACTAGATTAAAGAGCTTTAGAAAGGCCTTATCATGCCATTGTGCGCGTTTTCTTATATTATTGCTGGTGTAAGATTGAACTTGTACACCAGCAATCTCTTGTGGGGCCAGAAGAGCACGATGATGGCAAGAAAATAATAGCCCACAAAAAAATAAACAAATCTTTAAAATTATAGAAGAAGGGGGCTCACAAATTGTAAAAGTTTTTTACAAATTTTTTTTCTCGTATTGTATTTCTTGTCTTATTTTTTTTTTTTTTTTTTTATGTATTTCAATTGTTTTGCTGCTTGGGGTTTCGGCATCATAAATAATGTATTATTGACGACAGCTTGTTACTCTATTCAATAGAGTCTATTGCTTCCTTCTGTCGATGGTAGCGGTCGGTGGTGGTGGTGCGAGGCAAAAAAAGAGCTGATGGTAAATTATAAGAAAGTATTCATTTAAAAATTATGCAGTCGAGGCCTTATGAAGAGCTCAGAATGATTTAAATTTAAATACATACACAAATGAATCTGTATAAATTTAGTTGATTGCTAATGCTGCTGCTGCTAATGCTGCTGATGCTGCTCTTCAAGCCAAGTGGTAATGAAATGAAAATTATTGTTAGAAAAGGTACAAATTATTCTACCAAAAATATAATTCTTTTCTTCTTGCAGTGAATCAAAATGTATGAACAATACAATAAAATCGATAATAATAAAAATGCCCAATACAGGGAATAATTTAACAATAAAAATTTTCTGCTCAATTGAAATTGTTACATACAAAATTAATTCAGTCATTTTTTCAAATATGTCATCTCATTTAAAGATTAAATATTAAATGGAGTGAAATAACTCAAAGCATTGCCGGGAAGTTATATCAGTGACAAAAAGGAAAAAATGCTTAATTCGAGATAAGCTGATTTTCAGTTAATGGCACTCCTGTAATCTCCATATTTGAAAGTACCCCTGGGCAAAATCTCAATTATTTTGTGCGATTTTTCAGGAAGCTGTAGTGCAATGACTTATTGCTTATATATTTTTCGACTTATAATCAAATTTTTTTGATATATTTCAAAGAACGTGATACAAAATTAATTCTCATGTCGTTTTTCGTAACTCCGCCATTGCCGGTCCCAAGCCCGCATGAGAAAGGAAGAGGAAATTTTCGCAGTGGATTAATATTAAGCTTCCAATTATGCGAAAGGTTCAGCCTGGGGAACCTCATATGGAAGCAGCTCTCTTAACCAGGATAGGAGACAGTGGACCAATCACTCACTTCTCTGAACACAAAGCAAACGATTAAACCAAGAATGCAAATAAATTAAAAAAAATGTCCCGAAAACTAAATTACCGACTTGGCGACGAAACAGGGGTCTAATCGTCGCTTTCGATAACGAGCTGATTCGTTCACGTTTTTCAGGTTGAGATTATGGCATTCGCTATCGAACAATGTAATAATATGGTTCGATGTCGAATGCCATAAGCTCAAACTGAAAAAGCGTGATCGAATCCGCTCGTTATAGAAAGCGACGATTAGACCCAGGACTATCGACTATGGAACATGGAACCTAAGAACGTAAGAAACGGAAAGCAAGCTGAACTCGTAGACGAAATTTAGAAAACCAATGTGAAATACCTTGCCATAACTGAAACGAAGAAAAAACGGGACAAAGTTTGGAAATTATAAAAGACGGTTCCATTTCACTAAACTCGGGAGTAGCTATAAAATAAAGGGCTAAGGCAAGGCTGGGGTTGGGTTCTTAGTCCACAAGGAAATGGAAGAATATATCTGTGAGCGTAAACGAACAAATAATGTCCCATAGAATTAAAGAGGAGAACAATAATGTGACACTGGCTGCTGCGTATGCACCAACGCACCCACAGTGGCTCGTTTTCACTTTTTCCCTTGCAAAAATCATAACTTTTGAAGTAATCAAGATATTTAAAAAATCCAAAAGGGTGTTGAAAGAAAACATCTTCTGCTTTAAAATTATGCATCATATGCGTTTCTAAAATCGTAGTCAAATTTAAAAAAAAAAATCGTTGCAAATTTTATGTTTAGTTTTTATTAAATTTTTAATTTGCGTCACAGATTTCTATTATTGAAATATTTTTAATACTTAAGCCTAAGCAATAGATATTTTTATAGTTTTTCTGGAATTTTAGTAATGGTAAAATAGTTTCATTATAAGAACTTTTTTACTTGTTAGTTCTTTGCAAAATATTCATCTACATTGGGAGCAATATCTAATAAACTTAGAATTTCTGAACTAAAGTTATTTTTTTCCAAATCCTTCCGTGATGTAACATGTCTTCGTGATGAAATGAGTGCGTTTGATGATGAAAGCAATATATTGAAGACATCTTCATTCTCCCTAATCCGTTAGATCTTGCAAGTGTTTGTGTATCTAAATTTTTTGTAGTCTTTATTTCTGCACTCCTGTACCTGGATTCAGTAACTTTTACGACAATCGTATCGCTGTAATAAATCGTCTTTGTTATCAGTCGACTTTGTTATTCAGTAACATATTTATCGACTTTGTTATTCAGTAACATATTTATCGACTTTGTTATTCAGTAACATATTTTAACGATATTCGCTCAAATTCATTTAATTTTTCTTTGTAATTTTCGCTTATTTTGAAATTTTCTAATCAGGGATACCACATGATATTGAATTAAATGATGATTAAAATACAGATAAAGGCTATCGTAAAAAAGAAATTACAGAATCACATTATAGTTACCGCAAACGAATAAATATGTCGATAAATATTGCGATTTTCGGTTCGCAAAAAGTTACAGAACCCAGGTACTGGGCTTCTTCTGAAAGTTCTCCAATTGGTAAGCACCGATATTCAATTAAATTTTTTCATTAGACAAAATTTTGTGTACTGTGTTATCCGTTTTTTCATTTTCTATTCAGGTTAGCACGAAGTTATGTCACTCTATGGGCACGTGACAAATATATGTTCACTTGGCAATCACAGTTTCATATACTGGAAAGTAAATCAAGTGTAGAAAGCAAAAGCAATGTAACATAATATCCACTACATTAATACTTACATGCATGTACCGACGGTACATCGAATAAGTAAAAATAATTAATGTGGTGATCGTAAAAGATAAGCAAGAATAGTTAAACATACTTGGGTAGAGTGACATAACTTCGTGCTAACCTGAATAGAAAATGAAAAAAACGGATAAACAGAAAATTAATAGTGATACTTACAAATGTGTTTACCAAAGGTAAATCAATAATTGTATACACAACATTTCTCATATTCCATTTCATTGAAAATTTGCGTTAAATAGCTGATGTTAGTAACAATCTCTACCCCAGTAGATAGACTTGCGTGCTGATGAAGTGCGTGGCTGCACAGAAAAATATCGGTATTTCCCCCAGCTAATAAAGTCTAATTTAATTTTTCTTCTCTTCTTTAGAAACTCACATTAATTAATAAAAATATTTCATTCAACAAGAATTGAAATTAGTGAACTTAAGCCCGGCTAAGAAATTATTTCTGATTAAAACTAATTTTTTTTTTTTTTTTTTTGAAAGAGAAGTAACACTCAGGTAATGAATGCCTATTGTTATTACTAGGTGTTACCTTCTTTAGGAAAGGGATAGTGATAGAGAAGACAGCTGGTGAAGGAAGAGATAGAGGAAAGCTTCATTCTTTTGCAACTCTGCTTTTTGAACGTTTTTATGAGTTGAACGTGCCCTGTAAGCAAATTTGGCATAAATTCTTTGCTTGTAAAAGGTCATAGTTTTTAATCCTAATCGATTACGATTACGAATAAAAAGTGCGATTTATCGTGATTTCTACTACGATAATAATCGCGGTGCAAGCCCTAGTTCACGTATTGCATTTACGAGTACACTGAAAAGTTTGTGAGCCAGGGTGGGTCAATTAGTTTGTCACTTTTTGAATTTCCTGTCTCTTAACTGTAAGAACACTGAATGTTGTTGTGGCCGTACAAGCACGGAATATGCCGAACGTTCTGGATTCCCAGTTAAGGTCCCTACATCCGCACCAATTGAATAAATTCACGATATGATGTTGGCCGATCGGAGATTGAAATCAAAAGAGATTGTGGAAGCAATAAAGATCTTACATGCCCAGTGGGAAAAGGTAATGAATAGTAAAGGAGAAGGTAATGCACAGCATGTATAATTTTCATTCCAGAATACATTACTGTCAACACAGAACATGTCCTAGGAAAGTAATGAATTATTTTAATGCGTACATTCTTTCTTCTGCAGATGTGTTAATGCACGTGGTAATCAATGTGAATTTATTGTGTTCGATCAAATTACCCTGGGAATGCTCCCATTGCACTATAGGAAATTTCACCCATTTTTTTTGGCCAAAAGTAAAAAATTTTATCGTTTGCAAAGTTTATTTTTTTTTTGCTTTAATATAATAAAAAATATAAAAATTTTTCAAAAGAAATTTAATTTCTGTTACTTTAACAGTTGTTTTGATTACGATTTATAAAACAAGTTATCATAAAAACTTCAAGTGCAGTGAATTTTGTGACATCTTCTAATAAAAGTTTTCGTAACAAAAATTTATATTTTTGAAAAATTAAAAGATGGGAAATAATGCCAAAGGTAAGTATAGGGTGTTTTTTTAGAGGTATAGAACTTCGAATTGAAATAAAACACAAGAAAATCGTTTTAATGTCCATCAATTTGGCTTTATTGGAAGGATAATTTTATGCCATTAACGTTTAAATATGATTTCGGGCATGTGGCCGCCGCGGCTGGCTCGAATAAAGCCAATTCTACAGGTCCAATTTTCAACCACTTTTTCGAGCATATGGGGCCGTATGTTGGCAATAACGCCACGAATGTTGGCTTCCAAGTCCCCTAACGTTTCTGGTTTGTTGGCGTAGACGAGCGACTTCAGCGGATGCGTATTATCACATAGAGTAAACGTAGTGCGAAAACGATCCATGGTTAACCGAATTAATTGCTCTGTCGACCATAAAATGGACGGAGCTTGCGGTAAACTTCGCGAACTGAACCATTATTTTCGAAATAAATTTGCACGATTTGCAAGCGTTGTTCTTTTGTCAACCTGTTCATGATGAAATGGCAAACCAAACTAAATATTAATCACTTGACAGCTGACAAAATGGCCGCCAGTTAAAAAAGTGATGCCAACTTAAACTTCTATACCTCAATAAAAAACACCCTTTACTTTTACATTGTATAGCAAAATGTCGGTAAACTCATCTATAAAATCGATTAAATTGGAAAAATTAAAGTGACCTTAAAATGATCTAATGGAATTATGAATTAGAATTTTATATAGACTTACAAAAAAATGATAACACATGTTAAACATAATATCATAATAGTTCTCTAGAACAATCAATTATCTTCCAAATTTATATAATATATAATTCATCTGCGAATTTTTGGCGATTTAAAAAAAATTTCAGGTGACTACTGCGTGCCAAATTCAGAATTATTCAATATATGGCTAGAGAAACACAACGAAATTGACAAAAGAGCCGCTATTTACGCCCACTTCTTGTCATACATTTCTGAGTGTGATTGTTCCGAAAATTTTAAGCAGTATTTAAAATAGCATTCACGATTATTTTCTTCAAATATGAATATAAACTGGCGTAATAGTTCCAGAAATTTGAAATTTTGAACCCATGTACGAGGTCTGAACAAAAAATAACCGTTATTTTCAAATTTCGTGAATTACATTTTTTTTCTGTTATGTTGGTGCACATGCCTGTTATATATGTTGGCAATATCAGCCATTTTGGATTGTCAGTTTGTTTTTGACAGATAAAAAGGTTAGTCGTGTTTTGGTGTGCTCTTCGATTTTTTACTAAATTTTAAGCAAAAACAACGTCGAATGGATATCGCTCAGGAGCTGTTGAACATCGTCAACGACGATCCAGATTACCTCAAAAAGGCTGATATTGCCAACATATATAACAGACATGTGTACCATCATAACAGAAAAAAAATGCGAAAATCGAACATACGTAACTCACGAAATTTGAAAATAACAGTTATTTTTTGATCAGACTTCGTATATTACATTTAGTTCACGGTTTGGAACTCGAAAATCAAATTTTTGAGTAAACTCCTTTTTAAACATGACTTTGTTTGTTACTTCATTGAATTGGTAAAATTAATTTCTACTGTGATATCCGAAAGGTAAGTATACACACGAAAAAATTTTTAGGAAAAAAGCAGTTTAGAAAACCAGATTATCTAACAAAGATCTAAAAAAATCTTGGATGCGGAAACCTATAACCTTAGAACTAATTATTTGTTCATTTTTTAGTTAAAATTAATAGCCAAGGGCCTGTGGCAAAAAAACTAAATAAAAATATACTTAAGTATCAAAAAAGTTTGTCTTAAGTAGAACAAAAAATAAGCAAATTAACTAACATGTGCATAGTTAGTAAAGAACAAAATGTTGTAAATTTAGAGGTGGTAAAAATGAGCTTTCATTACAAAAAGGCTTTCAGCAAATTGTAATACGATGAATCAAAACAATTCACATATTCTATTTGCAATAATGACTGAGTATATAAAGCAGAAATCTACATCAACTGACACCACACACAGTGGACCAAACACAAAAGTACGCTGATGATGAAGGTTTAGTGGCCTTCGAAAACAGCTAGTTGTTCCGTTCAACTATGTGTTTGTCAGAATATTTACAACTAACTTTGGTGTTATTTGTTCAGTAATAATTATCACATGTAATTTGACTTACAAAGCGATACGAACTTTAGCCTGATCAAACCATAAATATAGAAACAAATGAAGTTCGAACAACAATAATTTAAATTTACTTATGTTTTTTTCTGAGTGTATGAAAAACTTTTTCGGTTACTCCCACACAAAAAGTCAAATCCAAAAAATCTTTCAAATCGGTCCACCCGTTTGGCTGTAATTAATTTTGGCCAAAAAAAAGGCGGACATTTTCTTACAGTGCATTATTATGTAATTAATGACCACTTTTCTCACTGGGTGGTTCATTGCTTTCAATTTTGAAGCATGGATGCCGCGTGTTTGCTCACAATCGACCACAAACAGCATGTCGATTGCCGGTGCGTATCCTAAATTTATTCTTTTATGATTTCTACATTTGTAAAGTTAAATTGAAGTGCCACTGCAAATAGGAAATTCGACGAAAAAATATGTTAAAAGGAAGTCATTTGCATGATGTAAAATGTTTGACTACAAACCACAGCAAACGTTAAGGAAGAGAGAACAACAGGAATCAACTTTGATATCAGTTGCTGGAAATTTAAAATATTTTGTAAGTCCAAAGACAACAACACAAAAACAAGCAACATTCAAACGTACTTCTTGTCTTGTCTTGTCTTGTCTTTCTGTATTCACCAAAAAACTGATTTTACATTTGCTTCGTCAAATCAGTCAAAAAAAAAAATTTTTAAAATATGTATTTTTTCGATGTTGTTGTTCATACAAAGTAATTTATTATTTTGTTGTATTGAGTAAAAAAGATAGAAAGCGATTGAGAAATAGAGTGAGGGAGAGAAAGGAAAGACTTAACAAACAAAAAGAAAAATTAACTTTTGATTGATTAAATTTTTCTTGTGGGCATGTTCGTGTATGTGTGTGTCTGTGTGTGTGGGTATGTGTGTATGTATGTATGTATGTTTGTATGTGTGTGTGTATGTGTGTGCGTGTGTGTGTGTGTGTATGTGTGTGCGTGTGTGTGTGTGTGTGTGTGTGTGTGTGTGTGGGTGTGCAGCTCATGTTACAAGTTCAATTATTGGGGATGCCACAAGCCCACACACACCCAGCTACTTCAAAACAAAAGAATTTTAATGGAAAATAGTATACCTACTCGTAGACATTATTTTAGGCATTTCTCTAAATTGTTTAAACATGTTACCAAGAGTACAAAGAATTACAAACATATACACGTACTTATTAAAACGATTATGATGTTGACTGATATTTATAATAATGATGACGCTGATTATTTAGGGAACGTGATATTTAAAATTTGAAAATTTTTGATGAATTTATATTAATTGAAATAAATGAAATTGTTTAAATAATCAAGCAAGTGAAAAATTCAATACAAACTTGTTTACATAAAATATTCATTTCTATTTTTTTTTTTTGTGATAAAAGAGAACTAAGCAAGAAAAGAAATATGAGTCTACTTTGAACCTGTAGACATGAAAGAACAAAAAATAAAATTTCAACAAATTACTAAAAAAAAAAAGAAAACAAAGATTCAGCAGTAACAACATTGTTTTGTTAGAATACGAGTACATACAACTTCAGGCAGCAACAATAACAGCATTCCCAGCATTACATACTCGTACAACTTAACATTATTAAGACCCTGATCTGATCACCCATGTAATAGTAAAATTCTTTCTGTTCGATATATTTGTTGGCATGGTTTTTGCTGTATTTTGGTTTACTAATACAATATCCCTGCACAATGGGATAGAATGAAAGCGTAACACAGGGTAACTGCATAATTCTTGCTGGATACAATTAACACTTTTTGGAGCTGAAAATATCAACTAAGGAAATGTGAAGGACATATCATTGCACTTGTTCAAATTACATAAACGAGAGATCTTAACTATATGATTCTACAAGTAGTTAAAAATTTTAACTTCATCTTGCTCAAAATCAAAGCCAAAATGTAGTTTTTAGAATTAAGGATATATGGAAGGATATGGCTATGCTTGCTTCGGTTGCTATGAAATTTTGAAGAAAAAAAGAAATTATGGAAATCTTTATACGGGGTGATTTTTTAGCAACTTTCTGTTTGGTCTCCAATTTAAACATGAATCGACTTACAAATGAACAACGCTTGCAGATTATTAAATTTTATTATTAAAATTTATGTTCAATTAAGAAAGTTTGCATCGTGCACTTCTTTTTTTTTATGGTCAGTTTGGGCGACCTTCTGAGGCGGCTATTCGTAATCTTGTGACAAAATTTCGATTTTTTAGCAACTTTCTGTTTGGTCTCCAATTTAAACATGAATCGACTTACAAATGAACAACGCTTGCAGATTATTAAATTTTATTATTAAAATTTATGTTCAATTAAGAAAGTTTGCATCGTGCACTTCTTTTTTTTATGGTCAGTTTGGGCGACCTTCTGAGGCGGCTATTCGTAATCTTGTGACAAAATTTCGCACCAAAATTACATTATTCAACATTAAAACACCAACAAGCATACATACGTATATTGCGGAAAGAAGAAAATATCGCAGCTGTAACCGTCAGTGTGATTGATGACCATAAATTATCGATTCGGCGCCATTCGCAGCAATTGAGCCCCTGTTACTTGTTTCTTTTTTTGCCCAAAATGGAAGAGCTGCACTTGGCTGACCTGTGGTTTCAGCAAGACGGTGCAATATGCCACACAATACGCTGAACAATGGCCCAATTGAGAGGCGAAATCTTTAAACCAGTGTTTAAAAAACTGTAATGATTTTCATTTCACTTGATTTTGCTTCTGCTTTTGCTTTTGAAAAATTCAACAGTTCCAGTCAAAGCAAAATCACAAAACGATTTATAACCAATTGCGCCGCAGTACTTTTAGCAGTTAACGATTTGAAAAGTATGAATTTGATATGCTTTTGCTTAGTATCGGAAGTAAAAGCTTTTGGAAGTCGCAAACGGTCACAGTCGATGAAACAAAAACTCTTGCTTTTAGAAGCTTTAAGCAATCGCAGTAAAGTGGTTTTTGTTTTTGCCTCTTGTCCGATGTGCAAAAACAACAACAAAAACATGACAAACACCACCACAAAATAGTTGACTAAACCTGCACAAGAGCTTTTGCTTCTTCGACTGTGACTGTTTGGTACTTACAAAAGCATACGGACTGCTTAGGTTTTTACTACAGAAACTAACCAAAAGCAACAGCAAATCAAATTCAAACTTTTGAAATCGTCGACGGTTGAAAGTACTGCGCAATTGGTCATAAATCGTTTGCTATTTTGGCTTCGACTGCGACTGTTGTCGATTTTCACAAGCAAAAGCATTGGTTGATTTTAAACAGTTGGAAAGGGCCAAAGCAGTGAAAAGTAAATATTATACAACTTTTGCTACTTCGACTTAAGTTTTTTAAACACTGCTTTAAACATTGAATTGTACAAGTATACTTCGTTCTACCGACTCAAATAAAGATTTCATACATTTCTCTAAATTTTTTGTGTTTTCTTTATAAATCAAATCCGGAAGCTCTTAAAAATTATATATAAGCATATAATTACATGAATTCTGGTCAAAAGTGTAAAATTTTAGTTTTTAAAATTAAGGATATATGGGCAGTAGAGCACTTTTCAGCCGATTAAAATGAAAGTTAACAGACAATCGTTGAACCATGGTATTAATTTTAGCTGAAATTCGAATTCAAAAAGAAACTAGAATAAAAACTAGTTCCACTCACCCCGATAGATGACGCTTTTAGGAACTGCGATGAAAAAACCATCAGTTACCGACATGAAGGGATTTAAAGATGGCGCGCTATAGGGGTATAGCAGGGGGTTAGAGTTGCCACATTTTTTATTATTGTAGCCCATGATGTGTAGAAATGAATTTGTGTCAAGCATGCATTTCCTTGCATCTATTGTCATGATAATTAAAGAAGAGCTTGAATGTTTAAATTTAAGTATATTTCATCATCATCATTTTTATCATCCAAACTTTTATTTTCAAAACCAAGAACATATGAGAAGTAGGCAAGTGCGTGCAGCGATTGCAAAAAAAAGGTATAAGAAATCTTGTCTTTAAATTTATAGAAATATTTTAAGCGAAACGAAAAGGATATATATATGGGAAGCAGGTTACGTATCCTCTGACCGATTAAATTGAGCTCAAAGTAAAGAGTAAAGCTTTGTAATTTCTTATTTTTTTATATCACCTAAAAACAAAACGGCTGTGACTGAAAAAAAATCAAAATAGACTTTTCGATTGATAATGATATAAATAACAAGAATACAGCTTTACTTGAAATTTTATATGGATGCGTTAAAAAATTACGATTTCATTAACGGAATTAAAAATCTTAACTAGATCGCTGACAAAGGCGTAAGTTAAAAGCAGTAACTACGCTTTTATATAAAAAAAAAATTAGAACAAATATGGCATCCATGTTACTTTCAATTACATATTTGGAGGATTCAAACGGTAGTCTTAAGTGTTATGGTGTCATAATGTTTTAGAATTTTTGTTTGAAAAAAAGCAAAAGCAATTATATTAAAATAATTTAAGACATTATGACAATTATTTTCCGACTTCGTTTTTGCATAATTTTTTGTTTAGTTTTTTTAATAAAATCATTTTTCTCTAGTTTTTTAAATAATTGCAATGAATGTTGTATATTTTATATTCAAAACAAAAGAAAAGAAGTTTTCGGCATTTCTCAAACACAATTATTACTAAAATTTTATATCTAGAATTAAGGATATATGAGAGGCATACATGTCCTTGTTTCGATTGCAACAAAGCATACCAGTTAAGTTCGCTACATCATCATACATGTAAATATTTAAAAAAATTTTAGCTGTGTTCTGATCAGCAGGGTAGCAAAATTTAATGTGTAAAATTAAGGACTCAAGAAGTACCAGCAATTGAAGTTGTGGATCCAAAATGTCTAATTTTATGTAAACTTAAAGGGAATTCGATTGTAATCGATGCAGGTGTATGCATGTTTCCCATTGAACCTCAATTTTGAAAATTAAGTTGTAGAAATTTACATAAAATTTTAAATTTTGAAGCCACAACTGAATTTTTAAAATTAAGGATATATGGGAAATTTGCATGTACATGCATCGATTTTAGTGAAATACCCTCAAGATTTTAATTGCTCTATTTAAAGTGTTGCTCCAAGTTTTTGCTGAATTAAAATCATAATTGTTGTAAAAAACAATTTAATTTTCAATATTAACGACATATGGCAGGACATGCAGTCCTTGCAGTGCTTGCAATAATATTAATAGAATAGCTTAACTATGCAATTTTTCAAATAGTTGTAAGGTTTCTCTGCTTTCTGGTCAATATTTAAATTTAAGGATATATGAGAGGTAGGCATATCCTTCGATCTATGGCAAAACAAAGTTAATTGGAAGACTATCTGTGTAGTTATATATACAACTACAAGTTTTAAATATATTGTGATTATAAGCGTTACAAAGGAAAATTATTTCAAAATAAAGGATATGGGTAGTAAGCGCATGTTCTTGCATTGATTGATAAGAAAATCGAGGTTAACTATATGATTTTGGAAATAGTTACCAGCCTGATCTGAATGAATCCTTTTACCACGTGATACGAATTAAAGTGCAGTGAATATCCATAGAATTATAGATACTTGTAAAATCACTGCATCCTGACTATGTTCTTTTACTAAATATGAATTTTTAAAATTAAGGATTTATGGGAGGTGGGCGTGTCTTTTCATGTATCCAAATCCAAATTGCCATAATTAAGTTCTCTGTATCCTGTTCTGAAAATAATTAACAATTTTTACTGCATGCAGGCCATATTTGCAGCTTTTTGAAGTTAAGGATATATGAGGAGAAGAAGTGTCCTCTCAACAATTATTTATAATTCTGTTATTTGCTAAAAATTTTTTGATCTTCTAATCATAATTTTAGCCTAAATTCGACTTTTAATATTAAGGATATATGGCAGGTAAAAAAATATCTTTGCGGTAATTTTCCTTAAAATTTGCATTTCGTCGCCTTAGAATAGTTTTGCTCTACCGACCATTCTTAAAAAATTAGTTAGCTATGGAATAATTGTATATATTTTGAATACCCTCTTTCGGAACCAAAAACACGTTTCACGAAATTTATAATGGTTTCTGAGATATTAAGCATTCATTTTGCTCCATATCCACTATTTTTAGGTTTAATAACTATTGTTTTGCTGTACACGCCACTGCTTGGCGATTGCTTCAAATTCTTCATGCAAAAACGTGCGAAGTAAAGTTAACTCTTTTCTTGCCTCATTTCTACAAGAAATTAATAATAAAAAAAGCAGCGGCCGTAAGAAAAATTCAACGGCGACTGTTAAGCAAAAACATCATCACCCAGACGCAGCCGCCGATTAAATGTTTTAATATAAACTTAATAAACTCTAAAATAAAATAAAAGAAACCTTAATTATGCATGTTTGAGTACAAGAGAAATCATTTAATTTCATTCTTTATATTAAATACACTTCAATTAAGCGGATCGAAAGTTAAAAATATTACGGCGGCGGCTTCTTGGTCGGCGTTAAACGATCGCCTTATTTCTCTGGACAGCAAGAAAAATAAACAAAACTATTAAATTCTCAATTCACAACAGTAAAGTATACGTATGGAGCACAAAAAGCTACTTTTTGAAAATATATTCCGTATGCGGCACAAAACGTAATAAAGTAATATTTACTTCTAACAGCATTCATGAAAGCGCACAAAAATTTACATTTTTCTTCAAAACGTGTGTCGAAAGCAAATACGATATAAAAGAAATATATCGGGGACATTTTGAGAAAAATTAATGCATACCTTCTCTGTAGTTTTTCTTCACTTCAACTTTGTGGCGTATATGCTAAAACAACTCAGGCTCAGTTAGCCGACTGCAACGTAATGTAACTGCAACAGTAGGAAACAGCTGATCGATATTGTTATGTGAAAAGTAATGGAAATGGTTATAGAAATGTAATGTAACGTAAGCTACTTTTCATATAAAAATATCGATCAGCTGTTTTGTACATTACAGTTACATTACATTAAAGTCACCTAACTGAGCCTTAAGTCTTGTATCGCGCATCATCGTATTACATTTTGCCTATAAACCAATTTAAATCTTTGTTCATGTACATATGCAATAATTTTGAAAGTAATTGTGCAAGAAATAATATGAGTATTTACACATTTTTAATATCCCATTGTGCATCACATCTCAAATATGCTGTTGTAAGCAATTCTTGCATTGCTTTACTAAACTTTTAATTTGTGTTGCTGCTGGTTGTTTGTTCGTGTAGTATTCACCCATTGAAGTAATAGAAATATTGCATAGACAACGTTCCTGTTTCATTTGGTTTGATTCTATTTTTAAATTTTACTTTTGTTTTTTTTTTGCCGATTTCTCTTTTTTTACATTCCGCATATTTTAGTCTTATGCTTATTGTTATTGTATTGATTCAATTCAAAACCTATTCACTTTTATTTTACTACTAGTAACAGGAAACCAATGTACACACACGCACACACACTTGCACGGACATGTGTATACAATATCCTTAAAATACCAAAGAGCAGCAACCAACGCCTTATTGTTGGATCGTTTCTGCACACTCACACAACACATATTTATTACAACTTAGTAATAGTCTCTGACTTAAGTATATTTATAGTTTAGTTTAGATTTTGCCTTCTTTTCATTTTTTTTCCTCTTTCGCCTTTTTTTACAATAAGAACTATGGGTTTATGTGTATATTGTATTACCATTATAGTTTTTTTTTGTAATTTTTGCTTTTTAAATACATATGGACATATTTATATATCTACTTGCAATGTGATACCCAATTGCTATCATTTTGTTTATAGTTTGTTAAAAGAATTGAAATCATTTCTCGAATTCTGTCAAAAAATTTAAGAAAAATAATATGATTGTTTTGCAAGGAATAGTATCTCGTTGTCCAAGGAAATGAGGAAATGCTGGAGGGAGCTTTGCACATATTAGAATACGAGAATTCTAATGTCATATAAACACACAAGCATGTGGCAATGCTTTTCAAAACATTATCTGACATAACATAAAGTATTTATTTCAGACAAAGCGGGAGCATAACTCCAAGTAATTTCAATGTACAACAAAAAATATAATGAGCTGACCCACAAAGTCGACAGAAAATGTTCGATCGACCACTTGAATTGAAAACAACAATAAAATAAGAACATTTTTTTTCGTTTTCAATATAAATAATCGATCGAACATTTTCTGTCGACATCGTCGGACAGGCTGTAAATGTTTTGTTCTCTGCCTCACATGCTCTGCATGCGGTGTCCTCTTAATGTACCAAAGTTTGAAATTCAACTCAAGCACCAGGGTGTCTACTTTGTAATTCGTAACATCCAAATTCGAAAACATTTAAGGAGTTCACAATAGCATTTTAAAATGTGTCTTAATATTGCAACGTTTCAACTTTAATACTTTAATATGGTCTGGCAAGTTTGTTGCTTTTGTTTGTGTGTAAATCAAATTTATTACCAGGTGGCAAATTTAAAAGTATAAAGCATGTCATTTTCGATATGACAATATGGTAATGTTAAACTAAACAAGTTAAAACTGTCAGCGCAGCTGTAGTTGATGAAAAAATATTTGTATTTTTCGCAGAACAAAAGTTATTTTTTAAAATTTATCCAACAATAATTTCTAATTTAAAAATTTTTATTATTTTAATACGTACGGAAGAAAATAATTCAGTCTCTCATAAGCATTCGTACAAACATGCATTTTACTCTCCCTCTCTCGTATTATACACTAATATATAAATAATATAAAGTTGTATATATGTGTGTTTGCCTGACTTTAATATACACAGTATGTGCATTTATATTGTTGCCTGCTCACAATAAATAAATTAATATGGCACAATGTTGCCACATTAAAATTTTAATATACTCATTGTGAATTCCCTAATTTTCTCTAGTTTTGAATTACAGAGTAGACTCCTAGATATAGGAAAAAACTTTAAAAGACGCACCAGGGTTAATTTTGTACTTATTCGTAATTGGTGTTACACACACAAATTCGCATTTTAACGGCTAAAATTGAATTTCGAGATAAATCAGCATTTAATGGCAAATTGTTTTTGTAGAAAATTTTAATACGTTACATTTCGGCTTAAGCGCACTTTATTTTCCGCCCTTTCGAAAGGGACATGCGGACCCCTATAGAGAAGAGTCAGTTAGAGGGTTAAAACAAGCCATGCCCGTTTAAATGAGACTAACGTGTATATATCTTTTGTCTCTACTGCCAGAATCAGTTATTATAACCTCGTAATTTTGCAAACAATTTGATTTTGTTGGACAGTGCTATCAGACTTTAGAAGGCAAATTACTAACTTCGATCAATATCGAATTCAGTAATTTGGAAGGGATATCTTTGATATTTATGTATGTCAGGTGAATGGATGGATAGGGATGAGCAATCCTGTGATTTTTTAATAATGTTGCTCCTTGTGAACATGTTTTTTAAATCGCTGTTCTTTTAAACTATGACTGTGATCAAAGTTTAGCAGTATTTTGCTTGTTGCAGTTCTGTTATTTGGAGAAAAACTAATAAGAAAAGTAGCAGTGAAAATAAACAGTGACTGTGATTTTAACACATTTCAGCACTTCTGCTTTAAAGGTGTGTATTAGTATTAGTATTTTGAAATACTAATAAAAAGAGCGACAAGAACAAACAATTACCAGTCAACCACGTTCAAATACTGAGAATTGTCGCATAAATGTTCAATCAGACGTGCCATAACTATAACCATAGAAAACAGCTGTTCAAACCAAACTTATGGGGAACACTGTATTTGTTTATAGGTGACTCGCCATAACGCCATAGCCATTACCATAGAAACTAATTGAATTTTTGTTTGGTTATGGCTGTGGCACGTCTAATTTAAGCTTAAGAGGCAGAGAAACAATAAAATTGCAAAAACAAAAATGTAAGAGCTATATATAGTTGCCAGAAAAGACGGTCTGATAACATTTAAAGATTTTTTCTCGACAAAAGCTGAAGCTATAAAAAAAATTAATGTGGTAGCTTTATTTACTTTAAAGTAAGCCTACAAGAACATTCACAGTTTGTATGAAAGAAGTATATTTCCAAAACCTGTTACTTGATAAATTCAGTCACAGTTGTGATTAATGATTTTTCAATCGCTGGGAAAAGTAACAGGTATCGAAATATCGCTCATCTCTAATGGAAAGCGTTTCTAGAAATTCAGGTAAAGTTTATTTAGCAAAAAGCAGCACTAAAACAGCTGATTATTTTTATCTTTACTTTGTTATCATGCGCAGGCTGTCAAAAAGTAGCTTTGAGTTTAGTCACCAATACTCGTATAAGTATGTATGTGAAGATTAATTAGAATTTAACTAGCAGAGACAGGAACCAAAATTTTAACCACATAACAGAGCACTGTTAGCTATCTAGCAGTAGTCGCTAAATGGATTAGGATTCCAAATCCTTGGAACTGGAACGAGATCGACCAAAAAAATATTGGGAAAAATTGCCCTAAAATGTGTTTTATGAAATTATAAAAGTAGAATGGTGTAAATATGTCTGGTAGAGCCAATAAATTAGTTTTAAGAAAACATAATTTTCTTGAGAAAAGATTAGTGGTAATTTTGGTAAATTATGGAAGAGCATACGAGCTACACCATATATGTAGGTGAGGTAGTCTTAAGGGTCCTAAATGTGACCAAATTCTGTAATTTATTTTGTAATTTGCTAAAGCGAAATCTACTTCTGATCGCTTAAATGCTGAAGAAATACAGAATTAAACATTTTTGGCGATGACATAAAATACTAAAATTCCAATGGATTTAGCAATACACGTTTGAAATGGGCATTCGTAAGCGAAAATCGATTAATCGATTTCATAGATTTTTAGCGATAGATATTTGGCTTTAGAGTTACAGAACAAGAGGGCTGATTAGTAACGGAAAGTCAATAATTACTAAAGGACAGTATTTTAATATATTGGCCTTAAAAACCCGTAAAACGCTGTCAACCATTCTTTTCAATGCCAGAGGAAATTTTAGACAACTGGCAAAGTTTCCACCACGTACATACATATATCCTCCGCTAACTCCCACTAGAGCATAGGGCGCCACCCCATAGTTGCTCACAAACAACAATGACTTTTAGTAAAGTTTTATTTGAAGAAAATATAAATAAAAATACCGATTTGTCATGAAAGCTTACATGGAATTTGTTAATTACAATTCTAAGAAGAAAATAACAAAACACCAGCTACATCAGCATAAAAATGTTTGCTGGGTATAGGTATTTATACATATGTATATACATTTTTGTATGTTTTAGTACATCCTGCAATATTTTTGGATTTCCTTTTTAGAAATGTTGGGAAAAAGAGCAAAAGAAAATACATATTACAAAATAAGCAGGAAATACATAATCTATCAGTATCGACTAGAAATATCCCATTCATACTTACAAAACAATACATACGACACATATACACATGTATGCATATAATAGAGAAATTCCTACATGCAATGCTAAAGTTTATCCAAACACATCGCACACACTTACAAAACGGCAAACAAAACTTCCCACCAAACCAAATGTTTCGACTTCTTCTGAAGTCATACTTGTCGTAACGAATTTGTTAAGACATTTCGGTAGTTTGTCTGATCAAATTTCTTTCTGATACATTTTCATATTTAATGTGAGTTAGTGCGAATAGTAATCTAAATTTTGATAGGCCGTCATCAATTACAACATTGTCGTGAAGAATTTTAAATTTATTGAGATTCGTAAAGATTCCTTGCAGCCTCACAATAAAAATTAGAGGAACGCATAAGGACATATTTTAATACCACAAAGGACCGACTGCAAAAATCACTAAAAAGAAAAATCCAATCTGTCAATCTAAATCACGATATGTATAAATGTATTTTGAAATATGTACATAAATAAAATGATAAAAAATAATATTTAAATAAACAATCATTAGAAAGAATTTGTTAAGAAATCTCTCAAGGAAATTGTACTATAAATTGTAACTATACATATCGTTGCGAAGTCGTACCAACCATTTCATACAATCGCTAGGATTTCGTTACGTAATTACGAATTCGGAGCATTTGGTTTGGTGGGTTAATTTATTTTTAAACAAAAATTATTTCAAATAATCGAAATTGCTTCCACATTCATATATTCTCTTATGCATGAATATCTTATGTATGAGTTGGCGGATATGGACAAATATTCAACATACACTTGGAGAAATTTACGGACAAATATTGGAATTCTTTTTGCTGGATGACAATTAACATTGAAAATAACAAACTTGTCGAACGAAATCGAAAGCATGAGTTCGTTCGACAACTTATATTGAAAACAACAATTCATATATGCAAAAATTGCGAGATCATTAAACAGGCCATAAGGCAAAAATTAGCACACATGTATATGTTAATTTTGTTGTTTGAAAAATGCACAACTATGGGCTAGGCTAGTCTTCTTAAAAAGAGATCGGAATTTTATGATGAAAACTAAAACAAAGAAAACCTAAATGACAATTAAACGCCAAAAATTGGATACAACAGACAAATCAAACGGTTATAAGCGCATGCTTTGATTTAGTGAATATAAAGCGCTGCTTCATTTGTAAGCAGATGTCGTAGTTCGAAAATGCTGAAATTGGGATTAATAAGCCTGATGAAAACACATTTTATAACATCAACAAAAAGTGGTTAGAAAACTAATCACCAGACCTGAAAGAGTTAGTAAAATTTCAAGAATATTTTGTAACAGAAATTCATACATATAGTCTTTAAATATTCATCAACAAAATCTCTCTCTGTGAACATTTCCGAAAATAACATACCCATATGTGAAATTTATTGCGATACGGAAGTTCAGGAAATAATATTGACAATGACACTATAAAAAAATTTAAATCAAATGCTTTAGCTTTTATTCAAAATTTTGTAGTGTTCTAAGATGGATGGATGGTTCGCGATAATTTTACTCAATGTAATTTTTGAAAAACAAATTCCGAAATAGTACCTCTTCTCGTGAAAATGTTTTCATATGAACAAACCAAATGCGAGGCAATGTGATTGAACTTTAACAAATTTCTCATAGAGCCAAGTATTTCCTGTTTTTGGTCTAAAGTGTTACAGATGAAAAATTAGTTCATGTTCATATAAATATATGTATATGTATATACATTCATATATTAAAAATATATGGACCATACATATTTTTTTTAGTTTGGATGCTTAATTTATAGAATAATAAATAAAAAGAATAAATTAATTTTTTTGTGTTGCTTTTAAATACCAAAACAAGTTGAAATTTTTCAACCCTGAAAACATCTTTTAATTTTTTTTTTTTGATTTTTAATATCAACTTCCCAGCTAAAAAAATATGTATGATCCATATATTTTTAATATATGAATGTATATAAATGTACATATATGAATATATTGGTATATGGAAGAATATATAAAATGTATTATAATATATGAGCTCACATATGGAAATATAATTATGAAACTCTTCATGTGTGGGATCATATATAGAAATAAAATGTTATATAAGGAGCCATATTAAAATCTATGCATACATGATATCTTAATCAAAACGTTACTTGATATTTTCTTTGTTGCTAATATATCCAATGTTACACTGTATGACCAAATATCTGCGCGTTTTTTTTTTTCGAGACATGATCTGATTTTCTTAAATTATAATTTTTTAGTTCCACCGACTCAGCACATAATTTACTACTGTGATTTCAAAAACCTGGATTATATTGAAATTTTAGAAAACTTTTATCGCTTTGACTGGAGTAAAATGTTTTACATGCCTACAGTTGACGAGCAATCTGTATTTTTCGAAGAGAGCATTCAACAGCTTTACGACGACGTAGTCCCAATTAAGTAAGTATTGATATCCGCTAAAACAAAGCCTTGGTTTTCGTCTACCGTCAAACAGTCTATTTATAAGAGAGCTGTTGCGTATGCCAGGTGGAAAAGATTTAGGACTCGAGAGCTTAAAGAGATCTTCAGAACCTCTAGAAGAAAAGTCAATGAGTGCATGAGAGTTGCGAAAACCGAACACTATGCTGCACGTTTTGGCAATCCAGTTAGCTCAAAGCAAACTTGGAATTGCATTCGGGATATTGGAATTGGCAAGGTAGCAAATAAAACAAACAGCCACTTTGACGCTGATGAGCTCAATAAAACTTTTACGAATATTCCTTCAAAGCAAATATACCAAAGTTTTTAAAATTTTTCTAATATTGACAGTATGGGGTCTGATAGTACCACTTTTCAGTTTTCTTGTGTTAGTCAGTCTGATGTTTTTTCATATTTTAAGTTAGTAAAATCAAACGCAGTAGCTAGTGACAACATGGATCCAAGATTTATAAGACCTCATAGCACCGCTTATCATACCATATGTAACACATCTTTTTAACACTATTATCATGACCTGCACCTTTCCACATAATTGGAAACATGCTAAAATAATATCGCTGCCAAAACCTGACTCAGAATTCCGGCCAATAGCTATTTTGTGTTACCTATCCAAAGTTCTCGAAAAAATTCATTATTCACAAATGTCATCATTTATTGTAGAAAATAATTTATTGTCTGATAGGCATTCATTGCCTGATAGGTTTCAGCATTGCTTGACGTATCTGAAAATATACGACGTGAACTTGATGATAGTAAAGTAAGTTTCCTAGTTCTTCTCGATCACTCAAATTACACATTTTGGTTAAGTTTGCCTTTTTAATATATATTAAAAAAATGGTACCTCCAGGGTCTAAAAGGTACATTTTATTAGATGGTGCAAAATTATAAAACCCATTTTCCATCCCTGGTCCTAAAGTTTTTGTAATACCAGTAAATTAATTAGTTGTGAAAATACAGTGAATGTCACATAAAATCGTACAGTATACTACTAACAGGTATTTTGTAAATAAGAATCAAATAAACATTTCAAAAACTTGTATATTGTTTGGTTTATATTTAGTTTGTTTGTATGTACTGAAAAGTATGGCAGCATTATTATTTTTACATGAAAATAACTTTGAAATTGGGCAACAGCTAAAATCGTACATTTGAAATACCGTTAAGTTTTCTGTTATTTAAGACAAAAGTTTTAGGCTAAACTATAGGTTTAGTAGAGAAATAGTCGCATTAGTGAAGTTTACATAAAAAGGTGCAAATAAGAGACAATTTGATATAAAAAACGTTTAACATGAAACAAACTAGTGAAAAGGCAATTGGTAATCTGTCATTATAAGAACGGAACATTTTTATCATAAATAGCTGAAATAGTTAACCGCAGTCGTAGCACCATCCAGTACATAATCAAAAGGTATAATGAAGAAGGTCGCATAACAAATAAAGTAAGACGAACGTTGGATAATTAGACAAGTTAAACAAGATCCAAGAATTTCTGCCCCAAAATTAGCTACCGAGCTCAAAATATTTTTGCAAAAAGAACTTTTCGTAATCATGATTATCATGGCCGCATTGAAATAAATTTGATTTACCTGAATAAATAAAAAAATATTAATTTCTTTTACATAAAGTGTGATTTTTATGTATATTACCATATAATACTTGGCGTAGTCGCGCTGTGCGATTTACAGACCAACCTAAATTACGACGTATGAAACCAACCGAAATAACGCGGCGTCAACGCTTTGCAATTGGAAAATCAAATTTTGGCTGCAAAAGTACTGTTGTTTTTGTTAAGTAATGTAACTTTAGCTACTTTCAGGTTAATTTCGAGTTTTCATTTTTATTTCTTATTTATATTTCGAGTTTTTTATTAATCAAAGAGAGTAAGCATTACTGTTTTTGGCGCAACGTTAACGCTCTAATTTAGGTTACTCATTTCAGCGTAAAAGCTAAGCGCTAAATTACGTTGCGCTTTGCGTCGTAATTTAGGCTGGTCTGTTAAAGTGACATACACTGTGTATTATTTTCATATACAAAAATAACATATTTTCACAACTATTTTACTTGTTTTACAACACTTACTTTTAAGTTTTGCGAAACAGGCCCCTGGTCATGGTTATCTATTCGGACTATTTTTAAGATGATATCCTTATGTGTGTATGTATGTAAGAGGGAGAGTGTGTATGTATGTGTGTGTATTTGTGTGTGTTAAAAAAGATTTGCGAAAGAAGTTTTTCAAGTAAATTTTGCACTAATAAGCGGATCCAATCAAAAATCTAAACAGCTCTTAAGATTAAAAAAAACAACTTCCGGCAATTAAAATATAATGATTCCATCAAGAGATATTGTTGAGGAAAAATTTCGAAAAAAATTCGCTTTATTTTCATAGCTCCAAGTCGTGACAAATCGATTTTAAGGATTCATTTACTTTCTTGGAGTTGAATGCCACACATTTGATCTAAATCCGTTAAATACTTCGTCGTCGAATGTTTTGAATTTCTTTTAATTACATAAAAAAATCTATGAATTTTCAATATTATATATGTATGAGTATGTATGTATTTCTCTAAGTGTAATGGTAGCCACGTTACATTCCTTTTGCTGAATTTGTAGTTTTTGATTAAATTTATAGATGATTGTTTATAAAATGTTATTGGTCTTTAACTTAAATTAAAATGACCACAATAAATTTAATATTTTTCTAAGTAATGGAAGATTTAACAAAAAATAAAAATGATAATAAAACTAAATGTATTAAGATAACTTACTACAATATAAACCAAACGAAATCAAAGAGTTTTTTTTTTGTATTGTTACGTTAAAGGACATAACCAAGTAATACAATATGTAATGGGAAAATGTTGCTAATAATTTTGTCAAAATGCTGAAGGAAATAAATTTTCAGAAAAAGAATTCCTTTGAAGTAAATAGTTGGGATGTGGAAAAAGTATTGGTTACACAACTGCTCCTGCTGCCCCTTTAAAAACAAATTCCACACGAATTGTTTTGTGTTATATGTAAATCCATTATTATAACAATACATTATGATGTAGGTAAACAAAAAAAAAACAACAGCAAAAAACAAATACAAAACATAACAGACAAAGACATAGAATTTTAAACAAAAATTGTATTACTGGGAATTTCCAAATAAAGTTGTATATAAAGTTATCGTTACGGATTTTTGTTTTGTTAAACTTAAAAAAACAAACAAAAACTTATCTGTATGTATTTATTATTAACACTAAGGAACAAGCAGGCATGTTATGTGTATTTATTTGCAGAAGACAAATTTCCATATACAGGGTGGGCCAAAAGTTACCAGGGGGTTTAAAAGTTTAATAACTTCTTCGTTTATTAATTTGTTTTTTATTTTTTTTCTCAGATTATATAATATACAAAATGGAAATTTTTTTACACTAAGTATGAAAAATAATGTCTCTTAAATGACCACCGTTTTCAGCTTCGCACTGATGGGCGATTATGATTATGAGTGATGAAGCTCATTTTCATTTGAATGGCTTTGTTAATAAGCAGAACTGTAGGTTCTGGGGTTCTGAAAATCCAAGAGCCATTCATAAACGCCAATTGCACCCCATTAGGTGTACAATATGGTGTGGGATCACATCTGAAAATATCATTGGGCCTTACTTCTTCGAGAATGAAGATGGAAGTGCTGTAACCGTAAATGGAGAGCGGTATCGGTTTAAGATAGAAAATTTTTTACGTCTTGCTCTTGAAAACAGACCTGGTATTTGGTTTCAGCAGGACGGAGCCACTGCCCGCACTGTCCGAGACACAATGGCACTTGTAAGTCAAATTTTTGGAGAGCGAATAATTTCCAGAAATTCGGAAATAATTTGGCCCAGCGCGATCGCCAGTTTTGACAGCACCCGACTATTTTCTTTGGGGTTATTTGAAGTAGCGAGTGTATGTGAACAAGCCAGAGACAATCCTTGAACTCAAGGCAAACATTGTTGCAGAAATTCGAACGCTACAGCCACAAATTTTGAAAGATGTTATGGAAAATGCTCTAAAGCGAGCCCATCAGTGCGCAGCTGAAAACGATGGTCATTTAAGAGACATTATTTTTCATACTTAGTGTAAAAAAATTTCCATTTTGTATATTATATAACCTGAAAAAAAAAATAAAAAAAATTAATAAACTAAAAAGTTATTAAACTTTTAAGCCCCATGGTAACTTTTGGCCCACCCTGTAAATACATCCCATATGACCAAGTGTTCAATGCTGACTTTTGATACTTAATTCAGTCCAGACTTCGTGACTTAATTTGCGACCAAAGAAAAACTAAAACTGCCTGATTGGTTTAAAATAAGTGCAGTCATAGCAAAACGTATGTTCGGATTTGATGGGCACCGCGTTATCAGATTTCTGACACCAATATAATCAATAAGACCGCAACTGGCATTAATCTAATGACAAAAGTTATCATGCAATTATCATTCAATCATACAATTTTATCATATTCCAATTTGATATTCACAGAAAAAATTTTGTGGATTAATTAAAAAAAAATTAGTTGTCATATTTAAGGTTTAAGGTAAATTAGTTTTCAAATTTCAATTGACCAATGTATCTCGGTTAATCTAACCAATAGGAATTTGTTAATCCCTTTTTAATGCGAATTGTTGTTGTTGGTGTTGCCTATATAAATAAATTGGTTTAAATAACTAACTAAAGAAATAATTTTTTGGTAAAAACAGCCTTAATTAATTGCTATGGGAGCAAGTCAAAAATGGCACGACAAATAGTTCAAATGGCATGAAAAAGTATAATATATGGCACAAAAATGACAAAAGAACAAACTATTTTTCTTCGGAGTCTTTTTTTTTCTTTTCCATATTGCATGCAGGAACTCTATGGGAAGGAGCATTGAGGGAGGAGAGTCCTAGTTGCGCCCCGCTGGGCATCACAGGTGCCCAGATGAGGTAACTCTCTAAGTCGACAGTCAGGCAGCGCTAAAAGCTGTGAAGGAACAAAGTGCACTTTGTGTATTTTGTTAGAAATTCCTTGACGGACGGGATATTTATTTTGTACATATTAAAAAATTTGGTTTATTAGGCTTGCAATCGCACACTACTCAATAAAGCACTGAGAAATTTTCTTTTAATATTTTCGGAAACTTTTTCACCATTCGTAAATTAAATTCCTCTACTGTTAAGCGGCACACCCACTTGCAATATAATTGCACAATTTTTCGTATTGTACAATAATATCGCCAATGTGTATGTCATATTCGAAGGTGGCACAATATATTGGCAAATATCAAAAGACTTTTGATTTTTATTGTAAAATCAAGACAATTGTGTAATGTGGTCGCAACATTGTTCGATGTTGTTTACTTTTTCACTGCCAGGAAAGTTGGGCAATGTTTTCTTTAAAAATATTGCGCCATTTATGGTATAGTATAGGTCAAAATTACAATAATATGTACAACAACTTATGCAATAATATTGTATAATGGATGGGCCGCTTTAGAAATTTTTTTATTTGAAATACATATAAATGTGCATGATAGCGCGAAATTATGACTTATTAGGGCTAGGATTCACTATCCTATACAATCGCACGACTTTTGAGAAAATACAATCCTGGTTGATAGAGTTTATGAACATTTTCAAAAGACAACAAGAATTCGTTACATCAGGATTATATTTTTTCAAAAGTCGTAAGATTTTGTATGATAGTGAGTCGCAGGCTTTATGTGCCTTCCTTTTTTTTAATATAACGCTACTTTTATGGAATTCTGTTGTAGATTTTGTAACGAAAACTGAAATATTTGAAGAAAATTATGAAATATAAATTGTGTACGGGAAAAAAAGGATCCATATATTGTTACTACAAGAGACTGATTAAAACTTTTATAAATTCAGCAGCGTGATTCCGGTAAATTGAAAAACACTGACATATTAAAAATTTTATCTGGGTTGCAAAAAATGGTATTTTATGGCGAGGTGGACTAAAAATGGCTTCTTATGTCAATAATTGATGAATTGGCAAAAATAGAAAAAATGGCACATGCCATAAAGAAAACTCGCCCTGATTGTTACAATTTATCATGTAATGTGATGTTGCATGATGTTTATTTTTTGGACATTTTTGTAACCGTAAATTATTATTTCTTTGCAATTACTATTTCTTAATACGAAATTTCATAAGCATCAAATATTTTCGTGGTTAATTTAACAACTGTTTACAGTAAATACAAAAACAGAAAAGAAAATATTAACGAAGCCCAATGTAACCTCGTTGTGTTCACACAACGAGCATTTCATCTGCATTTTAACATGCGGATTGCACCCATTCGTCAAAAATAAACAATATCTATAAAAACCACACTAATAAACCGTTTGGCTGGAAGTTGTCGTCAAAATGGGTCTATAATAACCCTTTTTTAATACTGGAAGACTACCTTCAGTGACCACTGCTGAAAATATTGAACCTGTACAGGAGAGCGTACATCATATTCCCATAGTTGCAAATTTTTTTTAGGAAAACGGTTTGGACCTCGTGGTTTCAACCAGATGGAGCCACAGCTACATAGTTCTTGCTGTTTAAATTTATTAATTCTTTTAATCATAATGTGAGACACTTTGTAGCTTATAGCAACATTTGTGGTGCACAGAATAAGAATCACTACATTGTTCAGTTTTGGTTGTGTGTTGTTCGAAATACAAGGTATCGTTACATTGTCAAGTTCAGTAGTAGTTATATTGCTGATATTGGTGTACCATTCCATTTATGACATACATAATTCTCACCCCGTTGAATTGAAGATCAGCAGGTAACATGATAATAATGTAAAGTGTCACGAGATATAAAAAGAAGACACGTTTCATAGCATTAAATTCTAATTACATCGACGTTATGACGGATTTTCTGACAGTGTGGAATATTTTTGTCATTCGTTACCTCACGTTAGGACGCTATTTTGACTATTTGACTTCGTTCTGATTGCTTATAACTCCTTTAAATAAAAACTGTAAAATAAATGCATAAAATAAGTTTGTTTTAAGAATAATTCCCATTACCTTTACCTGGTATTTTGCTTATACTTATTCTGCATACCGTTCTTCGTCTAGTTTCAATTTTTTCCTATAAACTTTTTGGATCTCTGCTATGGTTAATTTAGTTTGCTTCTCCTTTAAACCGAAAACAATACAAAAACGCCGAAATCAGATATTAGAAATTACCACAACAAGATCCATACAAATAGACAAGTAACGAATTACAATTTTTACAAATTTCTTTTTCTTCATAATCACATTTTACAACTGAAACATAATTTGTTAATTTCGAAAAATGTTCCACACTCGACTGAATTTTGGAATAAATGTTCGAGTAAGGAATGACGAATTTATAGGAAATAGGTGAAACACATGCTACATATTTTTTCAATAAGCACTTCAATTTCACATGTTTTTAATAAAAAATTTTTTTTGCATTGCAATTGTTACTCATTTTATTGATTGATTTGATAATAATATTCAATATTAAAAAGAAAAGTCACGAATGACAAGCAACTTGCAGCAAACAAAGATCTTTGTTTTGAATTTGCTGTATTTTGTGGGAGAATTGAATGTGATAAAGGGTCCGCCAGATAACTTTTTTTTTTGAGAATGCTATAAAAAAAAACTACTGAATATTTTCTCAAATTGCCTCTGGAACAAAATTCGCACCAAACAGTGACTCGTTTTGGGTGCGTCGACTTTTCAATGTACGCATGCGGGTTTTATGTGCCCCAAATGCGACAATTTTGCTTGTTTACATACCCGCCAAGATCAAAATGAGCTTCATCTGAAAAGATGATTTTTTTGGCAAAATCGGCATCTTCTGTAAGTCGATCGCAGGCCCACTTGTTCAAGCGTATACACAACCATATTTGTTCAGCGGAAGGATAAAACTAATTATCTGTCAAATCAGATATCAGCTAAGTGTTACCATTCACGAAATAAGCACTAGTTGAAAAAAAACATTAGATGGCGGACCCTTTATATTTACTTTCATTTATGGTTATTTATTTTTGCATTTGTTTTCTGTTTTTTTGTAAATAATGGAATGTGTAAAACTACGTAACTTTCTTACAACGGAGACAAAAAAAAATTATGAATGAGAGTGAGATATCATTTTGTAGGCGTTTGATGCAAATGGCCTTGCCCAAGTGTAATTGAAAAATATCGTAGCTCTTCTTTAAAGTACACACAATCCGAAGAAAAACTACGATATTTTGCATTTAAACTTAACCAAGACGGTTTGCATCAAACACCGAAGACCGCAAAGTCAGTACTGGTATATTGCAATACTCTCGTCGTGTTAAAAACGGATGAAACAAAAATATCAATTTGTTTTTAATCTAACCCATATACCAATCAACCTAAATCTCTCGCTAAACGAATACTTGGGCCAACTGGGTAGACATTGTATGAAACAAAACACAATCCATATGCATGTGACTGCTTTCTTTTAAAGCTTTAATTTTTGAAATTTATGAACCAACCAGCTTGTTTTGCAATCTCATGCTTAAAAAGAATTTTTTTTTCTTTTCGCAATCTAAGCTTATGAATTGTTAATTTTAATATCTTCAACACAAATTATTTACGAGCATGCAGATGTACTCTCAAATATTTAAAGGATTTTCACAAAACAGTATTTTTTAAGCCAAGCAAGCGAGTATATTTAAATTATTTGCTTTAATTAGTTAAATATTGAAGCCTAAAACTCTTAATCCTTAAATGTCATTATTTATTTCAAAGCTGGCTGATTTAAACATTTTTTTGGTTGGAGATCAGACAGATTATATTGGCACTGGACAGATGGGACACTATAAAGTTCATACAAAGCCAAATGTGCTTGACGGTGGCATTTGACCAAAATTATCAAAAATTGTCTGAAAGAAAATTTCTTGACTCTACCAGACTTATTTCCAACATCCTACTTCTGCAATTTAATTAACTATGTACTTTGCAAAGCAATTTTTCTACAAGTTATTTTTTATTGATCTTGTCCCAGTTCCAAGGTTTCGGACTCTAAATTCATGTAGCAACTACTGTTAAGTAACTAAAGCTACGGTCACACTTCTCAAACATTTGCCCAAAAAAGCGTAACCACTAAATGCTAATGAAAAATCTTTCAATTCAGACAAATGTTTGTCAAGTTAAAGAGTAGCCAATATTGTTGGATTCTATGATATGGTGCATTAGTTGTGTTCGAAACTGTTTAATATGATAAACAAGTGTCTGGATCAAAACCTTTTACATTAGTGTTTGTTGGTTACGCTTTTTTGGGCAAATGTTTGACAAGTGTGACCGTACCTTAACAGTGCTCTGTTAAATGCAAAATATGCTAAAAATTGGAAATTCTGGTGTGTGTCTCTGCTAGTTAAATTCCAATTTATGCTCTCACACGCAGCGAAAGTTTATCAAGGCGCTTTCTTAAAACCAAAGTCATGAAAGCTGCAATACAAAATTAAAAACAAAAATTATAAATGGTTGCTCATTTATTTTAATTTTCTCTGAACTGCATATCGTCATTAACAATTCAAAAATCCTTCCTTTTAGGGCCAAATTTTGTAAAACGAAAAAATTAAGCGTTGACAAATTTTATATGGAAAAATATAAAGTACAAAAACAAAATAGATACAAAATTTGTTAACGCAAAGCAACAAAGTTTGTTTACGTTTTAAAAAATGTGTCCCCTAGTCTGTATTTTAGGGCACCTACGCATAAATTTCTTTGAACTAAGGCAAAAATTTTTACAACACACAGAAAAATTTCACCTAAAAATCAACGAAAACAAGGTTTATATTATTTAACCTTCTTCGGTAATGAGTTTGCTTCATATGTGTTTCATGTTAATCTAACATGATTCACAGTAATCTTCAAAGAAAATTGTTCCAATTAGTGTTTATTTTTTTTTTTTTGGGAATTGTTACAATTTAAGTTTAACATTTCGTCAGCCCATTATTGGTTTGACCCACCGACCATTTAAAAAAAAAATTTAGGTCTGGGGTATTTATATTTCTGAATCCAAAACATGTTTCGCCAAATTAATCATGGTTTCTGAGATATTTAGCATTCATTTTCATCCATTTCAACTATTTTAGGTTCAATAAGTATTCTTTTGCTGTACATGCCTGCATACAAAAACATGCGCAGTAAAGTTAACTCTTGTTGTGCTTCATTTCTTTAAAAAAAAAAGCAGCGGCCGTAGAAAAATTCAACGGCAACTGTTAAGCAAAAACATCATCACCCAGACGCAGCCGCCGATTAAATGTTTTAATATAAACTTATTAAACACAAATGAAATTTTGCTAGTAGGCTTAGAAACTTATTATTTTCATTCGATACGAATCTATTTTATTTTTCTACATCTTTATACAATGAGAAATCCATCGGATAACAATAAAAGTATTTATAAGACAAAATGAAAAATAAAAACTTAATTAAACAATAAAATAAAATAAGAGAAACCTTAATTATGCATGTTTGAGTATAACAGAAATCATTTAATTTCATTCTTTGTATTAAATACACTTCAACTACTTGTTTTTCTTGTGTATGTAAGCGGATCGATAGTGAAAAATATTACGGCGGCGGCTTTAATGTTAACGTTAGCGTTAAACGATCGACTTATTTCTCTAGGCAGCAAGAAAAACAAACAAAATTCTCAATTCTCAGCAGTAAAGTATACGACGTATGGAGCACAAAAAACTACTTTTTGAAAATAAATTAAGGAAAGTGGCGTATGCGGCACTAAACGTATTTTTGATTTTACAATAAAGTAATATTAACTTCTAACTTTATTCATCAAAGTTCACTAAAATTTACACATTTCTTCCAAATATGTGTGGGAAGTAATGGTGAAAATACAAAAAAAAATTCTATCGGGTTATACTTTGAGAAAACTTCATGTAAACCTTCTTTGTCGTTTTTCTCCATTCCGACTTTTTGGCATGTGCTCCAAACCCATAATGGGCTGAGGATTTTTTAACGCACTATTAATACGAAATTATTACTTTACTTATTCAGTAAAATATTTTTTTTTTATTAAAAATACATTGAATTTGATTATTGAGGGGTTTAGCTGGATCACATGCGCATTTCACTGTTGCTAATGCAGATCATCAGGGAACCTTTCTTTCCTTTTGAAGTAACTTTATTTCATGTTGATTTAACATTACCGTACTATTAAATCTAAATAAAGATTCATGTTGAATCAAAGTTATTTCAAGTTTAAACAACATTAATTTAATTTAATGTAGTCATTGCATTTTATCAATTATTTCACTTGCGTGTGTATATTCTAGCAGGCATCAGAAAAATTTTTGTATGCAATATAATTGGTTTCCCCGGCCAAGATTTGAGCCCGGAACTCATCACGTGGTAGTCAACACGCTTACCGCTGCAGCCACAAACACCTTAAATATTCTTTAGATACACACCAAATATATACTATCATGATTTAAACTTTAATTCAACATGATTTAATATGATTTCAAATCAAAATTTTTGCATGGTGATTTTAAATTGGTATTTTTTTTTTGCTGTGTGAAGTTTATAGTTTTTCCTTTTAGTGTTCTGAATAGCATCACCAACTGTGTGCTGTTTTCGAAAGCTAAACCAAAATATTATACAGATCCCCAGTGAATTTGATATATGTACATATGTATGTATGCGACCCAGTGGGCTGGTAACCAAACTGGTCTGCTGCGATATCGCCGAGTTGAAGATTATATGTTCATGTCATTAAAAACACGCGCTAAGTGTCTTTAAATTTCTACATTTTACTACCAAATTCTTCTACTCACAGATAGTAATTTAAAATATTTATAAATATACACAAATAAAATTAAAAAAAAACCTCTTGAAATTTACACCTTTTTTAATTCAAATATCAATCTTTCTTCACAGGCCATCACAAAATATATTAAAATGTATTATTAAGAATTTCACACGTTTCACTTAATTATTTTATTGTCATACGTACATACACACATACACAAAAGGCATAAAAATGTTAATGCTTGTGTGATAAAATTAAAGACCATAAAAAAGGTGTTAAAATTATTTTTAACAAAATGTTCTTGTTACACTTAAAGAAACAGCAGCATTCGAAATGTCGGGTATTGGCGGCAGATCGTCCGTCCGTCTTAAAAGAAATTAAAATAATATAAAAAATGTTTCGGATCTTTTTTTCCGAGTGTGCAAGAAGACACCTTCTTGTTACATTTTTATTACATAAAGATTTTTACACGAGTCTGTTTTATCAATGTATGTACAATAGAACAGTGAGTGGTGGTGTTGTTGGGGGGTGATCACATTTTATGATTAAATTTACAATTGGTGTTCTGTTTATGCAAAGTGGATACAAAAAGAAGAGTTGAAAACAAATGTGATTATTGAAAATTGTTAACTATGCCCATAGCTATCAACATATTGCATACGACTTTGTTCCATCAGCACTATTAGTTAAATTAAACTGTATATCTGATACAAATCTCCATACGTAATATTTTTTATTTAATCCAATTAAAAAAAATTATGATAAACTATCAAACATAAGAGTTTTAACTGTGCCAACAGTGGCAATCGAAACATTTGCGACTATAATCTTACTTTTCTAGCTGGATTCTGTTAATCACGTTTTTTTTTCTTCGCCTATTATTACGTTTATACGCACGGCTTATTTGCAAATAAAACTGTAAATTGTTGCCATATTGTTGTTTTTATTGCTACTTACTAATTCAGAAAACTATTCACGTTTAACGCACTATTTGCAAATAAAATGCTTGGGGTTGCCACACTTACAAATGTTTCCTAATAAAAAACAATAAATTGATAAATATTGGATAAATATTGCACAAAAAAACATTGATAGAAGAAAATAATGTCAATAAAAATAAATTATTGTTTGTTATTTTATACATTTACAAATTTTTTTTTGTAAAAATAAGTAACATTTCTATACAAGTGCTACCAAGTTTTTATGCATTTACAATGCCGTATAAACTGTGAATTAATTCACACTCGCCACTAATTTCTGAATAACTACGAAATTCAACGATTTCGGAACAAACTACAGGAATTCGATTAAAGATAATTTTATTTTACATCTTTCTTTAATTTATTAAAATCGAACAATACGTTATTGAGTTATATTGAAATAACTTAGCGTGACCGCCTTGTTCATGGGTTAATATTAGCCACGCCCATTAAAAAAAATCTGTACGTCATAGACAAAAACTGAAAACGGATTTGAATTTAGGGCATGAATATCCATATAATATCTTTATTTTTATTGAAAACAAATTTTTTTGCAGAACAGTGCTACACAGAAAAAAATATTTCTCCAACCAACGTTTTTATTTGAAAAAAAAAACCAAAAATCTATTTAAAAATTTTATTGTGTCTATTAAACGTTTTACTTAATTAAATTTTTAAGTCAAATTCAGTTCAACTTGCTCCATTAAATTTTTAATTAAGCTTTTAATAAATTAAATTTTTTAAACAAAATTAATTGATTCAATTCAATTTTTAATTGATTAATTACATTTTTGTTTTTCAATTGAAATCTATCGATCGATTATGAATCGATATCCGATTGTCAATCGGAAAGCAAAAATTATTGGTTGCCAGAAGGCACAAATTAGATATAACAAATTATATGGTTGCCAGAAAGAAGTAATTATTACCTGTTAAAAATGAGTCTTTATTTTCCTCGGTAAAAAAACTTTCTCTACTCTGTTCAAAATTTCACGCGAAATGTTGACATAATCCATATAAAAAAACTTCACATGAAATACTCGTATTTATGAAAAATTTTTGCAAAACTTATACTCTGTTCAACTCGAGAAAAATGTATGAAATGTATCTGGCAATATTTTCTTGCAATCTGCGAAATAATGTAACTGGCATTTATTTCGCATGAAATATTGACAGCTGATGTTTTTGTTTACAAAAGTCGATTAATGTTGCATACTTCTAACCAATAAAAGCGATCATTTTTTGGAAAATGTAATATGGGCACCACTTGTAATGTGTAAAATTTTTCACGCGAAATAATCAATGTTTCTGAAAAATGTTCACAACTGCGAACAGAGTACTAGGCTTAACTGACAATCCGATTAAAGTTTGGTTGGAATCAGTGTTGCCAAATGCGCAGATTTACACTGCTAAGCGAGCAAACGCACAGTTTTTGTAACATCTGTTTTTCTATACATTTTAAAGATCTTACCAGGGCATAGTTCAATTCGATAATGTGTATGATTTTACTATCTAATATTTTGCACATTACTGTATAAATAATTCCAATGTCTCTATAATAAGAAAATTTAATTAAATTTCAACAAAAATAACTACTACTCCCATTGGTTATGAAGAGGTATATATTGCAAAAGAAATAAACTTGTCTTTTCAGAAATCAATAGAGGAAGAAAGTATTTGCCCAACGCGTCTGAGTTTCTAACTAGAGATGGGCGCGTGTCGTGTTTTTTTTTCGTGACACGAACACGCACGACTCAACACGAAGCGTTCGTGACAGAAAATCTGTAAGTGTTCGTGTCGTATCGCGTTGAGCAAAATTGACACGATAAACACGAAACGATCTTTGGGGTTAAAATATGTATGCATGAATTTCCAGTAAAGAAAAAATTTAATATTTTGTATCGTCAAACACGCAAAACCATCAAATTTGTTGATAGTGTAGGGATCTCTTAAGCTTAAAGTTCTGAAATTGAAGAAAAATATGTATCTATTTGAACATAAAAAAATGCTTTTTTTTGCTGTTCAATTTGATTTCGTGCGTGTTGTGCAGTTTCGTGTTTTGGAAAAATTTTGCGTGCGTGTTTTATACGTGTTCTACATCTTGGCATTCGTGTTCGTGTCGAGTCGTGTTGGAAAAATTCAACACGCGCCCATCTCTCTTTCTAACTATCTTGCGCACAAGTATTGACTGTAAACGTTGCTTCCAAAAAGCTAAGAATTTTAATGGAATAAGTTTTCAAAATAGTTTTAATGCTTTCTTTTTCTTAAGTTAAAAAATAGGTTTTTTTAATCAACAATGCATTGATATTTAGAAGTTTTCTGTTGTGCATGGATAAGCCTTCCAGGTTTTCAGATTATTCCAGTCGCTCACTTATCTAGACTTAGGTTAGGTTAGGTTAGGTTGAAAAGAGGAGCCATTACGCTCATGTCCGGGGACATACACATAAGCCAGTCCAGGCCTGTTGTGCGCTCTCATGTAAATTAACAAACTAACCCCACCTTTATAGAAACTCAGTACCGTTCACGTAGTCCCTCAAACTTTCTAGTCAATACCTCTAAGCTGGGTAATGCCCGGTAAGGTGTCATCCCCAAAACAACGGGATCTCTGCTCTGCGAAAGCTGGACAATGACAAAGCAAGTGCTGCATTGTATCCCTGTCCTCTATGCATGCCCTGCATTCATTGTCATTCGTGGCTCCAATCCGGTACAAATGCGCTCGTAGATTAGAGTGCCCCGTTCAGATGCCGGTTATATAGACTTACTTGCGTATCAAATTTCAGCTCCCTAGCACGAGTTGTAGCTTTAAATTTTATTAGCGTTATTCCGCCCACTTTTTTAAACTCACGATTTCGTGGTGCACAGCGGTTATCATACATGTAAGTTTTCGTAGGAAATGGCTGATACGAAATATGTAAATAATAGATTTAAATCTGTCAAGCCTTAAATTTTATGGCCGTAATCGCGCGCACTTTTTAAAACAATTGATTAAAGCCTTGCATAAGCGCAACATGTATGAAAAGTTTCAGTAGTCATCATTCGTGTAAAGTTTCGTAGGAAACGGATAATGAAAAAAAAACATAAATAATCGATTTAAGTTTACAAACCCGATATATATGAAACAGATCGCTAAAATTGTATGGGCGTGGTAAAAAGGTGGGCGTTTTTAAACGAAAATTCATAGCCTCTCACTATTGCAAGGCTTACGCAAAGTTTCAATTAAATCGCTTGAGTTAAAAGCTTTAAATTAACTTTTTAGTTCTGAGCTTTATGGGCATTGCCTCGCCCCCTGGTTAAAATTGTCTAGGTATTTTCTCACATGCGACGACTTGTGTATCAATTAAGTCGTCCATATCTCAAGAAGCTTGCATTGCAAAACTTTCAAACTTCGCATTTGAGGTAACCTTGAGGTCCCCTTATCTTTTAAGTTTAATAATTATTATAAAATTATAATTTTACGATATTACTAGTTATGAGGGGGTAAAAACGACGAATAGCTTCGTGTGAATATACACACTGCGTGCAGAGGCCGGAATTTGGCCTGGCGCACTACTGTGGGCCTAGATATAAATATTTCTGCAGGATATATCGAGACGTTTTTGTAAGCTTCAGTCAAAAATTGCGATTTCGCAGAAAAATTATTTCTGTTTTGTTATTGTTTATTTTTGTATTACGGTATTTCTATTGTTTACTATTTCAAGTTCAAAATAGCATTGCCATATTAAAATCATATTAGACTAAATAGTTTAGTACAAATATTTTTACGTAAATCGATATAATTTATTTATTTTTCCTTATTTCAGTAAAAATTATTGAACTTGTTTAGAGTGAAATTTTAAACACTATCAGTCTTATAATAAATAAAATTTTACTTGGAAATTTCCGAATGTGAATTATTTGCTTTCAAAAAACTTCATACGACTGTGATATATTTTGACAGTTTATGAATAAAATGATTCACAAAGATTTGTCTGTCGGAAAATGTGAAAATATGTAAGTTTTGAATTTTCATGGAATTGATGAAACGAAATTAAAATCTATTTGAACCAAAAATTTTATTCGGAAAATTTCACATGTAGGATTCATGATAAGGATGTATAACTGCGGTAAAAATAATATTTGTATTTAAGTGTTTTAGTTTTTTAATTAATATCAAAATATTTTCGAGTTTCAAGCACTCCATTTTACTATTTTTGGCCGCCTGACAACACTGTGAGGGCCCATCTCTATTTAATTATACATTTTAATTAGATAACAACAGTACATGCATATTACGTGTGTTTTTATTGAAATTTCATGTTAATAAATAAATCCCTATAGATTGCAATTTTTTAAATTTTAGTTTAATGAAATAACTTTCGTTTTATTTAGAGTTGCAGTAGGTTCAAATTAAAAAAGTTTCATAACAAAATCCCACTGCTTTCTGAAAGAAATTCAAATTCACGAAAAGTCAATAAATCCCGCAAAATTTCTCCATCCCGGAATTAAAAATTGTCAAGAAAAGACATGTCTCGTTTGGCATCCCTAGTACACACGAGTATGGTACATATTGTAAAGGGTGTTTTTTATAAATATATAAAACTTTAAGTTGGCAACATTTTTTAACTGGCCACCATTTTGGCAGCTATCAAGCCTTTTTCAACTGACATTAACGCAACGACGGAAAAGGTTAGCACAATGAATTTTTTATATACGGAAGCATTTGAACAGCTTCAATAGGTTGGTTCTCCATTTTATTTCTTAAATTCAACTTTTTATTTATTTCCTTTATTTCTTTTGTTTTATTTGATTTTTGCTGTCGCAATCAATATCTGTCAAACTACTTAACGTACGAAAAATCTTAAAAGTTGACAATTTTTGTACTTTGGTTGACGGACACTTACTGAATGTAACAGACCTTATAAGAAACCATGTATTTCAACTTAGTTGTCGGTTGAAAAAGGCGAAGTTTAACGTACGACGGAGTCATTGTGCCCCGGCCTTTATGTTTAGTTTGGTTTGGCATTTCAACATAAATAGACTGACGCCTGAACAACGCTTCCAAAGTGTGCAAATTTATTTTGAAAACGGATTTGAATTTAGGGCATGAATATCCATATAATATCTTTATTTTTATTGAAAACAAATTTTTTTGCAGAACAGTGCTACACAGAAAAAAATATTTCTCCAACCAACGTTTTTATTTGAAAAAAAAAACCAAAAATCTATTTAAAAATTTTATTGTGTCTATTAAACGTTTTACTTAATTAAATTTTTAAGTCAAATTCAGTTCAACTTGCTCCATTAAATTTTTAATTAAGCTTTTAATAAATTAAATTTTTTAAACAAAATTAATTGATTCAATTCAATTTTTAATTGATTAATTACATTTTTGTTTTTCAATTGAAATCTATCGATCGATTATGAATCGATATCCGATTGTCAATCGGAAAGCAAAAATTATTGGTTGCCAGAAGGCACAAATTAGATATAACAAATTATATGGTTGCCAGAAAGAAGTAATTATTACCTGTTAAAAATGAGTCTTTATTTTCCTCGGTAAAAAAACTTTCTCTACTCTGTTCAAAATTTCACGCGAAATGTTGACATAATCCATATAAAAAAACTTCACATGAAATACTCGTATTTATGAAAAATTTTTGCAAAACTTATACTCTGTTCAACTCGAGAAAAATGTATGAAATGTATCTGGCAATATTTTCTTGCAATCTGCGAAATAATGTAACTGGCATTTATTTCGCATGAAATATTGACAGCTGATGTTTTTGTTTACAAAAGTCGATTAATGTTGCATACTTCTAACCAATAAAAGCGATCATTTTTTGGAAAATGTAATATGGGCACCACTTGTAATGTGTAAAATTTTTCACGCGAAATAATCAATGTTTCTGAAAAATGTTCACAACTGCGAACAGAGTACTAGGCTTAACTGACAATCCGATTAAAGTTTGGTTGGAATCAGTGTTGCCAAATGCGCAGATTTACACTGCTAAGCGAGCAAACGCACAGTTTTTGTAACATCTGTTTTTCTATACATTTTAAAGATCTTACCAGGGCATAGTTCAATTCGATAATGTGTATGATTTTACTATCTAATATTTTGCACATTACTGTATAAATAATTCCAATGTCTCTATAATAAGAAAATTTAATTAAATTTCAACAAAAATAACTACTACTCCCATTGGTTATGAAGAGGTATATATTGCAAAAGAAATAAACTTGTCTTTTCAGAAATCAATAGAGGAAGAAAGTATTTGCCCAACGCGTCTGAGTTTCTAACTAGAGATGGGCGCGTGTCGTGTTTTTTTTTCGTGACACGAACACGCACGACTCAACACGAAGCGTTCGTGACAGAAAATCTGTAAGTGTTCGTGTCGTATCGCGTTGAGCAAAATTGACACGATAAACACGAAACGATCTTTGGGGTTAAAATATGTATGCATGAATTTCCAGTAAAGAAAAAATTTAATATTTTGTATCGTCAAACACGCAAAACCATCAAATTTGTTGATAGTGTAGGGATCTCTTAAGCTTAAAGTTCTGAAATTGAAGAAAAATATGTATCTATTTGAACATAAAAAAATGCTTTTTTTTGCTGTTCAATTTGATTTCGTGCGTGTTGTGCAGTTTCGTGTTTTGGAAAAATTTTGCGTGCGTGTTTTATACGTGTTCTACATCTTGGCATTCGTGTTCGTGTCGAGTCGTGTTGGAAAAATTCAACACGCGCCCATCTCTCTTTCTAACTATCTTGCGCACAAGTATTGACTGTAAACGTTGCTTCCAAAAAGCTAAGAATTTTAATGGAATAAGTTTTCAAAATAGTTTTAATGCTTTCTTTTTCTTAAGTTAAAAAATAGGTTTTTTTAATCAACAATGCATTGATATTTAGAAGTTTTCTGTTGTGCATGGATAAGCCTTCCAGGTTTTCAGATTATTCCAGTCGCTCACTTATCTAGACTTAGGTTAGGTTAGGTTAGGTTGAAAAGAGGAGCCATTACGCTCATGTCCGGGGACATACACATAAGCCAGTCCAGGCCTGTTGTGCGCTCTCATGTAAATTAACAAACTAACCCCACCTTTATAGAAACTCAGTACCGTTCACGTAGTCCCTCAAACTTTCTAGTCAATACCTCTAAGCTGGGTAATGCCCGGTAAGGTGTCATCCCCAAAACAACGGGATCTCTGCTCTGCGAAAGCTGGACAATGACAAAGCAAGTGCTGCATTGTATCCCTGTCCTCTATGCATGCCCTGCATTCATTGTCATTCGTGGCTCCAATCCGGTACAAATGCGCTCGTAGATTAGAGTGCCCCGTTCAGATGCCGGTTATATAGACTTACTTGCGTATCAAATTTCAGCTCCCTAGCACGAGTTGTAGCTTTAAATTTTATTAGCGTTATTCCGCCCACTTTTTTAAACTCACGATTTCGTGGTGCACAGCGGTTATCATACATGTAAGTTTTCGTAGGAAATGGCTGATACGAAATATGTAAATAATAGATTTAAATCTGTCAAGCCTTAAATTTTATGGCCGTAATCGCGCGCACTTTTTAAAACAATTGATTAAAGCCTTGCATAAGCGCAACATGTATGAAAAGTTTCAGTAGTCATCATTCGTGTAAAGTTTCGTAGGAAACGGATAATGAAAAAAAAACATAAATAATCGATTTAAGTTTACAAACCCGATATATATGAAACAGATCGCTAAAATTGTATGGGCGTGGTAAAAAGGTGGGCGTTTTTAAACGAAAATTCATAGCCTCTCACTATTGCAAGGCTTACGCAAAGTTTCAATTAAATCGCTTGAGTTAAAAGCTTTAAATTAACTTTTTAGTTCTGAGCTTTATGGGCATTGCCTCGCCCCCTGGTTAAAATTGTCTAGGTATTTTCTCACATGCGACGACTTGTGTATCAATTAAGTCGTCCATATCTCAAGAAGCTTGCATTGCAAAACTTTCAAACTTCGCATTTGAGGTAACCTTGAGGTCCCCTTATCTTTTAAGTTTAATAATTATTATAAAATTATAATTTTACGATATTACTAGTTATGAGGGGGTAAAAACGACGAATAGCTTCGTGTGAATATACACACTGCGTGCAGAGGCCGGAATTTGGCCTGGCGCACTACTGTGGGCCTAGATATAAATATTTCTGCAGGATATATCGAGACGTTTTTGTAAGCTTCAGTCAAAAATTGCGATTTCGCAGAAAAATTATTTCTGTTTTGTTATTGTTTATTTTTGTATTACGGTATTTCTATTGTTTACTATTTCAAGTTCAAAATAGCATTGCCATATTAAAATCATATTAGACTAAATAGTTTAGTACAAATATTTTTACGTAAATCGATATAATTTATTTATTTTTCCTTATTTCAGTAAAAATTATTGAACTTGTTTAGAGTGAAATTTTAAACACTATCAGTCTTATAATAAATAAAATTTTACTTGGAAATTTCCGAATGTGAATTATTTGCTTTCAAAAAACTTCATACGACTGTGATATATTTTGACAGTTTATGAATAAAATGATTCACAAAGATTTGTCTGTCGGAAAATGTGAAAATATGTAAGTTTTGAATTTTCATGGAATTGATGAAACGAAATTAAAATCTATTTGAACCAAAAATTTTATTCGGAAAATTTCACATGTAGGATTCATGATAAGGATGTATAACTGCGGTAAAAATAATATTTGTATTTAAGTGTTTTAGTTTTTTAATTAATATCAAAATATTTTCGAGTTTCAAGCACTCCATTTTACTATTTTTGGCCGCCTGACAACACTGTGAGGGCCCATCTCTATTTAATTATACATTTTAATTAGATAACAACAGTACATGCATATTACGTGTGTTTTTATTGAAATTTCATGTTAATAAATAAATCCCTATAGATTGCAATTTTTTAAATTTTAGTTTAATGAAATAACTTTCGTTTTATTTAGAGTTGCAGTAGGTTCAAATTAAAAAAGTTTCATAACAAAATCCCACTGCTTTCTGAAAGAAATTCAAATTCACGAAAAGTCAATAAATCCCGCAAAATTTCTCCATCCCGGAATTAAAAATTGTCAAGAAAAGACATGTCTCGTTTGGCATCCCTAGTACACACGAGTATGGTACATATTGTAAAGGGTGTTTTTTATAAATATATAAAACTTTAAGTTGGCAACATTTTTTAACTGGCCACCATTTTGGCAGCTATCAAGCCTTTTTCAACTGACATTAACGCAACGACGGAAAAGGTTAGCACAATGAATTTTTTATATACGGAAGCATTTGAACAGCTTCAATAGGTTGGTTCTCCATTTTATTTCTTAAATTCAACTTTTTATTTATTTCCTTTATTTCTTTTGTTTTATTTGATTTTTGCTGTCGCAATCAATATCTGTCAAACTACTTAACGTACGAAAAATCTTAAAAGTTGACAATTTTTGTACTTTGGTTGACGGACACTTACTGAATGTAACAGACCTTATAAGAAACCATGTATTTCAACTTAGTTGTCGGTTGAAAAAGGCGAAGTTTAACGTACGACGGAGTCATTGTGCCCCGGCCTTTATGTTTAGTTTGGTTTGGCATTTCAACATAAATAGACTGACGCCTGAACAACGCTTCCAAAGTGTGCAAATTTATTTTGAAAATCATGGTTCTGTTGGAAATACGTATCGCGCAGTTCGACCATTTTACGGTCAACACAATCGTCTATCAGAGCAACTAATTCGACTAACTACGGATCGTTTTCGCATCACGTTTATTCTAAATGATAATAGGCATAAGCAAAGCCGTCGTAGAGTGTGTACAGAAGAAGTCATTGCTGCTGTAGAGCGTAGCGTAGAGGAAGACGAGAATCAGTCTATAGAGTCTATAATCAGGCTATAGAGTCATGATTACTGACTTTCGTTCATCAATTTAACAAGCCTGATGTGCAGGAGCTGTGAATTGACCTCCAAGATCGTGCGATTTAGCGCCGCTAGACTATTTTCTGTGGAGATATGTGAAGCCGCTAGTCTACACCGATAAGCCCGAAACGATTGACTATTTGGAGGACAAAATTTGCGGCCTTATTGCCAATATACGGCCACAAATGTTGGAAAAAGTAATCGAAAATTGGACCTCCAGATTAGACTACGTCCGAGCCAGCCATGGCGGTCATACGCCAGAAGTCATATTTAAATTATAATGCCAGAAGATTATCTTTCGAAAAAAAAATAAATTTCATGTCAATTTAAAAAATTCATCTTTGTTTTATTCCATTTCAAAGTTATATAATTGTATAAAAAACACCCTATAATTACGAGTACATATACAAATTGCGAACATAAAAATCAATTAACTCTACACATTGCCTTTAATAATGAACAACTGCCATGGGCATATTTAAGGTGTACATACGTTTTTTTAAATGTCCCGGACGTCCTTCTTCCTCTTTATCAATATGATGAGTTTGCACATTTATTTATTGAAAAACCTGTCTAGGTTGTAAAAAATTAAATTGCCATTAGTGTTAATTAAAAGTTATAAAATTTGTTACTGTTCAACAATTTTAAAATTAATTTAGGCTATTCGCAGTCTCTGCCGGTACGTTTAGGAAACCATGGATGAGTACTTTGGACGATGAAAACTAGTTATGCATTAGCACAAGGGAAAATTCTCTTTTTAAATTCGATTTGTGTATTGTCTGAATGGTGTTTAGGAAAAAATGCTCATTAATTTTTAAAAACAATTTTATACACATTAGGTTGCAGTGGAGCAGTCCCGAGAGCGCTTTGGTAAGGCAGGGATTACAAAATTGTCACTTCTGCGACTTGCATTACTCCTAGTTTACACTATGCAAGTCTTATTGCAAAGCTGATTAGTTTGTTAGGGGAGAGAGAGAGAGAGAGACGAGGGGAAAAGAGACGTTTCTGTACCCCTCATCTCTCTCTCAATCAAACTAATCACCTTATAAATAAGACTTGCGTAGTGTAAACTAGGAGTAATGCAAGTAAACTAGGACTTAACACAACGGATGAATAATAAATTTCATTACAAACTTATAGCACAGAACTAAGCGTGACCATATATCCTGTAATATGTTAGCACGTTTGCAAGCTCTGCAATAGCAAAAATTTGCTTTATGGGCCTTGGAGACGATCAAATAAACCCGTCAATCGGTGTTTATGTGTGAGTGTTGTATGATCCCATCAGGAAAAAGTAGGAGTAAGCAAGGATGCCTTCTAGAAGGCATCCATTCCATACTCATATCTGATTCCATACTCATATCTGATCTGAGATTCTGAAATGCCTCCAAATTGATGGATTTTGCTTTTGCTTTCGTAGAAGTGAGTGTGGAATGTGGAATATTTTTATGCGAAAGAGTCGAGGCCTTCTATAAGTCCTTCTTAGCAGTTAGATAAGAATAATAATTGAATCAAAAAAATTCCTAAGCAGGCCTTTAATAAGACCTGAAGTAAGAAAGTCTTTTAAGTTTTCCCTCTGGAATTGTCGCGAGACGTACATATAAACACATCAATCACCGATTGCATTTGACTTCGTAGCGCACTATAAACTTTTGTTCGTACGCGCACTTCTGCTTTAGCAACACGAATCACATATTGCCTACAAAATAACGATTGCGCGTGCACAACTATTTGATTGATGTGTTTATTTGATTGTCTCCAAGGATCAGTGTTTGTAATTAAGCAATTTTCTCGTCTAGATTTGACAATTATTTTGCAACTGGGTAAGCAGGACAAAAAAAACAATTTATCTATTAGTGGAAAATCAAGTGATTTTTCTTAATTTCAAAATTGTTGTCAAAGGAAAATCTAGTTATATTTCCTCATTCCAAAATGCTACAAGTTGTTAAGCTTAGAACTTTTTACGTTGATACAACACAATTAAAAGAGAAAATTGCTATCATTGCAAAACACGAAAAATAAAATAGAAATAAAAATAAAATTAGTTTTTAGTCACGTAAAATTGGCAAAAAAAAAATAAAAGAATAAATTTTAAAAAATAAGAACACGCACTTAAAAACTAAGCTCTCAATATTACAAAGCAAGGAAGTATGCGTGGTTGTCTGCCACTTCGTTCTAAGTGTCACTTACAATAAACTGTATTGTAGCATAAACAATATACTTAGGACTACTTATACTTTCTTGTTTTGTACTGTTCAGAGCTCAGTTTCTAAGACCTCGTCGGATTTTAGTTTTATACTTATTTTTTTTATTGTTGAAATTTTTTATCGTTACTTTGCGCCTAATTTTATGATGTTCGAATGATGTCTTTTTGAATTTTTTATTCATCTTCAGTTTGATATTTTTATGCTGTGAAATATGATATCCATCTCAATAGGTTTTCATAAATATTAATTTTTTATTCCAACATTATACTGTCGTGGATGGCCGCCATTTTGTATTTGTTAAATGTCGTTAGAATCTTATTAGATAGATTTTTAGTATTATAAATAGAACAAAAACGAATTAATTGGCACTTTACTCATCAAAATCGGATAAGTAGTTTAGGCGTTAATGTAGAATACAGCCCTGAGTAAACATTCCTGAAATGTAAATACGTCTTGCTTTTTAAATGTATTGCCGTAGCAAGTATTATACTACACCAACAATAAGTGCTGTCGCATAATAAGCGAAGCACGATGGATGTACTGATGTACGTGTATATGGGTTAGTGTTGAGCGAAACTGTGAATTTTTAATAATGTTGCTCCTTGTGAACGTGATTTCTAAATCGCTGTTCTTTTAAACTGTGATTGTGATCACAGCTTAGCAGTATTTCGTCTGTAGCAGTTCTGTTATTTTGACAAAATCTAATAAGAAGAGCAGTTGTGAAATTAAACAGTGACTGTGATCACGGTATGTATTAGTATTGGTATTTTGATAAATGCTAATAAGAAGAGCGACAAGAACAAACAATTAGCATCAACCCCAACCAAATATTGATAATTATCGTATGTGAGTCAGAGAGGCAGTAAAATTGCAAATACAAAAATGTGAGAGCTATACATAGTTGCCAGAAAAGACGATTTGACACGATTAGACGATTTTTTCTCGAAAAACGGTGAACGTATACAAATAAATTCATGTGGTAGCTTTATTTACTGTAAAGTAAGCATGCAAGAGCATTCACAGTTTGTATGAAAGAACTACATTTGCAAAACCTGTTACTTGATAAATTCAGTCACAGTTGTGATTAGTGATTTTTCAATCGCTGTGAAAAAGTAACAGGTTTCGAAAAATAGCTCATCACTAATATGAGTGTTTACAAGTGATGTCGCGAATACTTCTCGTTCGTAACAAATACTCCAAATACCACAAGAAGAAGTAGTGTCTTCACCTAGTTGCAACAAATAGTGGTAACAATTGTGTAGCAAGATGGTGCTGCCACTGTGGATTTTTTAGATTTTCAGTGTTGCCGTAATTTTCCGGGGAAGTGCCGGGATTTCGGGGATTTTTAGCTTAGTTTTTGGGAATCTTCAATATGGATTTTGTCTTTGCCAAGAGGTTCGTGACTTGGATAAGTAGTTCGTGGCAGTAATAGTTGAAGTTGTATCTTCTAACTAATATATAAGCGAATGTAAATTTATTGTTTGTTTGTTGCGCTTTAACGGCTAAACCAGGGAAACGATTTTGATTTAATTTCGATCATAGATAGATCTAAGTCTAGAAGGACGCATAGGTTACATGCCTTTCAAAAACTAGGAGCACGAGGGGAGTAAGGGGGAAATTTCTGCCTCTCAGAAATTCAAAACATGACAAGAACACAAACGCTACATATTTTATGAAAAACAAGCCCACTAGGAGGTAAGGGGCTACGTTCTTACCCGATTCTCCATGACACTGTGCGTTCTTTTTTTGCGTATTGTATGTTTGAGTGTGTGTGTGTTTAAAGCAAGTGCACACAACTAATGTAAATGCTGAAAACTAAAAGAGCATAAACACAACTGAGGCCACCAGCGCTAAAGCGGTGTAACCCACATCTTGCTTTTTAATCAGTTGCTCTTTTTAATTATTTAATTGCTTTATTACTTTGCAATATTATGATCTGTGCAAAAACGATTTTTCAGCTACATTTTCCTTAGAATACCAAAATGGACTTTACTATAATTTTGTTTGACAGTTGGTAACGTAAATTATGTATTTATCACCAGAACAGCAACCAAAAATCGAATGTGGGTTACTCCACTTCTTCGCTGATAGCCTCAACTTATGCGTGTATGTGCATGCATGACGTTTGTATACGCGCTTATGAGTAGGAAAAAGAACACATCGCAAATTCTTTCGTCACGAAGTATTTGCTACTTTACTTCTATACCTACAATAACTGAAACATATGTCTTTCAAACAATGTTGTTCAGGGCCTAATTCCCGCATTCGATTGCGAGCGAGTTATTACTCGCACGTGCGAGTTTTAACGATTTTCTCATTCGATTTCGAATGACACATATCGAAATTTATTAATTAAAGAAAAATGAAAATACCATTTATATTCCTTTCTTTTTTTATATACGTGTGTATGTACGTACATACATATGTTTTTGCTCACATACATATATACAAACATATGTTTTTGCTTACAATTTATTCAGTGTTGTGAAATGAGTTTATTTGCCATTTTCCAACACTGAAACAAAAACTCGGTTCGCTTGGTATCGAGTGACATCATCGGAAAATTTCTTGCTACCGGAATTAATTTCTACTCGAATGCAATTTCGATCACGAGTACAGAAATTAGGACCCAGTGTTTGTTTTTGAAGACTTCGCTACAGTAAAGCATTTGAAAAATCTCTCATGTCTTGAAAGTTCTTTTAAATGGTCTCATGCAGGGCTCTCATGTGGAACACGCCTTAAAAAAATTTAAAGACTGCTAAACACACAACCCTTTCTTTAGGTGTTACCGTAGTCGGGCAAAAAAAACAGATTTAATCTTAATACTAATGCGGACATTTCTAATTTTCATCAAATTGTTATTAATTGTTGTGTTTTTGTGTGTTGTAAATTCAAAAATAAATGAATTTGTGTGTATGCAAACATAATTCTACACAAAAAGCCACACGATTATTTTTTTTACAAACGTGAAATTCCGTAAGAACTTCGTACTGGGCTAAAAACAAAAATAAGCAAATTAACTAGTCATAAGCAGTGGTCATAGCATAAATGTCAGATTAAAAATATGGACGGGGTTAAACCTATAAGAGTTTAGAATTATATTTTTCGCTAGAGAGCTGAAATCTGATACACAAGTAGGCCTATGCGAGTTACGAAACTAGAAAAATTCTAAAACAAGGGATTTTAAGTCGGGGACGGAGGGTCACGCCCATTGAAATATGAAAGTTAAAATTTGGTATATATGTATGCAACTTAGTTCAGGCGAGCTAGAACTAAAAAAAATCTAAAAACCACAAAAATTTAAGAAGCCAGGCAAGGAAGGGTATGCCCTTTAAGGTCAGAATTATAATTTCAAATTAAAGGTTTTCGGCACAAAAGACTACATTGGAAGTTTGCATGTGCGTTTTTTTTTTGCGTTTTCAAAAGTGGGCACGTCCACACCTATGTATATAACTTTAATCTTCTGGGTTATGTAGCTCGTTCGGCTAAGCAGACTTTAATCTATTAATATTTTTAGAAAAGCAGGCGGAGTCACACTCACTAACATTTAAGTCATATTATACGCAATTCTACCCAAAAAAAAATTCTTACAAAACTTCGTACATACTTGCTTCTCAAATGCATATTCACAATTGCCAATACCACTTAGAGCATATTTCACCCACTTATTTAAATATCAATTCATATTTAAAAGTAATTTTTAAATACAAAAATTTATAAAAATCGCCATTTAAATATGAATTGATATTTAAATAGAGTTGGTGAAATTGGCCTTTAATCATTTACAAATTTATCGACTGGTTTTGGTAAAAACTGTTTCAATATTAGTTGAAAAATTTTTGCACTTTTCAACCAGTTGATGGTTGCTGTTCATAAGAAGCCTGAATATGTTGTGGATTTTTCAAGGTATCTATGCTTACCTCAACTTATCAAACTCTAACCCATTATTTTATGCAACTGTGCCCTTTTCAACTGACTTATTCATCGTGAAACAAAAATTACTAAAAAGTTTAACCTCAAAAAGTTTTATAAAATAAAAATAGGACTAATTGTTGCTATCCAAAATTTCGGCTATAAAAAGTACTGAAATCATAATCTATACCAAATTATTCTTTGGTACAATACATATCACTGCAATCTGCTATGCCTTATATGTATATGTACATTTGCCCTAGCCAGCATGATAAAAATAAATTTATTATTTAATAAACTGCAAAAATTATTCGTATGCATATCATGTTGAGAAATAAGATAACTTTAAGAGGCTTTGAAAAATCAATAAGAGCTAACTTCGCAATACCCTTTTCGCGTTTCTATATGCTAATGGTATACTTCCACAGTGTAATTTGATATGATTGTTAATAAAATGACTAAATAAATTATACATAAATATATAAAAAAAAACTATATATACATATTTCCCTTTCCATCCTTGAGCGAAGGTTAAAGTTTTCTTCGCTTTCGGAAGACACAACTTTAAAAACACAGTCATACATATACACATACATATATATGTACTTTGTAAATACCAAGCAGCGATGCCAACTATTTATAACCCAAACGCGCTGTTCCCTTTCGTAAAACGCGCTAAGTTACAGCATTGTCAACTATTTATAGCCAAAACGCGCTACTTTCCTACGAGCTAAATTAAATTTTAATAAAAGTCGATGTACGAGTATGTACATGTGTATTAGTAAATACAATTGATTTTTTTAAGTAGCTCTTTTCAGATTTTATAATATTGTTTCTTCGAAATTATACCCTAAATAACTTGAATCATTTAATACAGAATCATAATTGCCTTCCAAATAATCGATATCCTTAGTTTTTATTTTTACACCATAAATAAATTGTCGAATAGTGTTGCGATTCAAATGCTTTTTGTACTTCAGCTAGAATAGATGCTTAATAAGTTATATGTATAAATTTTTTTGGTTACGAGTACGAGTACATATTTTTAGTTGTGAAATTTGAAAATATTCGCCATTTACAGTATTTAAATGCGTCTTAAATTCTAACCACAGTCAAGGGATTTTTATTTGCAACAGCTGAATCATTAACTAATTTAAAAAAATTTTAAGAGTTTTGAATACTAGAAAATTGTTAAATTTATGCAAAAAAAAGTAAAAAAAAATATATTGAACTGAAATGATGACTTTGTTCAAAACGCGTTTTTTAGCGCTAAGACGAAAAAAAGCGCGTTTGGCATAGTTAAAACGCGCTAAATTGGCATGGCTGATACCAAGGCCGATTGGATACACATACACATGCATTCTGATGCAAACAGCTGATAGATTGGAGTTTGTTGCGTAGAAAAACTTTATGTTGTTTACAAAATACAAACACAACATTCAGTAGCAAACATTTGGTATCAATTCATACAAAATGCTCGCAAGCCGACAATTTATTATGTTTTCTTTTTCTGCAACAAAACCATTGTTTACATCCTCAAGGCCAGACACACAATGTATGTATAACGTGGGCTTACAGTGTATACCTGCTAAATCCACTTTTTATAGCATATGACATTTTAATGCCATTCGAAAGATAAAGAGACGCCTCATCGATTTGCTTAAATTTCTTTTAATTTGAAGCTCTATCCTCGTATGTCGAAGAAACTTAATTTATTAGGCTAATTTCTTAAGCTTTGTATAGAAATTGGAAGTGAGTTAGCAGGCTTACACTCTAAGCCGACGATATGTATGTATGTATGTGTGCTTGTATTCCATTCATAAGCAAAAGGCCGCCCGCGGGCACTTCGTTATGCTCTTTTTTACACGTACATTCGTACAAGCATGCATTTTACTATCTTTTATATTATATATGTTATTATATATTAACCCAATTCACAGTTTTGTGCACATGGTACGATCAGCGATGCCAACTTGGTGCTTTTGGCACTAATTTTAGTGCGTTTTGAAGACTCAAAATGACAAATTTTAAGCGTTGGTACAAAACTAAGAAAAAGCACTATGCAGTGCTTTTAAGAAATTTGTGTATTTCTTAAAATTACTTTAGTAAAACCTTGATGTATTTATTTTATCAGTGTAAAGCATACCTTTTTCGTCTGATATATTTCATTAAAGATGATACTATTGTCGAAATAGGGAATAGCTTAGAAAATATTAAACATTATTAAACTTCACTCGTTAGGATCTTCACTCGTTTTTCACGTTAGCGCTTTTTACGCTATTTAGATCTCAAAATTAAGCTTTTTAGTGCTTTTTTTTAATTTTGATGTGCTTTTAGAGCCAAAAAAGTTTACATCACTGGCTACGGTGCAAGATCGTCTGCACAAAATTGTGAATTGGGCTATTGTTTTATATTTGCTTTGGCATATTTACCCAGAAGTATGAAAGTGTTCCAAAATAAATTAAAAACAAAATGTTCTAATCAGCTATTTCACGCTACTACTTAAGTTTGAGGTTTAAAATGTATTTTATTGAACCTCTAAATGATATTTTGCATAGTTTTCTTTTTAAAAACAAAGAAAAATATAAAACTTCGGACCGAAAAGTATTGTCATAATTAAAATAAATATTAGGCAGTAAGCAAATTATGGTAGATAATGTAAAATAAATATTATTTATATCACCCTATAAAAATATTGTCTGCTATTGTGTTTACATGGACAAAGTTTGACGTTCGTAAGGAATCTTCACAACTAAATACATACATGTATCTCATAGTTGTGGACATGCGACTCTTTTGCATTAATATAGATACATACATAGATACAAATTTAGTTACATACATTCATATGTATGAATGTGTATATACAGCTGTATTGACGTCAGCGTTGCCAAATATGAAGATTAATGTATGTTCTCCATTGAAAACTTTTCGATATTTTTTAATGGCTAGTACTCGTTTAAAGGCTTAAGCCTGGTACTCTTTTCAACATTTCACGCGAAATGCTGTCAAAATACATTTTAAAAAAATTGGTCATGAAAAATTTTTGCAGAAATAGTACTATGTTTATTTTGGGAAAAATGTATGAACTGTACATTCAACATTTTAAGTTTGCAGGCGAAATAAGATAGGTGGCACTTATTTCGCATGGAATTTACAACAAACACATGGGGCGTTTTTAAAAACATAAGAAATTGTAGCATAGTTTCAGTCAGGGCTAGTTAACATTGTTTACATGTCAAATTTTGATGAAATGAATTGTTGAAATAATCATTGTTGCTTAACATTTTTCACAAATTTGAACAGATTATTATGCTTTACAAAGTAATGAGTAGTGCTTATTTATCCAATTATTATTATTTATTTGTATATAATTAAAACTTCACCATAATGAATAAAATAAGCTCTTATTTATATCATTATGTGGAAGTACTTATTACAGTACTTTACATTTATTTATGAAATATGTATAGACAAAAATTTATTGATTGTGAAAATTTGAAAACAGACAATATTCCTACCTAAATTTTCAATAGATGGACTTTAATCCATTAATTTTTGGATATTTGTAGGAAAAAAATAATACTACATTCTTGTTATGCTATAACTGCACTTTTTTGAAGGTATATTTGTCAGGGGTACCCTGAGCTTCTTCTCACACAATAATAATGTTATTTAGTCAAATTGTAAGCACTTACGACTTGAGAGTACTTTTTTGCATTATAGTAAGCGAAGTTTTTCCTGTGTGCAATTCATTGATAACTATGTACATATTACAGTTTTTGTCGAAACAATTAGGCTGGACCACGATGTCGCCAAGAAACTTTCTATCGATTACTTAAGGCCATGACTCACACGAAAAAGTACAACCTGGTGTGATGAATTGTTATTGTCTTTTGAAAATTTTCATAAACTCCATCATACCAGGGTTGTATTTTTTCGTAGATCGCACGACTTTGTATGACAGTGTATCAGGGCCTTTATGTATATTGAAAACAAAAACAAATTTTCTTATTTTATTGTTGTTTTCAATACAAGTTGTCGATCCAAAGTTTCTTGTCGACATTGTGGGCTAGGCCGAATTTCTTTTTTTTTTTAATTATTGTAGTTTGTGACGAGTGTGACCATGTTAATCACATTTTTTGTTATACATAATTCAAAAATTAAACATATTAAATTTACTTGAACTAGAGTGAATTTTAACCAGGAACAATTTCTTAATCGGGCTTAAGTTCAGTATTTTCAATTCTTATTGAATGAAATATTTTTATTCATTAATGTGATTTTCTAAAGACGAGAAGAAAAATTAAACTAAACTTTTTTAGCTGGGGGAAATGAGCATTTTTTCTGTGCGGCCACGCACTTTATCAGCACCCATGTCTAACTATTTTTCTTCTCTTCTTTAGAAAATCACATTAATTAATAAAAATATTTCATTCAATAAGAATTGAAAATACTGAACTTAAGCCCGATTAGGAAATTATTCTTGATTATAATTTAAAAAAAGGGTGTGGTTTCTTTATTAATATGAAGATAATTAAAAACAATTATTTCTGCTCAGAAGGCTGTGACGGGTGTGACCGTACAATCTCAGTTTTTACAAATTTGTTACTTTTAGGAAATTTCCTGTAAAATCTTGCCTAAAAAGTCTTACTTACTGCCTGGGAAACCCAAATTTTTCGTTAGAAAAAAACTTTTTTGAATATGTGACAGATGTGGCCTCTTTTTGAAAACTGTGACCTAGCATGAAAACTGGAAGAAAAGTTCAATGTCACGAGACGGAATTTTTATTATTGTGCTTATTGGAGGCACCAGAGGTTGTGAAGGGATTTCTTTGGCGAGTTGCCTAATAACAGTAATTATTTTAGAGCTATGCTCTTTATGCCAGACACAGGAGCTAGGACGTGATTTTCGTAACAAAAATAATCCACACTATTACAGTTCTAAATGTATTTTTGTTTTGAATTCTTTTCATCGTATAATATAATTTTATTACATTGTTATTTAACCCATGAAATTTGTTTTATATAGCTAAGCAGCATAGCTCTTAGCAGGTGTCCTAAGACACCTACCTCTCTTCTTCTTCCTTTTTTTACTTCAAGGAACGTTACGTTGCACTGCCTTTTATTCAAAGAACACTGTGATTTAAACTGCTACTTTTAGGTGCATTCATCAAAACGCTTGGAATTTGTCTGTTTTTTTGTTTTATTTCTCGCTTATTTTTTTTTCTTTTTTTTTAAATGATTCTTTATCTTCTTTTCCTGACCCTTTCTCTAAAGCTAAATGCAATTCGTATTTTTTTATTCTCATTAGGTTTCTTCTTATGTTACCGTTTTCTATTTTTATATCCATTGAAAAACAGCATTATAGCGCTGATGGGAAGGGTGTGACCAAATATTTCTTAATAACTAATTACTCGAACATTATAGTGGACGTTCACAAAATTTTATTATATTATTAGTTACACTTACTTTTTCCTAATGTTAGAAAGTATGAAGTATTTATTATGTACAGTAAACATTTTATTAAACTTTTTAAATTTTTGCTGTGACGGGTGTGACGAAAATTTTCATTAGTTCAATTAGTTCACAAAACTCTCATAATAATAAGACACACAGAGCAAGAGTCTTTCCAAAGAAACCCCTTTTTAATAAAGCTGAGAAAGGGAATAAATTAAATCGTAAAAGAAGGACCAGAAGGAAAGAAAGAGGTAGAGCAGAGTGTTAAGTTTCCAAACTGATAAAAATAGAAAAATTTCTATTTGTTTTAATTACCAATTCAATTTTCTGAAAAAAGAGCTAAAACTTGTTTTTTGCTAATAAAACCTTTAGTTCGAAGAACAGAATGTAAAAAATTCGTAACGTCACGTATATATCTCGGGTTGCTAACCGTACTAGCAGCTACGTCCAAACACACATATTCTGATATTTGCGTTTGAGGTAAACAGCTTTGAAAGTTCTTAAAGTTGTTCTTGTTTCTTTGCAAAACAAAAGCAAGCATCTCGTCGGTAAGAAAGCACAAAAAGCTCTTTATAAAAGTTTGCACATTGTGCATATGGCTTGGACGTAGCTGATATATAGTATTGTTCTATATTTTGTAGTTGCGTCCTATATACTGTTGAAAAAATATATAGTACGCAATAATACTATACGAGTGTTTTGCTCCTTTCTTGTAACACTTAATTTGAAAACAATTAAATTTTAATTCAAAATTCAAATACGTTAACTACCAGTTGTAAAGAAACGACGTTAAAAATGCAACACATTGAAGCCAGATTTCCCTGAAAAGTAATGAAATAAAAACATATTTCATATTATTCGTTGATAAATGTTTGGCATATCTTGACAAATTGTTTAGTTTCAATGAATGAAATGGGTTATGCAAAATAGAAAAATTTCATTTAAAAGAACGAATTTCATTTTATGATTGTGAAAGAATATTAGAAGTTCTTAATTTAAAAGAAAAATTTTGTATTGATATGGACGAACTTTAATCTGAAATTACAATATTAAATGATATACATATGTGACCTGCTCCACGAAAAGGGACCTCTGCGCCGAAAAGTTATTGAGAAAACGCGTTTTTCCTATAAGAATCACTCAAAAAGTAAAAAAAAAAATTTTCGGCGCAGAGGTCGCTTTTCGTGGAGCAGGTCACATATATATTTCAAAATATAAAAGACTGTACTCGTAGTAAGTTTACCGAAAAGTGAACAGACCAAAAATTACAGCATATTTTAAAAAATACCATAATTTAAGAAATTTATTTAAGATAACTCCATACCTACACTCTAAATTTTTTTTTTGTTATAAATTTAAAATGGCTACAGGAAAGAAATAGTTGTTTTTTCTTTGGACTTTTTCTATTGTAGTTATTTTTTTAAAGTCTTGGCAACGCTGATAGATGTATACATTAAAAATTTTCACTCTCAAATACAAAGAACAATCAGGCACTTGCGCACTAAATGAGCGAACGATAGGTAAATTGAGTAGCAAACATAAAACAACTCACTCAATATTTGAGTGGTTAAAAGCAAAACTATAAAAACCCCGCATGGCAACCGGCCGGAATAGTAGCTTTGTAGCACTGCTGGTTGAAGGGAGTTTAAGTTTGAAAAGCAAGTTACTTGCAAGAAAATAGATTGTGGACAATTGTGTAAAATTAAAGATCTACCTACATATAGGTACATACATATGTATAAAAATCAAGTAGAATTAATTAAATTGTAAAAGACGAAGCTTTAATAAGGAAAATTGTTGCAATATTAAAAATTTAAATTGTTTTATTTTTCACTTTTATGGCAGTGTTCTAAAGTATTTAATGTTTTTACTGTTTTTTGGAAAAACAAAATTGACGAAAAGCAAAGTAATTCATGTTGAACAAAATATGTACATACTGTAAAGTGAAAAACATTTAAATATGTATGTACATATGTATGTAAATATGTAAATGTGTATAAGAAGATATTAGTGATGACGATGTTTGATACCTACCTACCTACCTATAGCTGCTGAAATGTGTGAAGAAAACGAAGAGGAGAAAAAATGGAAATTGTGTGAAAATATTTGTTACTGACTGCATTTTATTTTTTTTTTTTTTTGTAGTTCTTGCAACAATTGCAATAGACAATCGTCGGTCGGCCCTTAGCAACAAAGTAAAACGAAGAAAATTACTTATTTTCGTTTTTGTCAAGTACAATAACAGCAAGCAGAACTACTCTACTTACATATGTACATACCTACATGTACATATGTATGTATGTATGTATGTACAAACACTAGAAACGTTTTCCCTATTGTAGGTATGTATGTTCAAACAAAATCAAAGAGAATGAAAAGTATAGTATGTAAACAAATTACACGCGTGAGTGCCTCCAGTTAATGTCATAAAATAATTGTTTGGCTGTGAAGAAAATAGATGAAATTATTTTGTATGTATGTCATTTTCCAGCAGTTCACTCCCTAGTACCGAAAAGAGAATTGAATTTCCTGATTACAATTTTTCAAGTCAGCCAAAAATTAACAACGAAAAAATCGCTGTCAGAGTGCAGAATTGTTAAACACCATTCAGCAGAAACAACAACATTTACAGAACATACTCGTACCTACAACATACATAAATACCTACACATGCACATGCACCTGCACACACTCAAACAACATGCCATAATCGTTTGTCAGTGTTTGGAATTATCAGCAACGGTTCTACGATTCTGCTCCTAAGAGCTCATTTTGTGAAACAAGTTAATCAATTTACTCATGTAAAAAGAACTGTAATTTTTCAATTACATTCATACATACTACATACATACGAGTACACATACTATGTACATACATAAGTATGCAAGATACTAAATTTGTTTAATTAAATTTTATTGTAAAATTTAAAAATAGTTTAATTTTTATTTTTTATGCAAGCTTTCGCTTGTAAGAAAAAAATCAAAGTTTGTTGAAGTCAAATTGTCAACACGTTGCCACCAAGTCCCTCACTTGAAGCTGCTGTTGAAGCAACAACCATTGACAAATGTCGCGTTAACATAAATCGTTGCTGTAGTGCTAATTGCCGTCCTGTTAATACCACAACATTTTCATTAGCTCCAGCACAAGCTTTGCCACCCACCGCTAGTATCTCTGTCGCACAGTCTGCGAGCAGCCCTGCTGACACTAGCTTTCTAACGCATATACCATTGCCTTCCACCCGTACCAGCGCCACAGTAGCAACGAATTTATCATCATCTGCTCCAGCAGCGTCGCGAAGCAGCAGTAACGTTTTGATCGGTTTGGATCACATCTTTACATCATTCCTAATGAAAATGGAAGTTTTATCGGTGCAAAATCATCACATACAAAAACAGTTTGGTGTCATTGGAACAGCAAACGTTAAGAAAGGTGAGTCTCATGTATTAAAGTGGCGGCTGCTGTTGCCAAATTGCAAAAAATACAATTCGCCCGAAATATAATTTTTTTTAATACATTTATTTATTTATTGTATCTTCAAATATGAACTAACAATAAGTGCTCAAATCTTAAATCTAAATATAATTAATTAGGCCCGACCATTTCGGACATAAACTTAGTGATAGTTAATTAAACATTCAAGAAATTTATTATGCGACATATTGTCATGATTATATTATAAGTGAAATTTATTTGCTGGTGGTTAAGCGATGTCTATATGCATTTCATTGTTGCTTTAACAAATCGTCAGTAGACTTCAACCACACATTTTGAAATTTTGAACAGTCACAAACCTCTTACATATCTTATGCACAAACTTCCAAAATCTAGTTGAGAATTCACAAATAATATTTTTGAAAATCACAAAAGCAAAATAAGCGTAGTAGGCTTAGAAACTTATGTAAAACCCAGCTAATAATTTTTATTCGATATGAATCGATTTTATTTCTCATTTTGCCTTATTAATACTTCTATTGTTATCCGATGGATTTCTAATTTCACTGATAGTTAATTAATGATACATAAGACTCGTGCTAAGCGAAAAAAATAAAATAAAAGTATAAAAGTATATTCAAGGAGCTACATCTGGAGTGTTGAGTATTAGAGCCGTAGTGTCCCTCTTTTTTTAAGCGCATGTGTCCTGTAAAATTCAAGATGTTTTGAGCAAGAGGATTAGGATGGGACTCGAGTTTTGTTAAGTACTTGCCTGCGTATTTTGCAATTTCTTCAGTCACTAGTGGCATATTTAAATCACGATGTAAATTTGAATTTTTAATGTACCATGGAGCCGATGTTATCATACGTAAAACTTTGTTCTGTCTTCGTTGGATTCTATCTACATTGGAAGCTGAAGCAGTGCCCCATAGCTGAATTCCGTAGCACCATATTGGTTTCAAAAGCGACTATGTTAACAGTTTGCACTCTAGGCTGAGTGTTGAATTTCTGCCAATCAACCAATGTATTTGAGTTAACTTAAGTTTCATTTGAGTTAGCTTAGAGTCAATATGATTTTTCCATGTAAGCTTTCGACCAAGGTGTATTTCACTTGTGAATGTTGAGGAATATTTTGATTGTTAATTCGAATGGGAGAACAAGTATCTCTTCTTAGGGTAAAGGTTATATGGACACACTTTTGTTCATTTACTTTAATTCTCCATAAGTTCAACCATATTTCCAGCTGGGTAATATGTTCCTGGAGATTGCGGGATGCATCATAAGGGTTTTCATACATACTCAGACAGGCTGTATCATCGGCAAATGTAGAGGTACGAATATTATTGCTCACAGGCATATCACAAGTATATATTAAATACAAGACTGGCCCCAGAATACTACCCGGGACACCGGAAGATATAGATTCGGCCACACTCAAGAAGTCTCTTTCTACAACAGTGAACTTCCTATCAGTAATATAACTTTCCAACAGTGTTTGTATGTTTATTGGCAGGTATGTCTTCAATTTTAAAACTAGGCCTTCGTGCCATACTTTGTCAAATGCCTGAGAAACATCAATGAAGAGGGCAGAACAATACTTTTTTTCTTCAAATATATTCCTTATAAATTGAACCAATCTATGCGTTTGCTCAATTGTCCTATGCGGACTTCTAAAACCAAATTGATGGTCAGTGATGCACCCACTATCAGCTAAAATTTTGGAAAATTTAGTCATGAGCAGCTTTTCAAAAAAAAAAAAGCTTTGAAATTGTTGATAGTAAGCTTATAGGCCTATATGACTCAGCCTTGGTAGGATCTTTGCCCAGCTTTGGAATCATTTTGATCTTCGCAAGTTTCCAGTTATATGGAAAATACTGCATTCGTAAAATGGCATTAAAAATAAATAGCAGGAATCTTATTGCAATTAGAGGCAAACTCATCAGCATCTTGTTACTAATTCCATCAATACCTGGAGCTTTCTTCGGGTTGAGTTCAGCAATTATTTTTTGTACTTCGCGCAGGTATTGTAGAGAAACTACACTCGGCAAAGCACCCGTACATGAAAAGGGAGTGAATACAGATTTTAAATGCTCAGCAAATAAGTTACCTTTCTCACTATCGCTTCTTGCCCATACTCCGGTCGAAGTGCGCAGTGGTGATTTAAGCTCAACGGGTCTTTTAAGACTTCTAGCAGCGCGCCATAAAGAGTAATTAGATGCTGACGTTACATCGAGACCTTCTAGATATTTTTCCAGTAATGCAGTTTTTTCCGACGATAGCAACTCTTTGAGTCGTTTAGTACATTCTTTGATTTTATTTAGGGGTGATCTGTGTTGTTGCCATTCTATTCTAGCTCTCCTTTTTTCACATACAAGACTTTCAATATCCGTAGAATAAAGTCTATTAAAGCCAGTCTGCGGTTGGGAGGTAGTGGCATGTTCGCCCGAAATATATGTATTTTTTTGCACAAAGTTTTACTTTACTGTGGTAAACTCGTACATATTCTCTCGTTCGTTAATTTATCCCTGAAGGTGTGTATACATACAAACAAATTTTCCCGTGTGAACGCAAAAACAAGTTTAATGCATTAAATCAGTGCTGGCCACCGAGAGAAATGTATTCGTGTATGTGTATTAATTTTTATAAGATCGCTGGTGCATTAAACCCCTTCACCGCAGCAGTTTACACGAACCGCTGGCTGCATTTGTCGCCAGCTATTTAATTCTTTTGGAGACGGCAGCAGCATCATCAGCAACTGATATTCAAGTACAAAAATATACATCAATATTGCCACCTTTAAATGTTTCGGATTTATAAAAATTAAATTACTCTTTTACAATGTACTTATATCACGTAAAATTATAAAAATAAATCAATTTATTATCTACGGCAATTTCGCGATATTATTTCTGTTAAATAATATTAAATAATTGTAAGATATCATTCATTCCACTTTTTTTTATACTGGCAACACTGTATTTCCTCTTTGTCGCCAAAGAAATAGAAATTAGTTTAATTGGACTACAACGACAAAATCAGCATAGTCAGCCCTGTTGTCTTGCTGTCGTTAAAAGAATCATTCCCATATAAACATGTGTCAAGGAATAAGTTCATTGCCTTCAATATATAGGTTTAATGAATTTACGCAAGGTTTCAACGTATGGATTCTTAATTCAACGAACTAGTATGTTGAATTCAACAAGCCAATGATTGGCATACTTTGAATTCAATAAACTTGTTCCTTAGGTGAAAAATAAGGAATAAATTCGTTGAATCAACGAATTTTTTCGTTGTATTTATGTACCTTTTTGGTTCAGTGTATACAATTCTCGTATATGTAAAAAAGTTAACGTTACCTTGGAGGTAGAAATGGGTATCATCATTCAAAATGATTTTTCGATGGAATTCCGAGTTTGATAAATTTCAAGAACGCAATCAGCAAAACCACGACGTTGTTGATGGCAGGAAGGAGTGATTTATTGTGTTAACTGAACTTTAGAAGCTGTAAATATATCGTTTGTGGAATACCCAATACCAAATAAACCAGGGTTTCTCTCAACTCTATGGGCTACAACAGCAATATTCTCACTTGTTGTTGAGCGACGTGCACGAGTTGGATTCTTCACATCACTTGCTTATACCAATAGCTCAAATTTTTCCACCCGTTTCACAATTATTGGCTGTAGTTTTGCGAATTGTAACCGCAAAATGTTCGCCATTTTTGTAGAGAATTTTAATAATTTAAGTGCGTTGTTTCAGCGTATATCGTTACATTTCTATTAACGTGTGTGATGATAAATTTCGAAATTTAAAATCCAAGACACAAACCAAATGCATTAACAGAGCTATGTTAACCTGACAACATAGACCTGTTAGACATTAAAATCTTGGAAGTATATACCCCAAATAGAATTCTGGCCATATTTAAAAAAAAATCGAAACATGCATACTATTATATTTTTTTATAAAAATATATAAAAAAACTATAATTTTTTAACTAACAAGTAAATTTTATTTTTTATGGAAATTTTTTAATTCTTGGAGAACCTGGTCTTCTAAATTTTTATGGAATTTATGTATTTTGTGCCCTTCTATGATACCCAATTGTCGAAACCCTTAACATTTGCGTTTTTCATAAACTTTTTAGATTTTTTTCAAAATTTTTGATTTTCACTAAAGGATGAATTTCAGGAAAACGAGCATACCTGGGCGGCTAGATTTTTATGGAATTTATGTCTTTCGTGAGTTAATTATGATTCAATTTCTAGGAAATAAGGTTTTGGTTTATTACCGATACTCTTACAGGTACAAAACGGGATATGGCTTTTTTAATATCCTATTTTTATGTAAAGTTTAAAAATTTTACTTAAAATAATTTAAATAAGCTTATTTCGGTGTGAACTGTTTCTCTTTAACTTGTAAAAACTTCTTTGGAAACCCCATATGAAAAAAAAATTACTTTATCTACATGACTTAATGAATATAGTTCTATAGTTGTTGTGTTTATGAACAATAAATCCTTGTTGAAATACCACTAAAGTAAATGAAAATGTTCGTTCTTAATTAAGAATTCTTAGAGTACATACTCGTATGTACAATATTCTTTCAACACACAACACAAGCCATCAAAATAAATATGATGTTTGCCTTGAATTCATTTGAGTAAAAGAACAATAAAATATATTAAAACAATTTGGAAAAGGTCATAAATTTACATGTCAAAAAAATTGAAAAAGTGCTATCAAAGATTTGTAAAGGTTTTAATAATTTCACTTGATTTGAAAAGGTCATTCTCAGTACAAATTTGTTATACACTTCAACCATGACGACAAGACAAGACACTAAGCTCTTAGAATCAATCTACATAATTTGGGTTCCTATTGGAGATGGTAGCGAGAGTTATTTTTCACTCGCGATCGTGAGTATCATGTTTATGTTAGTTTTGAAATATGGTTAAAGATATACTGTCGAGCTGGCATAAATGGTGAAACTTAAAATATAAGGACATACTTTAAGGGCCAATTTCACCAACTCTATTTAAATATCAATTCATGTTTAAATATCGATTTTCATTATTTTTTGTATGAAAAAATTACTTTAAAATATGAATTGATATTTAAATAAGTTGGTGAAATTGGCTCTAAGACACACAGACGACTCAGTGATTCACAGACTTCCGCACTAATATTATGGGACCGCTCCGCTGTAGTTACAGAGTGGTATACAACACAGAAATAAAATTTCCTTGGATAAAACTTTTAATTGCAAAACAAAATGCAAATAATCAATTAAAAATTTAATTGAGCCAATTAAACTTTTGTTAAAACAAAGAGGTGACATTCGCCGCTGATATTTCAAAACGTTTCTATTTAATTCCCATTATTTTCTTTTCTAGCGGCGTACGATTAAATGAATGTGGTCGGTGGTGACTGTTAAGGCTCAGTTAGCCGACTGTAATGTAATGTAACTGCAACAGTAGGAAACAGCTGATCGATATTGTTATGTGAAAAGTAATGGAAATGGTTATAGAGATGTAATGTAACGTAACCTACTTTTCATATAAAAATATCGATCAGCTGTTTCTTACATTACAGTTACATTGCATTACAGTCGGCTAACCGAGCCTTTAACCGGCTTACAGCCGATCGGCTATGTTCTCTGGTTTGTGCTCATGTGCAAAAACAAAACAAAAATAAATTGAGCAATCGTTCTCATTGTTTTTGTTTCACTCACTTCAAAGAACGAAACAAAATAAAATTAAAAAAATTGTTTCGTTTATTTTTGTACTCTGGTTTCAATACATGAAATACCGAAGTATATTTATTTGACATAAAGTCTTTATTTATTTAATTTGAAAATTTGGCTTGTTTTTTTGGTTAAGCAATTGTCTATATGCATTTCGTTCCCGCTTTTGGAACTCATCAGTAGACGTCAACCCAAAAAAATTTTTTGAATTTAGCAAACAAACTTCGTATGTTTATACATAGTAAGACTCTTAATACTATATTGAGAATCACAATATACAAACATAATAAGTTTGGAAGCCTTAAACAAAAATCTTTACAAAATATACTTCGGTATTTCATGTATGAAAATAAATGTTTCTTTCTTGTTCTTTTTGCTTTTTAATACTTTTATTGTTGCCCAATGTGGCAGCTAATGGTAAAAAGGTGGTAGAAAATAAAATAGATGCTCACATTTGAAAATGACATCACAAGAAATGCCAAATGTGTACGCAGCATGATACTTAACCAATTTTTACAATTCTTCTTCACATTTTGAGCTCTTGAAATAAAACAATCTTATATCTTTACAAGTGGGCGGAACCACTTCCATAAAATTTTACTTTTCTATTTCATGTACCTTCTATCCACTCATTTCTTTTGTAACTTTGCACACATTTGGGGATCTTGTAATGCCACAATCTCGAATTTTTTATGTGGGCGTGATTACGCCCACAAGATTTTGTCATTATATTTCAAGTACTTCAGTCTAACCGATTTTTGCGAAACTTTGCACACATTTTAAGTTTCTGTAATGATAAAATCTTTCATTTTTTAAAGTGGGCGGAACCACGAACATCAAATTTAAGTTTTAAATTTCATACACATACTTCTGTTCAAATGATTTTTTCGAAGCTTTTCACACACGTTGGGCCTTTTAAATGCCACAATCTTGCATTTTTCGAAAAGGGCGGGGATATGCCTATGAAATTTTAACCGCTTGTACCAATTTTCCTTAAATTTTTTTTGGTGTACCATCTCAGTTGTACACAACCTGTTTATTTGGCAATATTTTTTTACTTTTTATATACATGTTTTGCCACATAAATTATTTCTAGGGAATTTCTAGGGTAGAAATTAATAACTAACTCATTATAAGTGTGTGAAGATGTGGTAGAGGCAGGGAGTGCTGTAAACGATGACGGAATATAAAAATAATAAAACACCAAACATTTATTGTTTTAAATTTATTATAATTTATACTTATTTTAATTGTTTTCATATTAACTCATACCAAATTTGAAGACTATTGCTATTATATCTTTCAAGATTTAAGATTATTATTAATAACTTTGTATGGAGGGCACCCTTTTCCCGGTCCTATTCTATCAATATTTTGAATTACTTTGCACCTCGCTCTCAAAAGAGTCCATACTACTTCGCATCTCGCTGTCAAGAGTTCAACTAAAATTTGAAAACTCTTGCTATTATAGCTCTCAAGATATGTATAAGATTATTATTAATAACTTTGTATGGGGGGAGCCGCGTCCCCCGGTCCTATTCTACTAATATTTTAATTACTTCGCACCTTGCTCTTAAAAGAATCCGTATCAAATTTGAATGCTCTGACTCCTATAGCTTTCAAGATATAAAATATTTAATTTGTATGCGCGTGGCACAGCCCGTGACATAAGAATTTTATATATATAGAAGATGGGAAGGAGAATAGATAATTGATGATTTGAATCAATGGGTCAGAATAAAATTGTCTACTAAAAAAACAACCGATAACTGATAAAGCGAATACCACAGAAAATAATAATGTGAAATTAAACGTACACTCATGGAGAATACATATTTGCATTTCTGTACGTTCACGTGATTGAAAAAAGTGCTTATTCTTCGTTCCAGGTCTGCACTTGTGCTAAGTTTATTACATAAGCTGTTGGCTGAAGTACTTAGTGCTGTAGTGTACCACATTTATAGTAATGCACTGTAACATAAATTACTTGCATTGATTTAATAGCAGTTCAATGTACAATCATTGCAACACAGCCCAAAACAATAATAATGCTGAATGGAATAATTTGAGTGACATTCTTTTGAGTCACAATATAATTTCTTATTACCAAATCCCCTGTTTTTGATTGGTTAATAAAATAATGCTTACTATTTTCATAGTAAAGAAAGAAACAAAACATAATTGTAAATATTAAACGTAAGTTAGAAGGGCTAATTTAGATTTGTAAAACTAGTATGTAAGTAGAGGAAAATATGAATAAAATCAGACTTTAATTTGTAAACGCAATCCGGCAATAATTTGGCTTGCTTGTTTTGAATTGACTTCTCATTTTTTTGGCAGTTCCTTTGAAGGCCTACTTATAAGCTGGACCCCCTGTACAGCTGGATAAAAATAATAATTGGGCTATAGGGAAGCAAATCTTAGACAACACATCCATTAACATTACATGCTAGTTGAACCCTTACTTGACACATCAACGTTAAATTTTTACATAACGATCCTTCTGTTCAACCTTTACAGTGCGTTGCTGGCTAAAGTGGCACTAGGGCACACTGGTCGAAATAACTGATCCAGCGGCGCTTAAGTCAAAAACTAAATGTTTAAAATCGATAAATGTTTTGCATTGTATCGATTACCGATACTTTTCTGAGCAACTCTGCGTTTTTACTTTTATTTTGCTTTCAATATGCGCTCAGCTGTTTGTTGTCAAACACAACATTTGCTGCAGCACGTGCATTTAAGGAATTTGGCGCCTAATTACTCATTACGTGTTTTTTGTCACCTTTAAGTCAATTGTTTATCAATTTTGAGCCTAAAAGTTGTAATTGAAAGACAAACCTGTGTGTATCTAGTTTAGTAGTAGTGAATTGTAGAAGTTGGCATTTGTGATAGGGTGTTTAAAGTGTTATATGCTATTGTATGATGGAGTGCAACTTTTAGGATTCGATCGTGTTCGGTATAATTCTTTTTTTGTTTATTAATTTGGATTATTGTTGTTGTGAATCGTCCAATATGACATGCCAGTTCGAGCAATGTAATTGGTTAATTAATTTTTTAAGCATAATGAATGTTTAAGCCTATTATTTCCAACATAACTGTACCTATATATACATATGTCGTTTTATTAACAATATATAGCACTGAAATAAATAAAAATTGTTGTTTAGCCCAAAAGAATGTGCAACATTAAATATATTAACTTTATAATGTTTTCCTGAATGAAATAAAAATATCGTAAATATGAAAAAAAAAAATTGCAACTTTCACAAAAAAAAAATTTTTAATATATTTAAAAAAAATTCTTTTTTGGTTTAACATTGCAGCTTAATCTATTTTCAACTAAAAAAATATTACACAAACAAAAATAAAATTCCCTAAGCGCTATTAATTAAACGCCGCTAAATGAGCCTTTTCGACCACTGTGCAGGGTGCCGAATTTCAATCGGCTTCTTATACAAATGAATACACATTCAAGAACACATTTTTCTTGGTGGTCAACACTGAGTTAGTGCGTCAACTAGAAAGCAAGAACCCAAGTTAAAATCCTGGCCAGACCCGGTCATATATGCAGACCCGGTCATCTATGCAGTATAGTATCTATGCAGCACACTCCTTTGTCGATATGTGTATCAATTAATCGTCGGCAATGTAAAATAACTAACAAAATGGCTACATAACGTAAAGTAATACGCCTATTTAACACCAGGGGCACTGCAACGATGCTATAAAAATTAAAAACGCACATCGCACGCAATAGTTATTACCCGGTAAGAAATGTCACTAGTGAATTAGTACTGATTCACTAATGACTTTGTCGCCAGTACTACTGACTAATTATATTAAGCAAGTAGGGATGTGGTTCGTCATTTCTATTAAATAAATATATGTATGTAAATCAAAAATTATATGTTTCGCTGAATTAGTAAAGTCAAACACTTACGTATAAATCTGAAAGTGTGACAAGTCTTTAACTGATGGCACAAAATCTTTCACAGGGTCAAACAAAAATTTCCATAATTGGCACCTTTCACTTAAAATTGCTTAATTTTCACATTTTCTATTTTTATACAATATGGATTGTTATTTATTTCTTTTTTTTTTTGTAATTTTGTGTATGTTTTTTAATTATTGTTCAATACATTTATATTAACCTTTTAGTTTGATTCCTTAAACTTATTTTTATTAACACTTAAATTTTGCTTGACATCACTTTTATTTTCAACAAACCAATAAAACAATAAGAAGCATAGTTGTGTGTATTTGAAAAAATGTTTTCTACGCATTAAAAATAATATTAATAGACACTCCGTTGACAGTGTCACCAAAATAGTCGACAAAAGTGGTGACTTGGGGCCTCTTAACCCCACGTTTCCTTCAGGGTATGCACCGTCCACTTAATAATCACAATCATTTATACGAAATTATAGGAGAAAAACCACGTTACATGTTGTGTTCTTTAAAATATGAGTTTGTTGTTATTTGTGTTTACATCCCATAAGTCAATTCCATTACATCTTTTCCGATTCATTTAATATTTATGCAAATTGTATTAAATACTTGGGTATTTTTTTAGTTTTTGTTGTACAGGAATAAAACAACCCCCTTTTTGACATAAAGAAATTTTCCCATTTATAAATTTTAGAAGAACACATTTATAAATTGGGAAATTTTGGTATTAATATGTATGCACAGCTGCGTGCAACTAATTAAGGACAGTACTGTAAAATATACGAGTATAATCTTTATGTTCTGAAGTGCTAACATCTTTAAAACGCAAATATTAATACGAGTAGATTTTCTGCTAAAGCACTACATTTTTTTTTAAATTCTATAGTAAATATTTTTATACTTTTTTTTTTTTTTTTTGTTTGGTTAGGTAAAAACATTTCATAAAGTTTTTTGATATTTAATTAATAATATTATAAAATCATCTGGATCCCGGGGCATAGAGGCTTTCAGTGGAACTCTAGGGCTAATAAGCTTTCTAGAACTGGGACAACCTTACAGGTTCCACCGGATTTGGAATGTGTGGGTTTACCCTTAGGCCGGGTTTACATCTGTGTGCCATGTGCAACACATGCGTAAAAAAAGCGTAACCACTAATTACTAATGAAAAACTGTTTGATTCAGACACGTATTTATTAAGTTAAACAGTTTCATACATAACTAATAGACAATTTTATAGAATCCAACATGATTGGAAACTGTTTAAATCAATAAATACATGTCTAAATCAAACAGTTTTTCATTAGTAATTAGTGGTTACGGTTTTTTGGGCACATGGCACACAAGAAATGCCAGATGTAAACTCAGCCCTACTCTCTTGCAAACTCAGACTTATGTGCAACACAGTAGATGAAACAAATAAAAGGTGGGTCACAAGAAATGGCTGCATGATCACCAGGGTATTTTTTTTAGAGGTATAGAACTTCGAATTGAAATAAAACACAAGAAAATCGTTTTAATGTCCATCAATTTGGCTTTATTGGAAGGATAATTTTATGCCATTAACGTTTAAATATGATTTCGGGCATGTGGCCGCCGCGGCTGGCTCGAATAAAGCCAATTCTACAGGTCCAATTTTCAACCACTTTTTCGAGCATATGGGGCCGTATGTTGGCAATAACGCCACGAATGTTGGCTTCCAAGTCCCCTAACGTTTCTGGTTTGTTGGCGTAGACGAGCGACTTCACATATCCCCAAAGAAAATAATCCAATGGTGTCAAATCACACGATCTTGGTGGCCAATTGACCGGTTAACCGAATTAATTGCTCTGATGGACGATTATGTCGACCATAAAATGGACGGAGCTTGCGGTAAACTTCGCGAACTGAACCATTATTTTCGAAATAAATTTGCACGATTTGCAAGCGTTGTTCTTTTGTCAACCTGTTCATGATGAAATGGCAAACCAAACTAAATATTAATCACTTGACAGCTGACAAAATGGCCGCCAGTTAAAAAAGTGATGCCAACTTAAAGTTCTATACCTCAATAAAAAACACCCTTTATATTTAATCCTTTAATTCCTAGGAGGAACATAGGGCCGTACCAGTTTGTTATGAACTCATCTAAATAGGAAAAATACAGCTTCTTTGATTTTAAGAAATAGGAAACGCTAATCGGACACTGTCTCATAGGTAGGCATGCACAAGGTTAAAGGTCGGACACAATGATTTTTGCCGCAGTTGCCAAGATATGGATGAAGAGGAAAGTGTAGAAAGTGTAGTGCGTCACTGTCCTGGACTTGCAAGAAAGAGAAAGACCACAATGGCTGCTCTGGAATTTCGGAAACTTTCTGACGTCGCCAGTGTTGAACTGCAACGTATTAGTAGCTTTATATTGAGCTCTGTCTCCGTGGTATCACAATGGACCAAAACGGTCTAAGTGAGTCCGGGATTCTGACTGCCACCCTTACATAACCTAACTTAACCCAGTGTTTTTTAAAGTTCGTAATGGGTAAAAATAATTCATGTGGCACCATGGACATTCATAGCGCCAAATTGCAGCTAACTTAAAAATTTCTAAAACATGATGTGCAATGTTGTAAATTATTTTGAGATGCTTTCGACCTTTGAAAAAGTGCCCCGAAGTCGAATTTCACTATTAAGAGAGGACAAACTTATTGTACGCGAGTCGAAAAAAAATCCGCATAAATTACCGAATGAAATTAGCGCCACTGTCTGTGGTGAAAATACGTTACAACAATCTGTAGACACCATTAAGCGACATTTAAAAAAATCTGGACTGTTTAAAGAATAGCTGGGAGGAAGCCATCACTATCTCATTAAGTAAGAGGTTATTATGGTAGATTAGATGGTAGCATTATGCTTTGTCTATTACGTAAAATCGAGAGAGCTTTGGTCAGTTTTCAATACACTGAAGTGCTTAGCCAAATATGCCAATAACATGGATATATCAACAGGATAATGATCCAAAATATACTACTGCACACGTTAAGCAGTGGTTTTCAAATAATTCGGTCGCTGTATTGGATTGTCCATCATGCAGCCCTGATCTCAACTTGCAACTTCAACGATTTGTATGTAGAAGCTAAAAAAAGCTCAAGCACGGTATGGGAAAAATTAGTGTCCTCTATGAAACGTAGATGTCAAGCAGTTATCAACAGCAAGGGTTGCGCTACCGAATATTATTATTAGAAAAATAAAAGTCTTCTTAATTATATGCACGTATCATTTTAAACTTTAGATGAGATTAGAATTCCATTTGGAGTATATACCTCCAATATGAGGTTAACATAAATCTGTCAATGCATTTCGATTGTGTGGATTGTGTCTTGGCGAAATTTATGTAGCTCACAATAAGCGAATATGGCCAACGCTGCACTTTATACCTCTTTATCTCTCCGTGTGTATCTCTCGTTGCCCTACCTGTTCCAACTGTGTCATTTTCCTACTTTGTTTGTATGTATTTACTATTTAATTAAGTGGGTATTTAATAGGGTGATCAAATCGGTTTTTCACAATACGGTTGTCGGTATTTTCAAAATTTTGATTTTTCGAATAGTCCGGTTTTTTTATAATTAAAAAACCGGCTCAGTCGAATACTTCTCGATTTGTAGATCTTGCAATAAAATTAATTTTCACTATATTAAAACTTAGACGAACGCTTTCTGTTGATTTTCCTAAGTATTTTTTAGTGTAAAGGTTCTAGGCGTTTTTTGGGTATGGCAGCACTTACTGCAACATGAAATTAAAGCGATTTTATTAGGTGGCAGCAGAGGCGAATTAAGTACAATGGATGTCAATAAAAAGTGTTCAGATGTTCAGAAGTGGCGCAAAAAAAATGTTGATACTGTACAAATGACGAAAGTATGTAACATAAAAAGAAGCAAAGATATCTTATATTGTTCAAAAAGACTGTTGCAAAAGAAATTTTTGCGGTCATTAGACATTTGTGCAGTAACTGGTTTATGGATAATTTTGATAATTTTGAGTTCTGACTGTTTATGATTTAGTGTGCGATATGTACTTTACATATTTATGTATATAAATTTATTTTTAATGTTTTACCTTCAATTTTTACTGTTAACTTTTTTTAATAAAGCAATTTAAAATCAAAACTTTTGTATTATAATTTTCCCACTATAAAATCGGTTGACCGGTTTTTCCTGAATTTTAAAAACCGAAACAGGGTTTTTCATAATTTCAAATATTCGAACTATTCGAAAACCGGTTTCTGGAAAATGTCGAATAATCGATCACCCTAGAATTTAGTTACTAGATGTTTTTTTCTTTTGGGTTTTTCGTTTGCGTTTTTGTTGTTATGTCGGTTGTTTTCATCGAACTACTGTTTTCTTTTGTGTAAAAATGTTTTAATACTTCTAATGTTATGTCTTATGTTTATTTGTTCATTTATTATTCTTCCGTCAAACGTTTTTTGTTTGTATATTTCAATGTTTTCTAATACGTTTATTCGTTATATTTGCTTCCATGTCTAGTACATATTTGAGACTGGAAAATACTTTACTTGCATATTTTGCATTTTAATAAAATATTTTCTTGTCATTTGCAATATGGAAACTCAAAAATAGATTTTTGTTTAAAGATTTATTTGCATATCTTAATTTGGTTAGAGCTTTAAGCAATAGAGACGGAAGTTGTTGTCTCTGTTCACTATGCACCACATTTCATATCAGTTTTCCATATTATTTTTGAAGATTTATGATGAAGATTTATGATGGTGTTTATGACGAAGATTTATGATGGTGGTCTCATCAGTAGACCTCAACCAGTATTCTTAAATATATATACGAGAGCGTGTCAATAAGTCCGTGACTTTTTGATGAAACACAGATTTTTATATAAAAAGTTATTTTGTTTTTCAACATAGTCTCCTTTCAGGACTATAAAGGGTGTTTTTTATTGAGGTATAGAACTTTAAGTTGGCATCACTTTTTTAACTGGCGGCCATTTTGTCAGCTGTCAAGTGATTAATATTTAGTTTGGTTTGCCATTTCATCATGAACAGGTTGACAAAAGAACAACGCTTGCAAATCGTGCAAATTTATTTCGAAAATAATGGTTCAGTTCGCGAAGTTTACCGCAAGCTCCGTCCATTTTATGGTCGACATAATCGTCCATCAGAGCAATTAATTCGGTTAACCATGGATCGTTTTCGCACTACGTTTACTCTATGTGATAATACGCATCCGCTGAAGTCGCTCGTCTACGCCAACAAACCAGAAACGTTAGGGGACTTGGAAGCCAACATTCGTGGCGTTATTGCCAACATACGGCCCCATATGCTCGAAAAAGTGGTTGAAAATTGGACCTGTAGAATTGGCTTTATTCGAGCCAGCCGCGGCGGCCACATGCCCGAAATCATATTTAAACGTTAATGGCATAAAATTATCCTTTCAATAAAGCCAAATTGATGGACATTAAAACGATTTTCTTGTGTTTTATTTCAATTCGAAGTTCTATACCTCTAAAAAACACCCTATACTAGTAACACCTCTGAGAACTATGATTTGTCGAGCTCATCAAAATATGCATATGGGCAGATCAGGGAGCAATTCATGGATTTTTGCCATGCACTCATGTGCAGTTGCGTTTGTGGTCTATTGTGAGCAAATGCGGCAGCCCTCTTGCGGAAAGCTTTCTCATACCCAAGTAATCATTCAAAATTGAAACCAGAACCTTCTGTGTGAAATGCAGTAAACCACTATTTTACCATTGAAATTGATGGTGAAGGGTCCCCATGTATTTATCAAGTTTAGCCTTGGTTTGAGTGATGGTTTTTTTTTCGCAAAAAATAATGCTTAACGAGCAATATTTTCGGCTAAAAATGCTCGTTTAGGTAGAAAATAATGCAATTAATACACAGAAAGTGCCAGTCCAGACTTGCAATTTTTGTTGCTGCAACTTTTTATTTTTTAGAGCAAAAGAGCAAGAGAGGTATACAAAATGTACATATTTCTATTTCAACACTCTCACACATATTCAAGAATTGCTGCGAAAAAAATTGCAAGTCTGGACCGGGACAAAGTAAGAACAAATAGAATTTGCTTTTGAGTTTCCGGCAATTCTCAAAATAAAATTCGCAAAATCCCAAAAATGGGATTTTTTCAGTAATTTTTGCTGTATTTTTCTTATCTTACGCATGGCGCAGATATTTTTTGAAATATTTTAAAACACATTATGTCTTAAGGTGGCGTAATAAATTTCTTGGTACCAGCTTTCAATTTGATATTTATAACAAAAATAGCACTATTTTGAAATGATCTGGTTCCTTCAATAAAGAAAATGTTGAACAAAAAATTTCCTTGTAATATTTCTTATAGTATTACCTTTTGAATAAGTAAAAACATGGGGTTGGTATTTTAGCAAAAAACATTTATAATAGCGAAGTAATTAACCCACTTTTTTCTGCAAAAAATAGGCGAAAAATCTATTTTATTAAAAATTGTAATTTAAATTGTGTATAACTTTTGACTAAATTGTGCTTTTGATACCAAATTTCTTTCCAAATGTTATACATTTTGTTCCTAACTCATTAGAAGTTTCATTTTCTAAATCGAACAAGATTTGACTTCTCCATTAGCAGAACAGTGGACCAAGGTTGTTAAAAAATTCAAAATTTTATTTTTTTTCTCGAATATTTCCTAAACTGTAAGCGAAAACCCATAAATGTAGCAGTCTTTTTTTAAGCTCTTGGATAGAAAAAAAATTCACTTGAAAAAATTCTTTTCTATCAGATCAAAAACATCAGTTAACATCGGTTTTAAGTTTTCGTTATCCCAAAGTTGCCCAATTTGGGGCTCCTTTAAAGACATTTAGTTAAAATTCAAGACTTAAACTCTGTGATAGCTCCTCATATGCTGTATGAAATTTCATATTAACCGAACGTCCCTTTTAGAATTATTTTAATTTTTAACAAAATCCCCCCACTGTGTCTCGGGTACTTTAAGCCCCACGAGAAGGCACGTCGGATTGAGCTAAAAAATTAAGGCCGCATTTAATAAACCTTAAATATTTTTTATGAATACTGCCGTAAGAATTTACAAGCTGCGACCAGTCTAATGTACATAATTATATAAAATTTAATTAAAATTTTAATCTCAAACTTCTATTCAGATTCGACAAAGTATTAATAATTATTTTTGATATAAAATTATAGTACATATCGAGCCTTATTTTCGATTTAAACGTAAGCGATAAAAATAAATTTTTAAGGAAAATATTCAAATATGTTTTTGTACGTAAATTTTCGCTTACGATAAAATTTTACAGCCCGTATCTTAAAAGTTATCAACAATTTTGGCTTTTTGATAATTCTAAACTATGAGTAGGCTCATAAAATTTTAATTTCAATAAAAAAGTCTATTTTCGATAACATGTCGCTTACGATAAAATCGAAAATAAGGCTCGATATTGTAAATATTGTACTTTGTGTTTGTCGACATAGAAGTGATGTAGCCTGCACTGTAAAATGAAAGAATATATAATTTGCTTTCTATACGAGTTTGACTTGGCAACAATAATATACACTAATGATGCAAAATATGAAAAAAAAAATAATATGAAAAAGCCTACTGCTGTCATTTACACAAATACATGCATAAACACTCATTTAAATCTTTTTGTGTACTCGAATATTCACTTTAGATATGGATTATACAATGTCCTGTGCTTCATCCTTTCATTATGCTGTGCAAATGTGTATGCATGCATGTTTTTAATACGGATGGCAATGTTGAAAAGTAATTGAGTCCTTTAGGGTTTCAGGGGGGAAAATGGCAGTAGAAGGTAATAATAGCTCCATTGATTTGCATATGAAATGCTTATTTCCCATAATTCCATTTGCTAAGTTTTAGAGGGTGCAAAAGCTGTAAAATGTATTTTTGTTTTTATCCTGTGTTTTTAAAATAATAACTGATATTAATGTCGAAATGCAATCTGAAGATGTAAGAATACATTTAATATTAAAGAGGGTTTCTTTATTATTATGTCATTTGTGTGGACGTTTCTTAAACAAAATATACATATATTGATGATGATCACACTGATAATATACTCGTACATACATAGATCTTAATTATCACCATTCTTCCAACGGAAGAAATTTATTGCGGCGAAGTTGAATTGTTGATAATAGAAACCTCAGTTAAAAATTAAGGAAAGACTTTTAACATTTCTTCTATGTCATATTTGAAAACTAACTACATATAACTTCAACAACTATGATTTTTTTTGCTCTAAGTATAAAGACACAAATAATATTGTTTATTTTGTTACACAAATGTTTCCAATTGAAACAAAATGCGCCTTAAATAATATAAAGTGAATACAGACCCACATCAGAATTTAATATTTAACAAATTTTCAATAACTTAAGCATGGTGAGTTAATTTAATTATTATTATTCGAACTGCATTTGTTTCTATATTTAATGAATTGAACAGGCTAATGTTCGTATCTCCTTTTTAAGCCAAATTACATGTGATAATTATTAATGAACAAATAACATCAAAGTTAGTTGTAAATATTCTGACAACACATAGTTGAACGGAACAGCCAGCCGTTTTGTAATGTCATGTCATGTAATTTGGCTTAAAAAGGAGATACGAACATTAGCCTGTTCAATTCATTAAATATAGAAACAAATGCAGTTCGAATAATAATAATTAAATTAACTAAAATTCATAGTCATGGGCTTGTGGCAAAAATTAAATAAAAATATACTTAATAGTAACAAACCAAAAAAGTTTGTCTTAAGTAGAACAAAAATAAGCAAATTAACTAACATGTGCATGAATGAAAAAACGACAATGGTAAGACTGTTGTAAATTTAGAGATGGTAAATTTGGGCTTTCATTACAAAACACATTTTCAGCAAATTGAAATACGATGAATCAAACCAATTCACATATTCCATTTGCAAAAAAGTTTCGTATATAAGGCAGAAATCTACATCAACTGACACCACACACAGTGGACCAAACACAGAAGAACGCTGATGATGAAGGTTTTTAGTGGCCTTCGAAAACGGCTGGCTGTTCCGTTCAACTATGTGTTGTCAGAATATTTACAACTAACTTTGATGTTATTTGTTCATTAATAATTATCACATGTAATTTGGCTTAAAAAGGAGATACGAACACTAGCCTGTTCAATTCATTAAATATTTAATTAAGCATGGTGAGTTTTGGAATGAGATTTTTTTTTGTGAGTTTTTCAATGAACAACTCGTTCTTTCTATTCTTCACCATTCATTAAGTGTGTGAAGATTACTTATTTTCAGTTCGAAATTTTATCAAAAGTTAAATGAGAAATATACAGCAAAAAGAAACTTCAGCATCTTTAACCCATACATTTTTCGGACCACGTTTTTTTTACGAAAAACGATTATTTCCGTTCGCAATAAATCGATTTTAGTCAGAAAATCAAGTTTGAAATTTATGTCGCTTAAGCTTTTTTGGCGGCTATGGCACGGCATGCCAAACACTTTTTGAAGCCTAGCAATATATGTATGTATGTATCTTGTTAAAAGAGCAATGCATATATTGGGTGTTTTTTATTGAGGTATATAACTTTAAGTTGGCATCACTTTTTTAACTGGCGGCCATTTTGTCAGCTGTCAAGTGATTAATATTTAGTTTGGTTTGCCATTTCATCATGAACAGGTTGACAAAAGAACAACGCTTGCAAATCGTGCAAATTTATTTCGAAAATAATGGTTCAGTTCGCGAAGTTTACCGCAAGCTCCGTCCATTTTATGGTCGACAGAGCAATTAATTCGGTTAACCATGGATCGTTTTCGCACTACGTTTACTCTATGTGATAATACGCATCCGCTGAAGTCGCTCGTCTACGCCAACAAACCAGAAACGTTAGGGGACTTGGAAGCCAACATTCGTGGCGTTATTGCCAACATACGGCCCCATATGCTCGAAAAAGTGGTTGAAAATTGGACCTGTAGAATTGGCTTTATTCGAGCCAGCCGCGGCGGCCACATGCCCGAAATCATATTTAAACGTTAATGGCATAAAATTATCCTTCCAATAAAGCCAAATTGATGGACATTAAAACGATTTTCTTGTGTTTTATTTCAATTCGAAGTTCTATACCTCTAAAAAAACACCTATACATAAAATACTAAGCCAAAAACACAATACAAATTCTTCTATACGCATTTCGTTCCCGCTTTTGGAACTCATCAGTAGACTTCAACCCAAAAATAGTATTAACCCGCAGTTTTTAACTTAATATTTAAGTACGTCTTTAGCTAATGTTTATTAAAACTTAAGTTTTATTTAAATAGGGTTTCAGTTTTTCAGTGTGAAAATGTGTGGGTATTTAATTGTGATAAAAGTATGGTAGCACTATTAAATTGTGTATATATTTGTAATAAAAGTACGGTACCACTATTAAATGTCAAAAAATGTAAACAACTTTTTCACTTAACAGCTGCAAAATGAAAATGGTTTGGTCTACTTCTTATTGTACGTGGACGCCGCAAAATTTGTCTTCTTTATCTGAATTCATTGTTTTAGTTGATATTAATAATAACACAATCACAATCACGAGTTTATTTATTGTATATTTTTATAAAATAATGAAAAAGTTCAATGTGCAATTTTCATAATTTGCAGAACTGTCAAAATCATATGGTAGTATGAAAAACTTAAGTTTCACTTAAATGGATGGGGTCGGCGATTTAAGTCATATTTAAATAGGATCTGTAAAAATGAATTTTTTTAGTTAAATGGAACTTAAGTTTAAAACCCGTTTAATTTTTAAGTTAAAAATTGCGCATAGGAGTCTTACTATAAACATACGAAGTAAAATTTTTTGGGTTAAAGTCTACTGATGAGTTCCGAAAGCGGGAACGAAATGCATATAGACAATTGCTTAACCATAAAAACAAGCCAAATCTTCAAATTAATAGCTAACAATTATTATTTTTAATATGTACGAATTTATACAACTTACCAGTACATTAGGTACATACATGTGTATACCTATATATGTACATATGTATATTTGTGACTGACAAGAAAAAGTTATTTTAGCATTAAAATTAGTTTAGTTATTATCAGGGCTCGAATTTCGATAAAAAGTCATATATTTTTTGCAGTTGATTTAAGATTGATCTACACATAGGAATGCCGCATAAACGACTTTCTTTTAAAAATTAAAACTTTTTTTGGTCATTTTTTGCACATTTTAGTTTCAGGTAAGTTTTTTATTATTTTAAGTAATTTTTCCAGTTTTTTACTTTTTAGGTAAAATTTTCACATACATATGTATTTTTTTGTGGAAACTGCGCGAAACTAAATGTATTTGACAGAAGTTATTAAAAATCAATTTTCGGGGTAATAGTAAGCAATGTGGCAAAATTCTTATTTATCCACTACATGAACTTTACTAAAAATTCTTAGCAACGATTGCCAATTAGGGGAGTAGGGAGCACTTATTTTAGCACACTAAAAGGAACACTGTTCTCTGCTTTTTCATTTTACGCGCTAATATAGTATAATATACCGGCAATCCCACGACGTCTGCAACGTTCGACTTGTCGCACACTTTTTAGAACAAAAACAAATTTTAATATTTTGTTGTTATTTCAAATGTAAGGTCGAATGTTGTCGACATCGTGAAATTGGCCCAATGACTGCCCAATATGATATAAGCACTTTTTTCTTGTGGCCACAGATATAATGAACTACATAAAACAATTAAAAGACCAACAGGAGCTGGCGTGCAGAAATTCTTTCCTTTCATATTTCTCTGACAACCATCTCAGAAAGAACTTCCCTTAGTTATAGAGGAACTGAGATATTAAATTACCGCCAAACTTAAAGATATGCTGCACGACATTTAAGAACTAGTTAGAAAAAATATTGATTAGTTTCATGCTCATGTTTATTTCAACATGTATGTATGTGCTATACATACATATGTATATACATATATCGTGGTTGAAGATATTTAATTTATAATCTATGACCATAATCGCGAGTTTCGAGAGCCGAAAAGAAACACTCACGAACACATCTCCAGTTTTTACAGATCTCAACTTTTTCGAAGCGAGCAAGGCTTTAACTTACTTTAATAACGGATATAAGAACATCTCTTATAAGATATCCTACATGAAGACTACTAGTCAATTGACTAGTCATTTGACTAGTAGCGATAACAGACACTTCAGTCACAGTCCCCAGTTTGTTTATTAAGGGCTTGGTGAAAAAAATGACCAAAGCATTTGTGGACGTGTGATTTTTAATCTCCCTCTAACTTATTAATTTCTTATAAGAATAAATATAAGAACGGATAGAGAAAGCGCGATGTATTTTTCGCTTCTGCCAGTAGAAAGTTGTTTTCAGATGTGTAAGTAAAATCTTTAGAAAAAAAACTGATGAAAGAAAGTTTTAAAAACTTAAGATGATAAACATATTCATCGACGTGTTCTTAAAAGATTTTTTTGATAAGCCAAACACGATGCTGATAGTTTCTAATTTTGTTCGAACATACATATATGGAGTATTTCACCTGACAAATTACTCCACGTCTTTGCTAGGACGTATGCATAATTAAGTATGTCCAAATTTTTCATGAGCTTACCTGATAAGATGCTGCGAATTTGAAGAACTCCATAGAAAGTTAACGTATGGTGTCGAATCACATGAAATATAACAAACTTGTCGGTTCCATCATTATTTTTTAACATGAAAGAATCTGACTATCAAGGATTCTAGTTGCTCGCGAACACATGAGCTTTAGCACTGGCATAAAACTCTCGTTTTCTTTCAACGATTAGTTAGTGAAAAAATTTCGTTTGTATTAGTTTCAGTCATTCATAACCCTGGTGTTAAAGTAATCGACCGAATCCTATACCGGGAAAGCGATATTACACAACATCACCACAGAGATCTGCGCTGAATGACGCAGATCCGACTAAGCCGACCTGCCGAATAGCTTGAACACCTACCGCCGCCATTTATTTTCGTCTGGAAATTAGCCACAGATTAATATAAAAAAACTGCTTTTATATACATATATATCTTGAAAAGAATTTATACTTTTGTATTAATGCAATTTGTAAATTTTTCACTTATCAATGTAACGTCGGAATATTTATTTAATCAAACAAATATTTTCACACAAAATTTTATTTTGATGCACACTTAACTTGTACTTTGTGGTCAACTGCAGACTAGAGCTGGCAAATTATCGATAGCACTATCGATAGTTTGGTTTCCATTAAACTATCGATAGCTTTTTGCCGATAGCGATACTATCGTTGAAAAAAATTATTACCAAGTTAGCAATAAACTCGATAAAATTTAACATATTTCTTTTATTGAAAAGTCATATGGCTCATTAAGTAACTCTACTGAGTTGTATATAAATTGAAAAATAAATTAATTTTTTTCAAAACTAGTTTTTTGAAATATGACGTTGTTTAAATAAATGAGCAATATGTATTGAAAAATAGTCCACCCACTTGCAATATAATTGTGCAATTTTCCGTATTGTACAATAATATCGCCAATGTGCATGCCATGTTCGAATGTGGCACAATACATTGGCAAATATCAAAAGACTTTTGATTTTTATTGCACAATCAAGACAATTGTATAATGCGGTGGCAACATTATTGAATGTTATTTACTTTTTTACTGTCAGGAAAATTTGGCAATATTTTCTTTGCAAATATTATGCCATTTATTCCATAGTATAGCTCTAAACGACAATAATATGTATAGCAACATATGAAATAATATTGTATAATGGATGGGCCGCTTAAAATCATGTTCATACGGATAGAAAATATCGAGGTTTGTTCTCTCATTCACGATTCGCGAGAATATTGATTGAACTATAAGAAATTTTGTTTCATTCTAAATCTTGTGAAATATTTTGATAACAAATTACCGGCAATTTATCTGAACTGGCTATGAAAACAAAATTATTATATAGATAAATATGTATAATAAAACAAAAAATAACTGTGTGCTTAAAATTACAAAAATTAGAATCGAATTAAACATACAATTTATAATTTTTACCTAATTTTTTTATCCTTCTATATACATCAAAAAGAACTGTCAAACGAATCACGAATGCGTCGTGTGAACGGTACCATTTGCAATCGTGATTCAGAGACCGAACCAAGTGGTTGCCGTGTGAGCAAAATTATAAAAATAATAAAATAACTCGATAGTATCGATAGTTTTCCAACAAACTATCGAAAATATCGAATGGCGTGACTATCGATAGTTTGCCAGCTCTACTGCAGACCTGCTACATGCACACAGTGTTACCATGTCTATAGGAAAGTGTATCATATTTTTTAAAGCATGTCACAGACGAAGGAACATTAGTAGAAATTGCAATATAATTGCAAAATTTTTCGTATTGTACGATAATATCGCCAATGTGTATGTCATATTCGAAGGTGGCACAATATATTAGCAAATATCAAACGGCTTTTGATCTTTATTGTACATTCAAGACAATTGTGTAATGTGGTGGCAACATTGTTGAATGTTGTTTACTTTTTCACTGCCAGGAAAATTGGGCAATATTTTCTTTAAAAATATTGTGCCATTTATTGCATAGTATAGGTCAAAATGACAATAATATATACCACAACATATGCAATAATATTGTATAATGCATGGGGCGCTTAAGAAGTTCAATAATAAGGGATTTATAAGCAAATCGTACAAAGAAAATAATCGGCAAAAATGTCGGAAGGTGACGAAATTCAAATTCTGTTTATCAGGTCAAGACAATACTCCTGTGCCTATGTTGTGCAACTTTGGTGAGAACTTTTCTTATTTTTTTTATTTTTGTTATCATTCTGTGAAACCAGGATGAGTAACAAAATACTTAGTTCCATGCTCATGTTTCTTGTAAGCTTCTTTCAGGTTTTGTATGAACCAGCCTATGGAAAACAGGACAACCAATATAATTGTTTGAGTGTATTAATACCTCCTGTAGTGTGATTCACTAACTTTTTTTAACGATAATCGCATCGTCAAAATGATTATAACGAAAATTTATCGAATTTGCTATTCAGTAACATTTTTAACGATATTCGCTGCAGCTAACATTAACAGCTGTGTCGTTATTTAAGCCACATAAGCTATCGTTAAAAAGAAGTTACAGAATCACACAATCGTTTTTGCACGCGACAAAATGTATAGACAAATATTACTATTGTCGGATCGTTAAAAGTTACCGTTGTTTTGCCATTTTGGATTAGCCCGATTTTCTCGAAAACGGCTCGGTTTTTGTTTTGTTTTCCCGCTTTGAATTCGCAAAATCAGTGTTAGCTTTGTTGATATCAGTTGATGTCTTATATAAAATACCCAAAAAAGTGGGAACACACTTTTTCCCGGTTTTTAATTCCCAAATTTCTTCATTCCCGACGTTGCCAATTTAGCTCGTTTTAATTATGCCAAACGCGCTTTTTTTCGTCTTAGCGCGTTTAGTATTAAAAAAGCGCTAAATTAGCGCGTTTTTAATAAAGTCATCATCATTTCAGTTCAATACTTTTTTTAAACTATTTTTGAATAAATTCAACAACTTTCTAGTATTCAAAACTCATAAAATGTTTTAAATTGGTTAATGATTCAGCTGTCGCAAATAAAATTCCCTTGACTGTGGTTAGAATTAAAAACGCATTTTAATACTGTAAATGGAAAGTATTTTAAAATTTCACAACTAAAAATATATCCTCGTACTCGTGACAAAGAAAAAACTATATAACGTATTAAGCATCTATTCTAGCAGAAGTACAAAAAGCATTTCAATCACAAAACTATTCGACAATTTATATATGTAAAGCGGCCCATCGCCTTGGGCCCATTCATAATACAATATTATTGCATATGTTGTTGTACATATTATTTGTCATTTTGACCTATACTATGTAATAAACGGCACCAAAGTAAATTTATATAAAGTATATGCAACTACTCAGGTGATTCATTTTTTTCTCGTTTCGTGGCAATGCATGAATGTCAAAAGTTGTTTACAATTTGCGTATGCCATTTTGTTTTGTTTTGCTTTGTTATACACAATTGTGTATACTGAAAACGTATGTGAAAAAGTTTAAATAAATTTTTACTTAAAAATGTGTTACAAAACATTTAAAAATAATTATATTTAATTATTAAAGTACATATGTATTCTTTATTATACTTATTTCACAAATTAAAGGTTTATCAATTAATAAATTTACTTTGGTTTTGTCTATCCACACATTTTCTTTTTGTTGTATGCAGATCTGGGACTATTGCATTAAATAAGCGCATTGACCATTTTCCCACAATAAACCAAATCAATGCAAATGCAAATTTATTACATTAGCACTAACTTTAATAATATTAGTGCAATTTTTCTTCCATTTTACTAAACATTGCATTGCTATTTTTAGTGCACTATTTTTGCACCACTAAACACATTATGAATAGTATTATTGCATTATCAGTGAAACATATAGTGCAAAATAAAACGTAAATGTTTACATACATAAAAACATACGTACATACATAAATATGTAAATTTTTTCTTATGTACATATCGTCATCCAAGACGAAAAATCATATCACTACGTTTTTTATAATTTTTCGAGAGAAAGACAAAACTTGATGTAATTGTTTCAAGCGGTAGAATTTTTCGTTTATAAAATCACCATTTTTTAAGATATAACTTTACAATAAACGAAAACCTAAGTTCTGATCTTTTGTCAATTGCACGGTTTTTCAAATAAGCTCGAGATGCAACGTACTTGAGGTATGAAACTTTTTAATTTTTTTTAAATTGGTTCTGTAATCTAGTTTGTGTTTATATTGACAGTTTTTTTTTCTTTAATTTGTATGTACGTACTTATAAAAGTGTCCCCAATGAACTTTAGTGTATTTTATATTTTTTATTTGTGCTATCTCCTAAAAATATTTTCACATTTTGTTAAATTTTACTGTGTACAATATGTGATAGTGCAATAATATTGCATCACTTCATGATGTGCTTAGTGGCAACACAAAATTAGTGTATTTTTTGTCATGCGATTAGCTGCTAATGCAATATTAATCCATTACTTTTAAGAGATTTTATTTAAGTGCAAAAAATAGTGCACTAAAAGCATCAAATTTAAATTTGCACTAAAATTTTTGTTTTTCAATCAGTGCCCAGGTCTGGTTGTATCCATCTGTTTTTGACATTCATCCATTATTCTTACACAAACAAATCGCCTGTTGTTTTTGTACTTTCTTAGTTTTTGTAGACCTGCATATACTTTATATAAATATGCTTTGCACATTGCCGATATTTTTGTACAATGCGAAAAATTGTGCAATTATATTGCAAGTGGGTAGGCCGCTTAATAAGTTATTACAAAGTTTGACAAATAATATAAAAATAAAAACTAACCCTCTTATGCAAAAACGATTGTTAAATTTAAGGTTGATTTAACAAATGAATTTTGTATGGCAAAACCGGTTTTAACGCATGCTTTAACTTTAACAATCGTTTTTGCATAAGGGTGTAAGGATTTCGATTACTTGTATAAAATGATGTTAGTGATTTAGGATATAATTTCGAAGAAACAATATTATAGTCTAAAAAGAGCACAAAAAAAATCAATTGTATTTACTAATACACATGTACATATATCGACTTTTATTAAAATTTAATTTAGCGTGTTCAGTGTTGTCAGATATGGCGATATCTCGCCAAACATGGCGATGAAAATTGTGAAATGGCGTTTTACTTGGCGATATTTTAATTCCTTGGCGATATTTTTACGATTTGAATAAAATAGAATGTTAAAAATTTAAAATATTTTTGTAAGGAATTTTTTCTACAACATCAAATATTTCGTGCATGAAACTCTAAATGTTGTGACTCTTTATGTCAAGCAAAATTTTCTTAAATCCAAGAAGTTTTAAAAAAATATGGCCCACAAAATCTCATTTGGTGTTTATGAAACACAGTGGGAAAACTTTCTTTTATTAATTAGAACTTACATTTTGATAATGAAGCACCAAAAAGCCTGCACGAGTTCTCGCCTAGAGCGTATGAATACGACGATGCTGCTGGTTCTTACCACTTCAAGGATAATATATGTGTTCTGAAATATACATTTAAGTAAATGTTACTTCAGTTTTATCACAATATTTAAATAATAATTTTTATCTTGGTGTTCAAGTTCAATTTATCCTATTTGGATTGAATTGGAAAAATTGTAAGCACTTTTCTTAATTTTGCTTAAATAATATAATTTTTATGTTTTACGATAGAAGTTACCTACTGAATTTAAAATTTAACAATATTTGTAATGTAATTACAAAATAAAAAAATATTTTTGTAGCTATAATTTAATGTTTTATTATTTTGGCGATATTCGACAAATCATTTGGCGAGAAGGCTCAAAATAAATCTGACAACACTGCAAGTGTTAAACGTGCTAAACGACTTTTGTGACAAACGGCGTTGGACAAATTAAAAAAAAAATTGAATGTGCAACTAAATTTGATGTAATTATTAAATATTAATAAGATATTGGAAGTTGTTAAAAAATAATAAAAGCTTTTAACATGCAATATAGGTTCTGAAGATTTAACTTCTGTTCTGTTTTCAGATTGGACAAGTTCCCTTACACCACCCTCATCGAGAATAAATCAATCGCCATCAAATCTAAAACCAACTCCCACTACACCATCATCAATCACTGCATCTGTGTACAACTCTCTTCATAGTCCAATAGAACATTTTGACGTTGTTGATGGTCTTAAGCCGCAACATAATCCAGATTATATTAGCACACACACAACTTCCAGTCAATCTCACTCCCAGGATTCGGTCATGGAAACAGCAACTGCAGTCTCTGCAACCCAAAGACATTGCATTGAGGAACCTGGCATTGCTCATTACACCTACAACAATAATCTTCTATACTGTTCACCCAATACAACAGTTCACACCACCGCAACAACAGCTTCGAATCACGCATCGTGTCATTCACCACTGAACGGCATACCTATTACCGCTTTCACACCCTCGCCGGTTTCTTCGAATCTGTCCACACCCACCGAAGCCACAGAACATTTTGGCATGGCACATGATAGCGATGTGGATGCAACTGCCGTTAATGAACTTTCGCAGCGTTTGCAGTCTGAGTTGCGCGCAGCTAAGAGTCGTCATTTGTCATGTACTGAAGTAACCTTGCCTTTGGATTTAACACCTCGTATAGCGGCAAATATTATTAAAACATCAGAGAGAGAACCATGTGGTGTCCGTGGTTGTGCTGTTTATATCGATTTTGAAGATGGGACAGGCAGTGCCAGGTAAGATTTGAAAAATTGCGTACATATGTACATGAGGATGCACATACTTACATACATATGTATATTTGATTGTACGTATGCATGTATGCATACTGTGTGTGCATCATAGGTATGTATTAGTGATGCGCGAATATTCGTATTCGAATTCCCGAACATTCGTCTATTTTTAGATATTCGTATTCGCCAAATTTAGGCGAATACATAGGAATATTTTCCCCAAAAATAAAATAAATAAATGCATAAATCCTAAACGAAATTTATAAAAATGGGATAAAATATTTGTGTAGTTTGTAATAACTAAAAAAAGAAATTTACTTCAATTCAAACAAAACAAACTTCTTGTACAATTAACATTAAAAAATGTATTACGATGAGGTGTGTAAATAAAATCAACACCAACACTGATGATGAGGGTGGCGTTGGCTGAAGTAGTTAGCACGTTGACTACAAAACCGAAGGTCCTGGGTTCGAGCTCGGTCTCTGACAGTCATTAAATTAACAACCACACATTTTTCTGATGTGCATTAATGTCCTTTGTATCAGTTGTTGTGGGAAAAGTTCTAGTGCTGCAGGCATAAGGCACTGGTCACTAAAAACTACACCGACTTCATCAGATACTAATCCTAATGTAACATCAGAGCGCCCTGCTTCGTTGTGTAGCAGAATCATTGGCGAAGTAAAATAACCAATAAAATAAAAATGGCTACTAAACACAGCTTCAAAATTTAATACGCCTCATTTAACACCAGAAGGCGCTGCAACACTGCATTATCAAAAAGCGTGCAAAAAAGAGCAGATTTGTTAAAGAATAAAGCTTTCCTTCTCCATCTCTTCCTTCATCACCTGTACTCTATCACTATCTCTTCTCTATCACCCTCTCTGACTATCTTCTCTTCAACTAACAGGCAGCACAAAGGGATCATTGTATTGGACCCAAGTGAGCTGGACTCTAAATTTCACCCTTCCTTACCAGCAGCCTGCTAACCTAACCTAACCTAACTAACACTGATGATCGATGTCATTTGTTATCCATTTCCAGCCAAACAGTCTGCTTTAGTTTTCCGTGTTAATGAATTTACAGAATTTTAAAAACTAAATATTCCCCCTTATTCTATTTGGCGTCGGCAACATCGTCGTCAATTTTGAAACAACATCAATTTAACACAACGTCAATGCTAACTTTGTATTCCCTAACAGTGTTATGACGACGTTGCCTGTTTATCGATAAATACAATACACATATCTAGTATTTGAGTCAGGTGACTCATCTTGCTTACTATTTTGGGTAAAAGCGTTTTTGAATAAGTAAAAGCTTTGTAAATAAATTAAAATAAAACATTTTACTTTCCGATTGGGACGAAGAAAATAAAAAAATTTAATAGTGAAAAGATTTCTCAGACAAAATTCATGCATTTGTCAGTTACCAGATGAAAAGTATGTGATAAATTCAGTCATATATTTGGAAAATAATGAGTAATGTTCATTGTTTTAATGTTTTAAAGTTATTTTCGGCGGAATAAAACATCATTTAGGCATGTATTGGATACAATAGAGCCTATTTTTGGAAAAAATTTATCAGATCAACGTTTATTGGACCAAATCAGTACTAATTATTTATGTACGCCGCCTACTATTGCCTCGCAATCAGCTTTCTAATTGGTGGACCGAGGGCATTAAGTGTAGTCGCAACACTTTTCCACTTTTCCTTGAGATTATTAGAAACACTGCCCCTGCGGAATCCTATAACAGGAGAAGGATTCTTTTCCAACTCTTTTTTTTCAAATTGGTCGGGGTTGAGAATTTTAAGTTTGTCCATATTATATTTTTCACTTTTTTTAAGAAATTTATTTAAATAAATATGTATGTATACTTTGGTATTTTTTATATTTATTTATAATTCGTTGAGGTGTACACTAGTAATGAGCTATTTTTCAAAACGTGTTACTTTTTCACAGCGATTGAAAAATCACTAATTACAACTGTGACTGAATTTATCAAGTAACAGGTTTTGCAAATGTAGTTCTTTCATACAAACTGTGAATACTATTGTATGCTTACTTTACAGTAAATAAAGCTACCACATGAATTTATTTGTATACGTTCACCGTTTGTCGAGAAAAAATCGTCTAATCGTGTCAAATCTTCCTTTCTGGCAACTATGTATAGCTCTCACATTTTTGTATTTGCAATTTTACTGTCTCTCTGACTCTCATACGACAATTATCAACATTTGGTTGGGGTTGATGCTAATTGTTTGTTCTTGTCGCTCTTCTTATTAACATTTATCAAAATACCAATACTAATACATACTTTTAAAGCAGAAGAGCTGAAATGTGTTAAACCGTGATCACAGTCACCTTTTAATTTCACAACTGCTCTTATTAGATTTAGTCAAAATAACAGAACTGCTACAAACAAAATACTGTTAAACTGTGATCACAATCACAGTTTAAAAGAACAGCGATTTAGAAATCACGTTCACAAGGAGCAACATTATTAAAAAATCACAGTTTCGCTCAATACTAGTGTACACACAACAGATCACGATATCAAAAACACTGACGACAAAATGAACGGCAACATCAACAAAAAAGATTAAAAACGACGTCGTGTTATGTTGCCGACGCCGAATAGAATAAGGGTGATTATTTAATGACGACTATCAACATTTTGGATTGTTTTTATTTACCTAAATGTACGCGAACAGGAATAAGAAATTCTTTTTCATAAACAATTTTTCATATATGTATAATTTTGTAGCCGTAAATAGGTCCCCAATTTAATGTCTAAAAATTTCACACATGATATTCGTATTACCGAATATCATTTAAAATACTCGTATTCGTATTTGCGAATATCAAAAATTGAAATTCGGCACATCACTAGTATGTATGTATGTATATGCACATATGTACAGATGTGTATGTATAGATATGCAGTACGTTCCTAACGTCACTTAGTTTTTCTTTATTGCACGTTAATAGTTGCGTTTGTTTACTTTTCTAGTAAAATCCAGTAGTTGAGTAAATTTTGTCGTATACAGTCAGTCACAAAACTTTTTTAAAATACTGTTAACAACATCTTGGGCATATGGTCTAGTTACTCTGCCCTCTGCAAATTTACTTTGTTTGGGGTTTTTGCTGCATTAGATGCAAAAACAACGTATAAGGTCAATACTATACAAAATGTCAGGTGTCTTACTTTATTATTTAGTTCCCAAGATATTTCAAAATAAATATTTGGTATATATGGGAGCTGCCACTGCCACTTGTCTACTCCGTAATTTTATTTCCTTAAATTACTACTAATATTTAAAAAAAAATGCGAAATCGGTGCTGCTGTTTTGAATGAAAATATTTCGTGACATAGATGTGTACTTGGAGAGCCCGAAAAAAATAAAAGAAATCATTTACTGAGGACATGTCTAGTTTTGTCTCCAGCTCCTCAATTCTCAAATTTCTTGCATTCTGTTTTATTTTTTATTCCTATTAAAACTTATGTATACAAATTTTGACGCTTTTGAAATACAAAAACTTTATTACATTAACAAAAATCCCTATTCCTTTTTCTATATGCAGTTGTTTTGCTTTGCGGACACACAATTTTCCTTGTTCAGACTATACGGTACCATGATTTTAACAGTATCACAACCTTCGAAAGATGATACCGTTTTTGTTATCATATCGTTCTTTGGTTTATTGCGTTTATACAAAATGAAACAAAGTAAATTAAAAAACAAAACCGCTCAAGGCCTCACTCACAATAAACACTTTATTTCTTAAATTACATATATAAAATGTTCTGTTTTCTTTTACAGGCGCATTGCTTCCTTTAAAGTTGATCCAAATACTGTTTCAACTTTTGAATTGTTTTTAACATTAAAGCAGGACAAAAGTCGCTGGACTTCTTTATTGCCACAGTTTCTCAAGTAAGTGAAAAAATAACAACAACTTTTTCAATTACTTAACGATTAAAAAAATTACTGCCGCATTCCAAAAACAAAAATTTTGACTCAATCACTCGTGAAAGACAGATTGATATTTATTTTCGAATACGGCTGTAATGTTTTGTTACCATTTCATAAAAAATGTGTTTATTATTTATTGAATTTTGTTCAACTTAAAATGTGTCTTGTTTTATTCCTTTGCAGAAATCTTACCCGCAGTAGTACAATATTAATAAGTCCACATTTTACATTAACTAAACATAAGCTTTATGCCTGTGAATAGGATTTTTTTTTTTAAATAAATTAAAACAAAATGAAGCTAACAAGAACAACGTAAGAACAAAACAAAAAACCACCTAAAATGTACAAATGAAAGAGAGAACTGAAATCAGAAATAATTACAAAATTAAATTTAAAAAAATATAAAGAAAAACTAAATCAAATAAAGTTTCGAAACAATTAAAAAATAATAATAATAATAATAATAATAATAATAATAATAATAATAATAATAATAATAATAATAATAATAATAATAATAATAATAACTAAAATGATGAGCTAGGAAAGAGGCATTGTCAATTGTGTTTAATAATATTATAATATAAGTAATGATATTGTTAATACTAGTAAATAGTTAATCCCTCCGATTAAAATGAGAATGAACAAGTTTTCGAACATGATAATAATGAAGTTGAACAACAATGAATGCTTTAATTTTTCCTTTTTACCCTTCCCTCCCGCGTCCTGTCTCTGTTTATAACCTTATAGTAAAATTTATATTTTTGTGACAATGTCATCATACAGAAACAATACAAAAATCTTACAATACTGGAAATCTTCGGACCACATTTTCACTTACAATCACACTTGCTGATTTCTCTGCATATATCAGGAAAAAAAACTTCTCGATGAAAAGGAAAACTTCTCAACTCAATTGTTAAATACAAATATTGAAAAATATACATATTTATTAAAAGAAAAATCATATTATCTTTACTTTTTTACTATATGCCGAAAAAATTACATACATACCAACATAATTTCTTTGGAAAAACACCACTAAAAATAAATAACAAACACTATACTTCTTTTACACTTTACTTTAGATAAATTAAATGAACACACAACAACAACAACAACAACAAAAACTGCTGCTAAAACGCAGACAGTATTAAACAACAAAAATTATTATAATACACCAAATATTACAATTTTAGAAAAATAGTAAAATAAAAATTTGACTGACTTTTTCCCCCAAAAAGTATAAAAACAAAATGAAATAAAACAAAATTAACAAAATTCTTTGTTTAACAAAGTCATGCAAAGAGCAACAATAACAATTTAGACAGTAAAACAATAAAAAATAGTATTTAACAATTTAATACATGTTCTATATTAATTAAAAAATAAAAACAACTAGATTACTACTTCGTTTTTAACATTCCCATTTATGAAAACACTTTTAAACCCGCAAATAGCAACCAAACAACTTAAAGGAAACGGAAATAAATACAAGTATCAAACAGCAAAAGCTGTAGGGATTATTTCTATGTTTCCTTAACATGAACTTCTGCTTATCTTCCTTCATTTAACCAAAAAGCAAAATAAATTCTTAAATCACAAATAAAATAAAACACTCTATTTTAGCCAGTATTAATAACATATTTTTCAACATGAATATAATATTGTAAAATGAAAAAAAAAAATCAACTTTAGTATTAAATACAAAAAATTGTTTTCACAAATTCCCACAATATTAACTAAATGAATAAAATATGTAGTAGATATTAAGCAAAAGAAAAATGAAATAGCGATAATGTGTTAAACAAAATTCAAACTTTAATTTGTAGCTGAGATCATACTCAAATTAACTGATGATAAATAATTCATAGAAATACAAACAAAAACAAAGTCGATGTGATATTAAACTATAAATAAAATTGTAATAGTAATAATATGCATAAGTAATTTATATAAAAAAAGCAAATCTCGAATGTTAAAAAAATAACAAAATCTTACTTGCGATTTATGTTAACTTTTCAATTTGTTTTAAGTATGTATTTTCTGTTTGTTTTCCTAAAAATTTATTTATAAGTTAATTCCTTCCTCATTTCTTCCATGTTTGTATATGTGTGTTTTTTTTAATTAATCTTTCTTTTAAATATATAAAATTATAAAATTAAATTTCACTCCCTAAATATATTTTTTATTATTTGGTAGTAAATTTGCCATCTTAGACAACAAGATTATTTTTTTTAACGACAAAATTAATGTGTCTATTATCCCGTTTATACGCACTTCTTATTTGCAAATAAAAGTCGAAAGCGTTGCCGTATAACTTTTTTATTGTAAGTTAATAACTCAATTAAACTATTTGCAAATAGCTGCGTTAGTTTTGTTTTGTAAGAAATATCATGCACAGATAACAATGTGTCCCAATATATTACACAGATTGTTGTGTATGCTATCTACGTATAAACGGTGAGTTCATTATTTACAAATAGTTTTATTTGCAAATATAATTTGCGTATAAACGAGGTATATGAAATAATAATGAATGCATTTTATATTTTTCGTAAATCCTGGTTTTAAAAATTTCTCTGGAATAGTTTTTGAAAATTTTATATCTAAAAAAACAAGTTAAAAAATGCATTTGAAAAGTTTTCAAAGCTATCCACTGTTTTTTTAATCTATACATACATATTTGAGCTGACACTGCGCATCATAACTTTAGCTACACTTTCAATAACCTAACCTATACACAAGTTTATGGTAATCTGTATAACCTACTAAATCCATAAGAGAATAAGTATTATAGTAGAAAAATTAATCACAATAGATTAATTAACTCTACCTGCTTTTATAAAAATTAAAACCAAATAACGTTTAACAATTTCTGTTAATTACACTAATGTAATTGTAAAATTGCAAAAAAAAAAAAAATTTAAATTGATGTGTAATCAATTACAAAACGTCGTAATCATTACTACCCAAATCTGATACATCCAAAACAAACAAAATCCTCGTGTTCTTTTCAATATTAATTCTCACGCCATGTTTTGTTTTCATTCTCTAAAAATCAATCAGTAATACTGTCTTTTTTTATGATATTTCATGCTATTTGTTGAATGATACTTTGCTTAATTCATAAAACCTCTTGTATCTTTGTATCGATTTTATTATTTATATAAAAACGAATAGTGTAAAATTTGTTATTGCATATATTATATTTTCATATAAAATTTAAATACACTATTACACTTTTATTTCATATGTTTTTAAAATGTATTTAGAGAGAGGCTCTCTGAGAGAATTTGTGTGTAGCTTGTTCTTCTTTTGTTATTAAAAATACAAAATACATTAAATGATGAAACAGAATAAAGTCTGCAACTTCAGGAAAATCGCTCCCAAATTAATAAAGCACATAATAAATAACATCGTCAGCAATAACTTCAAATGTTTTCTAAGTTTTGTTTAATTTTCTTTTGTGCTTATTTTTCTTTGCAGTTTTGTTTACAAAATGTATGAAATTTATTGAAAGTATGGTAACATTTTTGAGAGAATGAGTACTTATATGTGGTAGCATAAGAAAAAACGCTCTCAAAATAAAATAGATTCATCTCACGATTGCTCTCGGGGCTGCTTTTTTGTGCCAATTTGTATGGAAAATGTGCTTATTCTGTTTAATCATTAATACACTACACACAGGGTGTTCACAGTTAAAAAACAGAAAGTGTACTTTATACACAAATACACGATACAAATTGTTGCGAATTAAGCATATATTTGTTAATAGGAGCAGTAGAAAAGAACTGTTTTAAAAATACATAACGCCTTTTGCCGCTTAATTTTTGTATCTTCTAATAAAATAAGTTTCTCTGTTTATGATTTGATTAGGCTAAAGTTCGTATAGCTCTTTAAGCCAAATTAAATGTGATCATTTTTAAGGAAAAAATTTCACTAAAGACAAATTTCAAATTGTACGAAAACCGCCACACCTTCATCATAAGCGTTCCTGTTTTTGTTCCACTGTGTGTGGTGTCAATTGGTGCAAACATCAAATGCAAATAGAATATGTAATTTTTTTTGATTCATCATATTCCAATTTAATTTATAAATTTAAATAAAATTATTTGGTTTTTTATTCCATACATTAATTTTCTGCATTAAATTTTTATAGAAACTAATTTTGTGCCACGCGAAAAAAATATCACAGCTTTCGAACCAAGAGATTCTATCTATCATAAATATTCGAAGTCTTATAGAGTTGACTTAAGGCTACAAATATAATTTTAATATATAAATTCAATTGAACTATAATGAATTTTAATCAGTAATAATTTCTTACTCAGGTTTAAGTTGAGTATTTTAATTTCTTATAGAATGAAATATTTTTATTAATCAATGTGATCTAAAGAAGAAGAAAAAATTATACTAGACATTAGCTGTGGGAAATATCGAAATTTTTCTGTGCGACAGCACCCATGTCTATTTATTACTTGGGCAGAGTTTGGTGTTAACATCAGCTATTTAACATAAATTTTTAATGAAATGGAATATGAGAAATGATTGTATTATTATTATTTTAATTTTTATGTTCAGGTTAATTAATTTTTTTTAAGTGGAATCTTTTAAGGATATAAAAGGATATTTATTTTTAAATGGAATTTTTTTTTAATATTTTTGTTCAGGGTTAGTAAAATAAACGTTTATATTCCCTTTTCTTTGATACCATTATTGCATAACAAATACTTACATATGTGAATGTGAAAAACATACTTATTTAAAAAATGGATCCTTAAGAAATGTAGAGTGCTGTAAGAAGTAAAAAAGATGAGTTACGCGGTTTGATTATTTTTGAGCCTAAAATAAATAGCGCAGCTTTCGAACTGAGGGACATAGAATCATATACATATGTATATTCCAAGTAGGGATGAGCGATTTTTCGAAACCTGTTACTTTTTGACAGGGATTGAAAAATCACTAATCACAACTGTGACTGAATTTATCAAGTAACAGGTTTTGGAAATATAGTTCTTTCATACAAACTGTGAATGTTCTTGTATGCTTACTTTACAGTAGATAAAGCTACCACATTAATTTTTTTATACCTTCACCGTTTGTCGAGAAAAAATCGTCAAATCGTGTCAATTCGTCTTTTCTGGCAACTATGTATAGCTCTCACATTTTTTTATTTGCAATTTTACTGTCTCTCTGCCTCTTATACGACAATTCTCAATATTTGGATGGCTTTGATTGCTAATTGCTTGTTCTTATCGCTCTTCTTATTAGTATTTATCAAAATACCAATACTAATAAATACTTTTAAAGCAGAAGAGCTGAAATGTGTTAAACTGTGGTCACAATCGCAGTTTAAAAGAAGAGCGATTTAGAAATCACGTTCACAAGGAGCAACATTATTAAAAAATCACAGTATCGCTCAATACTAATTCCAAGTCTTATAGAGTTGACTTAGGGCTACAAAATATAGTTTTTAATTTTGTTTATGGGGAAACTTTCGAGGATATGGCAGGATATAATTTTAATTACATTTTTTTAATATTTTTGTTTTTATGATAACATCCTTCAACCATATATGGCTCATAAAAGGCTCGGTTAAATTAATGCTTAAATAAATATATTAAAAAAAAAAACATCCTTAGAAATGTATGGTCCTTTAAAAAACTACAAAATATGAGGAAATGAAAAACCAGATACGTAGTTTAATTATGTCTTGTGCCTAGATTAATGGGCGTATAGTCTCGTTGCTGCCAAAAAGAAAATATTGAAATTAGGGATGTAACGAATACCAGTTTAGCTTATGCGAATGCGAATAATACATTTTATTTTTGCGAAAGCGAATGCAAATATTACAATACTTTACACTTTATTTACATAAGTTGAGCCGTGAATTGAGCAAATATTTATTAATTTATTAAAAATACAAATTCTTAATACAGAAAGATATATGAAATTATATTAAACTAAGTATAGATAATAATTAAAATTAAATTTCCAAAATGGTAAGCAATCAATCCATACGTACTTTGGCCCTAAGGCCTGGTACTTTAATCAACATTTCATGTGAAATGCTGTCAAAATACATATTAAGAAAAATTGGAATGAATTGGTCATGAAAAAATGTTGCAGAAGTAATACTCTGAAATATATCTTCAACATTTTAAGTTTTCATGTGAAATAATATGAGTGGCACTTGTTGGCTTACATTTCAAATGTAGAAAATACTTTCGCGCAAATTAAACACTGAATTTTCTTTTTCAAAAATCTAAAAATATTTCCAAACACCGCTGCATCTTGGTTTCAGTTTGATACTTATAAGAACTTATTTATAGAAAATTTTTCCGCTAAAATTTTAAAGCTTTGATTAAAATATTTATGTGTTTTTGACATTTGTTAATCGTCAACTATTTTCGTAAAAGAAGTACAAACTTTTTTTTTTTTGTCTTAAGTATTCGCTTAAAATGTTCGCATACATTTTAGCGAATGCAAATAGCAAAAGCATGCGAAAGCGAATGCGAACATTCGTTGCATCCCTAATTGAAATATGTCGGACAATGATTTGTTAAAATGATTTTAATGAAAATTATAAAAAAAGACATGTATGAACACAAACGCGAAAAATCCATTTATGAAAATTTCGTATGCCTAATGCAGTTAACATATTAACCATGCTACTTCAGTTCAGATCAGAGACTCAGAGACTTTAAGTCTTGTGTATGGAAGATCGAAAATAAAAGAAAAATAAAATTACTAAATCTAGAAAAATATTTTTGATTTACATATAGTTTTGTAAAATATTGATAAAGCAACAATATTTTTATATAAATGAGACAGTAAGTCCCCGTCAAGACTTGCAATTTTTATTGCAGCAATTCTTGAGTTAGTTGGTGAGTAAGGTGAAATGATTGCGGAGGGGTGCACAGTGTAATGTGCTCAGCAATTCTCTTTTGTTTTCAAATACGGACTTGTTAATTTAAAGTTGGTAGGTGTATTTGACGTTTTATATTAGTTTTGTATGAAAAATACAAAATATTACAAAAATTCAATAGAATTGTTAAATTTTTCAGCGAAATTTGTGGTTGAGTAAAATTTGTTCAATACAAAATTTTCAAACCAGAATTTCATAATGTGGATACTAATGCAATTTCAAAGCACAATTTTAAAAAATTGCAGCCTCAAAAATTGCAAATCTAGACTAAGGGGACTAAGATAAAGCAATTTGAAATAATTGGCTTGTAAATTAAAAACACTTTGTTCCTGGGGTAGTGCTAATATCTAAAACCAACATAGAAAAGTAGATCTTCGTTTAGAAAATACACAAAAAACATTTCTACATATAATTTTTTTAAATTTTATTTATATAAAACGCACACAAAAGATACCATTTCACTAACAGTTTAAAGAAAGCGGAATCCAAATAAAAGCTATAACGACTATTTTTCAGTGTTAAAAGCAAAAAATAAAAAATTAAATTGCTCTGAAATTAGAACTCACGGTTGCAAAATATTCGAATTCCCTCGAGTTCTAATTTACGAGCGTCTACTGTATAATTAAAGTAGGATTATAGTTTTCTCACACAATAACAAAAAGCTTTTACAACACTAATAATATGCAATTTAAAAAAAAATTAAAATAGATGTCTTAATGATAATTTTATTATTTTACTAGCTGAGCCCGCCAAACGTTGTCTTGCCCTCAGTTATGTTATTTTCGTCATATTTCATCAAAACCGGTCGAAAGTCACTTTCGCATGCGGTCAGGGGACGGTTGAGTGGACAGATAGACTGGGGGGTGAACAGCATACTCACGTTAAAATGGCTCATTCACTCAAAGAACGTCATAACTCAAAAAATGGAATTTTTGAGTTAACGATACAGAATTAATCCACATATTGGTCTTCATATTGTGTAAAAATTTTATACAAATGTTTTTTTACGCAACTGTTAAAAACAAAATAAAATTTTCTTTTTTTTTCGTATTGTGGAACCAACTACCTGCGGAGGTCTTTCCTGTCACTACCAGCGTGAGAAATTTTAAATCAAATGTCCACAGACACTAGTCCCTCTATTCTCCTTCCCTATAACCTATTTTCCTAGTTCTAGCACAATGCATTGCATGAGTAGGGGTTATCGGTTATCCCCTGAGTGCTGGTCCTATTAAAAAAAAAAAGTTGTTTGTAAATTGAAAACTAAACTCGTTTTCTGGCAAACAATTTTTTTTTTGAGTTATGACGTTGTTTGAGTAAATGAGCGATATCTGATTACGTCTGTAAGTATTTTTTTTTAACTTCACGAAAAATACAAACTCGGCTAAAGTTATGGAGTGTTATGGAGTGTAATTTACAAACATGTATGGATTTATTTTTATTTATTAAAAACACAAAATGCTGATCTCTTCTAAAGGTACGATCAGATGAGATCACTAAATAATGTAAAGTTAAACAATTTTATATTTAAAATAAAATAAAATAATTTACTAATATATTTGATCGCACCTCAATTAGTTGTTAAACCAAAAGTGAAGAACATTTTGTCTATTTAAGAACACTGCTAAGCAAATTCTTAAATATTTAATCAAATTATTGTCGTTAATTAATCGGCCCAATTATAAATATTGTCAAGAAATTTATATCTCAGGGAAAATATTTTTCTCAAAAAATATTCCTCTAGTTAAAAAAAAATGTGATAAAACAACGAAAATATGTACTCGTATATCAAAGAATTTGTTTTTAAAGCAAGGAAAGAGGACGAAAATAGTGAGAAATATTGTGTGATTTTTTTATTATTCATAATTGGGCTTTATAACAAAAACTTAAACAAAATGCTTTTTCAATGTATGTAAAATGAACAAAGTCATCTGTGTTATAAATTTAAATTTAAGATATAAAGAAGCTGAAGAAAAACAATTGAACAAATAATAAATAAGCAAAAATATATTAATGTACTTTTTATTTTTAATAAACACTTTTTTGTTACTTAACTTTTGTTTGTTGCAATTATATATTATTGTGGTGTATAAAAGCTTTGGCCATTTGCTGAGGTTTCAGCAGAATTTTATGTTTACAATACTTTAACCAGTTATATACCCGTTTATAAAATTAAAGTTTGAAATTAACCTTTAAACGCATTCCAAGTTTTGAGTTACGTTTTGGTGCATTTCGAGCTTTTCTATAATCAGAAAAATAGGTAGAATTTTATGACAAGAATTTTTTTTGCGGAACATTTTGGTACGTAATATTTCCTTTTAAAAGTAACTTAAACGTAAACTTTTAAAATTCCGCAGAAACACGCATACATTTAGGCCTCGATTATCCGCAATCGTCGGGACCGGGAGCGTTCTGGATAATCGATTTCCCCCGTTAATAGGGCAACGGTTGTTATTGTTTTTTTTTTTTTTTTTTTTGAAATTTTTTATTAATATTTTTGTATTTACTTACATATCTTTTTACATACCACATACATATTGTGGCTGCAAACAGTTGCGTGCTTGCAACCCCCGGATAATAGAGATAATCACGGTTGTTCTATGCAAAAAAAAAAAATTAAATCGATGGACAAAAAGAAAACAATTACAATTTGTCTTTCCCGGGTAATCGACGTTACTGGTTAATCGAATCACGGATAATCGAGGCTTTACAGTATTTTAACCTCTTCTGACATAATTTGTTTTAACCTTGTTGTACTTTCTGGATTATGCAATTTAATTGGTACAACTTTCTCGAGAAAATTTTTATGATTTTTTCCTAGATTAAGGAAAGCGTGGGCTGTGTATTTAATAAAAAAAAAACAGCTAACTCGAAATATGACAGTCATATTCGTAAGCAACAAACAAAAGTTAATAAAACAAAAGATTAAAGGCAAATCAAATGAAAGCTTCATGCTAAAGATGAATTTGTTGTATGTATGTTCTCGAATAATTATGAACAACGCTAAGTATAAAACATTTGTAATTAGATAATATGCCTGAAAAGAGATATTAAACTCTGACCATAAAATAAAAAAAAGAAACAATTACTCCCTTTTTAACAAAATGAAATATGTATGTTAAATTAATATTCCATAATGTATTATAAAACTCTTAAAATATGAAAATATTAATAAAGTTTAAGTCAAAAATTACAAATTAATTTCAACACTAAATAAAAAAGCAATTTATTTTAACTTATATATACAATGAGTATTTCCTGCGACTGGACATTTTGTTACAGAGGGTCTTCTCTGTAATTCGAAACGAAAGAAAATGCTTTCGAATTTCCATATTATAAGCATGCAGAGAATTATTGAGTAGACCCCCAGAACGCAACAGCATATCGCTCATTTACTAAAACAGGGTCATAACACAAAATTAAAACTAGTTTGCCAGAAATCGAATTTAAGGTTTTCAATCAGGCCTGTTCTGGAAATCACGTGGTTTCAAATCACTAAACGATTTGGAATCACGCAGACAATTTTATGCTGTTCTGCAAATCACTTGATTTTTTTGGAGAAAACAGCAGACTTTTTATATTTTTGTTTGTTTCTTTATTTTTTAACACTCTAAATTAAAATAACAAGTGAAAATTAAGTAATTAAAAATGCCTGGAGCTAATAATTGCTCTAAAGAGAAAAAGTAAATCACGAACAATTGTAAATAAAGCAAAATAATTTTTTACGAAATATGCAGTGTCCTTAGAAATTTGTTAATATTTATGTTTTTATGTGCATAAAACTTAATTTTATTACAAAGATAAATGAAAAACATATTACATTACATATAGAATAACATTTTTAATAAATTCAAAACGAATTTCCTATAAAAAATTACCGAGTGATTTCAAATCGGTACTCATATCGGTTTTAAACCGCGTGATTTCAATATTTTATGTGCGCAGAACACCTTTTGCATGATTTGAAATCACTTTGACAGAAATTAATTTTCAGAACACCCCTGAATGGGAAAAGAAAATTTTAATTTTCTCTCAAGAATTGAGTATGCAATATATCGTCGGCTTAGAGTGTAAACCTGCTAACTCACTTCCAGCAAATTTTACAGGGGAGACAAAATACTGTTAACGGTTTCTATACAAAGCTTAAGAAATAAGACTAATAAATTAAGTTTCTTCGACATATAGAGCTTAAAATTAAAGTAAATATTTAAGCAAATCGACGAGGCGTCTCTTTATCTTTCGAATGGCATTAAATTTTTTTTAATTTTGGCCCTTTTTCTGTGCATTTCTTAGTTTGCCTAAAAAAGCGTAACCACTACATATCAATGAAAAACCTTTTTATTCAGACACATGTTTATTAAGTTAAACATGACATTGTCTGTTAGTTCTGTATGAATATTAATAAACACAATCAATGTCAGAATCAAAAGGGTTTTCAATAGTATATAGTGGCTAAGCTTTTTCGGGCAAATGTTTGCCAAGTGTGACAATACCTTTATATTGTAATTGCAGAGCATTTTTCTTAAGTTCAAATTGCAGGATTGTCTGTTTATTACTTTAATTTTCTCCGTTTTAATTTTTCCTTATTTTGGCCATTTTTAAAATTTTAGTGAATTTTAATCAATTTTGTGCCGTTTTTTTTATAGAAAGCTGCAACATCTGTTAACTTTTTATTAAGAAAAATTAAGTTTAACGCTCGCTTAAAGTAAAAATATATGTATACTCGTAAGGGGTGATATATACAATAATTTCTAATAAAACTTTTATTTCAAAAAATCATGAATTCCTTGGGAACAAAAAAGAGTAATACGTGGCATCACCGTATTACGAAGCCAGTTTTGTTGACATTTTGTTTCTCCCCATTTTTTTGAGTGAGAGAGTAAAGAAAATTACTCAAATTCACCAACTTGAAAAAATATGTAAAGAAAGTTTATAAATGATTTATTTATGGCATTATTTGTGTTTTTACAAATAAAAGAACTATAAAATACAAGTTTATGTAATAAACTTTGTTTTAATGGAGTATTAATCATGTTTTTAAGTAAACTCCCTTCTGTTTTGCAAGAGAAAGATTTTTAGTGAAAAAAGCAAGTTCACTGCGTTACTACTTTTTTCCCGGGGAGTTTTTTTATTCCTGCATTTTGGTAAGAAAAGAAAAAAAAATTTATGGTAGGAGAAAATTGAGAAAACTCCTGCGGAATTTTTGTTTATAGTTGGGCTGGTTATCAAATTCTCAAAATTGGCATGGAAAAAAAATATTTATTTAGGAAAAGTAAGATCGCCTAAAATTTTCAATTCCTCTGTCACTGCTATTTGTTTAAATTAGTTTCAAATATGACAAATTTTTATATTAGACGGGAACTAATTTCTTATAATTGTGTCCATTTACAAAGTCGAATCGAGAAAGAACCGGTACGTACGGTTTCTGTAACCAAGGTTTTAAAACAAGTGTTATCATTCTGAGAAATACAGTAATAGTAAGAAAACAAATTTAAGCTTTTTTTGTAAATCTATTTCACTTTTTATATAAATTACCAATAAACATAATTGTTTATACATATATTCTCGATGTTAAAGTTTCTCACAAGTTGCGTACGATTTCCAAAATTAATCATGGTCCTGCAGACGTGTTTAAAATAATATACGATAAGTTTCTTTCAGATATGATATTTGAGAATCTATATAAAAGAAAAATTAAAAAAAGCCTGAAAAAATAATTCTATTATCGGAGTTAGTTCTCTATCGTGCGATTTGAAATCGATTCTATTTACCCAACACGGCCGAACATTTACATATATAATTTAATGGCTTACAACTCTTACAATAGCTTCTTAATTGTAAATTTATTATTTTTACGTCAATAGAAAAATTTGTGTGGTCTATTTAATAAAAGTAGGAATACATTTGTGTATAAAAATTAAGGCTTCTAAGGTTTGCTGTAATGTTAACAAATCGAAAAATAATCGTTTTGTCCATTAATGCATATTATTCATACATGAGATACATAAAAGGATAGAATAGGTAATGAGAGCTTTTTGTAGAAGAAAATATCGAGGTTCCTATAAATGTGGCTCTGAATTAGTTTTACAGTTATTCACTAATTTAACATAAAGTTTTGTAACTCAAGTCGATGTTGAAGCAAGCGGTTTCTGAAAACAGTAAAACATCTTGTGTGACATGGAAAGTTAAAAAGGACCTATGCTCAGAAAATACGAGTAAGTTTTGGACAAAAACGACCTTGAAGTTAACAAGTTGTTTTTGATGAGCCTGAACGCTTTTATGGCTTGAATCTCGTCTCTCAGGGGTTTCGCTGGTTATGAATCTGTGCCCCATTTCTGTAACTTGTGAGAAGTTCTCGCATCGAGAAAAATTAAATAATTCTATTGGTCGTCCTACTTTACACAGGGCTACTCACATAAAAACTTATATAAATTTACAAAAAATATCAGCAAATACAGTTTTTTCTTACAGAAACGAGGCACTGGTATTAGATTTTGAAAACTCAAAATGGCGGAATATTCGAGATTTAGTTTCTGACATCAGAAAAGCCGACGACACAGCACCACAACCAAAACAAATTTTGGTTAAAAAATAAATAAAAATGAGAAATTGGTAGATATAGCAATGAAAAAAAAGAAGTCCAGCATCAAAAGTGGAATCGAAGAAAAGAATATGTTAGAAGCAGCACTGGTTTCAAGTTATTGTGTTTAGTTTTATTTTTTTAGTTATTGTGTTTTTTTGATTTTTAAAATAAAAAGTTAAGTTGTAAATCTGCCGTTCGTTTCATTAAAAATATCTGATATATATCTATTATAGTCTGTAGAGTAAATGATTAAACTGATACAAATTTACACAAAAAAGCAGCCCAGAAAGCAGTCGAGAGCAGTGATGCCAACTTTTTTTGCTCTAAAGGCACATCAAAATTTATCAAAGAGCGAAATTCTGAGATCTAAAAAGCGTAAAAAGCACTAATGTGAAAAACGAGTGAAGATCCAAACGAGTGAACTTTAATAATGTTTAATATTTTCTAAGCTATTCTCTATTTCGGCAGTAGTATCATCTTTAGAGAGCATTTGTAGTTACTGCCGTAGATTTTATTGTGGCCTTTATTAATTTGACAGCGATCTTGCCTGAAGTTGCAGACTTATTCTGTTTCATCATTACCATTTTAAAACAAATCTGATCACTTAAAAAAAAACTCATGCGCCATATTGGATCCGCCATTTTGGATTTTAAAAATCTAATACCAGATTCATAATCAGCGACCCCACTGAGTGACGAGTTTCAAACAAATTAGATCAATTACAGAAAAGTTTGTCACATCGAATTCTTTTTACTTTTTTTTTATCAAGTGTATTTTAAAGCTAAATTATGACTACACAAATGACGTTAGAAAGATGCGGCTTATTACGTTAGAAAGACCGTATTGTCTACTGTAAGAATCACCAAACAAGTAAAAAATCGATTTTTTTCGACCAATAGGTAGGTCCCTTTTAACTTTCCCTGTCACATATGATTATCAGGAATTGAGCCTATTGGCTCGATTATGAACGGCAACCTGACTTACCGGACATTACCCACCTTAGAGGTATTGACTGGAAAAGTTTGAGGGACTACGTTAACGATACTGAGTTCCTATAAAGGTGGGGTTCGTTTGTTAATTTGCATGAGAGTGCATCACAGGCCTGTACTGGCTTATGTGTATGTCCCCGGACATAAGCGTAATGGCTCCTCTTTTCAACCTAACCTAATCTAACTTTAGTTACCTTGTCAACTGGCAGCAACTTTCTCCAGCTGCCTAATGTAGATAATTGGTGAATTTCTTTGCCAATTTGTTCTATATTGTCTGACATACAAAACGTAGCAATACAAAGTTTGTATACATTCACGTTTACATATGGATATCATGTACAGATACAAAGATGCGAAACATTGTAACCATGAGCATTAACCTTGCAACTGATGCGCTAATTGCTTATTTGCGGCCTTCGTAATACTTGTCGAAATCGTTTTGAAAAGGTGTGGTGCATTGACAACGTTTTGTACTACTGTATTATGAAACACTATACTTTGTTCGAAGACAAAGCAATTGACGTTTTGGAAGTCTGCTATTCTTTGTATATTAAAATCTAGTCTAGTTTGGCTGAAACTTTTTTATAGAAATCGTTCGAAATTCGTAACACATTCGCAAAAAAAAAATGTTTCTCAAGATCATTCGATTTTCAGCACACACTCGATTTTCATCGCATGTTGTGAAGAAGGTTTAAAGTTTGGGTCGACATATTTACATTAAAATAATAAAGATCTAACATGTAACTGGAAAAAGCGGCAGTAGATTGACGAACTTTATACACAAATGAATACATTTCTCGCGATGGCCAGCATTGATATAACACAATATGTATGTGCGTATGTAATATGCCAGAAAACACTTTCGAATGATACGATTTTCAATCAACCTTAAAATCAAAATATGAGGGGAATTCTTCTTTGATTTTATTAAAATCCTTGATTTAAATACTAATTAAAACAATTTTAATTGGGGTTTTCAAATTAAACCAGAGATCTTTCTTCGTCAGGCGATTTCAAAACGTATGTAACTATGGAAACTCGAAAGGATTTTCTTTCTATTCGAGCTGCAAACACTCCCGCTTGTTTTATAAAAAGAAGAGAGGTGTCTTGTGACACCCGGTTATAGCTATGCTGCTTATTTACATATATAAAATAAATTTCATGTGTGAAATAACAATGCAATAAAATTATATTATATGATAATGTCAAATTATCTGCAAATATTTCAAAACGTTTCCTTTTATTCCAAATTATTTTCTTTTCTAGCGGCATACGATTAAATTAATGTATTGTTTGTGGTCGGTGGCGGCTGTTAACCGGCTTACAGCCGATCGGCTGTGTTCTCTGGTTTGTGCTCATGTGCAAAAATAAAACAAAAACAAATTGAGCAATCGTTCAGAGAAACAAGTCGAGGCAAAATTATCGACGGCGGCGGCGGCTGCGCAGTAGTTTTGTGACCAGCGGCGGCCGAGAGATTTTCGGCGGCTCAAATAAGCGTATACAAATTTAAAGAGAAAATTAAAAATTTAAATTGAAAATCGATTTTTATAATTTTTATCCAAAATTTGTCTTTTTGAACAAATCAAAGTGTATCAATATCAAGCGGCCTTATCAGCGCAGCTGATCGTCAGCTGACTTAACCCCATCCTTCAAATTTCATATAAAATAGCATAAGATCTTAACCCGAACTGTCAACATTCAAATAAAAATAATCCTACAATAAATTTGTATGTATTTTATTGTAATGATAAGGCCACTTGGTATTAATACACTTTGGAACAAATAAAATTTCGGCTGGTTTTGAGCCGATGCGAGCGGACACAATCGGCGGCGGCGGGATAAAAAGAAAAATAACCGGCGGTGGCGCGCCGTTGTTTTGGGCCAAATTAATAATTTGAAAGGGGCTAAAATACATTTGATAGGGCCAAAAATTTTTTTATTTGTTTTTGACTACAATCTTTTTATTTAAATAAAAACAAAAGTATGTATTAATAATATAATACATGTGATTTATTTTGTTTAGAGCCAAAAAAAAATTGAGACAGAAATTAAAATTTTTTCAAATTACTTTTTGTTAAATTAAAGTAAATACATATTTAATATGTATGTATGCACGTTCTAATTTTATTATATGTACATAATCCCTAAATTCTTAGTCCAACAGTTCCTCAATTTACTCCTGTTTACAAGAATTTTTTTGTGTTAAGTTTTAAAATATCTTTATCATGACAATTATTAGAATTATATTTCATTAATTATTTCGATTGTATAAAAGATGACACAGTATTTTTTAAATGAAGGCGGTTTCGGGCCAATTTCACGATGTCGAAAACGTTCGACTTGTCCCACACTTACATTCAAAATAAAAACAAATTTTCATATTTGTTGTTGTTTCAAATGTAATTGTGCGATAAGTCGAACGTTATCGACATCGTGAAATTGGTCCTTCTTGTATTATGGCCTGTTTCACGATATCGAAAGAAAACTCTTATTGTTGTTTTCAATATAAATTTTCAGTATAAAGTTTTTTTTCGATATCGTGGAACAGGTCATTAGTCTTAACCATATTTTGAATACAAAAGTATAGAAAGAGTTCCTTGAACAATTCTGTATAAATTTGTATGCAAAGATTTACCTAAACAATTTTTAGTTGTAGAAATCTTTTTCCAAAATTTACTTCTACTTAAATCTTTGAGGTTTTTAAGCTCTGGAAGTTGCGATACTGCCCTATATTCATTATTTATTTGTTCTGTTTCCTTTGGGAAAAGTTTACTAGGAAGAGGTACAATACCATTGACTGACCCACTTAAAACATCATCTGGCGCAGATTTTGGAAACCAGTTTAAATAAAAATCTCCGTTGGAGAAAACTCCATTAAAAAGTGTACTCAAAGGTTTGGAGGAATTAGTTAAATTTTGAGATGAAAGGACAAAAAAAGCCTACAGAGTACCACAAGGCCATCACACATCCAAAAGTGCCACAAATTGCCCAATTGTGCCACATTTTGCATCACTGTCGTACTCTGCTTTTAAGTACAAATAAATCAAAACAAAAATATATTTATAACTGTAATAGTGTAGATTATTTTTGTTACGAAAATCACGTCCTAACTTCTGCATTGCGCAATAAATAGCATAGCTATAAAAATAAATTTAAATAATTTGTTGAGTTTATTAAACCCAACTGTCAAATAGATAGAAACTTTCAGAATTTAGGGCATTTGAATTAACAAATGTGATAGGCAGTACAGACTGTTAGGATGTTGATGAAACCATTTCTTAAAAATACTTACTTCGTCGTTAACAAAATAAGTTTAATTCTTTGACCTTGGCTGACTTCCAAAACATATCAATACAAAGTTTGTATGCTTTTCTGATGTAACAATGTTGAAACCGATGCATTGATTGCTTGTTTGCGGCGTTCTTAATATTTGTAGACACCGTTTTGAAAGCGTGTGTATTGTAAATGCTTTATAATGCTGCGATATACCCCTTTACTTTGCAATGTCTTAATTCAGCTATGTGAAAGACAGATTGAGAAATACTATCTCCTTCTGTCTTTCTCCCAGCTGAATTAAACTTTCTGTGTATATGAAACGCTACACTTTGCTCGAGGACAAAGCAATTTACGTTTTGGAAGTCATCCCTTTCTCTGCTGTTGCACAAAAGTTTGTTATGTAATACCCCCCCCCCCCCCCCCCCGCAAAAAAAAAATTTACTTTGCAAAGTCTTAATTCAGCTGTGTCAAAGACAGAGGGAGGAAACTATCTATTTCTGTCCTTCTCCCAGCTGAATTAAGACTTTGCAAAGTAAACTTTCCGTGTCTAAAAAAAAAAATCAGTTTGTCTTATTTTACTTTGTGAACAAACCTCTTGGCTCGATAAATTGGATACAATCCTAAACCAGCCCTTGCAGAGATAAATACATACATTCTTACTACTTTTTAACATTTATATTAATTAAAAACAAAGTGTATTTTAGAAATACTAGCATATGTATTAAATCACAATAGTAGTTAATAAGTTTGTCGTTTTTTTCCAATTTTTAATTTTTAGATGTCTATTGAAAGAACGAAGTTTCCAAAAAATATATAAAAAATCCACACTTTTAATTAGAAAATAAATCAAATATTGTTGCTTGAAAATTGTATATACTTAAAAACAATAATTTGTTTAACAAAAACGAAGAACTTTTTTTTTCTAAAATCTTAAGTAGCGCTTACCTTGTTGGAAAAGAAGAAAATGAGATGAAAATGTAAAAAAAGAAAACTAAATATAAAGAAAAACAAAGTACATAACATAATAATAATAATATTAATTTAGCAATTAACAAATTCTTCTCTTAAGGAAACAAAATAAATTAATAAATAAATTAAAATTTATATTAAATATGCGTCGTGTGTAAGTGTCTGTTACTAAATTAAAGAAAAATGCTATTTTATTCAAATATTTATAACAAAAGTAAAAACAAATTTTCATATAAACAAAAATATCAGAAAATATGAAAATAATAAATTAAAAAAAAAAAATATATGAATATGAATGAGATTTTTTTAATGGTTTCAGAGAAGTAAGTACATACAAGATGAGCTTTCGCATTTTTTTTTTGTTGTACATACATATCGCTCATTTACAGAAAATGAAGCCCATGTCATGAAGTATTAAATTTTGGTTTATAAAAAATATATTGATTTAAAAGCAATTTAGGAAAAGAAAAAAATCAGATTTACTTAACATCATGAACATGACATCGGAATCACTGAATATGTATCAAAAACGAAAACTTCTTGCAATGTCAATCCTATTTAAAAATCATTAGAAATTATCCAAATTCTTACTACTTCCGGATCACAAGTTCAGGATCTTATTTATTTTCTTTACATACTCTTACAACTACAATTTGGAGCTGAAAGAACGTCAGCCAATGTAGTAATGATAAGGTAAGAAAATAAAAAACATGTTGATTATTGAGTTCTTGTTTCAACTTTGTTATTTGTTGAGCTTCTCATTTGCTTGAATGAAAGTTTAACATATTAACTCTAGTTGTTCTAAGAAATTTTTGGGTAAAGGTTCCCTGATGATCTGCATTAGCAACAGTGAAATGCGCATAGGATCCAGCTAAACCCCTCAATAATCAATTTCAATGTATTTTTAAAAAAAAATATTTTACTAAATAAGTAAAATAATAATTTGGGATTATTAGTGCGTTAACAAATTTTAAACTTATTGACTTCCTTGGAAGCTTTTTTTAATGGGAATTGGTGTTTTTTTTGGAATTGTTACAATTAAGCTTAACATTTGTTAATGCACTAATAATTACAAAATATTTTTTTCCTTATTCAGTGAAGTATTTTTTTTATTAAAAATACATATATTGTAATTGATTATTTATGGGTTAGCTGGTTAAGCTCATTTCATTGTTTTATATACTGTTGCTAATGCATATCATCAGGGAACCTGTTCCCTACAATAAATATACATTCATGAGAAGAATCATTTTCTATACTGAAATTCTTTTCAACACATTAAAAATTTTATTTTAAACAAATTTTTTGAAATGTTTAAAATGCTTTTTAAGTGATGAAAATTCCAGATCTAGCAGTGAAAATGCAAAAATGGCAACAATGTTTTGCAAATTCAGTAACGATTACCTTTGCATACACTTAGGCTGAATTATACACATCCAATTAACATAAAACAGTGTTGCATTGTGACTATACATAACTCGATTTCGAAGAGAGCGGAAGTATACGTTCAGTGGCATCGTGGTGAATATAATTAAACAATTAAATACAGTAAAATCCCGATAATTCGTAATTGCAAGGGACCGGCCATTTCTTACGATTTATAGGGGTTTTCGATTTAGTGGAGTTTCGATTTAACGGGGTTAAAATAAAATAAATACGAATTAACGGGGTTTTTCAATTTGTTTACTAAAACGATAAAAAAACATAAAAAACAAAAATTTTTTGTTTTTGTAACACCGACAGAGTTTTATGCGCTTTGACATTTTTCTTTATTATTCATGTAACAAACTGATCTTAAAAAAATAAACACACACACAAGCAAAAGCAAAAACCCACGCAAAAAAATAGCGGTAAACAAAAAATCATTTATTACATGTTTCTGTTGTTTTTATTACGAATTATAAGTGGTAGTTAGCACACAATTACGATTTATAAGAGGTAAAGAAGATTTTATTTAAAAAAAAAATTACGAATTCGCGAGGGGACCAAAATGTATGGAAATCTTACGAATTAACGAGATTTTTTCAAGGGACCGACAGTTTATTACGAATTATCGGGAATTACGATTTATCGGTGTACGAATTATCGGGATTTGACTGTAAAGCATTTTGTGTTGGATAGTCTTAGTAACTTTTCGCCCTGATTTATGTTTTTCTGTGTTCTTTCTATACAGATGTTAATAATCGTATAATATTCATTCGCTCTATTTTGTATATTTTTAACATTTTAATAATAAAAAAATAGTTTAATTTTATAAATTCTCATTGATGACACCCTGATGATGACAAAATATAATGCATAGCAGATTGTAGTTATAGGCAATATACCAAACAAAAAATTGGAAGAAAAATATTTGGATAGGAACTTAGCCTTTTTCACATTTATGTTTTTGTGAGAATCTAACTGCTTTTTTAAAAGTTATCTTTTATAAATATGTTTACTATGGGTATAGTTCGGAACTTGACCTGGCACACAACAGTGCGCCTAGATCTTAAATCGGATATGACGCTTGCTTTTTCAATTTACGTCTTTCTGTTAAACATTTTTAATTGTACGTTTTTAAAAAAAATTCAACCGAATGACTTAAAACAAAAGATATATATGACCATAATACTGGTCGCAAGCATTATTTTTTTTTAATTGATATATTTGCACTATCTAAAATATGAGATTTGCTGTCATAAATGCGGTCTCAATATTTAAGCTGGACTTGACGGTGCCTTCTGATGCCTAGTGGGGCCTAAAATTATCGGGTACTTTAGTTGGGGATTTTGTTTAAAAAATGGAAATAATACTGCAGTTTCTAAGCGGGTCGTCCGATTGTTTCATACAGCATTTGAGGAGGTGTTACAAAGCTTAAGTGTGGAATTTGGTCTATATATATATTTAAAGGGGGTGGAGCCACAAAGCACCATTAACCAATAACCTTAGGTTAATGAAAAATTAAAACCAATGCTAAGTTTATGTTTTTGGTCTGATAAAAAATATTTTTTGCAAGTGGATTTTTTTCTATGCAGAGCTAAAAAAGATAATTAAAATTTTGGCTTTTTTACCAACCTTGGTCCACTGTTCTGCTAATGGAGAAGTCAAATCTTGATCGATTTAGAAAAGGAAACTTATTATGAATTAAGAACAAAACTTGTAAAATAATAAAAAAAATTTGTGTCAAAAGCACGATTAAGTCAAATTAAGCAATTCGTCGATTTTTTGCTGCTTTTTGCAGAAAAAAGTAGGTTAATTACTTCGCTATTATAAAAAAGTACTGCAAAAATACCAAGCCCATATTTTTACTTATTTAAAAGGTAATACTATAGGGTGTTTTTTTAGAGGTATAGAACTTCGAATTGAAATAAAACACAAGAAAATCGTTTTAATGTCCATCAATTTGGCTTTATTGAAAGGATAATTTTATGCCATTAACGTTTAAATATGATTTCGGGCATGTGGCCGCCGCGGCTGGCTCGAATAAAGCCAATTCTACAGGTCCAATTTTCAACCACTTTTTCGAGCATATGGGGCCGTATGTTGGCAATAACGCCACGAATGTTGGCTTCCAAGTCCCCTAACGTTTCTGGTTTGTTGGCGTAGACGAGCGACTTCACATATCCCCAAAGAAAATAATCCAATGGTGTCAAATCACACGATCTTGGTGGCCAATTGACAGGTTAACCGAATTAATTGCTCTGATGGACGATTATGTCGACCATAAAATGGACGGAGCATGCGGTAAACTTCGCGAACTGAACCATTATTTTCGAAATAAATTTGCACGATTTGCAAGCGTTGTTCTTTTGTCAACCTGTTCATGATGAAATGGCAAACCAAACTAAATATTAATCACTTGACAGCTGACAAAATGGCCGCCAGTTAAAAAAGTGATGCCAACTTAAAGTTCTATACCTCAATAAGAAATATTGCAAAGAAACATTTTGTTAAAAATTTTCGTTATTGAAGGAACCAGATCGTATCGAAATACACCTATTTTTGTTATATGTAAGTATAAAATTTATGGCCTTTTTTCTGAAATTCCAAAGCTGGAACAAAAAAATTTATTATGCCATCTTAAAATAAAGCAAAAACGCCAAAAAAAAATCAAATTTTTGGGATTTTGTGATTTTTTTTTGGGAATTTCATGTTATATTTGTTCTTACTTTCTAGGGCTATACATTTTCCATTTTTTCATACAAAAAAATTATGGACAAAATTTAATGGACTATACATCGTCCATTTGTTATTAACAAAATTAAATGGACTATAGATTGAACTACACATCATTAATTTTTTATCCAAAAAATTAAATGAACTATACATCGTTCAACTTTTATCCAAAAATCAAATAGACTTTACATCGTCCGTTTTTCAGCAAAATATAGTTTAGATTTTAAAAAGCGTTTTCGAATGATAACTTTTTGACAAAAAGTTAATTAAAAAACAAACAAAACAAAAGTTACTCAATTAGTAATATACAAAGTATATATGTAAGTATTTAAGTAGTTAATATAAGGATTTGAATTAAATGTTATATTTCAACACGTCTCCTCAAGTTATATGTTAAATAAGTTTTCTTAATTCATGCCTAAGTGCTTGATGCATTCAAAATGTTTTAAGCTTGTTAAATTTTTGGTTTATACATCTGCAGGCATCTTGTCTGTTGATAGGTATTTAATCATAATCTCGCTTTTTTCAACTATGTAGTTCTTGAAAGAAATGGTGACGTATGTCAATATGTTTCGTTCTGTTATGAAATACTGGATTTCACCAGTTCATCAGCAAAGAAAAAATTTTTTGCGAAAAAAATTAAATAGACTATATATCGTTCATTTTTCATCAAAAAAATTGAATAGACTATACATCGTCCATATTTTTCAGCAAAAGAAATTGTTATAGAAAAAATTAAATCGACGATATATTGTCCATTTTTCATCAAAGGAAATTTTAATGGAAAATATTAAATAGACTATACATTGTCCGTTTTTCATCCAAAATATTAAATCGACTATACATCGTCCATTTTTTTCAGAAAAAATATTTTTTACGGAAAAAATTGAAGAGACTGATTTTTTATCCAAAAAATTAAAGAGACTATACATCGGTCATTTTTCATCCACAAAATTAAATAGACTATATATACATTTTCCATATTTTAAAAAAAGAAATTTTTATGGAAAAAATTATATAGACTATACATCGTCCAATTTTCGTCCAAAAAATTAAATTGACATAGTCGATTTTTATTCGCACAATTAAATAGACTATACATCGTCAAATTTTCAGCAAAAGAAATTGTTGTCGATAAGTAAATGGACTTCAGCAGAAAAAATTTTATAGAAAAAATTAAATAAAATAAACATCGTCCATTTTTCATCCAAAATATTAAATCGTCCATTTTTAAACAAAAAAAAAATTTAACGTAAAAAATAAAATAGATCATACATTGTCCATTTTTCATCCAAAAAATTAAATGGACTTTATACAGTCCATTTTTTCAGCATCGTCCATATTTCATTCGAAAAGTTAAAAGGGACTATAATCGTCCATTTTTCGGCAAATGAAATTTTTATAAAACAAAAAATTAAATAGGCTATACATCGTCCATTTTTTCAGCAAAAAATGTTTTTACGGAAAAAATTTAAGAGACTATACATCGTCCATTTTTCATTCAAAACATTAAATGGACTATATATTGTCCATTTCTTCAGCAAAAAAATTTTTTACGGAAAAAATTTAAGAGACTATAATCGTCCATATTTTATTCGAAAAATTAAACGCTTTATACATCGTCCATTTTCACTTAAAACATTAAATGGACTATACATTGTCCATTTTTTATTTAAAAAATTATGTAGACTATACATTGTAAATATATTATCCGATAAATTAAATGGACTATACATGGTAAATTTTTTTAGCAAAAAAAATTCTAACGGAAAAAAGTTAAACACACTATACATCGTCCATATATTATCCGAAAAATTTTTCGGAAAAAATTAAATAGACTATACATGGTTAATTTTTCGTACAAAAAATTAAATAGACTATACATCGTCCACATTTTATCCAAAAAATTAATTTAATTAATTAAAATTTTTCTCAACAAAAAAATTGTTTACGGAAAAAATTAAATAGACTATACATCGTCCATTTAAAAAAAAAAAAAAAAAATTTTTACGGAAAAAATTAAATGGACTGCAAATCGTCCATATTTTATCCGAAAACTTAAATGGACTATTTATAGTCCATTTTTCAGCAAAAGAAATTTTTATGGAAAATATTAAATAGACTATACATCGTCCACATTTTATCCAAAAAATTAAAATGACTATACGTCCTTTTTTTCAGCGAAAAAAATGTTTACGGAAAAAATTAAATAGTCTATACATCGTCCATATTTTATCGGAAAAATTAAGTGGACTATACATCGTACATTTTCAGCAAAAGAAAATTTTATGGAAAAAATTAAATAGTCTATACATCGTCCATATTTTATCGGAAAAATTAAGTGGACTTTACATCGTACATTTTTCAGCACAAAAATTTTTTACGGAAAAAATTAAATAGACTATACATCGTCCATTTTTCATCCAAAAAATTAAATAGACTATACATCGTCCATATATTATCCAAAAAATTAAATGGATTATACATCGCCATTTTGTTGCAAAAGAAATTTATGAAAAAAATTATATTGACTACACATTATCCATTTTTCTTGCAAATAAATTAAATTTACTATACATCGTCCATTTTTCAGCAAAAAAATAATTATGCAAACAACTTATTGAACTATATTTCGTCCAATTTTTCTCCAAGAAATTTATACAACGTCCATTTTTTATCAAAAAAATGAAATGGACTATACATCGTACATTTTTCATCCAAAAAATTAAATACATCGTCCATTTTTTCAGCAAAAAAATTTTTACGGAAAATATTAAATAGATTATACATCGTGCATATTGTATACGAGAAATTAAATGGACTATACATCGTCCACTTTTCAGAAAAAGAAATTCTTATGGATTGAATTAAATATACTATACATTGTCCATTTTTCGTCCACAAAATTATATAGACTGTACATCGTCCATATTTTATCCGAAAAATTAAAAACAAAAAGATTTTTTACGGAAAAAATTTTATTTAATCCGAAAAATCAAATGGAGAATAAATACATTGTCCATTCTTCAGCAGAAGAAATTTTTATGGAAAGAATTAGATAGGCTATACATCGTCCATTTTTTCGTCCAAAAAATTAAATAGATTGTACATCGTCCACATTTTATCCAAAAAATTAATTGGACTATGCATTATTTTTCAGCAAAAGAAATTTTTATGGAAATAATTTAATAGACTATACATCGTCCATTTTTTAAGCACAAATCTTTTTTACGGAAAAAATTGAAGAGACTATACATCGTCCATTTTTCATCCTAAATTTTAAATGAACTATATGTATACATCGTCCATTGTTTCAGCAAAAAAATTTTTATAAATGGACTATACATCGTCTATTTTGCAGCAAAAAAAAAAATTATGGAAAAAATTATATTGACTACACGTTATCCATTTTTCATGCAAATAAATTAAATTTATTATACATCGTTCATTTTTCAGCAAAGAAAAAATATTTATGCAAAAAACTTATTGAACTATATTTCGTCCAGTTTTCTCCAAGAAATTTAATAAAATTAAACGTCCATTTTTTATTAAAAAATTAAACGAACTATACATCGTCCATTTTCAGCAAACAAAAATTATTATGGAAAAAACTTAAGGGACTATACATTTGTCAGCGATACCTCCTTAAAATACTGTAGGTTCTTGTTACTAATGTTGCAGTTTGGCTGCGAACAATGATGAAGAGAGAAAAGAGAAATTAACAGGCAGCTGACGAGAGCGGACGTGAATTTCAATAGTTTTTAATAAATTGTAGATTTCTTATTTTATTTTGTTTTGTATACTTGAAATAAAGTATTTAATGAATAAAAGAATTAATTTTATTTATATTCGTTTGTTTTTGTAAGTTTAATAAGTGGTGTGTGACAACTTCAGAAGCGTGATAGCCAGGAGCCAATACGAAATTGTTGCAGATACAGCAGAAGGCCGAGCTTTCACAACATGAATTAAGCGGCCTGTGGCAGATAAACTGGTTAAAGAGCTGTTGGATGCCAACATAATACGGCCCTCAAATTCAGCATACGCCTCAGGTATAGTCCTGGCAGAAAAGAAATATAATGAGCACCGATTATGTGTGGGTTTTCGGGTGATAAATCGTATCACAGTTAAAACATCATTTTCAATGCCAAATTTAGAGGAGCAGTTTGCGCAGTTGACCAGTAATAGATATTTCACGTCACTGGACTTACGAATGGGCTACCACCAAATTAAAATGGAAGAAGCCTCGAAAAAATACTCAGCATTCGTGACCTCGCAGGGCCACTATGAATATAATAGAATGCCGTTTGGCCTAGTAAACGCCCCAGTCGTGCTTCAGCGCGTTATGAACTCTTTAATATCCAAAATGAATCCAGGCGAAGTGCTGACATACTTGGATGATGTGATCATTCCTAGCAAATCTCTTGATAAGGGCTTGCAACAATTAAATAAGTTTTTGCACATACTTAAAGATGCAGGTTTAAGACTAATGCTGCAAATATTACTGAAGTTGGACAATTTCTTGGTCTCACCGGATTTTTCCGAAAGTCTGTCGAAAACTATTCGATCATTTCTAAGCATCTAACCAGTTTGCTACGTAAAGAAAACCAGTTTTTTTGGGGTGAGATTCAACAAAAGTTATTTGAAAAATTAATCGAATTACTTTCCAGTCGTCCAGTATTGTGTCTTTATAATTATCACGTCATCTGATGGTAAGTCATTTCAGCCTGTTTGTTATTATAGTTGCCATTGTACTGCAGCAGAATCAAATTACCACAGCTATGAGCTTGAAACGTTAGCTGTGGTAGAACCGCTTGAGAGCGATTGGGCAGACGAAACAAAATAAGGAAACTTTACGTAAAATAGCACGTTGGTGGATAATTATAATATTCTCGACTATGATTGTGAGATAGTACATCGCCCGGGTACAAGTATGGGTCACGTGGACGCACTGAGTCGTGCCCCCGACCGTACTTTTTCTCAAATTGGGAAGGTCGATCGAATAATGAGTTTAAACATTTCCGAGAAAGTCACCGCAAAGTAAACAAATCAAGCAAGAATACTGTCTGATAAATAAACGTCTTTATCGCAAGGAAAACAATCAGGTAAAATTTGTCGTACCCAAGTCAGTTCGTTGGAGATTTGTTAGATCTTGTCATGATGAAATGTGCCACTTTCGTATCAGTCAAAATTTCTAATTCCCGTAAATGCGGAAGTATTTCAAGAATTATATATATTTATATAATTATATATATATATATATATATATATATATATATATATATATAATTATATAGACGAAATTGAGCCTATCCTTTTTCGGAAAATACATATAGACCATTTAGGCCCCTTTATTCGCAGCAAACGCGGACATACTCACATATTAGCGATTTCAGATGCTTTTACCAAGTTTTTGATCGTGAAGCCCATAAAATCAACAAAAACGCACCCAGTCATAACGGCAGTGAATGAGATGACGAGTTATTTTGGCTTGCTGAAAGTTAACGTATCCGATCGTGGTACCGCCTTTACGTCCAATGCCTTTTGTGAGCAGAACCACATCAAACATATAAAAAGGGCTGTACGCACACCCATGGCCAATTGTCTGGTGGAAATGGCCAACGCTACAATATTATCGTTTTTACGAACCCCCACCACAAATAAAGGCGATTGGGACCTTTCCTTAAGGGATCTTCAGTGAAGTGTCAACTCGCAAAAGAATGCTACTTCTGGGTTTAGTCCAAATGAATTGGTATTCGATTTTAAACTGATCGACATCGGTCAAAATTACATTATTTCTGCAATTCATGACGAAAAGTCAGAAAACGAAATTTCTACGCCTAGTAGCGACAAACGTGTCCTTGCAAGTGTTAAGACACATCGTCCATTTTTTATCCAAAAATTTATGGAAAAAATTTAATTGGACTTCAGCAAAAAAAAATTATGGAAAAAATTAAACGGACTTACATTTTTTATCAAAATAATAAAATGGACTATACATCATCCATTTTTCATCCGAAAAATTGTTTATGGAAAAACTTTAATGGACTATACATAGTCCATTTTCTATCAAAAAAATTAAATGGACTATACATTGTCCAATTTTCATCCAAAAAATTAAATACATTGTCCATTTTTTCAGGAAAAAAATTTTTACTGAAAATATTAAATAGATTATACATCGTGCATATTGTATTCGAAAAATTAAATGGACTATATATTGTAAATTTTTCAGCTAAAAAAATGTTTATGAAAAAAATTAAATAGATTATACATCGTCCATTTTTCATCCATAAAAATTAAATAGACTATACATCGTCCATTTTGTATCTAAAAAATTTAAATTGAATTTTTTCCATTTTTGCTGAAAACTGGTCGATGTATAGTCCATTTAATTTTTTGAATAACAAATGGACGATGTATATTCCGTTTAGTTTTTTGAATAAGAAATCGACGATGAATAATCCATTTAATTTGAAAAATTGCCAATGTATAGTCCACTTAATTTTTTGAATACAAAATTGACGATGTATAGTTCATTTAACTTTTTAAATAGAAAATGGAGGATGTATAGTCCATTTAATTTTTTAGATAAAAAATTTTTTGCTGAAAAATGGACCATGTATAGTCTATTTAATTTTTTTGATTAAAAAAATGGTTAATGTATATTTCATTTAATGTTTTAGATTAAAGAACGAACAAAAATTTTCGTTTGAAAATTTATTAAAATCCATGAAATAAAATAATGCCGTAAGTAAGAAGACTAATTTTGCGAAAATGTATTTATGCCCTAATTCGGTAAGAAGATTTTTAAGCGTCCTAAGCCTTCTTACTGAATTAGAGCATTAGAGAATTCAAAAACTAGAACTCAAAAGTATTTTCAAACAAAAACGTCCTAAATCTTCTTACTGAATTAGGGCATAAATACATTTTCGCAAAATTAGTTTAGAAAATAGAATAAAATATAATTTTAATTGTTTTAGGAACAGTGCAAAAAATTTATAAGGGAAAAATCGCTTCCAGAACAAATACAAATAAAGTAAATGGGAAGCAAAAAGAAGTATTGGCACAATTAATGATGGAACATCCCGTTTTGTTTTGTTTTTTTTTTGTCATATGCTAACAGCAATGTAAAAAATAACAGTAGGTAACATAAATTACAATCGAATACAGTGATCCAAATATTTGCAGCCATCGAAATATTTCTCTACACGAACGTGCACTCGATTTCGAATGCGGTATCATTAATTTTTTCATTGCAGCATTTTTTATATGCGTCTATCAAAAGCGTTAAGACACAGGCGGCATTTTGAAGAAACATTTCTGCCACCTTGAAAAAATCTAAAAATGGAGAGCCTAAAAGTATGTATTGAAATTTCTTGTTTTTACCAACATTAACCCTCTCATGCCCAATGTTGCCACGCTGTTGCGATGCGTTCCATGTCATTATCTCAGTTATGCCTATCATGGAGATAACAATTAAAAATAAATCGCTCTGCAAATTAATGTTGGAAAACCTCACTGATGACCAAATCATGTAAATGGTAATTACCACGTAAGCGCCATTTTTCCAAAATTTACTTTTTTGATTTTTACGTTAGAAAATAACATTTGCCGATTACACTCTCATCTTGATAACTTTGTATGCATGTAAGCGCCATACAAAATGACATTTGCATGCAAAATAGAAGGCTTTTATATTTAAAGTTGAAAATATTAAAGTCTTACCCACCAATTTTTTTTATTTTTGAGATAAAAAAAAAATGTGGAAAGCGTCAGGCCAATCGGAGCACTTTCGGTGCGGCTCCAGGATCTCAAAGTCAGTAACTTCGGTAAAATCGACACTTTTCGTCGAGTAACTCAAAAACTCTTTCAAAAGCTCTCTTTATTTTAATAAAATGCAGCTTTTTTCATGTATTAAAAAACTCTACCTCGATATGTAAACAAGGCTTCTGTAGAAAAAGCACTTCTGAGCCGAACTTAGTTTTCTGGCCCTAAGGGGTTAACGCGTGCCCATAGAGGGTTAATTTCCCCCAGTTATTTTTACATAACCAATATTTCTTTTAAAGAATTCAAAGCTCTATTGGAATAACTGGGAGTTTATTATGCATTTTGATTCAAAACAAACCATTTTCAAAATACAATGTAAAAGGTATACAAATACGAATGATTTCAGAAAATGCATTTAAGGAGAGAATCAGATTTGTTAATTAAATTACAAAATAATTGACGTTGTGGCTTTGGCTGTAGTTTACATAATGCAAGCTCTTGTATATGAAGCCCGGTCTCCTCTGTTCAGAAAGAATAAACAAAGAGTGAAAATATAGTGAAATAAATAAGTTTCGTGGAATATATTATATACAAAAACTGCCCTATTCATAAAAATGGTTTTGTTTTATAAAGGGCTTATGAAACAAATTTTGTATGAAAAACCGTTTTATAAACTTCTTATAAATCAAAAATATTTTTTATGTATAAGACTTTTTTATAATACTAATGCCCTAATTCAGTAAGAAGATTTAGGACGTTTTTGTTTGAAAATACTTTTAAGTTCTTGTTTTTGAATTCACTAAATTATTTACTTGAAAAATATTTGTTGTCTTTGATAATGAAAATAAAAATATTACCATGTTTTTAAAACATAAAAATAAAATTAAAGTATTATACAGTAGTTTGAAAAATATTTAAAAAAATATGTGTTTAGAGTAAAATCATAAAGCAAATACACGAACCTTCTAGCATAGACAATAAATAATAATTGTTTTAAAGAATCACAACTGCGGCTTTTTTTCGTCCATAGACAAGACGATACAATCGTCGAACAGAATTAGGGCATAAATGTTAATTTACACACAGAAAATTGTTTTTTTAATTTTAGAAAAATCTCGTACGCGACCCAATTTGCAAATTGCTCTTTGCGCCAAAAACAATTAAAATTAAACAAGAAGCCTTGATAAATACGTATTCGGTAAATGAAATCAAATATTCATTCAAATTTATTTTAGCGAAAATCCAACCAAAAAAGCTGCCAATATTGTAGATGTGCTACCAATTGCATCTCCAAAAATATTAAGACGGATGGTTCTTAATCTGGCCCTTTTTAAGAAATAAATACGATATCTTAAGTGGGTCTTTGCCATCAACTACGTTGTTGTTAAAAAGAGAAAATTTTACCATCTCCGTTAATAGTGGATAATTAAAGCGAAGTCATTGGTTTGTCAAACCTTCTTCATAATACAGCATTAACACTCATCGCTACTTTTCACGAATGATACTTAGATACATGTAGTAATACTGAACTAACACTAATATACAAATGAGGATGTGATGCATCATCTGGAATTTTCAGAATATAGACAGCCAACTGCATACGATACTAATTTTTCCAAACTTTTAATGGCATCGTTAGTATCATTAAGGCGTCGAAGCCTAACATAATGAAATGCCTTTAACAAGTAAAAATTCATATAAAGATACATATGTGGGTGGGTAAATACTACTCCAGGCTCAAAGTTTTTATGCCGACCAATACGTTTTGAATATATCAAAGAAAACAAAGAAATAACTCAAAATCTGGTTGATAGTATAAAACATGAAATTTCTAACGTTCATATATTAGGACGAGTAATAACAGTATCTTTCAAATCTTATTTAACAATGATAGATGGAAATACAAAATCTTATTTGATTTGTAATATATGCAGAAAGAAAAATTCTGATTTTAAGGACGTTGTACTGCAACTAATAAAGATGGCCTTTAAGCTTGGAATATCACCACTTCATGCTTGAATTCGATTTATGGAGTATATTTTACATCTCTCTTATGTCAATAAATATCGCAGAACGTTCCAGTTGCGAATAATTCTGTTTTAAAACCGATGGTTGAAGATGCGTTCTATACAAATAAATTAATTTAAAAATTCATAAAATTGTAAAACTTCTTAACTAGTGCAAATATAAACCTTTTGAATTCGATTTTAGGATAACCAACACATAATTTTGTTATTCTCAAAAGACCTATAGCTCAAATATGTATACTATTGTTAGAATGTTCTTATAGGACATTTACAACTGCACAGAATCCAGCTGATCTTAATTAAAATCTTTATGAAAATCTATACCGTTTACACAAACTTTTTTTTTTGACATTTATCAAGATTTTTTTATCTAAAACGAAACCTTTAAACTGAAAAATTTTCAACACTAAAACCAAACAACTGCAATGTAGCCAATTCACACACCTTTTTTTAGCAGACCGTAGCTAATTCACTCATCTTTTTTTATAAATATGTTGTTCATACAAGGTAGTAAAAAATAATTAAAAGTATTAGATTTTGATTCGATTTCCTACAAATCTACTGACAAAATAGATTTTGTGTTGTATGGGAAATCTACTAAAAAACAGTAAGATTTAGTTCGAAATCTCGTAAGTACTAGATTTCGAGACAATGTAAATGCCCTATTAAAGAATACCAATATGTGTACTATTAATATTGAGACTTTTATTAATGAATTAATTAGAGAATTAATAATCGAACTTCTGACACGTTGTTTCAGCTTCTTAACAAAGTCTTTTAATAATCAAGAAACACACAAGCAGAATGTATAGTGTTTGACTTTATAAACAACTAAACAAAAGTCAACTCACGTCAGAAAGTGCAATTATGCATTTTACTTAATAATATTATAAATGTGAAAGTGAGTTTGTTTGTTACGCTTTCACACGCAAACCACTACACCGATTTTCACCAACAGAAAGCTGCATTACCAGCGTCAACCATAGGCTAATTTTTTATCCGGTTCTGAGCCGGGTTTTTATATTTTTAACCAAGGTTGCCAGATTTGACGATTTATCGTCATTTTGATGATTTTGGGTGCCAAAATAGCATTTTGATGACTGGACGATTTTTGCTTTCAATATGACGATGTTTAAATAATTATAAATTATTAAATTCTTTTAGAAACTTAAATCAATTTTTAGTTTGACCAAGAATTTGGCAACTTTTGCTAGAATATGCAATAAAAATAAGGAGTAAAATGAAATCAATCTTAATTTTTGTATTAACAATTTTGGAATTAAATGTTTTTAAAACCTTGTCATTGTAATAATTTATCAACTGAAACCACAGATATACAAAATTATTTGGTCAAATTCAAAAACTACTTGAAAAACTTCTGAGTAATTCTTTAAAACCAGATTTGCTTGAGTGTTATAATTTTTATTTGGTGGATTACACAGATAAAAATAATTGTTTAGACATTGATGAAATTTACTGAGGAATATATGCCAGGGATGTGATAAGGTTTTAATAAGATTTGACTTCAAAGATAAATTCAAGCCCAATTGATCCCTACAATATTATTATAGAAAATAAAAGTTATTTTTACGATATTCTAAACGAGTTTTCTCACTTTGTTGAAGAATGTGAAAGACAGGGAATTTAATCTAAATTCAGCAATAAAAGTTAATTTTTCCCTGATACACACTTAAAATTTTCAGATTTTTGAAGAAAAAAAAATTTAGACATAAACAAAAATGACTAGTTTATTTTCACGATTTTGACGATTTTTCGTTAGAAATTGGACGAGTTGACACCTATTTCAGCTGGCAACTATGTTTGGCACGGATTTTCAAGCCGCTAAACCGATTTTGAAAATTCTTTCTCCAATGGAAAGCTACATTATTTACCAGCGGCAAACATCGCCCAGTTTTTATCCGGTACGAAACCGTTTTGTATTTTTAGTTCGGATTTTTCCGAAAAACATATTTTTGGGCTGGTTAGGGCAATTTTCGCCGCGGGTAAAAGCTAGTGTTAATAAAAAAAATGTAAATTTCAGAATTTGAAAATTGCATAAAATATTTGCATATATGGGTCTTTTTGCGATTTCTCTTCTGGTGAAAAAAATTCCAACAAATTTTGCTTGCTTTTGTTTTCAAATACAATAGACTATAACGTCAGTTTCGAAAATTAAAAACTTTTCTAAACTTTTTTTTGTGTGTGAACTTTTTAATGTTCATTTTATTATCGTTCTCATTTGCATAAAAACTAATGAAACATTATTTTAAAACATTTTATTTTGTTTTTTGTTTTGTTTTATTTTCTTTCAATTCTTTATAATTAACATTTATCTTTTTCTTTCTTTATTTCTTAACTTGGTTTAAAACTATATGTAATATTTTGTTGTTGTTTGTTTTTCATACTTTTTTTCATTTATTTGTTATAAAGGAGAGATAGTTTAAGGTTTTGTTTTTGTTATTAATAACTTGTTTGCTGTTTTTCGTGTTTTTTTTTTGTAGCAGTTTATGTTGTTGTTAATGTTGTTGTAGTTTAGGAAAGAGATAACAACAAAAGAATAATAATAATAATAATAATAATTATAAGAATAATATAATAATAAATTTATATATTTAATCTAAATCAGCTATGCTGTGGTTGTTGAATTGGTAGCATTTGTTGCTGTAGGAGCGTTGCTAGCATTGCACTGTATTAGGCCTGTATTTTGGGCATATGGATGATTATGATGATGCACGTTGTTGGGATGGTGATGATGATGATGGTGGTGCGTGTGTGGATGATGTGCTAAATGATTATTGTTGAGATGAAAGTTTAAAGCGCCCGCGCCATTATTACTATTTGCCGCAACGGCCCCTACTGTTGACTGCTGCTGCTGCTGCTGTTGATCGGCTGAAGCGCAGGTGCTATTCGTAGAGCAGGTGTTGGGAGTAGAGGAGTGGTTGGAGGAGGTATTTTTAGTAGTAGAGTAAGCAGGAACTGCCGAAGTACAATAATGCATAGTATCACCAAATTCGCCACTACTTAAATCACCTAAAATACCACCAATAAGACCACCACCGCCGCCAAACTGTTGTGACTTTAGATTGGCCTCGGGCTGTGTACATATTGGAGGCTGTGCCGTCGCATTGCAATCCATTAAATTATTGTGTTGCACTGAATTGACATCGTCTACTAAACTCCCTTTAATTGAATCTACACCGCTACCACTCACGCCGCCGCCACCACCACCAGCACCCGACGATGAGGAATTCGTTTCTGTTGCATCATTTTGTGAACTACCACTGCCAGCAATGCTGCCGGTTGTATCATCAGTTAATCTTAAAGCCACTTCTAAATCACGTAAAACGTCGGTCTCCTTCTCATCAATTAAATTAAAACGCCGGTGCAGGGCGGTCAAATGGGCAAATGTTAAATTAAGGTGCGTATGCAAACCCAGTAGGGCGATTTCACGAAAATGCGCCGCATACAGATGTGCTATCACATGAAATTGCAAGCGTAATATTTTACGAGCAATCGACTCAAACGAACTGGGAAATTCGTTGGCATATTTGGTAGGAAATATCGATTCATCGCTGACTGTTTTCTGTGTAAATGTCATCACATAATCGATATATTGAGGAGCCGCTACGCGGGTCTTTTTACCTTTCTCATCAAACCATAAGTACGTTCTATTAAAGGTTAAAGAAGAAGTGCTTTAATATTTAATTTTTATTGGTTAATTTTAAATAAACTTACCTGTTGCCCGGCCCTGTCATATCGGGACAACCTGAAGTGGTACAAAATTCACTAATGGTGCCATAAACCAAATTCACATGTTCAAAGAGAGCCAAAGCTAAAATTGCAAATAAAGAGAAAATAAGAAAGTTTAAAAGGCAGTTTTGTTAAATTCATTAATAGTTTTCTTTTTGTAAATATTCAGTAATAGCTAGATACTACTCCGCTCAAACAAAAGCACAAAAGCGCAAAAAGCACACAGTTAACACCCAAACAAATTAGAAATTAATAATCCAACAACCCAGCAAACATGAGGATTGGATTTCAAATTAAGAATGGCTTAAATCTATCAATTCCTTTCTCAAACGCTAAATATCAGAAAATCGGCATAGATCTATCTACAAATAATCCACAAATCAACTAAAAAGGGATTTCTTGTTATTACAGATGTAAGAGATAAAAGAGCGAAAACCGGAACTGCTTCAGGTACGTCTGAATTTATTACATTAGTAAGCAACCAGGTATTTAATGATTTTAATTAATTTAATTTAGTAAATTTAATTTTAGTAAATTTTGTAAGAAAGAAAATATATATGTATGTATAATATTAAGGCCAATTCCACGATGTCGACAACGATCTCTTCTTCACAGCAATTTTATTAAATGAGGAGCAAAAATAGTACCTTTGATGTTTTTTCCATGAAGTTACCATTTCATTAGATTGGTGAATGAATTTCATTATCAGCTTCCTCCCCGGATGTACAAATCTACTAAGATGGAATTTTGGAGATTTGAATGCAGAGCGGATAGAATCAGTAAAGCAAATACCTCCAAAAATTAATTTAAGTAGAAAAACAATTCTAACCACTTATATAAACTTATAAAAGTTATTATTTTTTATTTCTACTTTAAACTGAATTTTAGTAATTTCGGGTATTCGGTTTATATTATAAAACTGACTTTAATCTTCCCTTCTCGAAATAATCGCGAATACTTCGTATGGCTTTTGAGAACTCTAAATAATTGATAGTGTTCTTCCTTTTTTTCATTCTTTTCCCATTTTATTAAATTAATAAATGATTTCCATTAATAGCTTTCAGTATTCAAATAAAATTTACATGTTTTCAATCGTCAAAACACAATAAACTACAAAATCAATAAAACGGAAAAACGCCAGTTTCTTCATTAAAGAGATTAATAATACTTCGATCTGAGAAACGCCTTGATTACGCAGCTGAGACTCGGTGGTTTCTTCCTGTTTTGAACTCATTTTTGTATTCGAAAATTATTTTTCAAGTTTTTTTCTTAAGAAAAATGTCGCGATGACAGATATAACGGACGTATTACGAGTATAGTATATACAAAAAATCTTTATTTTGTAATCGTTGCCAGATCTCAGAAAATTCGACTATAGACGGGATTGCTGCCTGGGTGTGCCAATACATTTGTGCCACAGGATTATGGCTTTCTGCTGCAGGTATTATAGAAGATCTGTTCACTGTATTTTAATAATAAAAAAACAATGATATTAGTTAAATCAGCGTAGGAGGTATTTATTATCTCATTTTTTCCAAGAATTTATTCGGAATGGCTTTAAAATAGTAATAAAGTTGAAAAGTATTGCTGTGTGGGACTGTAAATAGAAGCGTCTGTTACTATGTTTATACGCGCACTATTTGCAAATAACAATTAATTTATTTATTTCATAAATACTTTACAAAGTAAATTTGCAAAGTATTGTTGCACAAATATGGGCGGGGTAACTAAGATGTTATTAACAGTATTTTAAAAAAGTTTTTGTGACTGACCATACACGACCTATGCCTTCACATAGGAAGCAGCAACGTGGTTGTTAAAAAAAATCCACAAAAGAACCGCAAGATTATACGGTTATCCGTGGCAGATCAGTCAACCAGTGCGAGCGAGACGAAAAACTCTCGAAGGCCAAACAACACACAAAAGCCTGACCGCACTTAATAAAAATATTTGCAAATAAATTAACTAACTGTTTATAAGGCATTGTAAATGTATAACAACTTGGTAGCACTTCTATAGAAATGTTATTTATGTTTACAAAAAAAAAATGTGCAATATATAATGTATTGTCATTATTTTCTTCTATCAATGTTTTTTGTGCAATATTTCCATTTCATGGCAAAACCTTTCACAACGTTCATCATTTCACATCTTTCGACATTTTTTTTATCCAAATTGGACAAACGATTCTAGATTTAGTCATGCCTATTAATTACAAAAATTCTATATGTAAGAGACCAAAACTGAAAAAACATTTTTAGTCAGGTCGTACTCTTCATATCTATCATATTACAGTTTATTTGAATTAGAATTTAATTGTAAATCATTTCCAATTTGACATCAAACCTGTATGCTTGCTGGGATATTTTTTAAATCAAACGTTCAAAAAAGAAGAGAATGGTAAACATGAAAAATTTGCATTAATTTCAATACAAAATTCGTTTGCCAATGTCGTCATTTTTTATAGAAAGTGAAATGAAAAGGAAACTAAATTTAAAAAAAAAGCAAAATTTTTCTTTCTATTCAATTTGGTTGTATAAACGCTTGCTTCAACTATTTTTGGACTAAAAATACAAACTACGACTGTATTTCATAATGGCTTAATAGACTATTTTCTAATGTCTTTTTTCTCTTCCGCATTTCCTTCTGCTTTTTCCTTTTTTAGTTTCTAACAGGGATGGTGACGTTAATGTGATTACCGTGAGTAACAAATGATAACTCATGCGGGTGTAAAGGTTCAATCATGCGTGCCATAATCATAACAATAAAAAACAGCTGTTCGAACCAAACTTATGGGCAACACTGTATTTGATTATAGGTGACTCGTCATAACGCCATAGCTGTTCCCATAGAAACTAATTGAATTTTGGTTTTGTTATAGCTATGGCACGTCTAATTTAAGCTTAAGTATAATTTTTGAATGATTGTTTTGTGAATAAAAAGAGAGTGATTATGATGAAAGTGTAGCGGCTTTCGGACGTTCTACTTTCGAAAAGAAGAATATCCTAATTGTCGGAGGAATCACATGTGTATGAAAGGTAAAAAAAGTTAATCTCAAAATTGTAATGAACAAAAATGTTTCTTCTTCTACAACATTTAGGTTGAAAACAAAAACCGATTTTGTATTTTATTGTTGGATAAAACAGATGATTTTTTTTAGATTTGTTCTTTTTTTTTGTTACATTCTTAATAATTATTGCTACTTTATTAGCAATAATTGATTTAGGAAAACAGAACTTACAATTTATTGAAGCGCGATGCTGAAAATTTGTCGCCAAATAAAAGTTCTCAAAGGATAAAAAGATAAAAAATAAATAAATGTTAGCATAACAAAATGCATATGAATACCAAAAAAAAAAACGAAGTTGCTTATTTTTAAATTTGCACAAAAACAGCGTAATTATTTCCTATTATTAAATCTTTTAACAACAACTAAATTTTGTCTGACATAAATAACATGATTGTACAAATTGGATATACATATCTTACATCAAGGCGAATTCAGTATTAAGTGGCCTTATCAGCGCAGCTGCTCGTCAGCTGACTTTACCCCATCCGTCAAACTCCATATAAAAATGCATTAAATCAACCCGAACTGTCATCAAATGTGTATGTACTCGTATGTATGTATGTTGTTGCAATGATAAGGCCACTTGGTATTATTACACTTTGATGTTTAAAATTTTTAAATTTTGGTTCGAATTGCTGAATTTGGCATTAAATAGCTGATTATCAGGCGGGCTGAAGAGGCCACCTGATACTGAATTCGTCTTGATCTTACATCACTTTTTAAAACTGTCACTTTGGCACCTTTGGCTGAAGAGAAAAATTAAACCATGAACATTCCTAATCAAAGCAATCTCCTTAAAAATTTATTAATATTTATGTTTTTTGTGCATAAAAGCCAATTTGCAGAATTAATCCTCATATCGTTCTTCATATTGTGTAAAAATTTCATACAAATATCTTATGTACTCTTGAGAGAAAAATAAAATTTTCTTTTTCCATTAAGTTGTGTGTTAATTGAAAACTTCAAACTCGTTTTCTGGCAAACTGGTTTTTTGAGTTATGACGTTGTTTGAGTAAATGAACGATATGTTTCTTGCATTATAGATGTTTTGTTCATATTTGTGTTAAATATTTGTGCATTTTAGTGTTGCCAAAAGTAGGGTAAAGAAGTCATATCAGACTGCTATTTTATTTTGACTCAAATTAATGTAGATCTTTTTTTCTCAAAATTATTTTAAAAAAATATATATTTGATTGAAAAACATGAAATATTCTAAAAATTTAATAAAGTCATTAAATTAATTAGTTTTAGTTTCAAATATAAGAAGTATAAGTGGTTAAAAAAAAAGTTAAGTAAAAGTGCTTAAAAACTATTTGTCACAAAGATGATTAGTTTACTGAAATTATTATTTCTTATTTTATGAAGAAAACAAGTAAAAGATGTGGCATCTTAAGACGGCGCTTGAGGGACAACTCAAATCATTTACTTTACTGTGAGTAAATCTTCTTGCTAAAAGTAATTTTTAACTAACAATTTTAGCTTTAAAGCATATATTCGCCTTCTTAAAGCAAAAGTGTTTTATTAAATAATTTTTTTTTAACTTTACCACCTTTTTGCTTTGGAAAAATAGCCAGCAACTAAAAATTTGTGATTACCATTATTACAATTTGGCAACTGAAATTAACAGCTGCTAGTTGTTATTTGCCATACGTTATTTTGGCACCTGTCAACGCAACTAAACTTCAGTTGCCATCCATAAACTGCAGAATTATTTTTTAGGCAAAAGCTAATAAATTGCGGTATTAATAAAATTTAAATCGATCTAAAATATTTCTTTGAAATCGCGTAGCAATTGGAAACAATTCCACTCATTCTCGCTCATATGTGATTCACGACAATCACATGATTGGCGTTCTTCTACATTTTTAATAATTGAAGGTAAATCGCAGTATGCTAAATCGCATTATTTTAATGACATCAAAGCAAACACGCAGTTTAAAAAAACATTTCTTTATTACACCAGAGATTTCGGCGATAAGATTAGAGGCAACCGATGAGTAGAATAATATTGGAACAATTAACAATTGGGTATGGGAACTTTTATTATTCGCTTTCAGTAAAGGATTCGTTTTAATCTACATGGCAAGTATAGTACACTGAAGGCTGTAATTTCAAGAGATATGAGACGCAATTAACTACAGGATACTCTTGAAATAATGAAAAATTCGGAAGAAGCGGTAAATCTCTATTATTTATATCCGTTACTTATACCCATATAGTGTTTTCACACCTAAAGTTAAAACCTGGGTTTGACGTTAAAACCAGAAACAGCTGCTATGGCGTTCACACTACAAGTTTGATAAATACATTTTTTAAGCAACAGGTTGTCTAATAAATTTGTTCAAAATCAAATAAATCTCCTGTAGAAATACGTGTATTTCTTGCTGTGTTTTTCCTGCTTCAGAAATTTTACAATGCACTCCAAAATGGAAATTATTTTATTTATTTTTTGGTGCATATTCTACAAAGTAAACTTGTAGAATATGGTTGCACCAAAATGGACGAAGTGACTATGATGTTATTAACAGTATTCTTAAAAATGTTTTTGTGACTGACTATACCCGACCTATGCCTTCATAGGAAGTAGCAACGTGGTTGTCAACAAAAGAACTGCAAGAATATACGGTTATCCATGGGAAAGCAATCAACCAGTGCGAACGAGGCGTAAAACTCTCGAAGGCCAACAAACACACACAAGCCTGACCACACTTAAGAAATAATTGCGATGGCGCGTGAGCTGAGGGCAAATTACGGTACTCGTTATCTAACGAAATTACGAAATATTTCAATACAGTTTATATGGAAATATTTTTTCGACTCGTACCGAATGCCGAAATGTTCCCCCCGTTCTTCAGCCCACAGCTGCTTAACGACTGGAAACTATTTTATATTTTGTAAATAAACATTTTAAAATTATGGAACTACTTACTCAAAGTGAAGACGTGCTTGGAAATCAAGTTATGTATATATAAAAAAATGCACAAATATATTATAATGTAAACCTTTTTTTTATCGGCAGACGGATGTCAGTCACATCGTAGATTTTCCCTTTCAAGAGGTCAATGAAAATATTTTCGTTATTTTCCGTCCAAAAGGTTATTTTTTTCCGCAATTTTTTTCATTACTGTTAAGTTAAAAATCTTTCAATCGGTATCTATTCTTATTCACTGACATAAACATTATCAGCTGTTTCCGGTCATTTTAACTTGGCAGCACTAAATTTAGCACAGCGAAAACAAGGTTGCATTTCATAAAAGCAATTCAAAAATGGTTTTAAGTTGGTTTTAAAAAAAATATTTTGTATGGTAAAACCAGATTTTAACAGTTGGTTTTAACGTTAAAACCAACTTTTATTGAAACTATGTCAGTGTGAAAACACTAATAGATATCTATTAGTGTACAGATATCTATCGTGTGTAAGTTAAATTTTATAAGACAATCTCGTAGGTAAAAGACTTATCTAAATTATCTGTATGTAGAAATTACGGGCATTAAACTAGATTTTTTTGGAATATCGAGTAGATGGCCAGAGTCCTGCTGACATGCAGCAAAAAGTCGCACAGACCAGTAACTGGATTCTGTAAATTTCTGCAAACCGAAAATCTAAATATTTATCGACATAATTATTCGTTTGCGGTAACGGTAATGTGATTCTGTAACTTATTTTTTACGATACTCTGCAGCTTTATCTTACTCATCGTTTAATTCAATATTATGTGGTATCTCTGTATAGAAAATGTGAAAATAAGCGAAAAGCACAAAGAATAATAAATAAAAACTCAATGAATTTGAGCTTGTGATTTTATTTATTTTTTCTCCAACTGACACCGAATATCATTAAAATATGTTACTGAATAACAAAGTCGATAAATTTTCGTTATATTTATTATAGCTATACGATTGTCGTAACAAAAGTTACTGAATCCAGATACAGATTGTCAAACGATGTTACTTGCAAAACCTTAAAATTTACTTGATAACGGTCGAAGCTTTCGAGTAGAACATTTCTGCGTCTCTGCTTGGGTCTTACTGAGAAAAAGTTGTGATTTCCATGTACATTATAGCACTGCAGAATCTTTGCAGGATATCGGAATTTGTCGTCAAGAGAGTAAACTCAGAACTTAGCTTCATTTATTACTGAACCTAATAGAATCCAAGTACGCTAGTTCTCTGTACAACTGACAACTTTTTAAACCTAGTCTAACCTAGGTTCGCAGATCATCCCACAAACTTATTGAATGATAAAAAGTGTTGTAAGTGCACGTAATTTATTCAAAACATTCGTGTTCGCACTCCTAGTTTCATCATCATTCAGCTAGAATTATCTAATGCTATGTTTCCACGTATGTGCTCTCTATTCATACTGGGATGTGCCCAATCCTCACCTAATAACTTGATTAGATATACAAAAGTCCGAAATAGAATCTAGAAATTTCTTTTAGAATATCATCGAAAAGCAAGAAAAATTGCTGTATTCTCTAATATTTATCGCACATTTTGCATATGTCAGCTGCTGGAGTTGCAAATTTAATGATTATTGAAACAACCAGATAACAAATCATACTTCAGCCGTTGTAAGAGATTTGATTGGTCGAGTCTCGGAAAATAATATATGACACGCAGTTGTAAATGCGAATGTGAAAATAAAAATTTTTGTGGTGTATGTTTAATTTTTTGTGTTTTGAAAATAGAATTTTTTAAGTTTATATACAACAATACAGGACACACTACATATGTAACTGACTGCTGTGTTTTTTTTAAATTGTTTTTTTGAGCCAGAAATGCTAGTCATAAACGTCATATTATCATAATTTAGTAAATTATTTAAATTTACATAATTGTTTTCGCTTTTGTTTTTCTTTCAAACCAAAATTTTAGAACATTATGAGAATATGACCTTTATGACTACGGTTTGAATTCTCCATACCGTGTACATATGTATGTACTCGTAAATGTATTCTAAATCCATGATTCCATTTTCTAAGAATTAACTTTTATATACAAATTCTAATTTCATAAAATAAATATTTTTATTCATTACGAAATGTAAAATTGCTACATATGATGTAATATTTGTCAAATTATTTTATTATGAAAGTTGTTTTTAATTTATACAAAATTAAAAATTAAATAAGCAACAACAATAAAACTTTTTTATTTAAGAATTGTAAAAATCCGGTTTTAACTTTGTATACAAATTTTGAAGAGATGATTTCAGTTGTTTCAAGGTTGTTATAAACAATTTTGACAAAGAAAATAATTGGGGAATACTGGTTTATAAACGGTAAATACACACATATATATATATATATATATATACATACATACAGCCATACATACATATGTATGTATGTAGTATATGTGGACAAGTAATAAATAATTGTTTACAACTGTATGCAAATAAATTTTTGTTGTTATTTTGAAATAACGATTGTTTTTCATGTTTTTAAACAAACACCAATTGTTAGGGAAATGATGGATACAAATAAGTACTTCAAAGCACTTCATATTGATGTTATTATAACTTTTTACTTCTACTATTGTCCCTGTTACGGTTTACAACTCAACTGCACAGAAAAAACTTTATTTTGTAGTTAATTACTGAATTAAAAAAACAAATCATGGGCCTAATTACGAGTGTCGTATTTCGACCTCGACTACGACGATTTTTTACTATACTAAAGAGCATTTGCAACGTTTTTTCTTTAATCTAGTACAAAATCGTCGTCGTCATAGTCAGTTAGCCGACTGTAATGGAATGTAACTGCTACGGTAGGAAACAGCTGATGGAAAAAGTGAAAAATAAGTAATCAAAATGGTTATATAGATGTAATTTAACGTAACCGAATGTACATTACTTTTCACCTAGCAATATCGATCAGCTGTTTCCCACAGTTGTATTTACATTGCATTACATTCGGCTAACTGAGCTTTAAGCCGCAATTTGGTTGCATCAAAAATAAAAGCAAAGAACTGTGGGAGCAAATCGCCTTAGAGCTAAATAGTTTATGTCATCCAGTGCTCGAGCGGGAACGGAAAAGTAGTCATCACAGAATTAGAAAAATATAATGAGTGTAATGATAACTTATTTAACTTGCAACTACGGTTACACTATACGGAAAATTTTAAAAGACAGTTTCCCAACAACCGAAACAGTTATTTTGCAACTGGTGGTGGTCCCTCGCAGGGAATGTCTTTACTTCCTTTGGAGGAAAGTGTAGCGCAGCTAATTCCAATAAAGGAAGCAAGTTGCGCCTACTGTGCAATCCTTCGACGATAAGAAATGGGATAATCAATGTTTACGGGTATACCTAAGAGGTATAACATAATTTGTATATGGTAACCCATTTAGGGAGAAGATAAGGGGCAGGTTATGTCCGTAAACAATATTGGTGAAGAAAATTTAATGTAGGTTTGTCATGCACTTGATTCCTTAAGGAGAACTATTGGAACAGAGGTATGGAAGAAATTTTTATATAAATTTAATTTGTTTATGGGAGATATTTTAAAGAGTGGAGATAAGTAGGTAGGTTTGCTCTAGACTTGTATCGAACTGTTTCAGTAGCGCGTTTTAGACACAAGCCTTTGATCAAACCCATTTAAATTACATGTGTTTGACCATTGGTTTGTGTCAAAAACGAAGTACTGAACGAGTTCGATACAAGTCTAGTTTGCTCCGAGGATACGTTGGTTTCCGTTACATATTTGACTTTTCTTAGTGCGATTTCAGGGCAGCTGTGATGTTTTTTGTCGATTTTTAGGACTTCAACCCCAACTCTGATTTAGATTAAGAGCTATTTGTTCCATTTGGTTGTTACTACGAATAAGGTTACAACACTATCCCATCCCTAATGTACATATTATACTCATACCCTCAGAAGTATTGGAATCACCGTAAAAGATGCGGGTTTGCTGTAGTATTATAGATATTCTAGAATATATAAGATCCTACAATTCCTTATTTTCAGATTTAATGATGAATATCGTATAACAAACTTAACTGGAACTTGAATACTACAAAAAGTCAGTTGACCTAAACTGGCTCAAAGCCTAATAACACATATTAGTTATAGGACTTCATTACCAAACCCATTACCATATACATATAAAGATTTTATCTTATTTTTAAGTTTTTGAATATGTTAAAAAGACTACCACTGTATGTAAAGGTTGTTTTTTAGACGCATAAAATTTCCGATAGGGATAACTAGGTCAAACTAGCTGTCATACTAATGAATTGTGTTTGACTTTTTTTCAGTATACTTTGGCAAATAACCTTGCAAAGACTTACGCCAGAACAACCCTTACAAATCGAAATTTTCTCTGAAATTCGAGATCTCCTCGCCAAATTTATAGAGCACTTTTTGAAATTTACGGTGGGCATAATCGTCCATCTGAGCAGCTAATACGCAATACTATGGATCGATTCTTTTCTTTTTTATCGATTTTTTCTTTTTTCTTTTTTTTATTCTTCGTTCGTACAATAGAAGCCATTGGTGTAGGAGCCAATTGTTTGGTAACCGAATTATCTCAAAATAAATGGACCTGTGAATTGGTCACCGCGTTCGTGTGATTTGACACCTTTGAACTACTTTTTGTGCGGGTACGTCAAATCTCTGGTCTATGCAACGATTTATCATTTTAAAAGACAACGTTTGAGGCACTATTGACGAAATCGGACGGGGTCTGCTCGCAAAAGTGACGCTGGAGCCATGTGCCAGAAATTATTTTTAAACATTAAATGCCATGAAATTTGTGAGCTTGTAAAGCCAAATTTTTGGTCATTCAATTAAATTTGTTGTTTTATTTTAATTATATGCCTCTAAAAAACACCCCTTACATTATAAAGATTTTAAAAATACTCACTGTGTGATGCCAGCCATTCATTATAGTCTAAACCAGCTGGTAGGTCCACTAGAGCTTTGAGATCAGCTTCAGGTAATTTACGTTCTAGAACACTTTCCTCCAGATATAATTTGGTATCTGTTGAGTTTTGATCACCATCTCGTTCCTTGCGACGAGCTTTTCTGTAAAGAGAAATGAGCACAATATTGATTATTAATAAACTATTTTTTTTTTGTTTTAATTAAAAATAATAAAAAACCTTAAAATCTATCTAATATGTATGTAGATAAAATTTTATTTATCGAATACTCTTAGTGCTTGAAAGCATTGAGCTTACCCAGCTACACATAAAATACTATCGACTGAGGTCTGTGCATAACGGTAGAATGTGCCAATAGTTTCACCAATTTTTGTTGGTAACGTTGTAACCTGCCACATAAAGCGCACGGTTTTTATAATACATTTAAATACAAATGATGTTGAACTATTCGGTGCAGACGTTGATGTTTCAATATCTTTCATTTGTGTTGAAAGTCTGTAAAGTTTTTGCTATTGTTGTTGTTTTATTGTTGTTTGGTATTGCTGGAGGTGTGTCTGGTGAGTGTGTTGGGTGGGGGTGGGTGGGAGCAGCGATTGAGATTTAATAATATGTAGTTGCGTGTGTGTGTGTTTGCGGTGAGATTATTAGAGAAGGTGGGCTTATAATTGCTTGTTACAAAGTTCAAAGTAAAGTTTTCCTTTTTGTTCCCTGCCTATTTTTCTTAGCTTTGTTGTTGTTATTGCTGCTGTTTAAAGCAGTTTCCAGGTGGTGCTCTTCAAGTGCTGAAATTCATAGTTTGTTTTTTTTTGCGTTTAAAATTTAACTTTGTGCTTTTTGCTTGTGTTTGTAGAAAATAATAATAATAATAATACTTCTTTGGTATGCTTTGTTCTTTAAGTATTTTTTTTACTTCTTTGTTACAAATATTTTACACTTTTTTTAAGTTTTGCGAATTGTTTCATATATTTTTGTAATTTTTAATGTTATATGTATATACGACTATATAGTATGATTTTTTTTTATTATAATTTTAACACAGCCATTTGTTGTGATACGCGAGGCGGATTAACGTCATGTTATTTAATACTTTCTGCTAGAGAAAAATCCAAACAATTATTTTTTCGTTGAACTTAAAAACAAAAATTACTTCACTAGTTCATTTGCAAAAGGTTTCTTACAAATGAGTGCTTTTTACGCGCTCTTGCTTTAGAACGTTTTTTTATGAATAAATAAATATAAATTGAAAAAAAAAATACGAAAAATAAAATCGTAATCTGATGGTTGGTTTCCATTTGCTGTTATCAGCATTTAAACAAATGAATTTTTAAATAAAAAACAAAACAAAATTTGTTTTTTTTTGCTATTGTCATTGTTAGTGTCTACCTCTACTCTTTCTACTAACGCTCATGCCATTTATACTACCTATTGATTAATGTGACAAGCGTACTGGCATTTGTTGGCACTTTTTTACCAACTTCAATATTCCATGTACATACGAGTACCTATGTGTGTTTTAGTGTGAATTTGTAGTTAGTAGCGGCAATTGTAACAACAAACTAAAATCCTAAATGGTGAAAATTATATCAAATATTCTGAGCAGAGCTGTAAAAGAACTTTGTGTTTCATATGAAAAATATGTTTTCATATGAAATACATACATATGTATGTACATTCAAACGAATTAAAAATCATAATAAAAATCAATGATTAATTGTGGCGTGAGCTTGTTATCAAATAGTCATATGGGTTTGATATAAGATTAGCAATAATATTATATACAATTTTTTATGACTATTTTTGTTCATATGAGTTTGGTATAATATTAGGAATAACATTGAATACAATTTTTATATCATAAAAAATTTAAAATTATGTTATATGGGCAATTCCACAGAATGTCACGAACTAAGTCACATACGAATACCAATCAATTAAGCTTGTGTTTCACATCAATGCGGTTAGATTTTTCTTTTTTTTTTCTTTAACAAAGGTAGAACTAAAAGAAAAATTTAAATTTTCTCTGAAATACTAACTTAATTGTACAGGGCATAGTACGTGACATTCTGTGGAATTGCCCATAGGTTATGCGTTGGTTAGGCTGAGTTAACATCTGCCATTTCATGTGTGTCATGTGCCAAAAAAAAAGCGTAACCACTAATTACTAATGAAAAAATTTTTGATTCAGACACGTATTTATTAAGTTAAACAGTTTAATACATAATTAATAGACAATTTTATAGAATCCAACCTGATTGGAAACTGTTAAAATCAATAAATACATGTCTGAATCAAACAGTTTTTCATTAGTAATTAGTGGTTACGCTTTCTTTGGCACATGGCACACAGATGTAAACCCGACTTTACTTTCAGAGTAATAAAAAATTGTCAGAAGGAAATTTCTTAATTATGTTCAATAAGACCGTATAAAATAAACAGCGGTTAAGGCATGAAAAGGTTTTCCAGCTAGCTCTACGTCTGGTATGTGTGGTTCTTAAGGCTCAGTTAGCCGACTGTAATGTAATGTAACTGCTACAGTAGGAAACAGCTGATCGATATTGTTATGTGAAAAGAAATGGAAATGGTTATAGAGATGTAATGTAATGTAACCTACTTTTCATATAAAAATATCGATCAGCTGTTTCTTACATTACAGTTACATTGCATTACAGTCGGCTAACTGAGCCTTTAACCTGTATTTTTACACAAATAAACATATAACACAATCTACATACATGCCTGGAAATACCATAGATTGCGCAAAGAAAAAATAAATTTTCAAACCAACTTGAATACTGCTTCCGGAAACTTAAATGCAGAGTACGATATAATGCTTTGGTGGCGCGCATATTAAGCCCTGATCTTTTCCACCACTTTCTTTACTTCTTTTCAAATTGTCTTAATTGTTTTCTTACAAATATTAATTAGCAAACAATACGAAAAACCAAGTCTCACAATTGCCAAAACAAATGATACTAAAGCCCAAATTCACAGTCATTAGTTAGCTAATAGCAATAGTTTAACCAATAATATTTTATTCACAGCTTTTTGTTTACACAGAGAGAATAGAAATATTTAATTAGTGTTTTATGTGGGAATTGTTACAATTTAAGTTTAAAATTTGTTAACGCACTAGTAATCCCAAATTATTATTTTACTTATTAAGTAAAATATTTTTTTAATAAAAATACATTGAAATTGATTATTGAGGGGTTTAGCTGGATCCTATGCGCATTTCACTGTTGCTAATGCAGATCATCAGGGAACCTTTACCCAAAAATTTCTTAGAACAACTAGAGTTAATATGTTAAACTTTCATTTAAGCAAATGAGAAGCTCAGCAAATAACAAAGTTGAAACAAGAACTCAATAATCAACATGTTTTTTATTTTCTTACTTTATCATTACTACATTGGCTGACTTTTTTTCAGCTTCAAATTGTAGTTGTAAGAGTATGTAAAGAAAATAAATGTAAATAACAACAACAGCTATTCAAGAATAGAGTGTTGCCACACAAGTATTTTTTTGACCGGGTGCCGTAAATTTAATAATTAGTGTTTTATGTGGGAATTGTTACAATTTAAGTTTAAAATTTGTTAACGCACTAGTAATCCCAAATTATTATTTTACTTATTAAGTAAAATATTTTTTAATAAAAATACATTGAATATTTAATATTTAATTATGTATTCCAATATTCCATATTTTCTATCAATTATCAATCAATAGTACGATTTTTTTATATTTATGAACAAAAAACCATAATTACAATGTAAATAGAATTCTCACAATAGTTTTATTCGTAATAACAATTGATTCCGTTTATTTCTAATAACCATTTTAAAGTATTGGTAGACACAACTGAATTAAATTCAAGTTAGAAAGTAACGTAACTGAATATTTGGTTTTGAAACGAAAAAAAACTATTCCTGTAAACAATATTTAATTTGAAAAAAAAATCGGTTATTGTAACTAATTAAAAAATTGCCGCCGTACTGAAATTCTATTGCAGTAATAGAAAAGAAAATGAAATACTTTATTGATGCTCCTAACCGAATTTTTTATTCTGAATACAAAAGGAGAAACATATTTTGTTGTCGCAATTGAATTATTCCTTATTTGTGGACAAATTTGAATGTTTTATTATTAAAAAAATAAAATTAGATAGAAATGTCATATAAAAAATATCTTTTACAGAATAATTACACAAAATCCCGATTTAACAAACAAGGTAAAGACATTATTATATACATTTATCGCAAAATATCTGAAGTAATAACACTTCAAATATTATTCTGAAGTGAAATTATTTGTGCAAATAATCGAATACCGGCAACGGATGTTACAATGCGTGGTGTGGATCAAAAATTTGCACATTTCATTCACTTCAGAATATAAGCGAAAACTTAGAATAATATGCGATAAATATAATAATGTAGTTACATACCTTTTTTATTCTGAACAAATTGTTTTTATGTATGTATGTATGTATGTGTATGAGCCATGTCTACCAATGATTCTTTTAGAAATACCAATTACTATATATTGGTTGTATCAATTATTTCTATAGTCACAATTAAAATTTCATTCAAAAGATTCAAATATCGCTATTGAAAAGTTGGTGGTTACAAAACTATATTTGTTCATTACAACAGAATTGTGTATTAGTTGTTGGAACCGACAAAATTCGATTGGCTACAAATTCGGTTATCACAACAAATCTGTTTTCTCTGTGTACCATTAGTTAAACCGAAAAATGTCATTGGTTAACAAATAGTTAGACAATAGCTGATTCGTTGTAACTTTATTAGTATTGTTGTTTTGTGAAAAATTTTAAGACACATTTCACACATACGTTGTCATCTTTTTTGTATTTATCTGTAACACATTATTTTTCTATTATATTTTGGTTTTCACGAACCAATTTCAGCACTAATTCAATATATTGCACGGTAAAGTTAGAAGATCGAGCACTTGTTTTATCAATTTTTAAGAGGTAATATAACCAATGTAAACAAAAACCATATGTTATAGCAGAGCTGTCAATACTGAAACTTCATAGTTTAATAGGGTTACCATTCTTTGCTCATATAAAGAACTTAAGTTAAACTTTTTATCATTTTACTAATACTTAACTAATGACTGTAAATTTGGTCCTAAATAACAATATATCAAAATTAGTTTTTGATGTAGACAATGTTGCCGTATTGCCATTATTTCGGGATGGGATACTTTCCTGTCACAACGACACAACAAACTTGTGTGTTATCGAAAAACTTGATGGGAACGGCACTGTACACGTTTGAACATGACACCGCAAAATGACAACACAAGAAATGCCAGATGTAAACTTAGCCTAAGATTTTAGTAATTTGTACTTCCCATTTTATTTCTTAATTAATTTTTTTTATAAGTTAAACTTATTGGGCCATAACCATAGTCAACAAAAAAAGTCTACTTTTTCAGTTTTAGAATTCACTTTTTTTAAAAATGAACTTTCGACCCACCATATAGTACGTTTATATGCACGGCTTATTTGCAAATAAAACTGTAAATTGTTGCCATATTATTGTTTTTATTGCGACTTACTAATTCAGAAAACTATTCACGTTTAACACGCTATTTGCAAATAAAATGCTTGAGGTTGCCACACTTACAAATGGTTTCTAATAAAAAACAATAAATTGATAAATATTGCACAAAAAAACATTGATAGAAGAAAATTATGGCAATAAAAACAAATTATTATTTCTTGTTTTATACATTTACACAATTTTTTTGTAAACATAAGTAACATTTCTATAGAAGTGCTACCAAGTTTTTATGCATTTATATTGCCGTATAAACAGTGAGTTAATTTATTTGCAAATATTTTTATTTGCAAATAGTGCGTCTATAAACGTAGTAATAGACGAGAAAAACTGTACTTTAAAGGAAAAAGTCGGTTCTAAAGTTAAAACATGCTGAAGCTGTTTTTAACTAGGTTAGCATCGACGCTGGCCTTTTACTTCAAGACAAAACACATTAAAATGTAATAAGAGTTGTGAATTAGTGTAATAAAAGTTAATAAATTAATAAAACATAAAACAAAAACAAGTTGTGTTGTAATATAAGTGCACATGTACATATGTATGTGCATAAATGTACAGGGTGTTTTTTTAGAGGTATAGAACTTCGAATTGAAATAAAACACAAGAAAATCGTTTTAATGTCCATCAATTTGGCTTTATTGGAAGGATAATTTTATGCCATTAACGTTTAAATATGATTTCGGGCATGTGGCCGCCGCGGCTGGCTCGAATAAAGCCAATTCTACAGGTCCAATTTTCAACCACTTTTTCGAGCATATGGGGCCGTATGTTGGCAATAACGCCACGAATGTTGGCTTCCAAGTCCCCTAATTTATTATATAAATTTCCTATGGGAACATAATAATATAGTTGCAATAGTGTCGTCCTTTCTATCTTTGCTATTTCATAGTTTCTGTAACTACTGAAGTATGTGGTGAAAGTATCATATCTTATGTTTCCCCTGTTCTATCATCATTAACATCTTCAAACCTCTAAAGGTTTGGAGTTAACAAAATCCTCAAGCGCAAATACAAAATATACGTGGCAGAAAAAATAAAATTTTTATTAATTTTATTATAATTGTTTACACCCATGTATAGACAAATCAAATCGTTTTTTTGTGTCTTTTTAGTATGATTTTTTTTCGTTATTTAATTTTAATACGTAAAGCTACGATCAAAACAATATCAGCACGAAATAATATGGACACCTACGTTAAAATTCAAAAAGGCTTAGCTTTAAAACTAAATCGAACATTACTAAAAATTAAAGTGTTTTATAGACAATGTAGCTAGTTTATACTCTCATCTATTCTATAACAGATTATATAAGTGATGAATATGCTACGATGGTCGAACTGAAAAATCAAATTATTTTAATATATTTTGTAGATACCGGTTTGTATTTTTTTTATATCTCGTTTTTTTCAAATTCATAATTATGTATTTTTAGTACCAATCTAGTTGATCATTTTCAGTCATCATATAACTTTTCTACCGATGAACAAAATAGTTACAGACCAGATTTATATTGTTAGGGAACCCCGTTTTTCAGCCCTTTTAATTTCTTTTTATTAGCTAAGGAAATATTTTTTGGCTTATTTTTTTATTACTCTAAACAAAGATATAACAAAATAAAATACTTCCTTAGTTATCAAAAATATTGAAGGTCAAAATTAAAAGGACTGAAAAACGGGTTTCTCTAACAACACAAATCTCGCCATATAATCTGTTCCAGATAGTCGAAAACAAAAGCTAGATAAATTATCTACAAAACACTTTTTATTTTTCCGTAATGTTCGATTTCGTTTTAAAGATAATCCTTTTTGCATTTTAACGTTAGATGCCCATATTATTTCGTGCTGCTATTATTTTGATCGTAGCTGAACTGAAAGAATTTAAGTTTAGTTATATTATGATGATATATTATGATTTCTTTTTCGTTATTTAGTTTTAATTCTTAAATACATACACACATACTATGTATAAATGAACTGAAAAAATTTAAGTTTAGTTATATTTTGCTATACATGAAATACCGAAGTATATTTATTTGGGTTGAAGTCTACTGATGAGTTCCAAAAAGCGGGAACGAAATACAATCGCTTAACCATAAAAACAAGCAAAATTTTCAAATTATATTTTGCTATGTTAATAGTATATTAGAGTATTATATAAAAAATTAAAAAAAAAAATGTAAACATATATCTTCCATGTGTATAAAATCGCAGTGTGTGTTTGTTCCTAACGCATGATCTCTGGAACTATAAGACCTGTGGAGCTGAAATTTTCAACATAGGTTCGGGTCAATGCCGGGTAGGTTTTCGTTTTGTTTTTGACCCAACAAGTGACCACTATGTGGAGTAATTTGTAGTTAAAAAAATAATTGCGGGGCTCATCTAGTTTTTTAATAAAATTACTATTTTTGACATCACTGGTCTACTTTAGAATCTAAGGCTTAGATGTTCTATCCGCTGGGACCATCTTGAAGTTGCAATGTTACACTATTATGTACATTTGCTTTTCTAATTAGCGAACCTTTGTTCTCAAACAAAGCAGCTTATTCATATGAAAATCAATACCACGATTTATATACTCGTGGTAAACGCATGTTCATTTGCATGAATAAGTTACAACAATAACAACAAACAAGCTAATTAAGTTTACATTATAGTCAAATATTTGCTTGTATTTGTTTTCCTTCTCTCAATGCTATTTACTAATGTTTGATCTATAAATGTGGATCAATCATAATAGCCAATAATTTCTAATGTAAAAATTAAAACACATTCAAATATTAATATTGATAAAAAAAGCATTTTTTTAAGAATTTTAATTAATTAATTTTTATAATGAAAAATCAAGGGCCTTTTTGAATGCTTTGTCAATTGAAAATCTTCAGATTTGGCAACACTAAACAGCATACGAATGCAGTTTTTAGAAAACATTGTGCTCAGAGAAAATAGACGCAGTATGCTATGAATGAATGAATTAGGCAAAACAGGAAACACAGGACACTGCGACCGAAGTAGATCTATTCAATAGATTCTATTGTATCCATTGCCAGGTGCTAGAGCACCTCATATAGACCTACTCTCCTGAGGAATCTCAAGATTGCTAGTGGGTCAAGTGTTGGCAGTTCCCAATCCTCCAATAGGTGCTTGCCCAATTGGCTATATCTTCTGTGACATAACGCTTTACAGTCCTTTAGAATATGCTGTGGAGTTTCATCGTCGTAATCACCTAATCTGCACAGGCTATTACTCTCAATGCCAAGCCTGCTTCAATGGCCTGTGAGGAGGCCTGAATGCTAAGAGAAATAAGATCCAGAATTAAAATACGAGGTCTGATCAAAAAATAACCGTTATTTTCAAATTTCGTGAGTTACGTATGTTCGATTTTCGCATTTTTTTTCTGTTATGTTGGTACACATGTCTGTTATATATGTTGGTAATATCAGCCATTTTGGACTGTCAGTTTGTTTTTGAATATAAAAAGGTTAGTCGTGTTTTGGTGTGCTCTTCGATTTTTTACTATTCGAAGAAATGGATCAAAGAAACTGTATTAAGTTTTGTGTAAAAAATTAAATTAACGGCGATATCGACAAGAAAGTTTCTATCGCTTACTTAAATTGAAAACAAAAACAAATTTTCTTATTTTGTCCAGGCCCTAAATGCGCAAGGACATTTGAAATGTTGACTGTGGCGTTTGGCGAGTCTACTATGAGCAGGTGTTTTTGTGTAAAATATTACTGTTAAACATGTTCAGTTTGGTCTACAATTTAACCATGAATCGACTTACAAATGAACAACGCTTGCAAATTATTACATTTTATTATCAAAATTTCTCACCAAAATTTCATTATTGAACATTAAACCACCAACACACATACGTAGAATGTGGACAAAGGAAAATATCGCAGGTGTATCCGCCAGTGTTGTTGATGACCGTTTATTACCGATTCCGCGCAATTTGCAGCAATTGGGCCTCTGTTACTTTTTTATTTTGCCCAAAATGGAAGAGCTGTACTTGACTGACATGTGGTTTCAGCAAGACATGCGTAAAAAAAGCGTAACCACTAATTACTAATGAAAAACTGTTTGATTCACACACGTATTTATTAAGTTAAACAGTTTCTTACATAACTAATAGACGATTTTATAGAATCCCATGAGTTTAAATCAATAAATACATGTCTGAATCAAACAGTTTTTCAATAGTAATTAGTGGTTACGCTCTTTTGGGCATATGGCACACAAGAAATGCCTAAGTAGATTCTACAATAATGTTTTATTGTCAACGTACGTATGTACATACGCACAAGCCAACAGAACGAATACATGAGCTAATGGCATGATAGAAAGCTCGTTTTGAGAGGCTATTGCATGAGCTGAGATTTTCTGAACGTTAATAACATTCTTCTGGAAGCTTTATGTTAAGTTGAAAAAGGGCGATATATCTGCAAATATATCATTCAGTCCCAGCTATAGTTCAGTTTCGTTGAGTCAGTTCAGTTCAGTTGAGCCAGTGTCAGTCCAGTCGAGTATTGTGTAAAGAACAGTGAAGTTAACATCGTGGTATTCTAGCAGTGAATTAATTTAACATTGTGTGCTTAAAAGCTTTTAAGATCAGTGTTGATTAATAAAGTTTTCGGATTTGGTAACAATTGTGCACTTGTGACTTTTTTTAATTGTAATCGAATCTACAAAAATAAATTTTTTAAAAGTTAAAAACGTAACAATATGGTTTCTGCTTCTTCTCCGCATCAAACAATTATATTGGCTGTCTGATATTACGATTCATAAAACAAAATAAACTTATGTATGTTAAAATATAATAAATACTTAATGTATTTGACTCATGTTCATGTTTATCTGATAACTATAATTCTACGAAATAGCTTGACTGTCTCCGCATGTTAGAACAATTACTGTTTTTATTCGTGTCTTTAATAGCTTATATTGATTTTTTTTGCAAAATGATAACACAATGTTATAAACTTAAGTAAACCACTTAAAATAAAAACTAGTTTTTCACTCTTTTCAAATTATTATTATAAAAATTAATTTTTTGTATTTGTATAACAACATGGGAACTAACTTTTGAGAAATTTTCAACTAAAGAGTAATTTTACGCGTTTTAGTTCTCTCTTGAAAATTTTAGAAAGAAAATTATTTGGTTGTGTATGTAGGTATGTGTGTCTGTACAGCGGTTTCCTGCTTTAACGAATTTTCGGTTTTACGAATTAGAAATTTAGCGCATGATAACATTTTTCCCACAGAATGAATACCTTAAGCTTAAATTAAACGTGCCATAGCCATAAATCCATAGCCATAACCAAACCAAATTTCAATTGGTTTATATGGTTATGACTATGGCGATATGGCAAGTACAATACAGTGTTGCGCATAAGTTTGGTTCGAACAGCTGTTTTCTATAGTTATGGTTATCGCACGTCTGATTGAACCTTTATGTTACGAACAAACCAAATAATGTATTAAAATCTATATTACAACAAAAAATCAGCCCCAAAAAGCAGTCGAGAGATAGAATCTATTTTATATTGACAGCGGTTTTTCTTATGTTCTCACATTCTCTCAACAATGCCACCATACTTTCAATAAATTTCATACATTTTGTGAAGAAAACTACAAAGAAAAATAAGCACAAAAAAATGAAACAAAAAAATTTAGCATTTGAAGTTACTGCCGTAGATATTATAATGGGCTTTTTGTTAGTTTGAAAGCGATTTTTCCTGAAGTTGCGGACTTATTCTGTTTAATAATTAAGTGTTAAAAAAAATTTTATAAAATTATGTTAAAGTTCATATTCTAAAGAAGCCAAATTGCATGTGATAATTTTTATGGAACAAACTGCACCATCGTTTAATGGATGACAAAATTGATTTTGAAAAACGTTAAGGAAACTTAGAAAGTGATGAAAATGAGACGGGGAGAACCGAATGATTTTGAAATCCTTAAAAAAATATTGTTGATAAGCTGTCAAGTTCATTTTGAAATACATATTTCTAAATTCCAACAAGTCTAAGTTTTAGACTCTAAAAGATTACTTTGAAATAGATTTCCTATCGTCTCAAAATTCCCTTCATTTCTTACTATTACAGATTTTCTAATGACCTAATGTGTAAATGACTGGTATTACTAAAGAGATTTTAAATCTATCATTCGTTAGAGCGGGAACCCACTGTATATCTTAAAACACATTTTTGATTTTAGCAACCTTGATAGTAAAAAAGGCACGTGTGTATTGTTCTTATTGCGTAAACATGTTTTCTGAAGCGTCATTTACTCACAAAAAAAATATATATATTATCATTATTGAGACAATTGAAATTAATTAGCACTTTTCAACTAAAAATTTGTTGAACTATGTTTTTAAATGTGTCCGTCTATCAGTCTATGTACGTGTCGCAGATTCGATTCATATTTAAAAACTTGGGTCTGATTCACTACAACGGATGTAGATCTTCGTTACAATCCTGATTAAAATTAGCTTCCTACATAACTTATAGTTCTAAGAATTTGTAACAAATAAAACAAAATATTTGTCAAAAACGAAATAATGTTAGAAATAAATTACAGCGAAATTTAAAATTTACTTTAAAAAAATTCAAGACATATACATCAGATAAAAGACTTTAAAATACCAAAAATTTAAATAATATTAAAACAAATTATAAGAAAAAATATTAACTGAATGCGAACATTACAAAATAAATGCTAAAGGAAAAGCAATAACATTCTATGACAAAAAGAATCAGACCATATCAAAATATGTAAATATTTATTTTATTTTTTATAATTATTTTTATTCTCTTTTATATCTGCCGCGGCAAAGTATAAGATTAACACATGAAACAGAGAAGCTTAATTATTCAAGGTGTTTTATTTGTATGTATTTCTTTGCAAATAATGATAACAGAAGCAATTGGGGTCGATGATATAAAAAAAAAATTATTCCAACAAAAAGTGGTTTAATTTAAGGGCAAAATGCGATGGTTCAATTAAAAATAACAAAAGTGCATGAATATGGACGGAATTCCAAAGCACTTAAAACTTATGCAATATGCTGGAAATTAAGGCAAATGCAGTCAATATTTTTTAACTAAACTATACACATATTTTTTTTTTGCTGTTACGCTAATGTTTTTTTTTTAAATTTAATATTTTCAATACAGGAATCTACAATTAATTTAACTTTTGAAACATGCATATGTATGGATGTATGTGTGTATGAGCTCTCTACTACCCAGCTAGTTTTTTCAATCGCCGAAGAGTCTATTGCGAATCGTATGCAGAGCATTTTTAAACGCTAGCGAGTACGGATGTCAATCGAGACTGTTTTTTACGATCCCCGTATTCGGGATTTCAAAAAATCAAAGCCCGGGATTTCGGGATTTTTCGAGATCCCGAAATTTTTTGAGATTCAGGAATTTATCGGGACTCTGGGTTTTTTCAACAGTAAAAGAATCATGCTTTTTATAGGTATTTACTAAAAAGAGGTTCACAAGCAAAAGTTTTATAATTATTTCATATTACATAGTCCAAAACTATTTTAAAATTCACAAATAATATTTTTGAAAATCACAAAAGAAAAATAAGCGCAGCAGGCTTAGAAGCTTTAACAAAACTCAGATTCATATCGAATATAAATTATTTGCTGGGTTTTGTTAAAGTTTCTAAGCTTACTACGCTTATTTTTCTTGTGATTTTCAAAAATATTATTATATTGTGAATTCTCATAGTTTTTAAAGCCTGTGCATAAGATAAGAAGTTTGTGACTGTTCAAAATCTGTGGTTGAAGTCTACTAATGATTTGGCAAAGCATCAATGAAATAGATACATAAATAATGCTTAAACACCGGCAAATAAATTTCAATTATAAAAGATAAATATTGTGTTGCCACGGTTACTATCTTCACATGGGGGAATGTCATGATGAATTTATTTAAAAAAACAAACAAAAATTAGTAAGCAATTTCGGGATTGACTGCATCCCAAAAATACTGGGATTAAAAACTTAAATCCCGGGATCGGGATTGGCATACCTACCAGCGAGGGCATATTTTAATAGTGGAAGATACTTTGCACGGGAGAAACTGTTACAAGTGGGCCATTCATTTAAAAGATGGGCAAATTTGAGGTTAGGAAGCAAATTGGCTGCCAAATGATGAAATATCAAGAATACACAACGTCCATTTTACGGTCGACATAGTCGTACATCAGATCAATTAATTCGACTAACTATAGAACGTTTTTGTACCACGTTTATTCTAAATGACAATACGCATCCGCAGAAACGTCGTACAGTGCGTAGAGAAGAAGTCATTGCTGCTGTAGAGCATAGCGTAGAGAAAGACCCGAATCAGTCTATAGAGTCTATCTATAATCAGGCTATAGAGCCATGATTACTAACTTTTTCGTTCATCAATTGAACAACCATGATGCTCAGGAGCTGTGTGTATCGCGCCACATTTAATTTATTGAAGGAAACGTTTGGTAACCGCATAGCTTCACGTTTCTGATCCGTGAATTGACCTCCAAGATCGTGTGATTTAACATCGCTAGACTATTTTCTGTGGGGATATGTGAAGTCGTCTACAGCAATAAGCCCGAAACGATTGACCACTTGGAGGACAACATTCGCCGCATTATTGCCAATATACGGCCACAAATGTTGGAAAAAGTGATCAACAAGTAGACCTCCAGATTAGACTACGTCCGAGCCAGCCGAAGATTATCTTTCGAGTAAAGTAAATTTCATGTCAATTTAAAAAAAAATTCATTTTTGTTTTATCCCATTTCAATTAAAAATTTCTATTAAAAAGACCCTATACATACCAAGGGGATTTTTACATTAATTATTTTTGCAATTTTATTAGTTCTTCTTTGCGCATATCGCTAACGTTAAGAGAAACCTTTTGTGATTTTCATTTATGTAAAAATATAAGAGATTGAACAAAGTGTTCATGTATGCAGAATAAAGAAATCGCATTTTGCTCAAGCAAAATGTTTGATAGATGTTCTCATCCATCTACCGAATCATCATCGTTCTGGCAATACTGGTCACAATCTCTCTGTTTCTGCAAGACACTTTTTATAAAGACTGTCATCGCGTAATGCTTTTAATGAGTTGCCATTTGTCAAACTAAAAATATGTATCTATTAATTGCAATAAATAATTTAATGCCTTTAAACTTTTTATTTATTGACAAACACGTTAGAGCAGCAAAAAGATCATAAATAATGTTACAAGTATAGGAGTTTAGAGGAGGAGTATGTTATAACCGTGATTGTGCAAAATTTTTTTTAAACTAACGGTAAATACAAATGCTTATCTTTAAAAAAAAATTAGCAATATTCTTTATAGTAAATACATTCACATTATTGGAATTCAACTAAGAAAAACTTGTTAAAATCTCTCAAAAAAAAAAAAATACTATACTAATAACTATTAAATTTTAATGGGTACAGTTGGTCAAAAAAATGTTTTTATTGCTGTAAAAAATCAAATACTCTTCAAAGATACGCTTGTTTTGAGGTGAATTACAAAAATTTTGGATATTTTTATTTTATGTGTACCTTCTCAAAGTTGTTTATAATTATATTACTTTAAAAAATTAATATCACTTCAACAAGAAACTTCTAATGATAGCTAAAAACAAAATAGTTCAGGTTTCGTACTGTCAAATAAATGTTTTCCAATTTATATCACATTCCATAAACAGTGTGCTTATTCCCTAAAATGTATTTTTTTCTCTGATAATACTTTGTCTGCCCTCCTTGAGCATCTACCGTTTGTAAACATCTGGACATCGAGTGAATTAGCTTGGGTATACTACATTCTTTATGTATTTTCTCCCAATCCTTTTTTATAACCCGTATTAATTGTACTTTATTTTTCCTAGAGCTTTTTCTTTAGGTGAGCCCACAAATTTTCGATGGGGTTCAAGTCAGTATTTTGTGCTGGAGTGTCAATAACTTTTCTCCTGTTATATAGCAACCATGTCCTACAGGGAGACGATTTCTGCTTAGGGTAGTTGTCTTGATAAAAATTTAAAATTAAGCTTTCCAGAGTTTCCTGTGTTAAAAAAAAATAAACTTCGAGCACTGGCAGATAACTCGCTATTCAGAATACCAAGATAAACTTCCTAGGTTCATTGTACCTTCTAAAATCCGCATATCACCAACTCCTTTGTATGGTTTCATCACAAAAAATTACGTTATCCCAGTACTCCAAAGGAATAGCTAATTTCAGGCGGTTTCCAGCAACTCTGGACAAATATTCATGATTTTTCAGCACGTTTCGAACTCTTTCATGTGATACATTTACCCTGCAGTGATTACTGACTTGCTGTGCTAGTCCTCTAGTGCTGGAATGCGGTTTATCTTCAATAATTTTTATTACTTTAGTTTCAATACACCTAATAATATTTTTTTGTCTGCCTGGCGAATGTTTCTGTTCCAGTCTACGTTATTTTTCAGCATAATTTTCCTTTTTAATAATTGAAATACACTAATTAAACAATATTATTGTTCAACTTATTTTCCGGGCATTTTTTGAAATGAATTTCGAGCGTCACTTGTTGTAGGTAAGACAATTATTTTATGAATGTACCCTAAAAAACAGTATTTTGCGTATTGTATGCATGTTTTTAAAAAAGACGCAAAAACATTCCATGAAATAGCGAATTTTTGTTATTTGCTATTAAATTGAAAACATTTTTTTACACCGCGTACAAGGAATGGTTTACTCCCTGTTGTTTTTTTTTTTTTTGGTAATGAGTGCTGAACTTTTGCGCCATATTGTTGTAGACAAGCAGAGCTAACGGTATGGGAAACAACGAAACAAAAAGGAATTTATTTATTGTTGTAATTCATGTTTAAATGTAAAATTACTAGAATTTTTGAGCATTGAAATTTTTTTTTGACGAACTGTATACATACATACGAGCACAGCTAAAGCTCAGTATAACGAATGATATATGTAATGTCAAACTTATTCGTTAGTGATAAATTCGTTATAAAGCGACATTTTTTGTAGACATAATTTAATTAATTTTAGTAGATTTTCAATACAAGTGCTTTATTTTAAATCCAGATAGCTTTGGATAGAAACAACGAGCACTAGTATATAAAAAAGGTCTTCTTGTGTTCATATTTATGTTCAATTTGGTGAATTGAGCCCTAAAAATTAAAATATTGAAAATATTTGCTATATTAGGTAGTAAATATTAAAAAAGTATCCTTTCCTATGTCGAGAATTCATTAAAGAGAGTATTTGTTATACCGAGCTTTGACTATACATACGAGTACATATGTATTTAGCAAAATATTTCCAAAAAAATTTTTTTTAAATCAAATTCATAATTTAGGTCAATACCAATTAAAAAACTTAAATAAATATTATTCTTGAACATAAGTAAATATTACACAAGTGGCATTTAATTTTTAGCTTTTAATATTTAATTTCTTAAATAGAAAAAACTACGATAAATCATGTCATAATTTCTAAAGCTAAGATACACTCCCGATCAAATAATTATAGCTACATACACAGTGGTTCATAATGATAGAACCAAGTACATGCTTGTTAAGCAAAATTAGTTTATACATTTCGATTACAACAAAAATAAAAAAAGTTAGATTTTCAGAAAAAAAGAAGCCTCAGCTGTCATTTTAAAGGGAAAAAATTATATACAAATGTATTATAACGGCACTTTCTTTCATTTGTTTGTAACCAAGTCGTCACCGCGCTGCTGTTGACGAAATACATTTAATGGAAGTTTTTTCAGTTTTCGGAGCTGCTGCTGTTGACTGCACAAAATAGCTCGTCGAAGGGTTGATTTACTTCCATGTCCTCTTGCCAAATGCAGAATTTTCGAGGTAGAATGCGCTGAGTTTGATGCAATTCGATGAATTTTTCACTTGTCTTGTGGCGTCAGAGCTGTGGAAGTACCTCCATTGTAATTTGTGTTGTATATCTCACGATTTTTTAAGTAATTCATTACAACGTTATGAGTTCTTTCGATTTTTCTGGCGATTTCGTGATAGGAATATTTTTCAGAGTTAAACATAAATTTTTATAATTTCCGACGAACTTAAAGAACTTTTCCTACCCATTTGTGATTTGGTTTACGTAGTTCTATTCTGATGAACCAAAAATAAATGAGGAATTTCTAACTTGATTGCAAACAATCGGGCATTTGTATTTGATTTTTTTCTTTAAGCTGACATTTCAGGCTTCTTCTTTTCTGCAAATCTAATACTGAGTACACATTAGAGCCCTGCATAAGACCATTTAAAAGAACTTTCAAGACGATGGATTTTTCAAATGCTTTACTGTAGCGCAGTTTTCAAAATCAAACACTGAACAATACTATTTGCAAGATATTTACTTCAGTTATTGTAGGTATAGAAGTAAAGAAGCAAATACTTCGTGACGAAAGAATTTTTGATGTTTGCTTTTTCCTACGCATGTGCGCGTCTACAAACGTCATGCATGTACATCAGTGATCGCCAAGAGAGTCGAACTCAACAACGTCATAAATGTTACTAAGTATGAGTTCGATGACCACTTTAAATATTCGAGTGGATATGAAGTTGAACAACATTGCAATAAGTATGAGTGCGCATTAGTACAAGAAATTATTAGTCATGATTCAACTCTGCTCACTTTTTCTTTTCTTTCATGGCTGATACACACATAAGTTGTGTGTATCTAAAAATTCCCAAAATCCCAGAAGTTCCCCGGCACTTCCCCGGAAAATTGCGGCAACACTGAAAATCTAAAAATCCGCAGTGGCAGCACCGTCATGTTATGGAGCTGTTACCAGTAGTTGTAACCAGGTATTTGGAGTGTTTGTTACGAACAAGAAGTGTTCGCGACATCACTTATAAACACTCAGATACACGAACACCACTACATCCATCGTGCTTCGCTTATTATACGACAGCATTTACTGTTGGTTTAGTATAATACATATGCCAGGACAATACACTTAAAAAGCAAAACGTATTTAATTTCAAGAATGTTTACACAGGGCTCTAGTACAAATTTGGCATTAATTTTGTTGTCATTTTCAAAATGTGTGCAATGCCGTTTTCATTATGTTTTTATAAGGAAAGCAATGCTACGCAACGAAAAATATCGGAGATGGAACACACAAAATGTCGTAGTATGTACTCGGTGTAACTTTATTCTTTTTTGTTGTAATCGAAATGTATAAACAAATATTGCTTAGCAATTAGTTGATTCTATTCTGATGAACTACAGTGTAAAAAATAAAATAATTAAAACAAAAATCCTTTTTTATTTATTTTGCAATCACTATTGCAAGGTAAATCAGAAAACGGTGCACCGTGGTGTTCATAAATGATGAAAAAAAATACAGTTGCATAGATTTGCAATCTCAAATGCACATGATTGTGAATTGATAAACTTCCTTTTTTTTGCCATTGGCAACATATACAACCCGGACTTTATAAATTACACTGTGTGACAAAAAAAAAATACCTGAGATGTGCTACTTTTTCCCTGGTAGGTATTGTTGAGTATAACAACAATTTGTTTTTGAAATTTTCTTGCTCGTATGAGGCAGGGCAGTGATGCATTTACTAACAGGCCCATATTTCGACGATTTCATTTATTGTCAGCTCTGGGTTTTAATAATACAAATTATTAAATACGGAAGAAAATATTACATGAATACATGTGCACGTTAGTATGTAAATACATATGTATGTGCTATATGGTGAATATGTGCAATAACAAAACCCAGTTGACCAAAATCGCCTTAGACGACATTGTCTTCGACGATTAATGTTCGACAAGTCGCCTGCCGATTAGGTTTTCGAATCGACAATTTAAAGGAAATCGTCGTTCATGACTATCTGAGCGACAATTTCACACGTTTTGTCTTCAATAAAACTTTGTTGAAGACAATCTGAGCGACAATGTCCCTCGTTTTGTCTTCAATAAAGCAGTGTTGTTTCTTACATTTTGTCTTCAATAAGACTTAGTTGAAGACAATCTGAGTGACAATGTTCCTGGTTTTGTCTTCAATAAAGCCGTATGGACTAGAATCTGAGCGACAATGTCAGAAGTTTTGTCTTCAATAAAACTTTGTTGAGGACAATCTGAGTGACAATGCCCCTCGTTTTGTCCTCAAGAAAACCGTGTTGACGACAATCTGAGCGACAGTGTCGCTCATCTCGTCTTATGTAATTTCGCCGCCATTTGTATGAAAATGTCGTCGACGAGTTGTATGGAGCTGTCTTGAATATGTCTTCTACGACTTACCATTGTCTTGTACCCCTCGTCAAAGACGTGGCCAACTGGGAAATAACTATAAAATATAATAAAAATGGGTAATACGGTGTTCTTTAAAAAGAAATTATACTCGTACACATGCACATATGTGTAGAAGTAAAATATGTATAGAAATAGACAGCTTAAATGAAAAAAAGAAGAAGCAAATTTAACAAATTGTAGAAATGAAAGAACATAAAAAGGCAAAAAGCTTTTCGTGTCAAGAACAATTTAAAATATTGCAATATTCAATAACAACAACATTAGGAGGAAGGAGAAAAAACTAATAATAATTCAATAAAAATGATCTTTTTAACGATCAAAGTCAATAAAACACAGACAATAAGTTTTGTTTAAAAAACATATCTGCAGCTACAACAGATACAATATCTGTTCGTTTAACACAAGAACTCAGAGGTGGGAGTAGGTAGTGGAAGTGAAGTGGTTTTCAATTTCGTATTACAAAGAGGCTAAAGGTTGCTTTTGAAGTGAAAAAACTCTTATTAAAAAATAATAAATCATTGTGCAATTTTAAATTAAAAATTAAAAAAAAGAAAAATTTAAATTTATCAATGTGTATAATATTTTTTGGGATTTTTGTTTAAGAAAAGTACTGAAACATTACATATTGAAATTAGAATGATTGCAGCAACAAATAAAAGAAATGTTTGCACACACTTTGGCAGCTTTTCAAATAAAAATTAACTTTTTATTTACTATGAAACACGCGCGATAGATTAAAGCGATTCTTTTTTTCTATATTTTATTACAAAATTATGTATTTAGTTAAATTTATTATTTCTTTTTTGTTTAAATTGTAGAGCAACTATGTATGTAGTTAAGTTTATATTATTATTTGATGCAGTGAACAGGAAAAATAAACGTTGACATTCCCTCTTATATTTTTCCTTTCTTATTTGTTTCTTGTCAAAAGTTCACTCGATTTCTGTTGGTTTTTCTATTTTCAATTTTAGTATCTTTTCGGTTTTAAATTTTATTTTTTTTTTGCTGTCGTCTCTTGTGTACTTCGCGTGCAATTCAACTAAAAAATCATATTTATTATGGCGCATAGGAAGGTTGAGTCAGTTGAACAGTGTTGTATTGGGCTAGAGTGTTGAGAATGTAAATAAATATCTATGCAAGAGTATGTAGTGTTGAGTAGTGTCGGTTCGTTCGTTGCCTGTTTGTTGGCGGGCTGGTTGGCATGGCTTGGCTTTGCCGATTATTTGATGAGTGTTTCCTCAAGAACACTTTTCCGTCATTTTAGCAGAAAAAAAATAATAATAAAAGAGCAACAAATAAACGTGTGCATTATTATTTTATTTATTCTTTTTATTATTCATACTCGTACATGCTGTTGACGTCGTTGTGTTGTGGGATTTAAGGAGAGCCTTTTTTCATTGTTTGCTTGTATCGCGCTTGCAATTTTCATACGGTGTAAAACTACTTAATAACAGCAATAGCTTTATTAATTTAGTTTGAAACAATAATTATCTGATTTTATTCTCCTATAAAAATTGGTTTTGTGAGAATTTTATAATACTTTCAACATATGACGCGTCTGTTTGTCTAAACAAAAGTGTAACATGCGAGTAGTTTATATATATTTTTTTTTTTAAATTTATAAAGGTTTTTCTCTAGCGGTATTATTTTAAAAATTACATGTCTCAAGAAATTTTTACTTCCCAATAAATATGAAATTTATGTATGTCCTTCTCTTCTCTTCGAGTTGGAAAATATGTTATCCTTAATTTTAGAAACGGAAACGCCATCAATTGAAAAATGCGACAACAAATTAATTATTTATCGAGAATGAGTCAGCAATAATTTACAGTCACTGTGGCCGTTTGTCCTAAATCATGTTCAAATGTTACTGCCATGTATTGATTTTTCGAATAAAAAGATTTCATATTTAATTTTTTGTGTTAATTTGTACAATTTAAAAACGGCTTAAAAAAGGTCCTTTAGCATCGCCCAGCCTAAACAATTGAAGCTTTTTATTTATGTTGCTTACTCTCCATTAGAAAAGCAATTTTGAAAATTAAAATTCTTTGGAGCTAAAATGGTGTAGTCTAACATCCTTGGGGGCTTGGTACTTTTGTCAATCACCCGTATTGCGTATTTCGAGTCGAATATTCGTCTACGACAGTTTTGTCCTAGATTAAAGAAAACTCGTACACATTTCCTTTAGTCTAGAACAAAATTCTTGTAGACGAATATTCGACTCGACATACGCAATACGTGTGAATATATTGTGCCATAACCGCCAAAAAAGCGTAGGCGAATTAATTTTCGCACTTAATTTTTTTGCCAAAATCGATTATATGCGATCAGAAGTAATCGATTTTCGTAAAAAAATTACATCCGGCGGTTATGGCTCGATATGTAAGGATGATAGCTTATTTTTTACAACTCTGTTTTTGTACATTTTTGTTTTTGGGACAGTGCTGCAGCGCCTCTGATGTCAATGAGGCGTATTCAATTTTAGTAGTCATTTATTTTTGTGCTACACAATACCGACGCAAGGTAGCGCTCTGATGTTACTATCGGATTAGTATTCGCTGAGTCCGTTACAGTTCAGTGGCCAGTGACTATTCCTGCAACAACTGATGCAAATTCACATCAATGCGTCATTATGTTATTTGTGAATAAAACCTCCGTATTCTGTAACTCGCTAAAGCTAAATCTCTATCGCTAAAAATATAAAAAGCCGATTTATCGATTTTCGTCTACGAATACAATTTTCAAATGTGTATTTGCTAAAAATTTAATCTGCCGAAATATTACTGTTTTTTAGGTCATCGCCAAAAATTTTTAATCGAATTTAGCTTTAGCTTTAGCGAGTTAGAGAATACGGCGGTATGTCCTTCGGTTTTGTAGTCAACGTGCTAACTACTTCAGCCAACGCCACCCAGCAATTTTATTAAATTAGTAAATGGACTTTATTGTTAGGTTTCAACTCACAAATGAAATGGGCGTTAGACAAATTTATATCTTTCCAATCGTCATAATGGGAAAAATTTTTTTAAGGGAAAAAATTGCCAAGACAGGGAAATATTGCAAACAAACAGCAAAAAATCGCCAAATGATAAAAAAAAACCGGAAAAATCGCTGATACGGAAAAACAAGTCAAAACGAAATGACAAGAAATAAAAAATCTCGAGCACAGAAAAACATCTATAAAACGGAACAAAATCGCCAAACCGAAAAATCACAAAACAAAAAAGATCACTTAAACGAAAAAGGTACCCAATATGGGAATATTCGACTCATGAGAAAAAATTATCAAAGCAGAAAAAATTGCCAATGCAAAAAAAAAGCACGAAACGACAAAAATTATTAGATAATTTTTTTTACCAGGAAAATACACCGAGAGAAAAAACAGCTTAAAATCAATAAAAACCATATTGAATTAAAAAGAAACATTAACGAAAGTCTAGAAATGTTGAAATTTCTTTTTTCAATATGGAAAAATATTAATTTACAGGATTTATTTATTAATTTTATTTATTTTTAAATATTTTAATACCATTTTCTATTATATTGAAAATTATTGAATTAATGTGACGCATTCTTATTTTTAAGTTGCAGGGAAACCTGAGTGTACTATTATACAAATACATACATATACAGGGCAATCATGAATAAAATTCCGCGAGAAATTTCTCCCTTTTCCAATTAGAACTTTTTGTTTTCCCTATTACTTGCTATTCTTTGAATTTGTTCCCCGGGAAAAATTTCTCGCGGAATTTTATTCATGATTGCCTTCATAAAGATTTCTTCACATTTTACGAGAAAGAAATCTAACGAAATTTGTTTCGAAGCTCAAAGAATCTAAAGTAAAATGACAATTTGTGTTAACACCATCACACCTCAAATATAATTAAAAACACAAGTACAAAGCAAACCGAATTGATATGCCTACATTAATCGATGACTTGTGGCGGCAGAGCAGTTTCATGCAGACCTTTGAAGATATTCGGCGGTTAAAGTATTCGATTCATATAAGAGAAAGAAAAGAAAAGTAAAAAAATTTCGTTAACTTTTAAACACGGCTTACACGAAATATATTTTAATACGATAAACATATACAACATTTAGGTTTAAGACGAAGAAAAATAGCATGATTAACAGTGCGGCATCGCTGTCGAAACAGACGACATGTCGATAATCAGATAAAAACTTTTATCGTTTAGAAAAATTAAAAAAAAAAAACTATCAAGTCTTATGGGATGTAAAATTGTATCGTATTATTTGAAATTCGTCATGATATTTATCATTCAGACTATCGCGCTTGCACATGTTATTTGAATTTTTGACAAAGTAGTGATGAACGAATATTCGTATTCGTATTCGAATTCCCGAATATTTTTCCATTTTTAGGTATTCGCATTCGTGTTCGTATTCACCAAATTTAGGCGAAATTTGAAAAACAATTCAAAACAAACAAGACAATTCAAAACAAACAAATCAAACTTCTTGTACAATTAACAAAGTACTTTTCTTCACCTAGAGAGGAATATTTTACTTCAAAATTAAAAGTTAAGAAGTTTTTCCTCCATCAAGCCTATTACGATGAGGTGTGTAAATAAAACCAACACCAACACCAACACTGACTAAAAATTCTGTTCTGTATCCAACTTAGTTTGAACCATGTTAGATGATCGACGTCGTTTTTCCGCCCAATAATCTGTTATAGTTTTCCGTATTAATAAATTTACAGAATTTTAAAAACTAAATATTATTTAATGACGAACATTACAATTTTGGACAGTTTTTCTTTACTTAAATGTAAGCGAACAGGAGTATGAAATTCTTTTTCATAAAATATTTTTCATATTTAATTTTGTAGCCGCAAATAGGACCCCAATTTAATGTATAAAAATTTTACATGTAATATTCGTATTCGCGAATATAGCTTTAAATACTCGTATTGTATTTGTATTCGCGAATATCAAAATTTGACATTCGTTACATCACTACTACAAACTATAATAGTGTGAACAGCGCTTAACTAAGCAGTGGTGAGTGAATTAAAATGTGATTTTTTAGCAAGTTTCTTTTTGGCAATACTGTGATTGGCATGTTACTGTTAAACATGTTCAGTTTGGTCTATAATTTTAACCATGAATCGACTCACAAATGAACAACGCTTGCAGATTATTAAATTTTATTATCAAAATTCATGCTCGGTCAAGAAAGTGTTTGGCCGACCTTCTGAGGCAAGCTATTCGAAATCTTGTAACTAAATTTCGCACCAAAATTACATTATTGAACATTAAACCACCAACACGCATACATAGTGTGTGGACAGAGGAAAATATCGCAGCTGTATCCGCCAGTGTTGTTGATGACCGTGAATTATCGATTCGGCTCCATTCGCAGCAATTGGGCCTCTGTTACTTTTTTTTCCCGAAAATTTAAGAGCTGGACTTGGCTGACATGTGGTTTCAGCAAGACGGTGCCACATGCCACAAATCACGCGAAACAATGGCCCAATTGAGAGGCGAGTTCGGTGAACAGTTTATGTCATGTTTGGGACCGGTCAATTCGCCGCCTAGATCGTGCGATTTAACGTCCTTAGACTATTTATTGTGGGGCTATGTTAAGGCTCATATGTATAGGGACAAGCCCGCAATGGTTGACGCACTGTAAGACAATATTAAAGAGTTTACATGAAATCATCTTTAAACATTAAATTATATATGTAAATCGTTCTACCGACTCAAATAAAAATTTCACACATTTCTCTAAATTTTAAGTGTTTTTTTATAAATCAAATCCGAAAGCTCTTAAGAAATCAGCCCTTATATACTAAATAATTCAAAAGTTTCCTGCAATTGTGCAGTGTGAACAATTCGTCCAGTGTCTAGTATATCATGATCTGCATTGACGCAATTCTTGCAAGTGTGTGACTGTGTAGGTATGCACATTTACATGGACGTACATACATCCATACAAGTTTTATTTATATTTATACAAAAAAAATTACCTAATCATTTAAAATATCTTTGTCTACAGGCAACAGCTGTTTTTAATCTCATTTTTTGCTGCTGATTTTGCATATTTTTTGCACATCATTCGTGAATTTGCAATTGTTATTGTTGTTGTTGTATGACATGCACAGTGTTGCACTTCAAAATTGTTTGTTGTTTTTGTTATTTTTATTGCCAAGTTCAATACAAAATAGAAAAAAAATACAATTAAAAGAAATATAATTAATAAATTACGAATTACAACAACTAAGCAATTCATTATTGTTGTTGTTAATATTAAATGTTTTGAAAATGAATTTTAAATCAACAACAATTTTCATTTTAAATAAACAACAATGGACTGACTGGCCAACTGACCGACCGCCTGATTGTCCGTCTAGCTGGATGGATGATTGGCCGTATTTATTTATTTTTATTTTTTTTTTTGCAAAATACCCCGATTATTATTTTTTTTGTACTCTGATCAAATAAAATCATAGAAAAGATAAATAAACATTTAATATTCATGCTATCATTAAACAATGATAATGTTAAAGATTAATGTGTTAATTTTAAAATATTTATTTAACATTTACGTATTCATCATACAATTTTGGTGTGGGATTTATTTATTCATACTCATGTCGAATGTTTTACCTTTTTTCTGTTAAGAAGTTATTTTTTTATACTAATAACCTGCACTGCGAAGTAATGTATTCTCCTACACAGGCATTCTAGAAAAAGATCTAAACTACTCGTAACAAGTTTATAAATTATTACTAAGTGGGCTGTAGCAAAAATTCCAACAAATATAGATTTTCTAGGGCATCGGTTGTTATTTATATCAAATAATTTAATTGCAGGATTTTTCGACAATAATTAGAAGGGTTGAAAAGTAGTTCCAAATTTTGTTTTATTCTTTAAAATTATGCTCATTAAGCAGCATTTTTTTGCGGAAACAATCATCACTCAAAACAGGGCTAAGCGTGATAAATACTACGGGGACTCTTCATCATCAATTTCAATGGCGAAAAAGTGGTTTACTGAATTTCGTTGTGGCCGTATAAGCAAGAAGATGCCGAACGTTATGGACGCTCAGTTTAGGTTTCCACAACCAAGACAATTGAACGAATTCTCGATATGGTTTTGGTCGACTCTAGATTGTGAAGGCCAAGGACATCTCACATTAGACTTGCATCGAACTCTTTCAGTAGCTCGTTTTAGCTCAAAACTTTGATCAAACCCCTTTAAATTACATGGGTTTGATTATTGGTTTGTGTCTAAAACGAGCTACTGAAAGAGTTCGATACAAGTCTATCTCACATGGCTCAGTAGTTTAAATTTTGAATGACCTCTTGGAAAGGAAAAAATCTTTCCGCAAGATGGGTGCTACGTTTGCTCACAATCGACCACAAACTCAATTGTGTGACAACTTCGCAGGAGTGTTTGCATTGTTTAACCTCAATATGCATGAGGTTTTGCGCCGCTTCATCAGTCAGTCACTCGAAATCGAGCCAGTTTGGATTCAACGATGTCGGTAGTGCACTTTCGCATGCACTTACGTTTGTCAGTTGATGTTTCTTGCGTGATAATGAATCAAAACATTTCCAGATTGGATTTTTTATTATATTTAATGGATTTCTTTAAAATTTAAAAATAATACTACTCATTTGCACGAGAGCAAGTATATACAACCATATTGAACAATGAAAAAACATTCAAGAAAATAGTCGCACAATTCGTTCGCTTGGAAATGTGCGAGTACTTTGTGAAATGAATATAAAGCAATAATCAAAACAAAAATGTTGAATAATATTTTAATTCATATTTTGTGTCTATTGTGTAAAAATAAAAAATTTTGGATAAAAAATATATAAAGTGATAAAAATTAATATTTTTGCCAACTTTACTGTCTTCACGGGAGATAAATTTTATTAGTCGAAAGCAAAATAGCAAGTGAGTAGCTGAACTGTATTTTATATGAACACACTTACGTTTTCTTTCGACTTGCCGTTCGAATAAATGTTCGTTGTTGATGAATTCAAATCTACTTTCATTCGCTTAGCAAGAAAGAACGCCTAGTTTCGATATCGTTGAACAGGCTGTTAGATTAACTTTTTTTTATATATTAAATACAATATCAAATCGAACACTTTTTGTTCACGCGTTGAATCAGGAGTCGATCCCAGGATCTGAATTACCGAAGCACATATTTATTTTCGTACACAATTCAATTAAGAAATAAAAAATCAAAACTCGAAGTAAAAATTTCATTCGCATCCAAATTGGTATCTATGTAACTATAAAAAACTTTGAGAGTTTGAGGATAAATAGCCGATCAACTTCATTGATTATGTTAAGTTTCGTCATTCGCTTACGTTATTGCATCCTCGTAAGGCAGTACGCCGATAATTTGAAGGACAACATTCGCCGCGTTATTGCCAATATACGGCCACAAAAGTTGGAAAAATTCATCGGAAAAAACAAATTTTAAAACTGTAGTGGAATTACAAATTTATGTATGACTAATATAAATTTTTACTCGCTTTTCTACTAATTGTCTTCTTACTTTTTTTTATAGATTCTTTGGCAGCAATGAAAATGTAGTTCGTTCGTTTTTTATATTTTTGTTTATGTTTTGCGTATTGTATTCTTGAAAACGTTTCCTATTTCTTTTGATCAATCTTAGATTAAGAGAATTCTAAAAAAAAGTCATAAGATGTTTAGTTATATTTAAAAAATAATAATAGGTTTTTGGGAAAAAAATTCAAAATATTCCCTGCTCATGTCATCCCAAAATTTTATTCTTAATTTTCCTTGGTACACATTTTTAAGCAAAAAAATTAGGAAATCAAAAAAAAATTAAGCTATGTGTAATTAACTAAATAATAAACATCTTAAAGTTTAAGGTCTAATTAACATGAAATATAACATTTTCAAACCTTTTCAACATTGATTAAAGAATACTGGGAATTCTTTTTTATTATTTCACATGTTTATGTTTCGTGTAGGCCCTTAAATCAAAATAAAGGCCAAAACTTTCAATGTTAGGATTAAATAATATAACACGAAAACATTTTTTTAACACATACATATATAAAATACATATGTACATACATACATACATACATACATATTGTTGGTACCTTAATATAGAGAGGCCCTAATTTTTTTTAAATCGAGATTTTTTGCATTTTTCGATACATGTTCTATTGAAATATAAAAAAAACTAGATTTAAAAAAAAAATTACTTAGGACCTTTCTATATTAGAGTAACGATATGTATGTCTATGTAGTTTACATTTAACAAGATAATTATTTAATTACTGGTCTCGGCTCGAGAATTTGCAATTTCTATTTTTATTTTTTCGAATATAATATCAAGTCATGTTTTGCCATTTAATAGTTACTATTTAAACCAAAATGAGTTGAAAGTTTAATTAAATAAGATTTTCTTCATCGAAAAATGAAATAATAATAATAATGCTTAGCACATTAGAAACTTATAACAATGGTTACCATAAATTACTGTTATTTAGGTCTTGTAATAAACATTTCACCTCGAAGCCGTGATACGGAACAGTAAAGTCAAGTTAAAACAGCAAGGTCATCATCATCATCATCATCATCAACATCATCATCACCGGCACTAGATAATCTGACAAAAGTAAAGGTGGAACACTTTAACATACATTTGTTTTCTGTTAAACTTTCCTAACTTTATTTTAAATTCTGCTTTAGCAATATTTTTGCTCTTCTCTTACTTTCATTTTATTTAACAAGTTTTTTTGTTCAACATGAGTTTGAGTTGATTTTTTGAAAATTTCACTTGTTTGTGCAATGGCAAGTGGGTGATCAATGACCAGCTGTAAAAAATATATTTTCTAATGGAAAAACTGGCTTGTTGTTTAACACAAAGTGGAAATGACATTAAAATCTCAGCGTAATTAATTCCGTTTTAAGTTATTAATCATACTCTTACGCTACAAGCCGGGAGAAAACTATAATTTGTTTCTAGGAAATTAAACTCCAGCAGTGATTGCGAAAAATCATGCGACCCTTGTGTATTGGGTCCATTTGGCTTAGGAGAGCTACAATTTTCTTCTTTATATTACATTTACACTTGAGCGAAATATACGAAATACGAGTTTTCGAACAAAAACTAGTTGATCACTAGATTTTGCCAAAATCTCGCAAAATCTCATAATACAACTATGTTTTTCTACAAAAAATACTACGCTCACAGAAAAGAAATATGACCGTGGTTTTTTTTAAACAAACGTGTTTTTGAAATTAATTTTAAGTTTTATTATTTTCTGCATTTGGTTTGATGAGAACATAGTGCATTATTTTAATAAAGAAAAAATGCGTTTTTCATTTTATAAAACATTTATTTTCATATTTGAAATAGCCCAAATATTTATTTCACATAAAGTCTTTATTTATTTAATTTGAAGATTTGGCTTGTTTTTATGGTTAAGCAATTGTCTATATGCATTTCGTTCCTGCTTTTGGAACTCATCAAAAATTTTTTGGGTTGAAGTCTACTGATGAGTTCCAAAAGCAGGAACGAAATGCATATAGACAATTGCTTAACCATAAAAAGAAGCCAACTCTTCATTTTATAAAACTTTTACGAATCTTGGTGTTTGGTTTTATGAATTCTGTACTAGGTCCTATTTCAGTACAAATATTATTAGGTTTTTTGAACTTACAGGGTGGCAGAAAATGGCCGAAAGGGTTTGAATTCCTTATAACTTTTTTATTATAATTTTTTTCTTTTTCTTTTCAGTATTTTGTAAAGAAGACGAAAACAAAATTTTTCTGTGCTATAGAAGTAAAAGTTGGCAGCACAGCAGCACGTCAAACTTCAAACATAAAAATGATTTGTTCCCAATTTATTTTTCATACAAAGCTTGACAATAAGATTTTATAACTTGATGCCTCATTATAAATGGACATTAAAAACTAAATTGGTTACTTACGCACTACCATGAATAAGAATGAATGAATGCAATTACAGTAGTTCCCGCTTAATTGCGCCTCTCTCAATGACTTCCCCGCTTAAATGGGTTATTTTACAGAGAAAAATTTTATATATCTGAGAATATCATTCGCTTCAGTGCGTTAAAAATAATATGTATTTTTAATAAAAAAAATATCTGACAAGAAATTATTTTTTGTATTGTGGCAACATTAAATTGGAAAGAAGAATACATGTTTACACACATACATATGTATGTATGCAGGTGTGTACATATTAAGTCATGTGGCTTCTTGCCTGCCATTCATTTCTGATCCTTGTAAAGGTCGTGCTACACTATCATACACAGTTGTGAGATTTTTGAGAAAATACAACCCTGGTATGATGGAGTTTATGAAAATGTTCAAAAGACAATAACAATTCATCAGATCAGGGTTGTATTTTTTCGTAGATCGTGCGATTGTGTAGGATAGTGCGTCATGGCCATAGGCATCGGAAGAATGTAAGCCAGGTATGGAAATGTGTTTTTTAATTTTATATAAAATGCAGTGTTCTAAAAACATGAAGTATTTTTGAGATTTTGAGAATTTTTTCACTACATCTTTACTTTTGCAATTATAAAATACACTGTTCTGCAAAATAAAAAATAAAAAAAAGTCGAAAGCAAGAACTTTATTATGTGGTTTTAATCGACTTTAGTATGTTGAATTCAAATCTGTTCACATATTGTTTCCATCACGTCTGGTTGTTGAGCTATTTTCACTTAAATAAAATACTGATATTGGAAATTAAAATACGTATTATAATAAAAGTAAAAAAACTTAAACATAAATGGCTTTTAAATTAAAATCTTAAATGAAATTAAACTCTACTTCAATATAAAAAATCAAATACTAATTAGTAGATCGCTTTTTTTACCCAACTGCGCGACGCAAAGAAGGGTATTGTGTTTATCAGCCTATGTATGTGTGTATGTATGTATGTATGTATGTGTGTTCTTTTGCGGACTTATATAAACCGAATGCATGTACCGATTTTAATGATTCTTACGTCAATCGATTTGTCTTAATCGCGGGAGTGCCACTAAAGACATGACAGTAGTAAAAGTTCAATATGGCGGCCAACAGACGTCATTTTAAGAACACGAAAAAAATAAAAAGTCGGCGAACTATATCAAAATGGGTATCATTCGACAGGTATTTTAAAATCATCTTTATGTTTTTCTTATGATTTTTCATTTCGACTGACCGTTAAGGATATTGAACAGTTCAAATTTGGTCGCAGTCGGGTTTTTTATTTTTTTTATTTACTACTTGTTTAAGTTTTAAGATGTTTCACGATTGGTTTCCCAGTAGAAATCAGTTCATATATCTGGGGACATCTTGCCGCTATATCTTTTTTCCATGTGTGCAATATCTCGTTAGAACTATGCTAAGCAGATATGACATCGCAAAAAAAAATATAAATGTAAATGCAGAAAGTGTTTTTTAAATGGCACGTTGCATCTGAGCTTTTGATATGAAAGAAGAAGTTGTTGTACCAGTTCTTCGTAATTTGCAGCCCTTCTATTTCCAATAAAATTAATACATATATTTTCGAAATCTACCCATGCTCCTCTATCTTTATTGACCAACTTAGATTTGAGCAATTCTTTAAAGATTTCTCATATTTGGGGACCCACAACTAAGCCTTCCTTCGATTTGGTCCGAATCGCTTATTAAGCCTAATTTGATGCACAGTGCTGGCAAAAATATTTTTTGCCCGTCAACTTAAGTTTCATTTACAGTGTTTTTGATGCCCGGGCTCGCATGGGATCTTAAGGACCAATTCACAAAAAAGCAACAATATTTTGTATATGCTCCTAGCATAGCAACTTTTTTTTTAATGCACATATATTTCACAAAAAGTGATAGTACTGAACTCCTTTGAGCAGTAATTTTTTGTTTCCGTAGGTCTCTTTCATAGTTACTGCATGAGCTAATGGTACGGACGGATATTGATTTCCATTATGTAGGCACACTGCTCTCCGAGCCATTGGATACACACATTCCTATTATTACTATATTTTTTAATTGCAAGAACCATAAAAAATAATTGCATTACTGGGTATGGCCTTGCGATTGAACCACAAGATGCAAGTGTGTTACGGATAAATGTATTACACAATGTTTGTCAAAGTGGGATATCTGCTTTAAATGTGAATAAAATCAAAATTTTTGTACAGAGTTGCTTTATTTATTGCTTTTTTTATTCCCAGCATACCTTGTAACAAAACTGTAAGACATTTGCGGTTTTAATTTTTGTATAAAGTTTTGAAAACAAATAAAAAATTAAATTATGCATTAAAAATATTTTTTTTCGCCACTTATTTCTGAATAACTCCGATACCGTTGAAAATCGTAAAAAATTATTTTAAAGGTAGTTTTATTTCGCATCTTTCGGTGTTTAATATATTAAAATCGAACAAACCGTTATCGAGATATGTTGAAATAAGTTGGCGTTGCCACCTTGTTTAGGGTGTTAAATTAGCCACTCCCATTAAAAATTATTTGTAAGTAATAGACAAAAACTGAAAACGGATTTGAATTAAAGGCATTAATGTCCCTATATAAGACATATTTTTAGTTAAAATAAATTCTTTTTGCTGAACAGTGTTATTAATATAAATTAAGGGTCATTATTAATACATGTCAAGAATTCAAGTAATACGTGCAAGTGCGATATTGTGAATGCAAAATGTCATGACGAATGGTAGATAATACGATAAAAATTTGACATCCCATAAGACTTGACCATTTTTTGAAATTTTTCTAAACGATAATACTTTTCATCTGATCAGAGTTGCATTATTACGAAATCAACTAATAAACAAACTGATAAGTCGTTTGTTTCGACGCCGTTGCCGTGCCGTCTTTTATGGGAATATGTATTCGTCTGAAACCGGCTATAAATATTGAATATGATTATCGTATTGAATAATTTTTCGTGTAAGCCATGCCTGAAAATAAGCGAAACTATCGTATTTTCTTTTTTTTTTTTTTCTTATTTAAATCAACTACTTTGAATGCCGCATATTTTCAAGGGCCGGCACGACCACAGCTTTCATGAGACTGCTCTGCCGCAGGAAGTCAACGAATAATGTAGGCATGTTAATCCTCAACAGCTGTTTGCTTTCTACTTGTGTTTTTAATATAACATGAGTTGTGATGGTGTGAACACAAAATGTAACTTTACGTTAGATTTTTTAACAGTCGAAACAAATGTCTTTAGATTTCTTTCTCGTAAAGTGTGATGAAAGTCTTTATACATGTATAATAGTCTGAGTGGCCCTTTAGAGGTAGGATTTTATAAAACATATAAAAAGTTTTTCATTATTACAATTTTAAAATGTAAAGGTTACTTCCGACTACCTGGTAGATTAAAGTAAAGTTCTTATACATATTTATGTACGTCTGATAAAATTTTACCATTAACTAACGCCAGGTTGTTATAGTTGGCCCTAAAAGTTGTATGAATAATCGTATGTTTAAGAATTTTATAAATTAATTATTTTTGAATTTGCGCATTTATCCGGGGTTTTGTAATGCGTCAATGGTGTACTTATACCAGGTTCGCTTTAACGATTCCCCGCTTAAATTCTTTAAAAAAAAATATGAAAGTTAACAGGCGCACTTAAGCATATTTTTTTGTTGAATATTTTTTCTTTTTGTACATTTTAATCAGCTGTTTTCATCCTACAAACGCAAACATACAACTGTAAAAAATGTAAACGTAATCGACATACGAGTATATTTACAGAAAGCTTTTGACTGAAATCTATTTGATTTCATTCAGATGTGTTATGTAAATGTAGTATTAGTGTCTGCCAGAAGCTCTTGAGCACAATGACGTGCAAGATCATAAATTCTACGTATGAAAAGTCAAACTTTCCCGTTTCCATTGCATTTGATACAGATAATATTATAATTAGGGATTTAAAATTAGGAAACTGTAAAATTGAATGTGGAATTTAGTGTATACTAATCATTATATTTAAATCTATAAAACGAAAGTAACAATAACTTTCTTTTTCATTAAGTTACAAAAAGTATAGTTTAAAAATTTATAAACTTTGGCCTGCTTTAATTAAACTTAACTTTTGATTTGTACTTTATTAGTTCGAACGTTATTTTTAAGCTTATCCAATTAGAACTTACACAGTCGATAAACATTTATTCGTTATTTTATCAAAGAGAGATGAACTTTACAAATTTTTTAGGTGATTAAACTTATTTTATGATTAAAAAGAGTGAATTTTATCCTATTTAAAATAAATCCTTGACTCGCAGCATTAACACACAAAGAAACATTCCTGCTGAGTAGTACCTGCTGCTGCTACTACTAACATTTTTCGATGAGTGTGTCTTTCGGTTGAATTTGAATTTTGATTAAATATTTTTTTATTGTATAATTAGTTTTGTTTTTACTACTTATAATCATACGATTTATTTAATTTTACTTCAGCCATGACTCATGCGACCCTTTTCTTTACCATGTCGAGCGAGGTACGTGCTTTATTTTATTTCATTTCATTGGCTTTGTGCAAATAAATTTATAATAATAATTGTAAATAATTCTTTTTAAGTATATTTCAAACAAACAGTCAGTCTGTCTGCTTGTCTGTCCGTCTGGACGTTTGCATATTGATTTGCCAGTTTGAAAGCATAAGTTTGAATTTTGCAAAAGGGAACAACAAACAATAAATAGTCTTTTTCAGTTTATCTTTTATATCATTTCGCTGGGTTTATTTTTTGGGTTCTTGGTAAGAGGGGTTTTGCAATAGTGAATCACTTCAGTATTTTTATATACAATTTCTTGCTTATTTCTTTAATTCTTGAATAAACTTGTGTTAATTTGACGCTTTTCTTGATTTCTTTTGTTTAGTAGTTGGCTTTTTTTTATTACAGGGAATTTCAAATATTAGCTGTTTTAGTGTCTGGTGGTGTCATCATCATCATTACAGTAATTTCTGCTTACTTGATTTTTCAACAAGTAGTAATTAAAAAAATCAAAAAACCCGACTGCGACCAACTATAAACCGTTAAATATCCTAAATAGTCATTCGAAATGGAAAATGGTAAGAAAAACCTAGAGGATTTTCAAATACCTGTCGAATGATACCCATTTTGATACAGTTCGCCGACTTTTATTTGTATTTACAAAATGGCGTCTGTTAGCCGCCATTTTGAGTTTTGACTACTGTCACTAATGACACCCCCGCGATTCAAAAAATCGTTTTATATAGTGCCGCAAAAGAACACACACACATACATACATAGGATGATAAACACAATACCTTTCTTTGCGTCGCGTAGTCGGTTAAAAATTCACGACTTTTTGAGCAATTAATCGAGCGATAGATACTCTGATTCTCCAACACATTTAAAGAAAATTTTTTCAATTGAACAGAGTGAATATTCTATTCTAACTCCGCAGCAAAATGCTTGCTTTTTCTAAAATCACGTTCGTGATATCAGAACACTTTGATAAAACCACAACTAGAGGGCACTATATATATTTAAGCATGCATCAGCACTATTTCTTGTCATATACATACATACATACATATATCTTTAAACTTTCTATGAAAGATCATCACAAAGATGTTTAGTTAATATTTTATTAAAAACACCAAATTACATGAATGATGCAGTTGAGTATTTCCAGACCAGACAATCAGTTGATTCTGACATCTAAAATCAGAGAGCGTTTGAAAAATAAAAGAAGACTTGGAAAACCATAAATAATAATAATAATAAATAAACCATAGCATAATGTTACTTTAATTGCGATGCCAGTTGCCAAAATGTTATTAAGTATGGCAACTACCAACTAACAGCTGCTAATTTGAGTTGCCTAATTTCAATAACAATGGCAATGGCACAAGTTTTTAGTTGATTTTTGAGTTGGGCTTATCACCTCATTGTAGTAAGCGATCTTTTTAGTTAAGCTCACTTTACTGAAGTATTTCATTCAATTTGCTGTAATGAAACATTTTGTGAAGAGAAAGAAAGTACTAAACACAAGCAGCGATGCCAGCTATTCATAGCCAAAACGCGCTATCCCCCGTCTCAAAAGGCGCTAGAACGCGCTTAGTTACAGCATTGTCAACTATTTATAGCGAAACGCTATTTTCCTACGCTCCAAATTAAATTTTAATAAAAGTCGATGTATGTACATAACGTTATTTTTCTTTTTCTAGTTACTCTATAAAATTTTGCAATATTTCTTCTTCGAAATTATATTCTAAATAACTAAAATCATTTAATACAGAATCAATATCGCCTTCCAAATAAACGAACTCCTTAGTTTTTTATTTCAATTTTATTTATATCAAACTTTGTAACAACTTATATAAATTGTCGAATAGTTTTCGATTCAAATGGTTTCTGTACTTCAGCTAGAATAGATGATGAATAAGTTATGTAATTTTTTTTGGGTCATTATACGAGTACATATTTTTAGTTGTGAAATTTCAAAATATTTGTAATTTACAGTATTAAAATGCGTTTTTAATTTTAACCACAGTCAAGGAAATTTTATTTGCAAATGCTGAATCATTAACCAATTAAAAAATTTTATCAAAGTCTTGGATACTAAACAATTGTAAAATTTATAAAAAAAATCAAAAATATTGCACGGAAATAATGATATTGACTTTATTCAAAACGCGCTAATGTATCGCGTTTTTATTAAACACGCTGAGAAGAAAAAACGCGCTAAGTCTAGCGAAAAACTCGCTAAATTGGCATCACTGAACACAAGCATAAAAAGTGGCAGATTTATACAGTGTGTGTGTATCTCCCGTCTTAAAAAATAAGGCAGATGAAGTATAAAAAATAAAATAGTTTAGGCCCAAATCCACAGTCATTATTTAACTAATAGCAATAGTTTAACCAATAATATTTGATTCACAGCTCTTTGTTTACCATTAGTTAAACAGAGAAATGTCATTCGTTAACAAATAGTTAGACTACAGCTGATTCGTTGTAAACCTTATTAGTATTGTTGTTTTGTGAAAATTCTTAGACACATTTCAAAAATACGTTGTCAAGCATCTTCTTTGTATTTAGCTGTAACACATTCTTTTTTTATTTCTATAGGGTCCGCCAGATAACTTTTTTTTTTTTGAAAACAGGGCGCACAACATCGAGTGTAGCTTCGGCTGTGTGGCACGTAGCGCCGTCCTGTTGAAACCAAATGTTGCCAATATCCTCCTCTTCAATTTTTGTGAACAAAAATTCGTTCAACATGGCCCGATAATGATCGCCATTGACTGTAACGGCCACTCCTTGCCCAATGGCCCAATTATGCCTCTGGACCAAAATCCGCACCAAACAGTGACTCGTTTTGGGTGCGTCGGCTTTTCAATGTATGCGTGCGGGTTTTCTGTGCCCCAAATGCGACAATTTTGCTGGTTTACATATCCGCCAAGATCAAAATGAGCTTCATCTGAAAAGATGATTTTTTTTGGCAAAATCTGCATCTTCTGTAAGTCGATCGCAGGCAATATTTCCCAGCGTTGTTCAAGCGTATACACAACCATATTCGTTTAGCGGAAGGATAAAACTAATTATCTGTCAAATAAGACATGAGCTAAGTGTTACCATTTACGAAATAAGGACTAGTTGAAAAAAAAACGTTAGATGGCGGACCCTTTATTATGTTTTGGTTTTTCCGAACCAATCGCAGCACTAATTCAATATCTTGCACGGAAAGTTAGATGATCGAGCACTTGTTTTATCAATTTTTAAGAAGTAATATGACAATTTCAACAAAAACCATGTGCTATAGCACATAGGGTTACCATTCTTTGCTCCTATTAAGAAGTATTAGTTAGACAGTAGTTATCATTTTAGTTTACTAATAATTAACTAATGACTGTAAATTTGGCCGTAGTAGTGTCGATTATTTTTGTTACGAAAATCACGTCCTAGCTCCTTTGTCGTGAGATAAATAGCATAGCTATAAAAAGTCGAATAATCGATATCCCTACAGGACAGATAAAAATTTTATTTATTTATCTTTCCATTAAACATTTTCTCAGTTACCATAAATTTAACTTACTCGGGTAATATACAATATTATATTATATGGATATGTAAATTTCCATAGCAGTCAAAGAAATTTCCGTGGTACTTACCTAAAAAGAAATAAAAAAGGAAAGAAAATTAGTTTTGTTTGAAAACACTAAAATTTGAAGAATTATTTCTACATATAAAAATAAATATTTACAATGTGTATATATATGATTTTTCCACGAATTTAGTAGTTACTGTCAAATATATATCGAATATAAAATATATGTACATATATCATTTGGTTAAATATACAGATAATATATACAAAATGCAAGAATGAACAAATATGTTTGTTAAATATTCGATAAGATTTATTAAGCATCGTGAGTACAGCAAAGGACCACAGACTTAAAAGAATTGCATTGAAAATTTAGTTTCTAATCAAATTGCCTGAATGTTACATGGTGAGTGCATGATGTTCAAGATGAGCTAGAGCTGGAAAACTATCGATAGTTACGCCATTCGATATTTTCGATACAATGTTGGAAAACTATCGATAGTATCGAATTATTTTATCATTTTATTATTTTGTTCGCACGACAACCACTTGGTTTGGTCTCTGAATCACGATTGCAAATCATGCCGTTCACACGACGCATTCGTGATTCGTTTGACAGTTCTTTTTGATGTACATATATAGATGGATTAAAATTTAGGTAAAAATTATAAATATTAAATTTTATGTTTAATTTGATTCTAATTTTTGAATTTTAAGCACACATACATATATTTGTTGTTTTGTTTTATGCTTAAACTACATAAATTGCCGGTAATTTTTTATCAAAAGATTTCACAAGATTAAGAATCAACAAAATTTTTTAGTTCAATCAATATTCGCTCAAATCGTGAATGAGAGAGCAAACCTCGATATTTGCTATCCGCATGAACACGCTATTAAGCGGCCCATCCATTATACAATATTATTGCATATGTTATTATACATATTATTGTCGTTTCGAGCTATACTATGCAATAAATGGCACAATATTTTCAAAGAAAATATTGCCAAATTTTCCTTTTCAAAATACAACCGTTAAATACCGTTGTTAATGGTTCGGATGTAACTTCAATTTCATCCTTGATGGTTCATATTGGTGAGGCAATATAGAAAATAACAAATGGCTGTATTTTGAGACGTAGCAGAAAAAGTTGTTTGCAGTTTCAGAATCGTCAGTGATATATCTACATATAATCATCCTAGCGGTGACTGGTACTGAATTGTAAAAAATAGCTTTAAATTTGCAAAATATTAAGAAGAAAAGCAACAAAATTTGCCAGTAAATGAAGAACAAAAAACAACTTTTAATGGTGGTTTTCATGCAGGTGAATTTTTAGGTTTTGTACAAAAATTAGCAGCCAAATTTTATTTGATGCAAATGTTCAAGGAAATTTAAAACAAATTTTAGAAGAACAAAAACTTAGCTCGTTATGTACATATGTCTGTGTGTACATATGTTAAAAAGGTAAAAAATATAACTTAAATGCACCCGGTCAAAAATACTTGCGTGGCAACACTCTTGCGAAAGCAATGAACAGCTGTTGTTGTTTTTTAAATTTGTTTTATTTACATACTTAAGCCAATGTATTAATGGTAAGGTAAAAAAAACATGTTGATTATTGAGTTCTTGTTTCAACTATGATATTACATATGTATGTTGAGCTTCTCATTTGTTTAAATGAAAGTTTAAGATAATGGGCCATAACCACAGCCAACAAAAAAGTCTACTTTTTCAGTTTTAGAATGTACTTTTTTAAATAATGAACTTTCGTCCTACCATAGACGAGAAGACTCTGGCACTTTAGTTCAGGACAAAACGCATTAAAATAAAAGAGAAAATTTAATAAGAGTTGTGCATTAGTGCAATAAAAGTAATAAAAAAAATAAAACAAAAACAATTTGTGTTGTAATATAAGTATGTATTATATTGTATGTACATACATACATATATGTATGTATAGGTATGTATGTATGTACATAGGTTAGGTTAGGTTAGCAGGCTGCTGGTAAGGAAAGGTGAAATTTAGAGTCCAGCTCACTTGGGTCCAATACAATGATCCCTTTGTGTTACCTGTTAGTTGAAGAGAAGATAGTCAGAGAGGGTGATAGGGAAGGGATAGTGATAGAGAAGACAAGTGGTGAAGGAAGATGGAGGAAAGCTTCATTCTTTTACAACTCTGCTTTTTTGCACGCTTTTTTTGATAATGCAGTGTTGCAGCGCCTTCTGGTGTTAAATGAGGCGTATGAAATTTTGAAGCTGTGTTTAGTAGCTATTTTATTAGTTATTTTACTTCGCCAATGATTCTGCTACACAACGAAGGAGGGCGCTCTGATGTTACATTAGGATTAGTATCTGATGATGCAGGTGTAGTTTTTAGTGACCAGTCCTTATGCCTGCATCACTACAACTTTTCCCACAACAACTGATTCAAAGGACACTAATGCACATCAGAAAAATGCGTGGTGTTATTATTTTTAATGACTGTCGGAGACCGGGCTCGAACCCGGGATCTTAGGTTTTGTAGTCAACGTGCTAACTACTTCAGCCAACGCCACCCACATGTACATATATATTCCTATAAACAATTTATAATTCAATTATTGAATAGTTTATTGTATTAAAATAATGCAAAATACAAATACCTTTTCAATTTGCTCTATATGAATTGTTTGTTAAGTTGTTTTTATGTTCGGTTGTTTTATTTTATCTTGTTATTAAATTTAATCCTTTTTCATAACACAGCAACAGATGAGAGAGAGAGATGACAATTTCTTACATTTTGTTTTCGATCATATGAAAAATTTCCAATATTTGTTGTGGCACCCAGTTAAAGTCGATTCAACTTAACACACACTTTGTTTTCGACTATAGTAGACAAATATTTAGAACAAGAACTTTATTCAGTGACTATGGTTATGGCCCAATATATCTGGCTGTTCGCTAACCCCTCAATAATCAATTTCAATGTATTTTTAAGAAACAATATTTTAATGAATAAGTAAAATAATAATTTGCGATAATTAAAGCGTAATCAAAACAAAATATTAATTGTAACAATTCACGAAAAAAACACCAAATTAATATATCGTTCTTTACAGCGGACTTTAACTTTATGTATATGAATGTATACGTTTTAAGTAGAATTTATTTATTTTTTTATTCATTAGAATTGTTAATAATCTTGTTAAGAAATATACAACAATCAGAAATTAAAAAAAAAAACTCTTTAAATATTCAACAATTTCAATTTAAATAATGAAAGACAAAAAAACAAAAAAGAATTTACTTGATGAATATTGATATTATGTATGAATATTGATATTATGTACTATATATATATTTTTTTTGAATTTTTTATTGATTGAAATTATTTGTTCAATAGTGGTTTCAAGTGTGGAAAGGAAAAACAAGAAAGTAAATAGCTATTAATGACAATCAACTTTAAATACGAGTACTGGTATGTTTTTGCCAATTGAACGGTGTTGCCAGTACTTAAGTTCAAGTATAGTATTTGCCTTTGCTACGCTGTGGTTCCTGTTTTTTTACACTAAAAAAACGCTTTTTATGACTTTGATAACTTTATCAACTTTTTTAGGTGTTCCAGTAAATATGTATCTTTGGTTTTCATCAATAATGACAATTCTCATAAAAAAGGCCGAATTCCTAAACGCAAGTTGCAATGCATATTTACAATGCACACACTTCGTAAACGCATATGCAACGTCCAATGTTCCTAATCGTTTGGCAACTCATTTTAATGAGTATCAGTTGTCAAAATGGCGCATCATTTTCATTTTGTACGCAAACATTTGAGCTGCTATGGCTGAGTAGTATTTTCGTTCCTAAATGCCGATAAAATGCAAAAAATGTCTCTGCAACGCAAGGTTGCACTTAAGATATGTTTAGCATTGCATACGCATTTTTTAAAATTATGCACTAAAATAAATACTATTGATACTATATATATATATATACATATATATTTGTATGTATATGCATATGTAAGTATATGTATTTCCTTTATTTATTAAAATCTTTTTTTATTAAATAAAAAGTTCACGAGGGACGTAGGGCGGTACTATTTATATTAAAGAGAACAAAAGTTTTCACTGATATTGGCAGCACTGTCAACAACAACTACTTGCTTGCTATTGTTGTGGCAATGACTGACTGACTATTTATTGTTTCCTTTATATTTTACATATTGTTTTTCAAAACACTGTCAATTGATTGACAAAAGATTGTTTGTTTAATGTCTTCTAAATGGTCAGTGATTGGGTTTGTTGAAATGAATGAATTTGTTTTATAGGAACGTGCAAGATACCACTGTTGGCTGTAAAAAGGTTTATAGTTTCATTGGTGGGTTAATTGACTGGGGCTGGCTGTCGGGCAATTTTGCTTGGTCAAATTGATTCCTTTACTTAGTTTTCTCGAGTCATTGCGGTTGTTTATTCAAGGCATGTGTTTGTTTTAAATTTGAACTTAAAATTACTTTAAAAAAATTTAATAAAATTATCTATGCAATGAAATTTAAATCAGCACAAGGAAAACAATAATAGTGGTACTAGTGTTTGCAGCATTAATTTGTTGGTCTGGTGTTTTGCTCTACAAATTGATTGACCTTGACTTTCAATACAGAACCCAACAAGCACAGCGCAGAAACCAAGAATAAATGAATGAATAGATGTTTGGTTGGTTGATGATCGTTTGTCGTAATGTGGGTGGATGAGGGTTGGTAAATGGAAATGAAAAAATATTAAACCATTTTGTTTTATAATGGTGTTTTCTACAATTAATTACTTACATATATATGAATGTATGTATATAAATTTTTATATACATTTGTACTCGTATGTAGTTCAGACTTGAAACCATATGAGTTACAACACATGGTAAATATCTCACTGAAATAAAACACAATAAAAGGGAAATACAAGTACATACATGATCGTAGATACGTTTATTTGGCTAATTAGACAAGGTCATAAATATTATAAATGACAATGTTTTTCCTCGTTCAGCTTCCAAAGCTGTCTTAAAATACTTTATTTTTATTACTTAAACCATTTGATAAATCAGTTTCATCACAATAAAAAAATATTGTATACAATTTTTAAACTTATGTACAGTATTAGAAATAAGTGCGAGCGAGATGAGAATTTAATTTTGTTGTTTACTTTCAATGATGAATTTAAATTTAATTCTTCTTTATCATAAATTAAAATCAATTCCAATTTGAAATAGAGTCTTCAACCATCCTTTGTTTTATCTTGCTTTTAATATGTATAAACAAAAATCCATGTACGACTCAGCTGTTCTATTTTGTTTGCCTTTATAATTGGAGCCTACAAGATTCGTCAAATAGCCATTACGATTTTGGAGAAACAAAATGTTCCATACTAAAACGTAGTGCTGCCAAATTTTACATGGAAGTAATTATAGAACGCTCGCCGCCTCTTCAACACTCTTTAAGTGTCCTTAACATTGCCCTTATCGGCAAAGGTCTAGGGAGAAGTTTAGTTACATTCAAAGTTGTCGTATGGCGCCTAGGCCGGTTCTAAGAGGATTTCAGTTTAACATTTTACTCGAGACGAATGATATATTTACTATATAAAGGGTGAGCAAATTTGAGGTTAGTTAGTAAGTAAATTCACTGTCAAATTATGAAATGTCAAGAATAGAGCTGTTATCCTTTGATATTTATTTAGTAAAAAGTTGGGAAATTTTAACCATAAACGTTATACTCTTCAACAAAGAATTTTAATTGTGAAAATTTACTATTAAAATGGTGAAAATTTTACAAGCATTTTTCAACAAAATCATGCTGAGTGATGAGGCCCAATTTCAATTAGGCGGTTATGTAAACAAACAAAAATGTTGCATATGGGCTTCACAAAATCCACAAACAGCCCTCGAAAACCCATTACATCCAAAGAAAGTGACCGTATGATGCGGTTTGTGGTCAGGTGGTATCATCGGTACGTATTTTTTCAAAAATGGGCAAGGAAACGCCGTCACCGTGAATTCTCTGCGTTACCAAACCATGATGAAAGATTTTTTGTGGCCACAAATGGCTAATGTTGACATCAGTGACCTTTAGTTTCAGCAAGACGGCGCCACAAGCCGCACAGCCGGCCAAATAAATTAAGTTATTGCATGAGAAAATTCCCTGTCGCGTAACTTCTTGATTTGGCAATGCCAATTAGCCGCCTCGTTCTTGTGATTTAGCGCTGCTGGATTATTTTCTATGGGGCCATTTGAAAGACCGGGTTTACGTGAACAAACCAGACACAACTGACGCTTTTAAAGATAAAATTCGGCGCTGCATTGTCGAGATAAACGAAACTTTGTTGCAAAATATGGTTCAAAATTGTGTGAAAAGAGCGGAAGTCTGCCGACGTGCTAGAGGTGGACATTTGCCCGACATCAGATTTCATTATTAATTCCCATATTTCTACTTTACATTAGTATCAATAAAACTGAATTTGTCAAAAATAATGCCCCAATCACGGTTTTCAACTTTAAAATTAGTTTGGTTGGGATTGATAAATTTGCATTGCCATTCTCCACTAAATTGTCAGTTGACTTTACAGTTGTATTTTGGCACTGTCATTTACAACTCTGAGTAAGTTTGGTTGAGAAAAACGTTGAGTATACACAACTGCTTTTTAGTAGTTGGGTCTGTGGTTGTGTTTTTCTAGTTATAGGTTGGTGCGATATAAAAAGCAGAAAAAAGGGAAAAATCGTAACTAGAACTATTTATTTATGCTTAATAAAAAAATTTTCTTAACAGTTTCAGTATCGGCACATACAAAGATTTCTTTAAATATAGTTATAATTGATCCAACAAATAACAAAACGTTTCTCTGTTCTGCCGGAAATAACTAAAAAAACTTTCCAAAATTATTTTTTAAAGACTTCGTTAACTATTTTGGTTATTTCTTACATTGCATTGTGTAGTTCAAGATGGTTGGAATCATCACGAATTTTTCTTTTGATACGTAGCACATCTATATGTGCGACTTGGTTTTCGTCGTCATAAAATAAATCTACACATATTTGTATATATTTCTTTATATATTTCTTTGAACTAAAACACTCAAAACAATATTTTTTTTAAGACTTTGTGTTTTAAATTTTCTCAAAAATTAATTGCTTTCTGTCAAAGTTGATATTTTAAGTTGGCAACGCGATGACAATTTCAACTAAAAAACAGTTGTTGTTCACAATACTAAAACACAGTTTGGTCGTGTGTAAGTTTGGTCTACTCTTAGACGACCAAACTGAATTTAGTTGAAAACCGTGATAGGGGCATAAGTGTGTTTTTAAGCCAATTTACTTCCTAACTTTAAATTTGCTCATCCTTTATAAACAAGTTCATTAATGAACTATTTAGTTTAAAGTAACTGCATATTTTTGTGTTTAGGCAAAGTTTTACTAAAATTTGCTTTCACATAATTATAAGATGTCAATATTGTGCTTTTATTGTTTAAGTGATTTTTGGCCGGTTTCCAAGTTTTTCCGATTTAAGTAAATTTTTAAGAGTTTATGCGTTTTTCGATTTAGTGCGATTTTCATCATTTCTCCTGTCCTACATAGTTTTTTTTTTGTATGTTGCGCAGCTTTTATTAAAATTGCTCCAGTTTATTAATTTTTTTTATAAACAAACTAGTACGTACAATTGGAAATAGATTTAATAGAAACGTAAGAAATTTTAAAAGCTGATAAAGTGTCTTGTTTGGCTTGCCTCGACGCCCAGCAATATTTTATTCTATCATGTAGGAAGTCCGCTGAGAAACTGGAACAAAAAGACAGATCGTAAATAAATGTACGAGTATGTACATATGTTTGTATGTATGTGTATGCATGTATTCGCAGTAAGTATGTTTGTTTGTGTTAATAAAAACTTCCGGCATTAATAAATAAATGCAAGATAAAAAAAATCAAACACTCTTTTCTGTCTATTGCCAAACGCCTCTTATCTATAGACCAAGAAATCCTGCACAACATGCATACAACTATAGACAGCAATATTTATTTTGAAATTAACCACAACATTGATATTGTAATATCCAAGATTATTTGGTGAGCTGAAATATAAAATGGGCAAATTATAATTCTTATTGCTTGTCTTTTGAAGGAAAGAAAGCAGCAAAAGAAAAGGTTACGGAAAATTATGAAGACTGAGTTAAATTAAAATGCAATGACGGGGGTGGAGGCATTGAGTTCACCCAGCGGTAGGACCGCAACAAGCTATTGAATTTTTATATAAACTGAACGAAAGTGACTATGATACTTCGTCATAACTCAAAAATGGAATTTTCGAGTTAATGATGCAGAATTAATCCTCATATCGGTATTCATATTGTGAAAAACGTGAAATAAACTGTTCATCGAACTCGCCTTTCGCGTTGTGTGTGGCAATTTAGCACCGTGATGCTGAAACCACATGTCAGCCAAGTCCAGCTCTTTCATTTTGGGCAAAAAAAAACAGAGGCCCAATTGCTGCGAATGGAGCCGAATCGATAATTCACGGTCATCAACAACACTGGCGGATACAGCTGCGATATTTTATTCTGTCCGCATTCTACGTATGCGTGTTGGCAGCGTTACCGCTTGTGCGACTAAAGTGGCAATTTTCCACTTTTTTTAAGCTTTGCCACTTTTTCAAAAAATCCCTTTTTTGTCACTTTTTGAACTATTCTCTGTTATATACAGAAGCTCGCGCTTGAGCTACAAATTAAGTGAATGCTACAAAAAAGTGTGTCGTAGCATCCAGCTTTATTATACATGTACATTGAATTTGGCTAAAGCACATATAATTCGGCATTCCTTTTGTTTAGTAAACAACATATCTAAAATGTATTAGTATTACTATGGACAAGTATTTTTTATATTCAAACAAATTATTACACGTATTTATGTTTTAATTTTTTAGATTTATCGTTAGGACAAAAAGAAAACAAAGGAAAATGATTTACCTAGCACTAGTCAGGCACTACAAACAAGTCTGCAGGCCATGTTGCAAACGAGCTCCGAATCAGAATCAGCTATATATTTACTTTGCCACACAGCAGTGCTTGCGCTGAATGCGTATTTTCGAAGTTGGCATTAATGAAAAATAAATTAACGAATAGATAAATGGTAAAAACTTGCGAATCCATGCTTTCAGCAATGAATTTAATGGACACAAAGCTTGATGATTGGACTCCAGGCGAGGATCTAATAAATAAGTATCGAAACGAAGTTTCAAAAAAATAAATCCTATAAATAAATACTTTATAATTTAACAATAGTTTCGGCTTGAAGTCATCTGTGCGAAATGAAAGTCCAAACATTCCAAAGGTCAACTATACGTTAAATTATCTAAGTACTTAATATTTACATAAATATTTACATATGTGTATGAATTTGCTTCTATCTGTCTTCTAAAGAATTGTTGTTTAGTTTTAATGTTAATTATTATTATATTTTATTTTATTATTTTACCGCTTTTATGAATGAACTGATTGTTTTATGTTATGTTTTTGTTAATTTTTACTGAATTCCAATGTATTGTTTAAAATAAATGCCTTTATGATAATGTTGCGATTTTTTTTTCAAAAATCCTCTTTTTTGTGCCACTTTTTTTTAAATCCTTTCTTTGTGCCACTTTTTGAAATTTCTCAACGGTAACGCTGCGTGTTGGTGGTTTAATGTTCAATATTGTAATTTTGGTGCGAATGTAGCCCAAACTGACCATAAAATGGAAGAAGTGCGTGATGTACACTTTCTTAACCGAGCAAGCAAAACGTAACCCCTAAATCTGAATGAAGAAGCTTTCAACTCAGAGACGTGTTTGTTAAGTTAAATAGTTTCCAATAATGTTGGATTCTATGACATTGTCTATTAGTTATTTATGAAATTGTTTAACTTAAGAAACATGGGTCTGAATCAAAATGTTTTTCACTAATATTTAGTGGTTACCTTTAGACGCGTCTTCTTGGAACTCAACTGGATAATGAACAGGTATATTTAGACTAGGAATTATAATTAGGAATAATTTGTTCCAAGAGAGTAGACAAGATTGCGGTCTCAATGGCTTGCGAGGCATGACTTTATGAGATCCGGATTATTATTGCTTTATCGTGCTTGGCGTATTTCGACTTCGACTACGACGTTTTATTTCTAACCTTATATACGAGTTTTCGCGGGCATAATATTAGCTACTCTAAGGTAATAAGCTTCAGCCTAGGTTTTAAAAATAAAATAAAAAACATTTTGGGAGATATTTTTGTGAAACATTCACAAACAATTTATATTCTAAAGGTCTTATTCATAAGAAATATTTTTTATTTATAAAAGGTTTATATAACAGCTTTCCATACAAAATTTGTTGTATAAACCCTTTTTTAATGAATAAATTAGTAAATATATTTTTATAGTTAAAAGGCAAATGAAATAAAATCAGACTTTTACTCGTATATTGTCAGGATTACTATCTATCAAAATATATTGAACTTATAAAATTTTGACGAATTGTATGTCCAATTTAATAAATATTTGTAAATCAATATGTTATCTGGGCCGTGAAAAGACAAGACATGCACTAGAAAAACTATTGAGGAATACTGTCATGTATAGCATGTGTATTCTTTTGGAACTTATTTTCAACAGCCGATAAGGAAATAATATTAGAATTAAAAACAAAATCTTATTTCAAGTCTCTTTCTCTAGCACCAGCGATAAGTAAAACATGAAACCAAATAAATTATAGTAGTTAATGCTTTTATTTTTGTTGTTATTATCTAGTTTGTTGGAGCAGGTCAATGTGACACAGTTAGTTAATAACATGGTCGGGAAGTAAGTATTTGCAACGAGTATAGGACGCACACAGCTACAACAACAGCAAAGAAGTACACTGCAATTTAACAACAAATAAACAACAACAAACAAGCCAGAAAACCAGGTAAACAACAGTGCCAACCCAGTACTAAACTAACGTCATTCAAATAACAAACTGGAACCCTATTACACAAATAAAAACAATAGTAATAAAATAAAAACTAAAGTAAATTTAGCAGCGTGCATACTTATACATTCGTGTTGTCATCATTGTTGCCATTTTAGTATTTCAATCTCAAAATCTAGAATTTGGACTCGTGGGAAATCACGCAAGTCTTTAATAAATCTGTTAAATACACAATTTGTTGGTGGAAACTAATTTTTATACTTTTGCTATTTATAGCTTTGCTATTTATTGCGCGCTACAGGAGTTAGGACGCGATTTTCGTAACAAAAATAATCGATACTATTACGGTTATAAATTTATTTTTGTTTTGATTTCTTTATACATACTTAAAACCAGGGTATTATGTAATTCGATTCGAAAAGGAAACTGTTCGAATTTGCATGTTATTAAAATTACAATTCGAAAACATTTCCGTTCGATTCGGATTACATAATAAGCCCCCAGAGTACGAAAATAACAAAACAAAATGTTTAATTTACAATATCGTAAATTAAACATTTTATGCCGCTAGAAAAAAAATAATGGGAAATAAATGGAAACGTTTTGAAATATTTGCGGCGAATTTGACATCATCATCCTTATCCTTACTAATATTATAAATGTGCAAGTGAGTTTGTTTGCTACGCTTTGGGCGTGAACCAAACCGCTAAACGGATTTTTAAAGTTCTTCCACCAATGGAGAGCTACATTACCTGCGTCAAATATAGGATATTTTTCCGAAAAACAAATTTTTGGGCTGGTGATGGTAATTTTAGTTTCGGGTTTGATTGTTTAGCCAGTTTTGAAATCGGTTGTTATGTATTTTTTAAACAGATCAAGGCGAGCAGAGCCGCGGGTAAAAACTAGTATAATATAATATTATTGCATTGTTATTTCACACATCATTTTATTATGATTTATTATGATTTTGTGCTGTTTTACTTTGTACCGTTTAATATCCTAAATGGTCATTCGAAATGAAAAATCATAAGAGAAACCTAAAGATGATTTTAAAATACCTCCAGAATGATACCCATTTTGATATAGTTCGCCGCGGCGCGCCGGCTTTTTATTTTTTCGTATTTACAAAATGGCGTCTGTTGGCCGCCATATTGAATTTTTACTACTGTCATATCTTTAGTGACACTCCCGGGATTAAGACAAATTGATTGACGTAAGAATTAGCAAAATCTATGCACGCGTTCGGTTTATGTGGTAAGGAACACACATACATACATACATACATACATACATACATACATACATACATACATAGGCTGATAAACACAATACTCTTCTTTGCGTCGCGTAGTCGAGTAAAAATATTAACTTGACCAATTCTAAGCCGATTTCAATATTTTAAATTTAATTTCAATTGCAATAAATTAAGGCTAAGAAGATATACAATATCATTTCGATATTTCGGACAACGAGGTAATCCATCATAATTTGTACATCATAATTTTTTTCTACCTCAATAATTGGGGTCCCCTACCCAATCAATCTATTGCGATGCGAAAGAAAAATGGTAGCAACTCGAACGATTGGTACTCTCTAATGCGTTTGCTTATTTGCCTTTCGCATTTATTATTTTAACATTCGCAAGTCTGGTATCTCCGCACTCTGTAATGCGAAAGCGTCTGTCAAAATCGTTCGATAAGCGCAAATATCTTGCGATAGGGAAATATCAAACGCAAAGGAAGAAAAACATGTAAGCACGTTGAAAAAATATTTATATTTGATATTTAAATTATTATTCTTAGTGAATAAGCAAAAAAAAAATTAATACAAACAAAACAAAGGCAGTTTGAAATTTTAGTGGATGCAACATAAAATAGCTACATAAATAAGAGATGTGATCTGTTTGCTATAGTATAGTCGTTTTGTCAATCACTTTCAATAGTTTTTTAAAAAAATTTTGATCCATCCTAGTTTTGAAAAACACTTTATTATATTGCTTATATTTTATCTTCTAGTGTACTAAAAATCGATAGAATTTTATATGCTTGGGACATAGAATTCTCTCAATCGCCACACAACCCTCTTTTTAAGTAACGTGACATTGACTACTGCGATAGTCCTCAGGTATGGTCCTGGTCAATTTGATGTTGTATCCGCCTTGGCCATGTAACAGTAGTGTAGTTTTATAATATGTAGTTGGAATTTTTGTGGATCTTCCTGAAACTTTTATCTCATGCTGAATGGCGTTTAGAACATGCAGAAATAGTTTATTATTTATATTAGTATTTCAGAACATATTCTTTTAAAAGAGTATATTGTACCTACGTATCTCTTAAGACTCGTCTTGCAACTCGTTCTACACGGTATTTTTTTCTCATCAAACCATAACGCTACCAAATCCATCACTTTATTTTATTTTCAATTAAAACTGTTACACTTCACTTTTTCTTAACTTTCCTTTTTTTAAATGACGTTTATTTGACATATTTTGACATTTCATTGTAAATATTTGCCATATTTTCTTTTGCAATGCCGGTGTTGCCACTTTTTAAAAAAATTTTGCGAAAGTAATAGAGAGTACCCAATTGGCATCTCATCGCAATTAGATTTGGCATTGTTATTGCATTTCTCGTCGGCGGAGCTGTTGCCGGTGGCGATGCCGCCCCTGCCGCTGCTGAATCCAAGAAGGAAGAGAAGAAGAAGGAAGAAGAACCCGAGGAGTCTGATGACGATATGGGTTTCGCTCTCTTCGATTAGATTGCATTAATCCTAACAACTAAGAGAAGGCTGGAATAAAATGTTTCTTTTTTGTTTTCCTATCTACTGCGCACTACATAAAAACAAGGTGTTGATTTCTTCAAAATAGACGTGCTTTAAGTTCTGTACACGTTTTATTGTACAAATTTACTTTAAGAAATAAAAAAGGTAAAGGGGGAGTAGCCTCCCTCTCTCCCCGCCGTAGCGGCTACATCGCAGAAATCATATTGAAACATTAATTTCATAAAATTTTCTTTCTAATAAAGCCTGTTCCATTGGTATTAAAAATATATTTCCTTGTTTTATTATGATTTAAACTTGTGTCACTCTATAAAAAAACGCAATTTATTTCATAACAAATTACAAAAAAGAATTATGAATTTAAATTTTTATTTTTCTTCTGTAGAACATTTTAGAAGATTTTTTACCCATTCCAGCATCCTCACTCTCATCGTCACTTTCTGGCAACACTTTTTCTCATTTATAAAAACAGGAAATTTATTTTTATACTCGTACAAACAAACAGAAGTACAACAAACAATTTTAGCACTTTAACTAAGACTCTGTTTACGCTATTAAATGTCACAGGAGCCAGGAGTAGGTATGGCAATAATAATGTCAAGAGGGAGAAAATCAAGTAGATAAAAAAAAGAAAACAAAAACAGGTATTATTTCAAATAAAAATGATGTATGGCTGTTTGAGTAAATGGCAGAAAAATTATAATTTTATTTATTGGTGACATGCTCTGTTCACAAAGATAAAAACATTTGCAAAAATAAAAAATAAAAAATTAATGAGAGTTGCGGTAGCGAAAATATTTATAAATGTGGTTAAATAACAATTTACACGTTTTGAGGTACAATAATATAAAAATATATAAAGTAAATGTTTAAAATAGGAAATTAATAAATGTGGTTTTTAATCTGTTTTATTGCAGTTTTCTTATGTTTTACTAAATAAAATAATACTTGTGCAACAATCAAAGTTGCACCATAAAAATTAAATGAATTTATGTACATACTCGTATATACTTATTCTCTTTGCGAAGCAGAAATAAAAGTAAAACAATAAAATAAACTTGGCATTTTGTGGAAGATTGGCCAAAAAAAAGAATAACATCTAATCCAATAAGATTCCCACAGTACTACAAAACTTTGCATCGTATTACAGTTTACCCAAACAAGCATTAGTATTAAGGGCATTCATTTGACCTGCTCATTTTACTTTCTAGTAAAGGAATGTTAAAAAAAACTTTATGCAATATGTGCCTATACATCATAACTGGCCAAAGTGGTACCAGAACGCCGAACTTCAATCGGCTTCTTATACAAATGAATACACATATACGAATAAATTTCTCTCGGTGGCCAGCAGTGATATATACATATGTACATACGAGTATGTATGTATGTATGTACTCTAAGAGTGGAATACTGCACGATCTTCCGATTTCGAAAAGCTAGAGATCCTTAGTTTATAAGGCACGGAACAAGTGCATAGAGCGGTAGGGTTATGGTCAAAGTTGGCATAAAGGGTTAAAAATTTGCAAAAAAAAAAAATCCAGTGAATGCTCTGTAGTGCCTTCTACTCTAGCGAATTGTAAGAGGGGCTCCATTAATTTTTGCTCCTCTAAATTTTTTCCATACTCGCTCAGTAGGATTATATACAAAAATATTTTTTTTTAATTTCCACCGACCGCCCTAACTCGACCAAGAGTATCCTAAAGGGCAGTTCATACTAAAATTCAAATAATACGTGGAACTGCGATACTGTGAATGCAAAATGTCATGACGAATGGTAAATAATACTAATTTAAGTAAATAAATAATTTTTTTAAATTTTTCTGACCGATAAAGGCCTTATTACTTTTTTTACTTTTCGTTGCCGCTCTGTGCTATTCTTTCCTGTATAATATTTTGCAATTACTTTGTCTGTGCAAGGAATCAGCTGGCAACCTATACAAGTGATTACATTTGTACACAAAACATCACAACAAACTAATACATACACACTTTTGGCTGTCACTTAACGTTGAATTCTATTTTCTACAGATTTGTCCGCAAAAAACCACACTACAGATTTTCAATTGAACAGAAACAAAAAACAGCTGATTCAGAATGGAACAGCACGTACAAACTAATTCTGCCTTAAGACTTTTCATATCTGAAACTTAACGAAATTAATCGTATTTTCCTTTTATTTACATATCTTATTGAAATCAACTACTTTAACCGCCGCCAATTTTCAAAGACCGGCACGACCACAGTTTGCATGAAACTGCTCTGCCGTCGGAAAACAATGATTAATGTAGGCATGTTAGTCCCCAACAGCTGTTTTTTGAGGTGTGATGGTGTGATGGTGTGATACAAAACGTCACTTTACGTTAGATTTTTTGACAGCCGAAATAAATGTCGTTACATTTCTTTCTTTTAAGATGTGATGAAAGTTTTTATACATGTATAATAGTCTGAGTGACCCTTAAAGAGATTAAATGTATAACCAGGCTCTCATTAATTTTTCCTCCCCCAAAAATATCTCGCATTATACCTATCCCCTATCTTCACTTCCTTGGGAGACTCTCATACAAAAATTTTTTTCTTTTTCATAAAATTTTCTACCACCGCTTTAATTGTACCAAGACATATCCTCAACATTTTTTCAACCTGAGTATTTTCTCGGCATAAACATGTTCTATTTATATTCAACCCTTCAAGTCGTCTCAATACAAATTTTATATTTTCTTTGAAAATATTTTTTTTTAAATCAGCTCCAACCTCCCTCACGGTGCCTTCTAGAGCGGTAAAATGTAATATTGACTATCAAATATTTTGTCAACCCCAACATTACCTGAGAACATCTTCAGCCCATAAGTTTGCCTCAACAGAACTTTATTAATTTATTGCCAAAAAAAATTTCAAACATAAATATTTTTTGCTGTTCCAGTAAATTGTTTATTTTTAATTTAATTTAATTTTTCTTTTTCCATAATAAAAACAAAACATTCGTTGGCAAACTAGAAATGAATACTGCTACTGACATCTCAAATTGCAGTGCTAAACAACGAACTTTCTTTCACATAAATAAACACTTGAACTGAAGTTTTTTAATCAGTTCTGATATTTTTTTTACGTAAAAGTTTATTCAACTTTTTCTTACAATTTAATCTGCACAAACACAATGTTTAATTGCAGTTGCTGAAAAATTTGTTGCGCTTTGATTTTTTAACTGAAAAATAAATTCAATGGAATCGTTAAGATTATTAAATTAAAACCAATGTTCAATTTAGTTGCATACAAGTTGTTTTCATTTAAGCCATGCTTACATACATATTTCCTTGCCTTTCGGCTGTACTTGGACATTTTGTAATTCAACAAAGACAATTAATGTTTGCCATATAAAACAATCGACAAAATACGTCAATGGCAAACAATGTTCGTTCCATGTCACACGATTTGTCTGAAATTGCCATGAATTAGATTAATTTAGAATAATTATTTGCATAGACCAAAATTGTGACAAGAGGAAAGTAATGAAAATAATGTTTAAAAAGGGGGGAAAAAGGTCAGCAGTAAGAGATACATATATGTACATAAATATATGTGACACGGAAACTTAAAAGGGACCTATGCTCAGAAAATAAGTTTTGGAGAAAAACGACTTTGAAGTTAACAAGTTGATTTTGGTGTGCCTGAACGCTTTCATGACTTGAAACTCGTTACCCAAATCGCTGATTACGAATCTTATATTAGATTTTGAAAATTCAAAATGGCAAATCCAATATGGCGGACTACTTTTAACCGACTTCAAAAAAAGGAGGGGATCATTAATTCGTCTCTATTTTTTTGGCGGTGTTACTTCATAATTCGGTTCATATTAGACCGATTGTAAAAATTATTGAATATAGCTTCCCATGATCCCATTGCAAAAAAATTAGCAAACACCTTTGGTTCTTTTAACTTTAACTTTTAAAGTTGAAAAAATGGGCGAGTCAACGCCCATTAAAATCTATTATTATATTTCACGTGGTTCTACTTAACCGATTTTTACGAAACTTACCACACACCTTGAGCTCAAAAATAGACACAATTTTCCATTTGAAAACATAGGCGGATTCATGCCCATTAAAATTTAATATTTTATTTTAAGTGGTTCTGCTGCACCGATTTTTACAAAACTTGAGACACACACCCTGAGCTCTGAAGACACACAAAATCTTGCACTAAAAAAATGGGCGGAGGAACGGCCATTAAAATTTTATTTTATATTCCATAAATTTTTTTTCGAAAATATTCATCAGATCTTTGCATTGAAGTCGGTTTTTTTGGTAGAATTATTTGTAATATTATTGGATTTGCTTGAAACTCGTCGCTCAGGGGTTATCGGGGTCACTGATTATAAATCTAAAGTCAGGCTTTCAAGATTCAAAATGTCGGGTTTTTATTAAGAATTGAGCGGATTTGTTTAAAGTTAATTACTCTGGTCTTTCTATATTACTGATTAGCAGTTAGTGTTTTAGTTCCATTTATCAGTTCTATTGTGTTATAAAAGTGAAAAAATAGTAAAAATTTAAAAGAAGGAAGTCTTTTCTTTTTCTTTATTTTTTTCGTTTTACTTTTTTTATCAAAAGTGTATTTTGAAGCTAATTTATGACAAAACTAATGCAGTTCGAAATGTGCGCTTTGTTGCATTAGAAAGAGCGTATTGTGTATTTTTGCGACCCATAGCTCCCTTTTGACTTCCCCTGCCACATATGTATGTATATATCTGTGGCAATAAGAAAAAATGGGTTAAGTCATATTTGACTGTTTTGCAAGAGAGCACTTTTAGGCGTTCAAATCGATTTTTAGAAATTTATTTCTTTTACAGATAAATTGGGAAATTCTCTATTAACATTTACTTTTTTAAGCAAACATCGTTCTCTACACTGTAAATAATACATTCAAATTGAAATATACAAAAGTACTCGTATAACCTAAATTAGCTATTATTCCAAATGAGATTAGAAGTCTAAAAAGTCGAAAGTTATTTCGCTACAACTTCTTGAAAAATCGCAAAAATTAATTGAGATTTTTGCCAGGGGTACTTCCGAATGTGCAGGTTACGAAGGTATCATTAACTCAAAATCAGCACTTTAACCTTTCTGCCACAAATATATAAACTATATATAAAGGGTCGACAAATTTAGGTTTAGGAAGTAAATTGGCTTAAAAACATATTTTTTTTTGACAAATTCAGTTTTAATGATACCAATGTAAAGTAGAAATATGGGAATTAATAATGAAATATGATGTCGGAAAAATGTCCAGCTCTAGCATGTCGGCAAGCGTGCGCTCTTTTCACAAAATTTTGAACCACATTTTGCAACAAAGGTTCGCTTATCTCGTCAATGCAGCACCAAATTTCATTTTGTTTCAAATTAATATTCCCAAATTTCACAAAGAAAATTTTTTGTTTATAAGTGTTGCGTTCCATGGTTAAAATTTCCCAACTTTTTACTACATAAATGTCAAAAGATGACAGCTCAATTCTTGACATTTCATAATCTGACACGTCTTTATAAAGCCTGGATACCATCAACAGAATTGTAGATGATTGGAACTCCAGGCAAAAGAAAGTGTTGATTTTTATACGGACGGCTCCAAAACACAAGAGAAGGTGTGGGTTATGGGGTCTTTTCTGGGCTTAAGGTCTTCGTATTGCAAAGCGACTTCCGGATCACTGCGGTGTCTTCTTGAATCCTCGCTTCTAAGAACAACAATAGCCCTCCACTGCCGATCATCTCTAAACGAGATGGCAGAGCAGTTTGATATTAGGATCATTTGGATCCCGGGGCATAAATGCTTTCAACTAGGGCTGAAGAGCTTGCTAGAACTAGGACAACCTTACAAGTTCTACCGGCTTTGGAATGCGTAGGTTACCCATACTCTCAAGCAAACTCAGACTTATGCCATAATTCTGTTCGATGATTGTATCGTCTTGTCTATGGACGAAAAAAAGCCGCAGTTGTGATTCTTTAAAGCAAGTATTATTTATTGTCCATGCTAGAAGGTGCGTGTATTTGCTTTATGGTTTTGTTCTAAACATTATATCCAACACATATTTGTTCAAATATTTTTCAAACTATTGTATAATACTTTAATTTTATTTTTTATGTTTTAAAAACATGGCAATAATATTTTTATATTTCATTATCAAAGACAACAACTATTTTTGAAGTAAATAATTTAGAGAATTCAGAAACAAGAACTCAAAAGTATTTTCAAGCAAAAACGTCCTAAATCTTCTTACTGAAGTAGGGCATTAGGCGCAAGACAGAAGATGAAACAAATAGGGGGTGGGTCTCAAGAAAATATTGCGTGATTACAAGGTAGTTATGGACTCATCTAAATAAGAAAACATACAGCTTCTTTAATTTAAAAAAATAGGAAACACATCTCGATTCTAGTGTCCGTGCTAACCGGACATTGTCTCATAGATAGGCATGCACAAAGGTTAAAGGTCGAACGCAATGATTTTTGACGCTGCTGCCAGGATATCGATGAAGAAGAAAGTGTAGAACATTTTCTGTGTCACTGTCCTGGACTTGCAAGAAAGAGAATGGCCACAATGGGCGCTCTTGAGTTCGGGGAACTTCCTGACGTTGCTAGTATTGAACTGCAAATTATTAATAGCTTTATATTGATGTCTGGTTGGTTCGACGTACCAAATGTACCAAAACGGTCTAAGTGAGTCCGGGATTCTGACTGCCACCCTTACCTAACCTAACCTGACCATCATCTGACAGCCAATTTACTTCCTAACCTCATACGAGTATACAAGCTGAGCGCGGAAAACGTTGTCTTACCCTCAATTAATTTATTTTTTTTGCCAGTGTGTTTTGTGTACGCTGATCTATCTGTGATTTAAATTTCATCAAAATTGGTTATTAACGGTCAAATAGACTGGAGGCGCAATAAAGGGAGAACAGCTTACTCACATTAAAATGGCGTTGTTTTTCTTTTGAATACGGAAACTATTGCTTTAATAGATCTCTTCTAAAACGATAATTAATATTTTCTGAGTATAAAGGTTTTAGCGCCTCTGAACCCTTTCATAAGCACTTTAGTGAGACTTTACATAGCCTATGCCAGTTAGGAGGTTCCATTCTTAATTTTGTTGGAAAAAATTTTTTAAATCGGACCGGCAGTTCAGGAGATTACCTCTTACAAACATACAAACATAGAATCATGTATATACATATATATGTATATGCACATACAAATATACTCGTATATGTACATATATACATTTACATATGTATGTGTATATGTAGAACGCAACTAACTTGGCTTAGTTTCTCCATACGGTTTTCCTGGTTCTTGTAATTTTTCTTAAAAAAAATATCCACTCAAGAAAACTTGTTCTTTGTTCGAAAACGTTTTGTTTTTGTTAAACTCAAATTAAAAATAGGTCAAACAAAACAGCCCATAGAAGTGTCAAATGTCTGGCGTTTGCAAGCTGAACGAGTTTATTAAATTCATAACAATATTTCAAAATCGTGTGTAGGTGTGTTGCACTTACTTTTTTTTTCTTTTAAGTTGCAGCTATTTCTTGCTGTTACAGACAACTTTTTTAAACGAAACTTTAAGTGACAACGGAAAAAAGATAATAGAGAAAAGCAATTTGTTGTGACACCAATTTTTTTCGACAAAATGTCATAGAGAAACATTTACATAATAAAATTTGACGTTTGCTTCGTAAAACTTTTTTTTTATTTATTTTTTCATATCGCTCATTTACTCAAACAACGTTATAACTCAAAAAAGCAGTTTGAAGTTTTCAATTTACATGCAACTTGATGGAAAAAGAAAATTTAATTTTTCTCTCAAGAGTTCGGTAAACAAGATATTTGTATGAAATTTTAACACAATATGAAGAACGATATGAGGATTAATTCTGATTAATTTAATTTTTTGAGTTATGATGTTCTTTGAGTAGACAAGCGTGCGATTTACTTTAATGGTTTAAAGAATATTAAAACAAAAACAAAATTAAATTAATTAAATAGGCTGTTTAGGCTTCCACGAAATTATGTGCGTAATTTCACGATTTCGACCGATATCAACTAATTACTCATTAATTTTGACACATCCCAAATGTTCTCATTCTTCATAATTTCAAATTAAATAAGAATTAAGATCTCCCTTCACTCAACAATGAAGATATTAACAACCTTGGGAAAGGGTTCATTTGATAATAAATAAAGATTTAAAATTCAATATTAAATAAAACAAACAAAAATATTTATAAACCATATGTAGGGTTTATAAATATTTTTATTATTTATTATTATTGCCACAGAATTATTACTCTGGCATTCAATTTGCTATTCTGATCTGTTCAATGCGAACTAATATTCCGCAGCTAAGTATGAAAATTAAATTGGTTTAAATTAAAAAAATTATAATAAAAGAAGCAAAATGGCACTTACGCAACTAAACCGCCCAAAAAGGCAACTGGACCACCGCCAATTAAACGTATTTTGCGATGACAGGAATCGAAAAGCGAGGTACGTGATGACGGTGGTGTCTGTGAGGTTGGCGACATTGATGTTGTTGTGGCAATGGGTGGCGAAGCAACGGCAACAGCAACCAATAACGAGGTAGGAGCAACTACACAAGCTGTATTTGAAATAACAGCAGTGGGTGCTGGAGATGAAGATGGCGTTGGTAGTGTTGGAGTGATAGATCTACTT